>CM039128.1:5760470-6360470 GCA_022036555.1 Microstegium vimineum | reverse complement strand
GGAAGGTTAGAGCTTACAAATGCAGTTCTCACAGCTTTACCAACCTTTGCAATGTGTAGTTTCCTCTTGCCTAAAACGGTAATAAAACAAATTGATAAGTTTAGGAATGAAACATTGTCTGTGGCGTGACTCTGATTTAAATAGTAAGAAGCCTCCAAAAGCAGCATGGCCTTTGGTCTGTTTACCAAAAGAGGAAGGTGGTCTCGGGGTTCCCAATATCATAGTTCAAAATGGAAATTTAATGCTGAAACACCTTCACAAGTTTTACAACAAATCTCCTATCCCTTGGGTTCAACTAATCTGGGACAAATATTATGCTGCCAATTGTCTACTGGTGCAACAAGCTACTTTTAGGGGTCATTTTGGTGGAGGGATATCCTCAAACTTTTAAATCAGTTTAAAGTCATGGCAGTAGTTTCTGTGCAAGATGGCAAATCTTGTTTCTTATGGTATTTGCAGTCAAATGTTTCCTGAGCTACACTCTTTTGCGAGGAATGAGATGATTTCCCTACATGTGGCATCAAACAACGCCCAGCTTCATGAGCTCTTTTACTTACCTTTGTCTGCAGAAGCTTATGCACAGTTTCTAGAGCTTTCAAGTTCCCTTCAAGTTTTGCACCTACAACAGTCGAGTGAGACTTGGTCATATTTTTGGGGGACCTCCTGCTTCTCTCCTAGCAGTGCTTATAGATGCCTTATTGGTCATTGATAGATTCCTGATGCTTTTTGATGGTTGTGGAAATCTTGTTGCCAAAATAAGAGGAAAATTTTCTTTTGGTTAGTTCTCAATGACAGGATAAGCACCAGAGCACTCCTGCGTTGAAGAAATATGCACCTGCCTGATTATAGTTGTGTCCTTTGTGGTCTGAATATGGATGAGGACCTGGCTCACTTATTGTTCCACTGCCCTTTCTCTATTGCTTGCTGGCTCACTGCAGTTAACTGTGCCCGGTAATTTTGACCCCTGCCACATTGTGGACAATTTCAGAACTCAAATGGATTTGCCCTTCTTCATGGAAATTATTGTTACAATGACTTGGTCTATCTGGATGGTACGAAATGATGTTAGCTTCAAAGGTATTCTACATTCAGTTCGACATTGCAAGCAGTTTTTCAAGAGTGAATTTGCTCTAGTTACGCTAAGAGCAAAAAGCAGCCTTACACCCTAGAATTAATTGATTTATGGCTTCAAGCCTTTGTATAATTTTGCTTATTTTCTTTATTTCCTTTTTTGTTTCATGATACTTGCTGGTAACTCCTTTTTTTGTTTAAAAGCTTAATAAAATTTCAGTAAGGGTTCAAACCCCTCCTGTTCCATAAAAAAAAAGAATGTGCTTAATTGGGCACATATTTTGGTAGTGTTACGAGCAACCTTCATACTGTCTAGAACGACACAACATAACCACATTGAAATATAATAAGCGGCGACTATATGAGAAACTATGACAAACTATCCCTAGTACAAATACGCCTTTTAATCCCAGTTGGGAATGGCCTTTTGTCCCAGTTTTCCCAACCGGGACTACAGATCCGGGATTAAAGGTATTTTTTTAGTCAGTCCTCCTAGCTTTAAAAAAATAAAGCCTCCCGCAACGCCCTGTGAGATTCAAACCGAAGACAGATTCAAACCGAAGACCTTATGCACTGTCTCGCGTGTAGCTTACCACTCTACCTACACAACACATTTAACAATGAATGAGACATTTTTCTTTTGAACCAACCCATCAACAGACCTTTAGTCCCGATTCATGTCACCAACCGGGACTAAAGGGTCTACCTTTAGTCCTGGTTCGTAACACCAACCGAGACTAAACGTCTATTAGTACCGGACACAAAATTTGTCGAGATTATTGCACATTTTAGACATGGACCAAAGGCCTGTTCTCTAGTAGTGTATGTTGCGTCCTACAATATTATTTTAGGCTTTGAGGCTGATAACAAATGAAAAACATGTTTGATTTATTTTAGGTCGTTCATTCCAAAATAGGTTTGAATTTTAAATTACATGCTCCATTCTCAAGCTTTTCTTGAAGCTCACGATCCTAGTGGTCTCGAGGTCAAAAGGGTCAAGACCACGGTCTTGTTGTTTTGATATATTCATGCAAATCTAATTTATGCATTTTGTAGTAAGGTCCACTACATGATGTATTTATAGCCCATCTTAACATAGACTACGTTGACGTTGTTTTGTAAATATTTTGGGCAAATCAGGGATATACAATGTGTAAAATATAATACATTAGGGACAAGAAACTGTAAAGAGTATCTAGAAGAAACTATGTGACGTTGTATGTATATTTGCCGAGCAAGCGGAATGGCACTTCCTTACTGTGATGAGTCATTCCGTGCTTCATGAGGCTTGTGTATGTATACATGTACATGAATGCAGCCAATATTGGACAGAATGTAGATCAATGTTAATTTTGCCGGTTGTCACTTTAATTCCCATTGCATCCCACTCCTAGAACATGACCCACTGGTGGCAGTCCATATTCTTTTGTCTCACTCCTCTTCTAGCTTTCTTGTTGGTCATTGCTCGAACTATGAGGAGGTAGCTATTTATAAGTATACCTGCACAGGATGGTTGAGTGAGTGTATTTGTTCGTTGCGCCGGTAGTAGCTGATCGTCCTATTTCCAGCATTATATATCCCATATATATGCAACCAGGCAACTATACTGATAAATAGGATGATTAATAAATGGAATCAATGAGTACATAATGTTTGCAGTGTAGTGATGTACTGCTGACCATTATTTGTAGGGCCACTGCTGTGATTTCCATCGATTCTTCATAAACAAGCATATGGTTTACCCACCTACTACGGTTGTTAGGCATTGTTTAGATCTCTGTTCATTTGACTATTAGCTTTCATATTGAAGTCGTGCCGACTACTGGCTTAAGGATGGAACTGAGTAGCTTCTACACCCTAGCTACATTCCAATTTACAAGTCGTTTTGACTCATCAAGATGAATAGTTTATTTTTGCTATGTATCTGGAAAAATTAAAGCAACTCAGCTGCACTCTGTCCTACTTGATGATGATGGGTGTACTCAGAGGTCCATGAGAGAGACCAAGTACTAATGTAGCGAATTGCAACAGAAATCACAGTTTTTTTTTGCCATGGCAAATGCTGCATTTTATGGAAGAGAGAAAACTAAGAAACTTTATCCCCCTGGACCTCTGAGTAAGACTGTTGTACTGTGCACAACTATTTGATGCTTTGAGATAGTACTTTCTGACATGTGAGGAATGTGATTAAATAGGAAGCACAACGGCAACAAATGTCATGCCAACCATTGGTGCTTTCTGTTCATTACATCCAGCACGGAGAAGCACACAGGAATAGGCGTATGGTAACCCCTTTCTTCTTTCTTCCGTTGTGTCTCTGAATGATGAATCAAGATTCTATATCATATCTTTTCCACGGCCGCTCAGCTGTGCTACGGGTCACAAGGCTCTGCCGCCGGTACAGCTTCCAAAGACACAATGCTCCACTAATCTGCCACCAGTTGTAGTGAAGGCAGCAAATGATTGATGGAATGGAGATCAAAGTCCATGTTGGCTTCCGTCCCTCAACTTCCCACTGCATCCCACTCCCTATAACTCCCTGCACTGGTGGCAGTCGATATTCTTTTGTCTCAAGCGGTTTTCTAGTATTCTTGTTGGTCATCACTATGAGCTGGGAGGCAGCTATTTATAAGGTAAGTATATAGTCGCACTGCATGACTGAGTGAGAGTGCATTGGTTCTTCACCTATTCCCTCCATCCCAAATTGTAAGTCATTTTAAGAATCTTTAAGAGTCAAAGCATCTCAAGTTTGACCAAGAATTATAGACAAAAATATAAATATTTATAACATCAAATAGGTATACTATGAAAATATAATTGATAACGAATCTAATGATACTTATTTGACATCATAAATATTATTATATTGTTATATAAGTTTGGTCAAACTTGAGAAACTTTGACTCTCCAAGATTCTTGGAATGACTTACAATTTGGGATGGAGAGAGTACATGCCAATAATGGATCATCTATCCAGCAGTACATGGAGAAAAAAAGGAGTGCCAACTCAACAGAATTTTAATAAGCTGTACTTTCGCGAATTTGGCACCTTGATCGTATAGTATATGGAACCTAGCTAAAAACCTATAGATACTGATAAATACGTCATCTAATGAAAATATTACGTAGGTAATGTTTGAAATTTGTACATGTCTAGTACTGACTATTAGCTGTGACCAAATCCAAGCTCATCCTTGTGCCACCCATGCTTAAGCTTAGGGTTCCCTCCAGTTGCCTGGACTTAGTTGATGTCATCAATGACCATCACAATACTACAATACTAGTACTGAAAACATTTCTCTTCTTCAACCTTTGTTGGATATCTAGTTGTAATTGAGAATGGTCCTGCAGGTGGTGAGTAACTAAAGCCGCTGGGTCCGTCCGTGCAACTCTCCGGCCTACTATATGTTGCCTATAAATAACTAGGTGTTCCTCGTAGTAATCAGTGCACGCCTTGTCACCAATGAGAATGGTAGTAGAGGTGGGAGACGAGATAGAGAATACTGACTGGTACATGTTGGTCGTGTATGTTCCTAAGGAGTGGGATGTTACCTGGAATTCAGGGCACACGGTGGCAGCAAATGTCTTAACATGAGCTCGGATCTCCATTCCATTGCGAGTAGGAGGAGGAGGCTAGATATCCGAAGATGTGTGTCACATGGAAGCTTGAACAACTTCTGGCATTAGGAGATCAACCTGAGCAATGGGAGCGAGAAAGCGAAACCAGATCAATAGGAGGGAAGAAGCCTGTGTGTGGCCGTCTTCACTTGCAGTGCTAGGGGCGGCGGCTTCGTCATAGGTACGTAGAACTAGTATCTTTAATAGCGTTCAGTTGAGATGTTGGGAACCTACAAGTTACAGCCCAGGACGCTGATCTAGCTTAAAGACGAACTGCAGGTCTGCAGTATCCGGTTTAATCTCACGACAAGGCTATGAGCTGCTCTAGTGGCTACTACATATCAGTATTGTATTGACAGACCACTCAATATCACTACAACCCAGAACACAGCTATACCGAACACAAATGGAGCCTCAGAAGTTTGGACATCACTAAGCCTTGCAGACAGGCAGCCACATAAAAGAAGAGCATTACCATCATGATAATGCACACAATTAATGCTCAAAAGGAATCGATCATAATATAATACATGCATCGTTACACTTACACTTACACTTACACATATACCAATATTTGTTGGCTTCCATATCATCATTGAAGCATAATGTAACCAGTAATGTTTTGCACAGAACTTTTAGGAGCAATTTGAATAATGAATCATCAGGTTCACTTAACGATCTTCTACAATATATATACATCTAAGGATGCACAAAAAGAAAGCACGGGCAATTGCTCCCTCATTCTTTGCAGTGGTAGTGACTGCTAGGACTCTCTCCTTCATGATTACATCGAGAATAAACACAATGAGTGAAAACACTTTGATGAACTGTGCTTTCTGAATTAAGTACCTTGATATTACTTATATTTTTTAGATAATGGATATCAAAATATCCGGCCTCTACATCCTTGGATGTACACAACCCAACTTACAGAATTCTAATTTCGAAAACAGAAATGAACAAGCCATCGCCCATGGTATAACAATGACCAGGACACTAGAACAAACAGTATAAATGTTTCCACCCATTATTTGAAAAATCTAAAGCAATTGTCTCTAATCTCTTGCTTATCGACGAAAGGATGTCCTCGGCTTGCTCATCACGCTGCAACTGGACCCAGAAACGAAGCCAGTACGCACCCCTGAAAATAACCTGCATAAAAGAGTTATTTTTGAGTTTGTTAAAAATCACATCATTCCGGCAACGCCATGTGGCCCAGCAGATCGCAGCCACCCCAACCCAGATCAGACCTCTAAGTCCTTTGTGGTGATTCTGAAACCAAGAACCGAACATGTGGTTTATAGATCTTGGTGGGGTCAAATTAGTAGCGAAAAAAATCATCCTCCAAATTACTTTGGTGAATGGGCAGTCGATGAATAAATGTTGAATAGTCTCATTCATATTACAACAAGTACACTTCTGACTCCTTTTCCAGTTTCTCCTAGAGAGATTGTCCTTGGTTAAGATCACTCCCCTTTGAAAAAACCACAGGACGAAGATTTTAATCTTCAGAGGGATTTTTATTCTCCAGAGTTTCTTACTCGGAAAGGAGAGATGTGTATCGATGAGATGGAGATACAACGATCGGACAGAAAATAATCCGGATTTGGTTAAATTCCATCTAAAGAAATCTGAACCTTCTAGCAAATGAACATGTGAGATCTTAGCCACTAAATTAAGCCATTGTAACAGATTATTTCCCACCAGTGCGGGGTATAGAAATTTTAGAGGCTTATCTCCTACCCATGTATCATCCCAGAATCTCGTATTGGCCCCATCTTTAATATCGAAAGAACCTTTAGCCAATACTTCATCTTTAATGCGCATGAGGCCCCTCAAAAAATGAGAATCATGGGGTTTGGCTGTAACTTGGGTTAGAGTTTTCGAGCGAAGGTATTTGTTTGTTAGAATGGACTGTCACGTGCCGTCGGTGTTAAGAAGATTAACCAACCACTTAGCCAAAAGGCATTTATTTTGTACCTGTAAGTCCAAAATACCTAGACCCCCTTGATCCTTGGGGCGACATAGAATGTCTCATTTGTCAAGTCTATATTTATGTTTGTCAGTAGATCCTTGCCAAAAGAATCTTGATCTAAAATGATCAAGGTTTTTGAGTACCCCTTTAGGGATCTCAAAGAAGGACATCATAAACATGGGTAAACTGCTTAAAATTAATCTTCCGCCATAAGACAAGTACTTTGCTTTCCAACAAGAGATCGAGCCACTCTATTACCTATGCTTCACTTGCAATTGCTAAGTTCATTGATGTATATGCTCGCTACTAACCACCAAATGCATAATCCTTGTTTATTATATTGGGTTAAGTCCTGTGGAGTTTAATTATGAGTACTCATATTATCTTGAGTTTTGCAGGTAGCGTTGGTTTCTTTGATGCTCCCAAGTTCCAGTTGAATCAGGAGTGGTGATTCATGTCCCGTAGATGTGTGGTTGTGGCACACCCACACCTCAGTTACCATGACATAATGTTATATTAAAAGACTTCCGCTTAGACTCTGATGGTAGCATGTGATGTGTGTGTGTGAAATAGGGTTAACAAGTTGCCCCTTAGGGTCTCGGTTCCATGTTAATACGGGCCAGGAAAAACCTAATTAATATGTTGAAATTGAATGCAACAGTGGTTGTGGTGGTGGAGACGCCAATGTAGGGCCCAACGTTAAGTATGCTTTAGAGGTGGCCAGGCCGACCGCGGGCCAATAGGTGAAGTGACGAGGTGATGAAGGACAGCCATCACGTGTTTGCAGGTCACATGATGAGGTGAGGTGCACTAGGCACACTCGAGCACAGCAAGTGGCACAGTGTGGCATGTAGGCTGAGCATGCAGTATAGAGAGTAGGAAGAAGAGAAGCGCCGACCTGCAGCGTGAGGAGTTGAATGGAGAGAGGTCGATGGAGGCGTTTCTTTTTGTATGTTGTCCTAGTCTTGTCCACATTTCCATGTAGGTATCTAATATATGGTACGGTGTCATGGTAAGAATTTTGGACTCGTACTTTGATTCTACTACTAGTTCAGGTATCGAAATGGTCAATGGTTTTAGTCATAAATCCCAATTAGAATTAGAAAAAATATAACGACCCATATTGTTTTTACAAAAAAAAATAATGCTCCAAACTAAATCTACTCAACAGTGCACACACCCTATGTGCTTGCTTGAGATGCAATGATGCACACACCAATGAATAAAAAGCACAACTTGTTATGAAAACAGTAAACAACTAGATAACGGTACACCATATGAAAGTGCACTAGACCACCTCTTCGAAGCACCCCATCTCCTTGTAGCTGCTAGCGTGGCCCAACATCATCTGTGATATGAAGGGCTACAGTGGCAAGAATGGGACGAAACAATGATGCGTTGTTGTGTGGCTTTCTGTGCTGCCGTCTGCCACTGGTGAAGCATGCACCGTGTCGGTGGGCGTATCTGTAACTACTAACCAACAGGAGGGTGCGGGTCCAAGCAAAAGAAGCTCTAATTTCCCCTCTCCATGCGTCCATTGTCTGGCGCAGCAGTGCTGAGATCGTGGGCCACATTTGGAATGGCTAAGCCTATGCCTCCACAGGGAGGCCATTGGTCCGGCTCGACTAAGGACGTAGATGGCCATCAAGAGTAAAAACATGGATTGTTCCCACTGCGTCCCATTCCATACCGATGGCATTGGCATGGTAGTCAATATTCTTCTTGTTCCCCTATTCCTTCCCTAGCCATCTCGACATCTCCTGCCTCATGAGTAGCTATATACAGCTAGTATTTATGGGTAAAGATCACTCCTATGAAAAACTTAATTATTTAAAGTGGGCAGTTTTCATTATTTAAGGAGGGGAAAGTCAACCGCCTCCGACTAAAGGTTACAATTAATCCAGCCTTAATGGTCGCCTTGATTAATAGGTTAACCAGGCGTGCAACATAAGGAAACCACCACGGTTATTATTGACCGAGGTGTTAATTACCCTAAAATGACTACCTCGGTTAATCCTTTTATAGAAATCCCGGGAAAAAAAGTAGCGAAAGTTTTTTTTAATACTAGGAGGCCCCACTGGTCAGCCACATGTAGCACGCCCGCAAGCCACTAGCTGCGTATATTTCTTCATGAAAATCGCGCGCTGCTCGGCTGTAGGGGTTCGAACCATGACCTATTTTAGTTGAGTCAACATATAGACAAAACCCCATACGAGAGTAAACTATATTGCACCATAGTATTATTAATATACAGATTAAACTAAATTCCACAATTGCATTAATTTAGGCATATAATTTATTTGGTTTAATTAAATAAAATATTTCGGCCAAGCCTACATTAAATCTAAAACCTCTTTTTTTGTGTTAAGGCGATGTTTTATCGAAGCATGTTTTGCAATTTATGAAAAGTGTAAGTTAGATTAGTGAAACATTGTTTTTTGGTGTGGGCAACTGAAACAATTGCCTAATACAGTACTAGGAAAAGCGCCTCTTAGTATCTGATGAAGGGGTGGGGGGCGATAGATGAACTTGAACTCACAAATCTCTAGATCTTGTTTTATAGAGTTTTACTTCCTGATTTTTAGCTGTAGCGTACTGATTTTGTGATGCATCGGTAAGACTAAGCAATGGATTGGAGGCGAACAAGCATCGTTCGTCCATCTGATCGAGTAATTAAGTACATATTTGGTTAAACTTCAAAATGTGGATTTCAAAATAAATCTACTCAATAGTGCACACGTACGTGCTTAATTTGTCCCCGTATATGTACGTGTTAAATGTTTGAGATACAATGACGCACGTACCATGAACGGAAAGCACAGAAAAAAAATTAGACCTAAAATAAACCACTTGATGACGCCACAGCAATGCGCACTGAACCACTTGTAATAGGACACTGATACTCTTTCCTTACAACTACAAGTGAGTGTGAATGTACATTTTATTTTACCAAGTCTATCACTATTACAATAAATGGTTCCCAAACGAACCACCCTTACAAATAGATTTGTAGGCGAGCCACCCCTACAAATGACACTATTTGTAGGGCGGCTCAATATCCAGAACCACCCCTGCAAATCCGATTTGTAGGGGCCGCTTTATATTGAGCCGCCCCTATAAATAGACGTTAAATATTAAAAGTTAAGTACTAAAATTTTGAATTTTTTAAATGGACTCAGATGGAAAAATGACTAAAATAAATGTTGTAGACCTTGATGAGTGCTACAAGATTGTTGTTGATGATTTTTCAACTGAATTCATTTGTTCTTTCAAAATCTTATTTGATTTTCTCAAATTTGAAATTTGAATTTTTTAAACGACCTAGGATGGAGAAACAACCAAAATAAAAGTTGGAGATCTTGAAAAGTTATAAAACTTAGTAGTTGAAAACTTTTTCATTGAAAAACGTCTATCCATACATAATTAGGGTTAAATTTCTATATTTTAAATTCAAAATTTTCCAAAAGGTATCAAATAGGAAAGTGATCTATACCAAAGTTGTTCTCTAAAAATTATAAATCTTTGTAGTTGAAAGTATTTTCATTTGAATTCGTTTAGCATCTCAAATACATATATTTAAAAATCGGATGAAGATAGAATATAATGACAAGGATGAATATGGTATTAGAGCATAAGCATCTGGTGGTTCGAGTGGTTATGTGAGGCACTTGGGAATGCTAAGGACGCCGGTTCGAAGTCTGGCATCCGCTTCGGGCGATGGGCTGAGGACGCCGGTTCGAAGTCTGGCATCCGCTTCGGGCGGTGGGTCCGGCAGTGATGCTTGAGCCATGTAGACCATCTTCCTGTTTTCTGGTAGATGTGTAGCACCAGTCTCGTCCAAGCACTTGACACACCCAGTGTATCCTTTTGTCTTCTCTCCAGACAAGGAACCTCGCCCTGGTAGGTCGGTGATTGTAGCGATAAGTACAGCCTTTACCGTGACATGTTCTTTTTTGTACTCATCCCAGACATCCTTCACACAAGTCTCCCACATCTGTAGTAGTTCATCGATCACTGGTTGTAGAAGCACATCAATATCATTACTAGGTTGTCTTCGTCCTTGGATTAGTAATGACATCTGGACGTATGCCCGTTTCACACAAAGCCAGGGTGGAAGGTTGTATATACATAGCGTCACTGACCAAGTGCTATGATTGGTTCTCACCTGGTCAAATGGGTTCATCCCATCCGTGCTCAAAGCAAACCACAGATGTCTTACCTCTCCACCGATGTCTTATAGAACATAGTGTTGATAGTCCTCCAGTCCGACCCATCGGCGGGGTGTCTCATCATTGAATCTTCCTTTCGCTCTTCGCCGTGCCAACGCAACAGCTTGGCTAACTTCTCATTTGCAAACAACCTATGCACTCGTGGAGCTATAGGAAAATACCATACGGACTTTACTGGCCCTCCTCTGATCTTGCTTCCATCATTTGATGACCCTTGCTTGTATCGGGGAGTTTTACACTTGGGACATGCATCCAAGTCTTTGTATTTCTCTCCACGGTACAATATGTAGTCGTTGAAACACGCGTGGATTTTCTCAACCTCGAGGCCAATTGGGCAAATCATTTGCTTCGCAAGGTAAGTCTTTTCTGCTAACTCGGCCTCCGGGAACAGTTTATGTAGTATAACTAACAAGTTATCGAAGCCTTTATCACTCAACTCATTCGTTGATTTGAACTCCAATAGCATGATGTTGGCTTCCAGTTTGCTTATTGGGCAGCACAGAAACAATGGTGTTTTTGCATCCTTTCTCATCATCTCCAGTTTTTTCAACTGTGAAACACTAAGGAATCCCCCATGCACATCATGTAGAAGCTGTGAAATGCCATCATTTTCCTTAGTGTCGTCAGCTAATGTATTCATAAACACATCATCATTGGTAGGCACATGTTCTGTGTACTCATGAACAGGCAATAATGCATTTAGGGATACACAAGGCATGGGCACATCATCATTAACATTTTGACCAACCTCCCCATGTAAAGTCCAAATCGTGTAGTTTCTCATGAACCCCCTTGTGATCACGTGCAAACGTATATGCTCCACGTCGCCCCATTTTCTCGTATTCTTGTAGTCTTTGCATGAACAAAATACAAGATGTGAGTCTCCAGCATTGGCTCTAGCTCGCTTGATGAAATCGTCGATGCCCGTCAAGTACCGTGGGTCTATACGTGACAGATCGTACATCAACCCTCGAGCCATGTCTGCACTGATAAAATGGACAGAGCAGAGAAAACATATGAACATATTAATAGGAGCATTTTTGAACAATTATTTTTTCTTTATAATTTGAATTTGGTCGTGCTATAAAAAGTGAGACAACAAAATAGGTGGATGCATGGAGTATTAAATGTGAGTATTAAATGCAGACATGGAGTATTAAATGTAAGTATTAAATGCATGCATGCATGGAGTATTAAATGTAAGTAATAAATACCAAATCTATTCCACATTCCATCAAATCTTTAATACATGCATGGAGTATTAAATGTAAGTAATAAATATAACTAATTACAATTTTTATCCATAATTTTCAGGACGAATCTTTCGAACCTAGCTACTCAATGATTATACAATAATTTGCCAATAAAAACAAGGTGCTACAATTTTTCTAAATACTTTTGGATCTAAGAGGTACAAAAAATTGACACAAATTGCAACATCTCTCTTCTTGATCATGAAAACTAGCATAGCTCTAAACTATAGATTTACACACAAAAACAATGTAAACCAACAATTCTAAAGAATTATGTTTGTTACTAACCAAGAGCAAGAAGATATGAGGATCCAAGAGTGAAGAGGAGCCAACAATGGAGTTCAAAAAATCCACCAGCCGCAACAATGGAGAGAGGAGCTCCTGTTCACGCACTGTTGGGGCAGAGGAGGCAGAGGAGCTCATGTGCTTTATACTGTACACAACATCACTGCCGGTTGGAGCCACGAACCGGCAGTGAAACACCACATCACTGCCGGTTCGCTTGAACCGGCAGTGACAGAGCGAGGTGGCATCCCATGACATGCCTCAGCCTCGATCTTGTGGGAAGTGCACAATGATAACTGGCAAGATAGAAATGGAAATTATACATGATGCATGACAAGTAATATACCGTTAATCTATAGTGTCATGTGCCATCATCTCGTACCCATCTATGATGCAAAACTAGATAATTTTTATGAATCCCATCACAACTCACAACCGGAAGATATATAAGCCCAGGTATATATGCATAATGTGAGCCGGGGTGATATTTTATCATGTCGCTTGCACCATTTACATCAAATATGGTACAACTCAGATCTATCACTACTGAAGACGCCATTTTTGCCAAGTGACTGGGGCACTCGACAAATCCCCAATTGCACTCTACAAAAGGTTTGCCGAGTGCCGGCCTCGACAAATAACACTTATCAAAGAATATGTCAGCAACGCTACCTTTGTCAGAGTCCCTTTTGTAGTGCACTTGGCAAAGCGTTTGCCGAGTGTCGGACACTCGGCAAATTTTTGAACCGAAAAAATTAGGAAATATTTTTTAATATAGATGGAGGGCCCCCACTTGGCAAGTCGTGGCATTTTTCTCCCTGCAATCTCTCCCTCGTGCAGTACCTGCTCTAACCAGTGCACATGTGTCTAGATATAGTTTTGATTCTCCACATATTATACTAAACCAAGTGTAAATTATTTGTTTGAGGCTTTCAACAAATTCAAATCAAAAGGTTGTCAACTACAAAGTTTCATAATTTTTTGAGATATACACTACTTGTTAAGGAAGTTTTTCCATCCAAGGTTACTTACAAAATTTAAATTTCAAAATTTTGAAATTCAAACACAGTTTTGCATGAAAATATAATTTCAAATCAAAAAGTTAACAATGTTTCATAACTTTTTGAGATACATGAAGTTTATTTTGGTGGTTTGTCCATCTAAGGTCGTTTCAAAAATTCGATTTTCAAAATTTTAAAATTCAAATGCAGTTTTGGATGACAAGATGATTTAAATAAAAAGTTGCCAACTAAAATATTTCATAACTTTTCAAGATCTACAAATTTTATTTTGGTTGTTTGGTCATTTGTTCATCCGACATAGTCGTCCCCTTCTGAACCCAAATTAAGAAATATCACTTTTCTTTGTTAACTAAACTGAATTGAAACAAAAAATGTACAAAGGAAGCACACTCAAAGAGTAAATCAGCATCTGAGAACATGAGTGCTGAGCTTACCCTAATTAACCAGGATTTAGTAACAGACGGCATGCATGTATGTCATGGCGAACGCTAGCACAAGCTAGGAACCCAAATAGACATTGAGCCCCTGGTGATTAGACACATGCATAGCTTGCCTGTCAACTCGGCTTGGTTCAGCTTGCACGATATCTTTGTCAAAGTAGTTCACTGGTCCAAGATCTATGATGGATTTGCAGCCGTCATTACCTCTCTCCTATAGCTATCACCACCACCTCATCTCTTCTCTTCTGTATACCAATATTTGTCTCTCTTCTCTTTTACATACCACCACCGATCTGGACAGTCATGAAATTTCCAAATACCTCCCACACCTATTACTGAATGAATGTATGCAGCGCATTTGGTCATGTCTCTCGATTGATTGTAGGAGCAGGACATACACACTGCTACTGCCCGGTATAGCACAATTTTTCTATTGTGTCCTTCCTGACCCATTTCACTATAGCAAGGTAAGATATTTATAGCGGACTCTGTTGAGTGACTATAAAATGAAAAAAAAAAGAAACAACGACCAATAGCTTTAATTTCCTTAGAAATTAAAACAAGCATGTGAGAACCATTATTAACTGCAAATTAATGTTGTCCCACCGCCTGGACAAACCAAGGAAATGCTGCCACATTATAAAGTTGCAGGGAAATATCTTCCACAAGTCATCAGCCTAAACACCCTAAATGCATACTATATACTCATTCAACACCTGCATCACATATCAAGAACCCCATTTGCCAATACTACAACTAACTACAACTAGGTTGAGTAAACATGCATGGTCATCCTGGCCAATGATGGCACAGGCCGCTAGGACAATGATCCACCAGGCAGAGATCGAGTAGTCTTCTATAATCACAAAATTGAATACAATTGTGCAAAACGTATCTGGGTATCAGCCACCACCGCCATTGGCCAAAAACTAAGCTTGTGCCGCCCCCGCCATTGGCTGAACACTAAGCATGCTCGCTCACATTCCATCAAAGTCGTGAGCAGATGACCAAAATCCATCAAAAACTCACGTTCGCAGATGTGAAACTAGATAAGCGTGAAAGAAACTTAAACAAAAAGTACATCGTTAGGGTTGATGTCAGAAGTGGCAGAGCCAGCGGCAGCTCATTGTTAGTGTGTGGCCCAATGACTGGTAGCTTCTGATCGTGTTAATGTTATGCCAGAGTCCATCACCAGAACCAAGGGTCATCTCATCGGTAGGCACGTCGTCCTGCTGCTCACTCTTTCTGCAGCTAATTTTCATCACTGCCACGAGTTCCATTCAAGAGGAGGGTGAATGATTGGGGCAGGAGGTATGGAACGCGCAAGAATCATCCAGGGGAGTTTAATTTCTTGGAACTCGCGTGTGTGTGTGTCGCACGCATATATGTAGTTTATAACAAGTAGATATGCCTATATTTGTCTAATTAACCATGTTAATTAGCAATTTTAGAGGTGGTGTTAGATGCCTGCATCTGTAAATTAACTAAAGAAAAGAAAAGAAAAAAGCAGCCGAGCCTGATCTAGGCCCTCCGCAACACCGCATTAGGTCATGGCTGGCCTCTGCCTTCGACCAACACCGCGCCTCACTACTTTCAGTACCTATGCATCCATCCCATCAACCAGCTGAACTTCAATATTGCCTTCAAAGCATCACCACTCCACAACCCATTGAGATGGTATAATTTTTTACAGCCTCTGTCAATAAAAAAAGGTGGTCTACTAAAATGTGATTTTTACTAGGCAGGTTGGGGGAACGGCGAGATTCGGGTGAAACATGTGGTATGGGGTCATTAGAGAGATGCAAAGGTGGTGGGTGGGAAACGACAACTCGTAGGTACGTGGCCCCACATGTCGGTGTGAAGGTTCACCAGATGACATCATGGACGATATCCACAAGATTTTTTGGACTAAATCTATTGATATGTCCTGTTTTTATATTTCTTAAGTGTGAAAGAAGAAATGTTCAGAGGAAACACGATTTGTCTCAACAGATGACACTCAGGACATGGCTCATCTCGGACGACGCTCTGCCTTTTGCAGTGTTTTGCTTCAGTGCCTCTCTATGATCTGTCCCTGTTTTTGTGGCTGGAAGAAGCGTCTTACAGTAGGTTCATGTGAGTTTTGCCATCATGGATGCTCGGTATGATCGCAGGTGCCTCGAAGCCTCAGAAAACTGAAGCCCTGAACATGCTGCGTGGACCAAAAAGTATTGTTTTGTTGAAAGTGACGCAAAGATAGATAGTACCTCTTGTGGATGAAGCTCAAAAAGACAAGTCATCATCAGCACCGAACTACTAACCATTGACACTAACGACCATGGATCCTATACTACAATTGTTGTGAAGCGAATGCCTGGATTTCCGAATACCTTCCATGCCTACTACCAACTGATTATAGACCATCTGGTGTACATATATACATCTTCTGTTGGCATGTCTCTCTCAATTGATTCTGAGCATGTCATACATTGCCATAGGTTTTATAACCCACATTCTTAGTTCATTGTGCCATGGCAGAGTAAAGTTTACATTAGTGTACTTTGTTGAGTGACTACAAATTGAGAAATTAAATAAAATAAATACCAACCATCTGCACTCCTATTATAAAATAATTCCAGGATGCTAGAACCATATATAAATGCCCAAAATTATTGTTGTCCCTCCTCCTCCTACTACACACACCAAGAAGAGAGCGGCCCTCATTGAGTTATTGGCACATATATATGTTCCTCAACTGCATCAACACAAGCACTCTACATACCATGTCTTAAGGCATTTGCCAACTTCTGTAAATTGGAAGGAAAAACAAGAAAACAGGGAGTCAATCCTGCTCCTTGCAGACCACAAGCATAACCACATTTGGGATCATCCTCTGCATGCTGCCATTGGTCTTGCTGGATGCCTTCGCGTCCAACTATCGACTCACTGCTGCATGCATGGATATATAGAGAGAGATATTTGGGGTGGTGGATACAGACCAGTGTGGATCGGATGAAGCTTACTAGGGGATGCAGCCAGCAATTCATCCATGCCTCTAATGTCATGTCCACGTGGCCTCTGTAGGTCCACACAGCCGGCAGATCCGCTCTGCCTTGTGCAGCTCTGCTTGTTCACACCAGCTTCATCGCTCTGTCTCCTTTGTTTACTCTGCCTCCCGGGTTTGATATTAACCATTCTTGTAATTGAATAATTTTTCTCTTCCTTGTAACATCTACCTCTCATCATCCAGCCCGCCAAGAAGAGATGCTGCAATGTCGCTGTCCAGTAGTTTAAAATGCAATGAAATCCTTGCCAACTTTTACTCCCTCCGCAACTTCTTGGAAGTGATCAAAAATATTTCAACTTTGACTGTTACGATTTTTTGAATATGACAAGTGGTCAAACTTAGAGTCCAAAGTCAAATTAATTGTAATTTGCAACAGAGTTAGTAGTACATTTAATAAAGTCCAGGGCAATATTTTTTCATGTTGGACCATTTACTTCCAATTCCTAATTAAAGGTACATCACCCCAGAAAAGCACGAAAGCATGATTTCACAGGTATCAAAGCAGAGCCAATAACCGAAACCAATAGTTCCTCCATACAACTTTTCCAAAAGTTATTCAACAACTTTAAAGTTATTCATGATTTATATTTCCAATGTTTCACTCAAACCTTTTCCAAAAGGACAACTAATATGGGCTCTGAGGAGTATGTAATAGCATAGTTTTATCTTGCCTCTGAAGGTATCAAACCAGGGGGCGAGCAGGGGATCCAAATGCCACATTGGTCCATGTAGCATCATCAGCGACACATTCAATTGATTAGTTCATTTTCCCACTGATGGCATGAGACATAGTGCCACAAAAATGATGTTTCCACGCATGTTGAGAAGAAGTCAAGAATTTCATATTTGGTGCCATGTGAGAAGCACCAAAATTATCACAAATAGAGCATTTGAAAGCCTGCTACCTCCTGTTCCTATTATGAATATTTGAATATGTGATTCACTGCAAAACATTTTTCATCATATACACTTTTGATGTAGTTGTCTTTATTTGTACTGGGAGCATGGCATACTTTCTGATGCGTTAGCACATTGAGTTTATATGTTGCCTTTTCAGTTCAGGCCACCGTGGGGATTCATATTTTGTCCTTTCGATATTTACATAATATATGCTACCTTCAGAGGCAAGCCTTTGGTCACATACAAGTATTCAAGAGGCAAGCCACATATATCTATTACAGAAAAAGCAAATCCATGGAGAGGGTCAATTTTGAAACAGCCACGGTCGCATACAAGTATTCAAGAGGCAAGCCTTTGGTTGCCACCGAACAAGAGTATAGAGATTTGCCAACATACATGCGACAATTGCATGATTATTACACCGTGGATACTGCCAGCGAAGACTGTGTCTGTTTTGAAGTATGCATCCCTCCCGGACTGATTTTAATCATCCTGAAAAAACGGTACATAGTATTTATTATGAAGACCTCTTTCAACTCTATCAATGGCGCTCGCTTGATATGCAGATTTTGATGTTATGGACTATGTAAGTACCGTACCCTAACAACGTTATAATAAACTACGTGATCTGCATTTGAATATATCCTATGTTTATTATGTAGGAGTATGGCAAAATGGTGCATAAAGAGGTGACAGACCAATATAGACTTCTTGGACCCCATATTTGTAAATGAGGCAACATGCATCACCGGTCTTCAAAATGACTATGTACGAACAAGTTTGAAGATTGAGTTTGAAAATATGTTCAAATACAGAAAAACAAACGTACTCCTACCCTACAAGTGTGAGTATGTGTTCTCGCCCCTTATTTTAGTGTTTCTTTTCTTGATATGTCATTCAATAACATGAACTTTGTCATTGCAACAACCATTATGTCCTCGTAGATGTAATTCTTCAAGATTCAATTATCAAGGTGTGGAACTCAAGGAAAAAACCACTTTCTCTTATCGACCCCCTAGTCAAAGTGTTGAATAAGTAAGTGAACCCAATATCACAACACTTTCTAATCACATAGGATATTGTAATGTCCTCGGCCTTCACACTTCATTTATATTGTCACATAGAATGAAGGAATTACCTAATTGGAAAAATCCGGATAGCAAGATGCAAAAGAAATGGAGAGCCGCATTCAGAGTGAAGTATATGGAGGATATCAAGACCCTAGATCAACCAATAGGGAACAACGAATGTGGGTTCTATGTGATATGGGCAATGCTTAGCTACTTTGGCGCAAAAACAAAAATAGGAGATGACATGGTACGTAGGCGTCCCATTTCTATTGTTTTGTCTTACGTATGTGCATCTCAATATCATCTTGCTTCAATTATAGCGCAGAGAACAGAATCACAACATTGCTAGATTTTGAGATAAGAGGAATTCAAGAGGAGATAGCAAAGTTTGTGACATACGAGGTATTGTCCGAGAAAGGATCATTCTTCATTGCAAGGACTAAGAAGTTCAGGGTGCATCACGGAAGGGATCACATCGATATGCTATTGTAATGTGACACTTAATTGGATACTTAAAGTTTGTTTTGGAACTTTGATGGATTTGTATTGTCGCTGGTCCACAATGTAACACCCGGGTGTGACACACAACCACCTTCACATCGATATCAAATTGTTCGATATCAACCACCTCCACCTCCCCGACCTCCCACCCACCCCACCACCTCCACCCTAAACCCTAAATACCAAATGCAAATTGTAAAAATTATATCACTATCGGTTCAAATAAAACCGACAGTGATATGAAATCTACATTGCCGGTTGGTTAAAAGAACCAGCAGTGATGGCTCAAGTTTCACTGCCAGTTTGGCAGTGATACTTGAGTCATCACTGCTGGTTTGGCATAACCGACAGTGATGTGATCAGCTCATCACTGCCGAGTTGGTTATGGCGGTTCAAAATTCACCAGTGAAGGGGGCTTTTGAACCGCCAGTGTTGGCCTACTCTGGTGTAGTGGTATAAGCCAAAAGCATCCGAGGGTCCGCGTATGGCAGCACGCCTGATTGATGATGTTGGCAACGTAGTATGATTTGTAAGTAAGAGTCTATGATCCCCTATGTTAGCTAGGAAGGCCAGAGTCGACTGTATAAAGATGCGCAAACCTTTTACGTATTCGAGAAATAACAAAAATTAAATATAGTTTATATTGGCAGTGCCACAGTTTAGTAAATAGCTCAGTTATATCTTACAAAACTAAAACATTAATTATTGAATAATAATCGTTACCATCCATCAAAGCTTAAGTTACAGGAGCTTTGGAAATGATCCATTGTTTAATTTCTCAAATTGTACCTTTAATTTTCAATGAGGAAATTTTGTTTTAATTTCACTTTGCTGTGTGTGTTGAAATTGACATGGAGCAGATATATTGCTCATATCAGCCATTTGTGGTAAATGCAGGTACCGGAGCAGTAAATTGATGGTTGGATTTTCAAAAAAGGAGTATATATTGAGGAATAATTATATGTAGTAATATGGCAAAACCAGACTAACTTTAGAACGCTTGTCATAATTCACTATTGCTAACAATCCGTATTTGTGCCCTGTGCACTAATAAATACTTGGATGAAGAAACATCTCTGTCGTCCCATTCATTCTTGCCCAAATATAACAACTGCTTAAATGGAACATCCTTGTAGATGAAATAAACCAGTGGTGTTCAATGAACAAGGTGGAAGAGCAACCTCTCTGTCATTCCATTCATCCTCACTATAATAACAAGTGGGAAGAAGAGGTAGAAGGAATGCAGCGAGTCGATCTCATTGTGAAAGCTCTTCCATTTAAGGTCTTGTTTGGATGCACATGTATCTCCCTCAAACCATATATATTGGAGTGTATTTGAACTAATATACACTCCAATACACTCGAATCCATGTGGTTTGAGGTCAATACATGCGCATCCAAACAAGGCCTAAGTTGGTAGATGAGTGGATGACGAAGCTGTGATGGAGTCGTTCTAGCCACACCAAATCAACGAGTTCCCTTCCAACAGTGTTCCAGAGTGGCATGCCAAAGTTGCAAGGCCACTACCTGCGCCTTTTTACTTGGTAGGCACTGAACCAATGGAGATGCCTATTGGGCTTATTACGCCAGAACACGCAATCAATGTTGGCCCCTGTCACTACATGCTTAAATCACCGCATGACAGTGATATATCACTACTAGCTCGTTCTACAACACAGCAAAAATATATCAAGCAGTATCATCTCCCATCAAATCTAGGAGTAGCGCTGCTAATAAGAATCAATTTTATATATGGTATGTGCCCACCGACCTCTGTCTTAATTAAGGTTCCTATTAATTAGAGACAACTAAGGTCGCTGGCCCCTGTAAATAGGAAAAAACAAAAAAAAGGGGCCACCATGGTCGTTTAAAGGCCACCGATATTCCTTGGAGACCGCTGCAAAGCCCCGTAAATGGGATACTCTGTCTATCAAAGAAAAGATTTTCGCAGATGGTGAAAAATTGTTTTTAGAGGCATGCAGTGTGGCCGCCTCTAGCCGATGAACATTTTTAGTCGACCATTTCTAGAGGCACTCACATTCACGCCTCTGTACTGCCCACCTCTATTAATGCCATTTGTAGAGAACATATAACGTTTCTCTAGTTACATTTGGACTAAAGTACTACACACTCATTTGTATATCACCATTTGTAGAGGATGATAGACGGCTATCACTATACCACAACTTATCTATAGCGTCCTACGGACGGTCGCTATAAGTCGATATAGCGACCTACAGACGAACGCTATAAACATATAGCGTGTAACTTGGCCGGTCCCTATAAGTGGCGTCGCTATAAGTTTTAGCGTCCGACCATAATTATAGCGACCGACCATCGGACAGTACATTAAAGATATAACGATCAATCATTCAACACTAATTATAAACTTATAGCGACCAATGGTTTGACGGTACATATTATATAGCGTCCAACTGTCAGACGCTATCCATACAAAATTAACAGCATAATTACACACAGTGGCGGACCCAGCCGAAAAAATGAGCTAGGGCGGATAGCTTTGTCATATCTATATTGTAGCGTCACATAACAATTACGCTTTTTTTTTTGAAACCGTAACAATTACGTTTTAATATATGATTCAACAAACAAAAGGTATTGAAGAAGTTTGAACAGTTGAACGTAAAACCTTTCACATGAAGAGGACATAATGAGATTTTTTTTTGGTTCCATACAACAAATGTTGCCTACTGCCCGCCGCCCAAAGGCTCAGTCTCCGTGGCTCCACTGTCTCGGCCCCTTGGCTCCTCGGCTTCCCGGACGCAGCCGTGCGCATGTCCGCCGAGGTAGGGGCTACCGGGCTAGCGGGGCGGCCAGGCGGGTAGCCGGGGAGGGGAGGCAGGGAGCACAGCCTGCCGGCCTGAAGTGCCGCCACCGCAGCCAGTTGGAGCGCCGCCGCTCGCCGCCGAGCGGGCGAGCTTCAATGCAAATGCGCGTGCAAACTTGGCCGGTTGACCACTGCGACTTTCCTTGCCTAGCATCAAGGGACAAAGTGGGCCAGAAAATGGGCCATTGGGGACTGGGCCTTGTTGGCTAAATGGCCCAGCAACCTTCTTCAACCTCCCGTCGGGCGACCTCGTCACCTGCCGACCTGCGCGGCGGCGCTCGCTTGACACCGGCCGGAGAACTACTGGGTAGTAGCGGTGCTCGTCAGAGGGGACCTAGGGCGGCCGCCCAAGCTCGCCCTATAGGTCGGTCCGCCTATGATTATACATTAACCTTAGGATCAATACTAATCATACAATCAATGAGCCATAAAATCACCAATTCAGTTTTGAACAATACACAATCTTGACAATGAAGCTCATCATAGCTCACACGTATATTATATCCATAAACATTTGTCTTGTGTCATTTTTCACAACTTGCACAAATAAGTTACATGGCATACTGTTTGGCATCAAGATATATGCATAGCTCATAGATGCTTGCACTAGTTGCACAACTTACATCTCATGGTTTGCTTGCACTCATTACAAAATGATTCATCACTTAAGTCTTAAACAAAGCATTTATCTCTAGTTAAAATGACCAAAATAATGTTGACCATGTTCACTTCCATCCAACTGCTACCTCGCGATTACCTCCCACCTGCAAAAAAAACCATCAATCAATGGTACAGCCAAAAACTTGACTTGTAGAAGAAATGGATAAGAACTATAACAGAGTATGCATACTTGGTAGCACTTTTCAATTACTCTACAATTCTAACTAAGTAGAAGGGGAAGCAGCATCGAAATGCAATTAGTGCATAGAAGCAGACTAGCTTTGTTTTGACTTTAGGTATTGCAAAGGTAAGAAAGTATTAACAGACACATATTATGCTTCTATATATTATTATGTTTGTAACCATGTAAATAACAGTCACGGGGGGGCTCCAATCTATTTCCTAGTTATTATCAATGAAGAAAATGCAACTGGACTTTAAGCAGCGCCAAAATGATGAGAAGCTGCTTCTGATAGGGCTTCGAGAAATCTGACCTGCTGAATCCAAGATCTGATGATTGATACAAAAGTTTGGAGAGCTGTGTGCCCATTTGCAATCCAAGCCATGACTTCCTGTTAGCTTCAGGCATCAACTCCTTGTATGTCTATTCATAAATAGTTAAGTACACAGTGAGGAAATAGTGTTTTTTTCTATCCTTATCTTCATGGAGGTGTGAAAATATGAGTCAGCTCCCTGTGAACAATTTACAGCGTATATCAAAATATAGTACATGAGCATGTAAAGCAATTGCAACCAAACCAGATCAGCCAGCTAATCCTATCAGGAGGTATAACTAACTGCCTTTACACTGAAGTAGACAGTTTGAACATGATTGAATTCATGCCAAAAATCACACATTAAGACAAACCCAACACACCAACCATCAGATACAAATACAATGCTATATTTCCCCAAATTTCCTAAACTTGGTCAGATCAATACCAATAAAAACATTACAGCAAAAACACAAGATACAAACCTACTAATAGGTTACCCAGAGAAGAATGACATTTGTATGAACTTATTTGCTGCATTATGAAGATATGACTGTGCATGTTATTTTCTATATCACCTTATTAAACTTAAAGCTTCCAAATTGGAGCTGAACCGCAGTTAACAAATTCACGGTGCTAAATTACCTACCATTCCCAAACAAAATGGCAGTAAATCAGATGAAACAAGAGATCAGATGCTTCGACATATTAGAGATGTCTATGCAGCTAGTTTTTTTTCCAGTACAGAACCAAAAATCAGCAATTCTTGTATACTCTAGCCAGCTCACTACCTTTCATCTTGTCAACATTCTATGCTACAAGCATGGCTGCATATGGCAATTACGTATCCCAGGCTGCATATGGCAAGCATGGCAATTACGCATATGGCAATAAAGATAATGTGAGTTCTCAGCAGCAGCTAAGAAGGATTAAGTGCTAGGAATAAGTACTTGAAAATAGCTCCAGCACATGGGTTGTGTTCAGATTTAAAAACAAATAGACTATCATGGTGCCACCAATTCTACACTGCATTCATAGTCTTGTATAGAATATTTTTAAAATAAGTTGTAACATGAGAAGCTCCCTGCACCAGCTCTGCCTACAGAGTTATGGTCAGATTTCCTATATCAATTGTATAGAGATATAATCGGAGTTAATAAATTTTACATCTTTTCCCTCCATTGAAAGGGAACAACACGTCATCAAGTGTGTTCGTGTGCTCAGTTTTGTAACATGGCAATGCAGAGGGAGAATGCACTTTGCATAGGAAATCAGCAACTAGAACTCCACTAATCTAAGGCACATTAATTACATAACTAGCTATCGTCTTGATTTCAAATTTAATACACATAACAGGATCTCATAAAAAATAGAATCAGCAAAGAAAGTACCTTGAGAAAAGCAAAATGCACCGGTGGCCAGATCTGAAGGGAACCAGGCTGTAATGGAAGGAGAGCAACGGGGAGAGGAGAGTCGTCATGCCGAGACGAGCTGGGTCGGGGGAGAAAGTCCGGCAACCCCAGTCCAACGGGCAGAGGGCTTGGGGACGCACCCCGGAACACTGTTTCCGGCGGCCGGCGCCTAGCGCCCAGCTGATTCGAAGACGTCGCGCGGACTGGGGATGCAAAGTACGCCGAATCCAGCGGCCGCGGCTGCAGGGGAGGGGACGCGGTCGCCGGCAGGATGGGGAGGGAAACACCTCGAATCGTGGGCGGCGTCCGGCGGGGAGCTCAAGGGGGCACGGATCTATAGGCAGGCCAGCAGCTGAGGGCGGTGGCAGGCATAGATCGGCGGTCGGCGGCCGGCGTTGGAGCTTCTGCGCTGGGCTGACTGCCGGCGGTGGAGCTGCTGCGGCGGCGGGCGGCGGCGGCTGGGTTGGGTCCGCAGCGCGTGCCTGGGTGGTGTGCTAGCTGCGAGATATTGGGGGCGGCGGCCAGCAGGTTAGGATTCGGGAGTTTTTTATTTATTTATTTATTTAATGGTTTTTTCTTGAGAACCCGTAAACATAAAAACAAATGGTGTGCTGCGATATATTGGGGGCGGCGGCCAGCACGTTAGGATTAGGAAGTTTTATTTTTTATTTTTATTTATTTATTGTTTTTTTTTCTTGAGAACCCGTGAACATAAAAAAAATGTAACGCATGCCCAATTCAATATGCGATCGACTGACGGACCCAATTAATAAGATATAGCGTTCAACTGTTCGATGCTAAACAAAAATAAAATTAACGACCAACCTTCGGACGAAATAGTAAGATATAGTGTCCGACTGTATGTCACAAATCTATACCGATCGACTGTCCAACGCTATTTTGGTATTTTTAGCGACCCTTGGTTGGATGTCAGATTGGGCTATGGTATAGTGTATCTTTTTTAATCAGCATTTTATAATTTTGTATTAAATATTTTAGGCACCAAATGGTTTCAAAACAAAAAAAAAGTTCCAACTACAATGTTTATGTTATGTCTCCATCCTCACCGAAAATAATTTTCACATTCTTTGATGGATACACACCCTTTCACATTCTTTGTGGACACCCTTTCACATTCTCTGATGGATACACAAAGAATTTGAAAGGGTGTATCCATTAGAGAATGTGAAAATTATTTTTATAATTTTAAATCTCAATACACATGTGGGAATTCAAAATAAATATTTGAGAATCTAAACATGCTCGTCGATGCCTCTAAGGTAAGATCCAAAGGGCCCTCAGCAGATCCAGATTGCCGACTTACCCGCTTTGCCTCATCAAGGTCTCCGCACTCACAGTGGCTCCTTCGCTGTTTGTCCCCACACATGTGTGAACGGCCGGCATGCTGCAGTGTTGGCTTGGTCTTTCCCCCTTGATAGCGCAGTGTTCGCAATGTAATATCGCTTGCTTGCTGCAATGGTGTCCACTATAAAAGTATATCAACATTTATATCTCCAAATTAGATGCGTTGATATTTTTTAACCAGAGAGGCTCAAAAACTCATTTTAAGGTATCACATATTAAAAATTCTTATTTTCCTAAAAAACAACTGACCCCAAATGTTTACATGTAGCAAATTATGACTCTCAATTCATATGCAACTTTCTATTGGATCTGTTCTCTTGTAACATGGCCTTCACTCAAAACATAAACAAGCATCTGAGAACCAAGAGTGCTGGGGTTACCCAAGCCTGGATTTACTAACAGTGGGCATGCAAGTATGTCATGTGGAACGCTAGCACAAGTTAGGAACCCAAATAGGCATTTTGAGCACCTGGTAATTCAACACATCCATCACTTGCCTGTCAGCTCGGTTTGCCTCAGCTTGCACGATACTTTCTGTCATACGCCTAATGTACGGGCTAGGCGAGCCCCAGGAAGCAAGCCCAGGCGGCCAAGCAGAAGGTCCACGCGGCCGCGCAGGAGGGGGCCCAGGCGGCCCAGCAGGGCCTGGCCCAGGCTGGGCAGGTAACACCCCGTAGGGGGAGTCACGCGCGCGCAGCGCGAGGGGAAGGGCCACGTCGGCAGGAGGTCGCGCCCCTTTTCCCTTCCGTATGTAGTCCTTCTCTATCTCGATGGGTTTCCATATTAGAATAGAGGAATTATTATTAGAATAAGAATAGATTGAGTTTGTTAGGAAAAGGATAAGGATTAGGAAAGAGGGATCCAATCTATAAGGAAACCTCTCGTAAGTTACTTCGGAGTCAAGACCATTAGGGACTATAAATATAGGGGAGATGTATCCTATTGAGATCAAGAAATAACAGAGCTTTGTTCTTCCTCTCTCTCTCTCTCTCACCCTGCCGCCTCCTCTCTGCCCCCTGCGCCAGCACCCTGCAGCCCTGCTGCTGCACCTGCGCCAACCTCCTCCTACCCAGCAGCCGCCCCAACACCCCGTCCTAGGACGTATTACATCTGGTATCCGGAGACCAGAACGATCCTACCACGCCGCCATGTCGACTCCCGCCAGCCTCGCTGACATCCAGAAGCTGATGGAGGGCCTCGTCAAGGACCTCAACACCAAACTCGACACCGTTCAAGAGTAGATCACCACGGTCGCCACCCGCCTGACCACCATCGAGCAGGGGCGCGCCCTAGCTACTGACGCCGCCGCGCAGATCAAGAAGGACCGGGACCTCGCTGCCTCCAAGATAGCACTCGCCGCCAAGCAAGCAATGGAGTCCGCCGGGCGCGCCTTCCTCAAGGAGCAGAAGGAAAAGGCTTCCTCGGCAGCCATCCCGGAGATCGTCGACGACCTCGAGGGAACCCTCTTTGACATGTTTAAGGAGGATCCCAAGACGGAGCTCCCGCCGCCGGAACAGCCGATCCAACCCACACCCTTCCCCGACCTCGAGCCCCGCATCCACAAGTTGTCCTTCCCCACATACGACGGCAAGGAGGACCCGCTCACATGGATCAACTGCTGTGAGCAGTTCTTCCGGGGATAGAAGACGCTAAACATTGATCAGGTATGGTACGCTTTCTACCATCTGACGGGCACCACCCAACAGTGGTACATGCGCCTCTCGCAGGACAAGGCGATCACCGACTGGTTGTACTTCGCACGCTGCATCAACGAGCGCTTCGGGCCGCCAACTCGACGCAACCCGCTGGGTGAGCTGGCTTCCCTGCGCAAGACCAGCACGGTGGACGACTACACAGAGCGCTTCCTGGCGCACGTCTCACGTGCCGGCACCCTCGATGAGCAGCAACAAGTCAACATCTACACAGCTGGCCTCTTGGAGCCGCTGACCCGTAGGAAATGGAGATGGCGATGTCCCTCGCCAGGGCGTACGAACGACGACTCGCGGTGGTCGCCGACTCCAACAAGCATCCGGCAGGTAAGGTGGCCTCCCGACCATTGCCCTTCAAATCGTCTACACCGACTCCGACACCAGCAACAACGACCTCTCCAACGCAGGGCACGACCACTGCTGCAAGGCCGCCCCTTCAAACGTCTAACAACAGAAGAGATGTCTCTACGCCGCCAAGATGGCCTCTGCTTCAACTGTGATGAGTCGTTCTCCCGCGGCCACAAGTGCAAGCACCTCTTCGACATCATGGTGTTGAACGACTACGACACCGACGACACCCTCCTGATGATGATCGGCACCACCCAGTCAGTGGTGGCTGGTTCTCCGCCGATGTACCTCACAGGTATTATCTCTGGCATCGGCTTGCACATCTTGGACGACACAAGAGCGACCCACAACTACATCGACATCAGCGTTGCACACATGCTTGGCCTTCGCGAGCACCGCATCTCTAGTGCCGTCCTCATTGGCAGCGGCAACGAGGTCTCTTGTCGGGCGGCCTCCTTCGACGTACCCCTCCGCATTGATGGAGAGGTCTTCAACATCGACACCTACCTCCTCGACGTCGGCAACGACATCTACGTCATCCTCGGCACGCCTTGGCTCGCTAGCCTGGGGCGCATCACGTGGGACTTCACCACCATGGAGCTCCACTACCACAACCTCGGCCGCCCCGTCACCTTCAGCAATGTCCGCCGTCAGCGCCAACAACAAACAGTTCGCGCTCCACCAGCATCATCTTCGCACGGCGTCAGGCTTCGTGCCAGCAGGGCTCAGCGTCCCAACGCCCTTGACAGCCTCGGCTCCATCAGTGCACCGGTCTTCACCGACCTTCTCCAGGCTATCCTCCAGCAACGCGACCTCCGCAGCATCGCCATCGCCATCGACAACGGGTCAACCGCTCCTGCATGCATGGTCATTGGACCAAGGCCTCCTCTTCTTCGACGGACGGCTCTATGTCCTAGTGGCATCGACACTTCTTCCTGCCATCCTGTAGGTTTTACGGTGGGAGGGACCGACCGGCACAACGCTATTGGCCCTCGAGTGCCACTCGACGCCGACGACAGGCGCCATTAGCTCTCCTCCAACGGGGATCCTCCTTGTCCGACCTTGGCAAGGCGGCGCGCTCCCTGCGGTCACGGTGCTCTTCCTCGACGCCGGCGACAACCAACTCTTCTGCGTCGGTGGTGTCTTCATCGCCATGAATGCCGACTCATGTCGTCAACAACTCTCCCCCACGGACTTCGAGCCTGGACACTTTACGTTCGACGAGATGCTGCTGGACTTGACGACTTCCCCGCCAACACGTTCGCCATCGACGATCTGGTGCCAGACTCCTGTCATCATTGTCGTCAACATCAACAACGGCATATACACCTTCGCCGCTCCGCCTCGTACCACCACGCCGTTCAGCCTTAACGGCACTGTTGGGAGAGACCTCCTCTTGGCTGCTTGTATACAGGCCGTTGGGACCATCGGCAGTAACAACGACCACATATACTACCTCTACTGCTTCGAGCTGGCTCTTCACCGCACTCGACGCAACATCATCCACAACGATCCAGTTGAAGGCAGCCTCTACATCCAAATTATGACGATTCGGAATGGACAAGTCCTCCCTCCACATGGGGTCACTTCCTGGACATTTCAGCGCGATGACGCGCTGAGTTGGGAAGGGGGGGGAGATGTCATACGCCTAATGTACGAGTTAGGCGAGCCCCAGGAAGCAGGCTCAGGCGGCCGAGCAGAAGGTCCAGGCGGCCGCGCAGGAGGGGGCCAGGCGGCCCAGCAGGGCCAGGCAGCACCCCGTAGGGGGAGTCACGCGCACGCAGCGCAGCGCGCTCGCGCGAGAGGAAGGGCTGCGTCGGCAGGAGGCCGCACCCCTTTTCCCTTCCATATGCAGTCCTTCTCTATCTCGATGGGTTTCTATATTAGAATAGATGAGTTATTATTAGAATAAGAATATATTGAGTTTGTTAGGAATAAAAAATAAGAATTAGGAAAGAGGGATCCAATCTATAAGAAAACCTCTCGTAAGTTGCTTGGGAGTCAAGTCCATTAGAGACTATAAATATATGAGAGATGTATCCTATTGAGATCAAGAAATAACAGCTCTTCCCTCTCTCTCAGCATGCCGCCTCCTCTCTGCCCCCTGCGCCAGCAGCCTGCAGCCCTGCTGCTGCCCCTGCGTCAGCCTTCTCCTACCCAGCAGCCGCCCCAACACCCCCATACGTCCTAGGACGTATTACACTTTCATAGTAGTGTCTTCGTCGATTTGGGGCTGTCATTGCCTCTCTCCTACGCTATCAGCAGTTTCAGCACCACGTCCTGTCTTCTCTTTGGTATACCAATATTTGTCTCTCTTCTCTTTTAGTATATATATACCACCACCGCTCTGGACAGAGTACTGAAATTTCCAAATACCCCCCACACCTATTACTGAATGAAACATGTATAGAGCATTTGGTCAGGTCTCTCGATTGACCGTAGGAGCGGACATACACTGCCACTGGTGAGCACCGCTTTTCTAGCGCGCGCTTCCTGGTCCATTTCTCTATAGCAATATAGTACATTTATAGCGGACTCTTATCAACTCCAATAGCTTTCCTTAGAAATGAGTAATACAAGCATATTTATGAGAACCATTATGAACTCTAAATTACTGTTGTCGCCCCGCCAGGACAAACCAAGGAAATGCTGTCACATTATATAGAGTTGCAGGAAAATATCTTCCACAACTCATCAGCCTAAACACTATAAATTCATACTGTATATACTCATCCGAAACCTGGAGCACATACCAAGAACCCCATTTGCCAAAACTACAACTAGGTTGACTAAACATACAAGATCATCTTGCCTGATGATGGCACAGGCCACTAGGAGAATGATCCACCAGACAGAGATCGAGTAGTCTTGATAGTCTTTGGGAGAATTTAGGTGACAACATTGGGGCGAGGAAATTTGTTGAATGTGTTCTGCATGTACAAAGATCGAGTTGTGCGTGTCTGCCTGATGTCGGATACAAATAGTGTAGTACTCCATCCCACACAGGGCCGAGCGCTCCAGATTGTCGATGAACATATAGGAAAAATCCTTGTCGATTTGAAGGAAAGGTAGACATGGAATGTTGTGAAACAAGTGGTAGAAAACCAGGGGTAAATGTAAGATTGAGACGTTCAAAACTACCCTAAAAAACTCGCCTGGGAGCCAAAAACAAAACCAACCAACTAATATATATAAGTCAATTTCGATTGTTTACTCCTATTTGTGACTCGGTTCAGTAAAATTCAAAGGATGCGAACCAAAGAATATTGAAGGTTGCAGAAGTGATGATAACAAGTCAGCAGTAAGGATGAAAACGGATCGGATACGAACGGATATTGCTGATATTGTATTTGTTTTCATATTTTTGTTCGGATTCGGATTCGAATATGAATAGTATCAGAAATATCAGATATGATACGATTAGATATCGACATCATAAATATACCGATTTTAGTATTCGGATACGAATACGGTATCGGATGTTAATCTTCGGACTCGGATACGGACAGTTCTAAACTCCTCTAAACGAATTCGGTCGGACGGACGGTCGAATAAATATCCGTCCCGTTTTCATCCCTAGTCAGCAGTCACCGTTATCTTGGTGGCTGGGATTTAATTATTGTTTAATAAAGCTTGATGCCTCATCTCCACTCGAAATATACAAAAACATGAACATAACTCAATGAGAATCCAGTGCCGCAGTTCACTAGTAGAGAACAGGCCTTTGAACGATATGTCAATTTGGCTTTAGTCTTGGCATTTTTTGCGGCCGGGACTAAAGAGACCTTTAGTCCCAGTTGGTAATACCAACCGAGACTAAAGTCCCTTGATCAATGGCTAGTACAACAACCTTTTGCAGGTGGGGCTCTTTAATCCCACCTTTAGTCCCGGTTAGAGTTAAGAATTGGGACTAAAGGTATGAGGACCTTTAGTCCCGGTTGGTAATACCACCCGGACTAAAGGTAGACCCTTTAGTCTCAGTTGGTGTTACGAACCGGGACTAAAGGTCTCTTGCTGAGTTGGTTCAAAAGATAAATGTCTCATTCATTGTCAGATGCGTTGGTTCGATGGAGTGGTAAGCTGCATGAAAGGCTGTGCTGGAGGTCTTGGGTTTGATTCTCGCGAGACGCAGTGGTGGGAGGATATATTTATTTTCTCGTTGGGAAACCGGGACTAAAGAGGTTTCCTAACCGGGACTAAAGCCGTGTTCTCTACTAGTGGTTGCAAGCTCCTTCATTTCAATTCTGCTCAATCTTCTAATCTTAAATATGCAACAGCAAAATGCAGGTTTTGGTTTCGATCATCTAACGATCCAACAAAATTTTGATTTCTTAGGAATTTCTAGTTTTTTTGCTTCTCATGAACAGAAAAAAATTATTCTACAATCACAAATTTGAATATAACTGTGCAAAACATATCGAGGTATCTGCCACCTCCGCCATTGGCCAAACACTAAGCTTCTGCCACCCCAGCCATTGGCCAAACACTAATTAAGCATGTCACTCGCATTCGATCAAAGTCGTGAGGAAATGTCCAATCCAACTCCAATTCTTCACCATTGCTCACAGATATCAAATTAGAAAAGCATGAAAGAAATATAAATGAAAAGTACTTCGATTGGGTTGATGTCAGAAGTCGCAGAGCCAACGGCAGCTCACTGTTTTCGTGGCTCAATGACCGGTATAGCCTTGATCGTGTTAATGTTATGCCAGAGTCATCGTCTTATCGGCATGTACCATATTTTCATTGGTATACTTTTTGTAATGCACATTCAAAAATCTAATTTCCTTCTACCACTACGGGAACAGCTGCGTTGCCGAGTGCCGCAAGCTTTGCCGAGTGCTGGTCAACATGGCACTCGGCACATAATCCTATTCGGCATATCTTGCTTTGCCGAGTGCTTGGCACTCGGTACAGACACTAATAGAAAAACGGTTTTTGCTGGCGCCCCCCGAAACACACCACTGGCGGTTTTGGTTACCACGCGCCTGTGGTGTGTTTTGGCTCGGGCGGAATTGCCAACCGTCAGTGGAGATTGATTACACTGTCGGTTGGCATAACACAACCGCCAGTGTAAATCATCCATTTACACTGGCGGTTGGGTTATGCCAACCGCTTGTGGTACATTCTGCCTATATATAGCACCCACCCGACCCCTACTCTCTTCTTCCTCCCGACCAGTTACTGTTCTCGCCACCACTTTCCATTGGAGGCGATTTTGGAGGTCCATATTCTTCAAAATACAAGGGGGGAGGTTTTGATCTTTATTTCTTGGAAGGAGATTGGTTAAAAAGGTTAGTTTATGTCCCTATTGCCTCATTTAGCTCATTTTTGCTCAATTGGAGCCACATTTTGGATCTAGGGTTTCACCATGAGTGAGAGAGAAGAATACCTAGGCTATTATCTCTGTTTTATTCATGTGAGGTTGATTAAATTGATTATATAACATCTCTCCTCTCTCTATTTTCATGTTTGCTTTTTAATTTAGTTTATGCTAGATATATTTACTTGTTTTCATGAATCAATGTTGTGTTAAATATAATTTATATATAGAGGGAAGTGTAGTTTTTTTGTTATTTCTTTTATTATTCTACTTAGGTTTTTTATTATGTTTTTTTATTTCTCAATTTATTTCATCCACTTTATGCACTTATGTTTCATTAATTTAATTGTGATACTTAGTGGCTGGACCTAAACCCTAGCTAATAAACTCTAAGGGGGAGGTTTTGATATTCATTTATAGAGACAAGGGTACATTTATCAAAATACAAGGAGAGATGTTTTGATCTTCATTTCTTGGAAGGAGGTTGTTAAAAAAGGTTAGTTTATGTCCCTATTGCCTCATTTAGCTCATGCTAACCATATATCCTTATCTCTGGACCTACACAACCTGGAGTTGACATGGATGTTTTCTTGGAGCCCTTAATGGAAGACATGAAGATATTGTGAGAAATAGGTGTTAAAATGTGGGATGAGTACCGCAAAGAATCATTCACGTTGAGAGCAATTATCTTTGTTATCATCAACGATTACCTTGCTCTCTTCACATTATCAAGGCAGTTCAAGGGAAATGTTGGTTGTGTGGTATGAATAGATGAAACCTCTCACGTGTCCCTTACTACATCTAAGAAGATAGTGTTCATGAGGCACAAACACTTTTTATTGAAAGGACACAGGTACCGCCAGAAGAAGATGGATAAGTACTTCAACAATAACGTTGAACTCCAGTCTACTGCCCCACTAGGCAACATTAAAGGCAAAAGAGTTTTCAACCTAGTCAGGAACCTTAAATTTGTTTTCGGGAAGAAGACAACAGACGGAAAACCAAGAAAGAATGTCAAACCAACTCCCTGGCTATGTTCAAGAAGAAATCTATTTTCTTCGAGTTTTTATCATACTGGCCTGAGTTAGACGTACGCCATGCGATCGATGGTATGCACGTTCAGAAGAACGTGTTTGAAAGCCTAATTGGAACTTTGCTAGACATAAAGGGCAAGACAAAGGAAGGACTAAAGTCACATCTAGACATGGTACAGTTAGACATAAAAAAAGAACTTCACCCTATTCTTCAAGAAAATGGGAAGTACCATCTCCCGACAGCAAGCTACAACCTCAACAATGATGAGAAACATTCGATGTGTGTGTGGTTGAAGAATCTGAAGGTCCCATCTGGATTCTGCTCTAACATATGAAGTATTGTGTCAATGAAAGACCTTACACTCACCAACTACAACTCACATGATTGTCATACCATGTTGACTACTTTCCTCCCTATTGTCATCTGGGCTATAAATCCAGTGTGGATAAAGGTTGCAGTCACACGGTTGTGCTACTTCTTCAACATGATCTCATAGAAGGTGATCGACCGTGATGAATTGACATCTGTTAAGGAATTTATAGCAGAGACAATGTCATAGTTCGAGATGTGTTTTCCTCCAACATTCTTCGATATTATGGTTCACCTTGTGGTGCACTTGGTTCCACAGATAGAGGCACTGGGTCCCATGTATTTGTATGAGATGTGGACGTATGAGCGTTTCATGTCAACACTTAATGGCTACGTGTCAACTCGTGCTCGTCTTGAGGCGTCCATGGTAGAGGGGTACTTAACCGAAGAGGCAATTGAGTCTGGTTTTCAGGAAGATAACACCAATGAATTCTATTAATGCTAGAGGAAAACGATTTCTCCAAGAATTTCTTTGTTCTCAACGCCTCCTATTTAGAGGAATTAGCCACTTCAACGACCTTTGATGGTTATAAGGGTATCCAAAGTACAAACCTGATGGTTGTTTGTTATCCCAACCATTCTTCCCAACCCTGATACCAATCAGGAAAGGGCTAATTTCTAACAAAGTTTTTCTCTTGTTGATTCCTATTTCGTGGTGTAGTGCTTTTCTCCCCTATGCTGCCTATTGGTACTAGTAGAGTCGGATTGGCCTGTAATACAGAACCTATCCTGTAGGTGTAACCTTTCGCTCAATACTCAAATCTACAATTGAAGCATCTGAGGCCACATCAATCGAGGATACACGACAGAAGGAATTGTTAGTTCACCTCACCTTCCCCAAGCGCGGGTTTCCTTTACAAATTTTGTTCTCTCTATGCGAACCCTCTCTCTTTCTCGTAAGAATGAGATATAGGTAGGGCTAAAAAAAAGAGTCAAATCGCACCATCTCTATAATATGTAAATGCCCTTTTTTTCCCCGGAGGTTGTCGGAATTATTTGCAATAAAATATTGGCTACAATCGAGGAGGTCTTATCAATGAAATTTCCATTTATACGGGATCTAGGCATAATTCCCAACCCATTCTATACAGATTTGTTTTTCTTTCCTAAAAGAGTTTCGGTCTAACAGTTTTTTATTATTTCTCTTGTTCCGAGAAATCGAAAAAAGAAAGAATAAAATACGAAAGAGAAGCGTCCATTGTCTAATGGATAGGACAGAGGTCTTCTAAACCTTTGGTATAGGTTCAAATCCTATTGGACGCAATCTTTTTTCTATCTATTCTTTAAATAACTATACTAAAAACAAAAAAAAATTGCATGATTCAAATGAAAAATCTTTCTCAACGATTCCTCTTCTACTAACACGAGTTATACTAATAAGAGTAGACATGCTATATTTATGTTTGTTCCTGAAGGGAAAACCGTTCAAGCTGTTCCTGAATAGCTTCCTTCAAAAGGGTTTCTGCTTGCTCGGTGAATGTCTTACTAGAAGATATAATTTCTTGGAATTGAGGTTTAGTATCTTTTAGGTGTTTACGTAACTCATCCAGAAATTTCTTTACCTGTTCAATTTCTAACGAATCAAGATATCCTCTCGTTCCGGTATAAATAGTAGCTACCTGCTCTTCCACTGGGAGAGGGTTTGATTGGGATTGTTTAAGCAATTCCCGTAATCGTCGACCCCTTGCCAATTGATTCTGACTTGTTTTATCCAGAGCAGAGGCAAATTGTGCAAAGGCTTGTAATTCTGCGAATTGAGCTAGTTCCAATTTTGATTTGCCAGCTACTTGTTTCATGGCTTTAATTTGAGCTGCGGATCCCACTCTGGAAACTGAAATACCCACATTAATAGCAGGTCGAATTCCGGCATTGAATAGATCCGCGGATAAGAATATTTGTCCATCTGTAATTGAGATTACATTAGTAGGAATATAGGCAGAAACGTCTCCAGATTGAGTCTCCACTATTGGTAAAGCGGTCATACTCCCTTCGCCTAAAAGAGAATTTAATTTAGCGGCTCTTTCTAAAAGGCGTGAATGCAAATAAAAAACATCCCCTGGAGGTCTTCTTAATAGAAGGGACATTTGGCGATAAGCTTGTGCCTGTTTGGAGAGATCATCATAAATTATTAAAGTATGCCATTCGCGGTACATAAAATACTCAGCCAGGGCTGCTCCCGTATAAGGAGCGAGATATTGTAATGTAGCGGGTGAATCCGCCATTTCAGCTACTACAATAGTGTATTCCATGGCCCCCTCTTCGTGGAAAGTAGTTACTACTTGAGCCACGGAGGATGCTCTTTGACCGATAGCTACATAAACACATATTACATCTTGCCCTTTTTGATTAAGAATTGTATCTGTGGCTACTGCTGTTTTGCCAGTCTGTCTGTCCCCAATAATTAACTCTCGCTGACCGCGCCCTATGGGGATCATCGAATCGATAGCAATAAGCCCTGTTTGAAGGGGTTCATATAAGGAACGCCTAGAAATTATACCCGGAGCAGGAGATTCAATTAAGCGAGATTCTGAAGCGACAATTTCGCCTCTCCCATCAATAGGTTTAGCGAGAGCATTTATAACACGACCCAAGTAAGCCTCGCTCACGGGTATCTGAGCAATTCTTCCTATTGCTTTTACAAAACTTCCCTCTTGTATCATCAACCCATCTCCCATTAATACAATCCCAACATTTTTGGATTCCAAATTCAGAGCAATACCTCTCGTCCCTTCTGCAAATTCGACTAATTCACCTGACATTATTTCACCAAGACCTATAATACGAGCAATCCCATCCCCCACTTGCACTACGCGACCGATATTCTCAATCCCTACTTTCCTATTATATTGTTCAATACGTTCGTGGAGAATTTTATTAATTTCGTCGGTCCATTCTGCAACAACGTCCTAAAATACCAGGATGCAATAGGTTTGCCTCCATCAAGACATGATGGTAGGCTGAATGGAAGAGGGAGGATGAGAAAGAAATCATTAGTCCCGCAAGATTACAATTCAGTCCTCGAGGCACATCACAACATCCTTCATCAACTCTCAATAATGGAGCCTTTCATCGAGCAACATATTGATGAGCTTCACAAACAAAATCATGGGCACACAGATGAGTGATTAATGAAGGAACACAAGAATAAGTTCACCTCATGGCTAAAGGAGCTTGACATTCGAGAGGGGGAAACAATTGAGGAACGCACCATCAAGGTGTTGGCTTCTGGACCATCACGCCAGGTCACAACATGGCAAAGCTATGACATTAGTGGCTTCACATTCTGTACCAAGTCCAAGGACCAAAAGAGCATTGCACAAAACAGTGGAGTTCGATGTGATGCCTTAGACTCTGAAACTGGGGATGAAACTATGTTCTTTGGCTTCGCTGATGCCATATGGGAGCTAGACTATGGTACATTTCAGGTCCCTATGTTTCGATGCCAATGGATTGAAGACAAACATGTCACAGTGGACAACTATGGGGTCAGAGTTCTTGATCTAAGTAAGGTAGACTACAAAGATGATCCGTGGATAATGGCTAACCGTGCTGCACAAGTCTTCTATGTTGAACAGATCCTTTGACCTAATGAGAAGAAAAGTACCGACAAGCCAAAGCATGTAGTTATTCCTGGAAAGCAACAAGCTATAGGGGTTGATGGTGTATCTAACCTGGATGAATTTAATGAGTTCAGCAACATGTGTCTCTTTGTAGATGATCATCCACTAAAAATAAGGAGTGTTGAGCGAAGCATCCCACAGAAATCGCTACCTTGGGTGCTCCACGATGGACAAGGAAGAACAATATAGCTGCCTAGATTATTTTTGTTATTTGTCATGTAATCCATTTATGTTATAATGTGAGATCCTATTTATGTTTCTATATGTTTATACGTGTGAGACCCTATGCTTAGTTCACATAAATGCAATCTATTTCTTGAACTCTATTAAAAACTTGTCATTCCATATTAAAAACATTCATATCTTATCAAGACAAACACCACAAAATTTATTTCACTACATATATTTGGAACAATATTTCTCAAGATATGAGTTTTTGAAGCTTATGTAATTATCGAGATATAAGACATATAAATATAGTTACATATAAAAGTACATCAAACATGTCATTTCATATTTTTAACATGTATATCTTCTCAATACAAACACTACAAAATTTAATTCACAATTTTTGGAAAAATAGATCTCAATATATGATTTTTTAAACTTTTTAAATAGGGTCAATACTGGCGGTTGGCAATACCAACCGCCTCATTTCTACAGGCGGTCGGCATTGCCAACCGCCAGTAGAAATAGGGTTAGTATTTATATCCCGCGTTTCGCCCTTGAAATTTTCTAAGTCCGAAGGCGCCATTCCATTCGAAACCACGCCGTTAGGCTGCCGAATTTCTCCATGAGCGCGACCCTCTCACCGGCAATCTTCACCGGTAATCTTCTTCGCGCTTGTCGGGGTAAGTGTCGTTCCCTCTCTTACTCTCCCTCCCTGTGGCGGCGTAGCTAGCGGCAGCGCCAGTTGGGCGCGGGGGCGCCTCTGGCTGGGGCGCGTCGGCGGGGGCTGTGGCGGTGGCGCGTGGTGGTGCTTGGCACGGCGGTGGTGGCGCACCAGGGCACAACGGCGGTGCTCGGCGCGCCGGGGCGTGGTTGTGCTTGGCACAGCGCATGGTAGTGGTGGCGCAGCGGCGGTGGGGCCGGCTCGGTCGCGCGCGGAGGAGGCGGCGTGGTGGCACGGTGGAGAAGAGTGGTGGGGCTGACGCGTGGGACCACCACGTCAGTGAGGGGAGAGGGGAAGGCCGAGGCTGGGCCGCGCTGCACGCTCAGCTAGGCCGAGGCTGGACTGGGCCTCGGGGTGGGCCTCCGCGCTCGTGGGAGAGAGAGGGGAGGGGGGCCCGAGGCTGGATTGGCTGCGCGAGCGGGCCAGAAAAGAAGATAAGGGGAGGGAGAGAAAAGAAAGGTTTTTTTCTTTTTTTCATAGCTGATTTTTCTTATATATATTTAAATGCCTCTTGTATGTATATGTAAATGCTTATATATATTTAAATGCTTATATGTAAATGCTTCTTTAAATCCAATGACTTGTATGTATGTCTCCATTCAAGTATGTATGTCTCCAATGACTTATATATATTTAAATACTTATATAAATGCTTATTGTTTATTAGATAAATGATTATATAAATGCTTCCAATATACATGTATGCGTTGGTTATAATAACTTATATATGCCTCCAATACATATAAGTCACACTACAAGATTTTCGGTCAAATGCAATGCCGAAAAAGTGTAGCAAAAAACCCAAAAATGGTAGCAATTGTACTTTTGCTACCATTTTTTTGGTTAAATGTGGTTGCACTTGTAAGGGGAGCAATAGCAGAATGCAACGGGTTACGTTTTAGTTGCGACACACAACCCCTCTATTGCAACACTTTTGACGCTTTTGCAACACATGGTGAGTGTTGTAACAAAAGCAATTGCAACCACTATGGGTGTGGTAATAGTATCAATTGCAACGAACTAGGCGTTGCTAGCGATACGTATTGCGACACGCTGGTCGTGTAGCAACACAATGCAATCGCAACGCAACACAGGTGTTGCAATCGTGGTTATTGCTACACGGAGAAAGCATTGCAATAGAGGTTCTCTATTGCCACGTCGCCTAAATGGTTGCTATAGGTGGCTTAGGTTATTGCAACGTCTCTTTAGGTTGGTTGCTACAGAGAGGTCCTCTATTGCCACGATTCTGAATGGTTACTATAGATGGCATAGGCTATTGCCACGTTACTTAGGTTGGTTGCTACAGATAAGTCATCTATTGCCGCATTACTAACTAGTTGGTTGCTATAGGTAGATTCCTCTATTGCCACCGTCATCTTTTTGTAGTTGCAAGAGATAGGTTCTCTATTGCCACGATTATCGTACCTATTGCCACGGCTAAATGTGGTTGTTATATGTGCCATCATATATTACAACGCCAGATTAATATATTAATAATTCAATAATCGCAAAATGACAAATACATAACAAATGAAGCATCGACATCCATTAAAATGAAATATAATTTGTTCATACAAAATCTTTAATGAAACACACCGAGTGTCAAACTAAATGAGAACACAAGTAGATAGCTTATTAACACATAATAATGTGTCAAGCACAGACAACTGTTTGAACTCATTCGAATCAAAAGACTAATGTCTACTGTAGGTTCCTTGATATGTATGTTGGCCATCGTCCCACCATTTGCATGCTCCTTCTCAAACTCAAGGTTCCTCCTGAAAAAATCATTGACATGCATTAGTTAAACTGAGACTAGTGGTGGCAACGCTAAATGAACACTGAAGCAAAACACGAGCTGCAGTACTACCATTCTGTGAGCTGCAGTACTATCAACCATGAACTTTGAAGCGAAAATCAAATATAAACATACATGCAGCTGCCTCCCTAGACATTTTATGAGCACATGAGCACAAACATATCCATATATATTTCTAATCAGTAAGAGGAAACTAAGCCTGGACCAGATTTAGGAGCAGAACAAAAGATGGCTATGTAGTTCTCCAAAAGGACTACATGTTCCTTTTTAATGCAAAGAGAGATAAAAGGTTTCACATAGTACCTGTGTATTCTTTTTGGACAATGCAGATCTTTTCTTAGCCGCCATTTCCTTCAGTTGCGCCGTTGTAGTATAAACAACACCCGAATTCGCTGTCGAATTACTTCTTGTCATGCGCCCTCTAGTGTGACATTCTTCAGCTACGGAAGAAGGGGGTTGTTGTTCTAGCTGGCTGGTTTCTTGGGTAACCTGAAAATAAATTGTTGATGGTAAAAATTACATCCCTTGACAAGAATATGACATGCATGTTACAATTAAACATTCTTCAATTATCATCAAACTACCTGCTGACTATGCATCATGTGTTCTCCCTCTGTAGTTGTTACATTTTGTGTCCCCTAAATTGTTGTAGCAGCAGCAACATTTTCAGTTGGCTCCACAATTGTGCTAGCCTGCATTTCAAATTGGGTTCAAGATCATGATTTTCACTTCAATAAACTATGAGAACATAGATGTTGTTAATATTACCTTTTGTACTGAAGCTTGCTGTTTGGGCTGCTTGCAACATTAACATAGCTTGCCTAAGTGCTTCTCTATCAGCCTCCCTTTCCTTGTTCATTTGTTCTTGCTGACGCCTATGTTCTTGCCTCTCGGCTTCCCTTTCAACTTCTTGAGCTTCTAGTCTATCTTGCAGCCGTCCAAACGATTCCATGAGGGATTCCTCATGTTGGAGTTTGCGCTGGTAGTGCTCTGACAGTAGCTCCTTTCTAGTCGGGTACCTTGCAAGGTAACCATTAGCATGCATCTTGTTTGATTTGATTTTTCTCGTTTCCTTGTAGGTCAATTGAAAAATCTGGTTCTGCTCTACGTCTGAGATGACATTTGCGTCAGGCCTTGACTCAAGCTCCATAACCTTCCTGGTTGCATTGTCCTAACAAAGTAAAGACATTTAGTTAATTAAAACTTTACTTCTAAGCGAGGACAGTTGCATCACTTAATAAGGGTTGTAAAAACTGTTTAATACTCACATAGACTTCCCTAGATTCCTCGCTTGTCCATTGTCCATTTTGTTGGTGGGTCATCATAAAAAGATCCAGATCATATGGCTCTTCACCAGTTAGTTGGTCCCTCTAATTAGGCAAGAATTTACAAATTAGCCATATTTCACAATCTAGGGAAATGTAGAAGCTTTTATGAACTGTAAAGATCAGGAAGATATCCACCAGGAATTAAAAAACAAAAGATAACATAAATATTTATTGCTATTGAAAAACTAAAGGAATCCTAGTTCTTCTTTTTGGCAAACATTAGTTTTAGTACTTTTCAATCTTTCTGTATACAAGCATGCAAAATATATTTTTTTGTAGTGGGCAGTGGGCTAAATATCTCTATCAAATACAAAGACTATATATGTTATAACAATATCATGTCATTGTCATTCGGGGGCACAAGCACGAACCATTAAAAAAAATGCCTGAAGGAAAACCTTGTGACAAAATTTTTTACCTTCTCATAGCTCAATTGAGAAAAACCCTTTGATCTTGTAACATGGTGTATCTTTCGATAGTGCCGATTCTGAGAATTCTTATTGCTAATCCTCTGCACACAACCAGCAATGATTTGATTTTTATAAAATCAGCAGCGCGCAAAACATAAACCTTGATGTCAGAAGTGGAATTGACAAGTTTTAAAAAAAATTGGGAACAAACCTAGAATTCTTCGGTGGCAAAATACGACACCAGATAGTGCCACTCAATAATGTCTAATTCTTCTGGCCTATGTCTCATTCTGTCTTCATAGGTGGTGTACGCCTTGTAGGTAGCACTAAATGTAGATCACCATCCTTTGTAACGGTCATTAGCCACCGTCCATATCTTGATTCTGTTCGCCTCGTTATCCTCAAGGTCCCACTTATGAGCTTCAACAATGAGGAGGAAACTAGGGAGGCTCCAGTTCCACTATCTGGTCAAGATGTATTAGACCAATATGCAACTTTTCATCAAACGGGACACATATCAAAAAAGAGGAAGCGTGATGAAGACGCAAGATGGCACAATTGGAGGAAGAAGAGTATTTTTTTGAGCTCCCATACTGGTCTTCTTTGCTCGTAAGGCATAATTTGGACGTGATGCATATTGAGAAAAACATATGCGAGAGCATATTAGGGACATTGCTTGAAATTGAAGGGAAATGTAAGGACAACGAGAATGCCCGCCTTGACATGGAACATCTTGGGATCAGGCAAGATCAACATCTTGTGATTGATAATGACACGTACACCTTGCCAGCAGCGTTTTACTCTCTAGACAAGGATGACAAGAGGATTTTATGCCAATTTCTTCAAGGAGTGAAGATGCCTGATGGGTTCTGCTCCAATTTAAAGAGATGGGTTGACGATAAAACATGTAAGGTGTCTGGACTCAAAACTCATGACTACCATATTATTCTACAAAAACTATTGCCCTTAGTCATTAGAAGGATTTTGCCAGAAGATGTTCTCAGGCCATTGATTGAGCTTAGTAGGTTCTTCAGTGCACTTTGTTCAAATGAGTTGGTGCCAGCAGATCTTGACAAACTAGACAGTTCAATTAAAGAGACTCTTTGTCAGCTTGAGATGGTTTTCCCACCTGCATTTTTTGACATAATGATTCATTTGCCGGTCCATCTAGTTGAAGAGGCTAAACTAGGATGGCCCGTGTGTTACAGATGGATGTATCCAGTAGAGAGGTATCTACGTACTGTTAAAGGATATGTCAGGAACAAGGCACAGCCAGAAGGATCAATAGCCGAGGGATACATAGCTGAGGAATGTGTTACATTTTGCTCTCGATTCTTCGACATCGACACCAAGCTGAGTCGAGTTAATCGTCATGAAAATACAGTTGTGAATGAGCCTCCAAGTGGTCTAAGCATATTTAGTGAAATTGATTACAAGAGGAGAGGAAATAAGCTTAAGAATTTGGAGAAAGTTGAACTTCAAAAGATGAGGCACTACATAATTACTAATTGTGATGAAGCTAGAAAATGGGTAGAGTAAGTCGCAATTTTTACCACTAAATTTATCTATTATCTGCTTGTTTGTGGCATCAACTAATAATTTGGTGCACTCTGATGTAGTGAGCATAAGACACAACTAACAAGGGATAGTTCAATTAACATTAAAAACGACAGAAGGAGCATTTTGTAAGATGGTTTGAAATCGAGGTATGTAGTATTATTTTATATTTTTAAATTCCACTTTATGGTCACACCGACGTAGTAATTAACTGCTAGATGTCTAACTTGATTTTTAAATTGCAGGTAGCAAAACTATACGAGAAAGGGGAAGCAAGTAAACTGATACATGCCCTTTCTGAAGGACCTGACCCTCGAGCTCGTGTGCTGAATAGAGTGAAAATCAATAATTGGCTATTTCGGACAGCTGCCATAGAGAAAAGGCTCGTGACACAAAATTCTGGTGTCCTTGTGAAGGGTGAAGATAGTACAGGCAACATGACCTGGTATGGAGTCATTTGAAATATAATCTCACTGGAATTCCCACAAGAAAAAGAAGTTATATTGTTTCAGTGTGATTGGTATGATGTGCCGGCTACCAGTACCAGCAGAAGCAGAGGGTACAATAGGGATAAATTTGATATTATCGACATTGCTACTTCCATGTTCAGATATTCGGATGAACCTTACATTCTTGCTTCAAACGCTGAACCGGTGTTTTATGTCCCTATCGTGAACAAGCCGGGATTGTCTACTGTTGTTTTGGTGAGACCAAGAAATTTGTTTTCCATGCCAGACACAGGAAATGACGCCGATGCACTTGATGTGGGAATCCAAGAAATGAATGAATCAGGCCAAGGTCAGGAATTCTTAAACTAGTCAAGACAAGATAGGGCAGGCACAACTGGTTCTACCGCCATTATTAATCAAGTGCGTAGCGAAGCAATTCCTGAACCTGTTGATGACTATATTGGTGACGATGATTCGGACGACGATGACACCTATATTGATGATGGGGTTATTGCTCCAGTCATGGAAGAAAATATAGAAGATGATTTCTTCGTTTGAAGACAATTTTTTTGTTGCACTGTTTGATGGGAAGGGGTCACTTATCCTTGATACGCATATGTCGCACTTTATTATGTTTTTTCTTTTGAACTGATCACATGGTTAAGTTTGAACCGTTGCATGGAATCTTAATGTTCGATATGCTAATTAATACCTCTTGAGAGAAATGTTTTACCTATTTTTCACTTATAAGTTGCAATCTGAAATCAATATTTTCTTGGCAGAATCGAAAGGCTCTCTATACAGAGGTTCATATGACAACATATTTTCATTAACATATTGCATAAGTCGGCGACCACATGCGCCGGAGTATTCTTGGCCGCCCTTGACACCATGAGATCGTCGGCCGATAGCTTGTCCTCCTCCTCACCTCCAAGAGTTCTTGTGACCTTGCCACCGTCGTCCAAGCACGCCAGCAAGCACACGTGTAGCTCGGCTTTGGACATCTGCACAGTCATAGCACGCACCATCGGCACGGCGTCGCCGGGCCACTCGCGGCCACCGTGGCCACGCCGCGGACACCGCGCCCAAGGACACACACCAGCACTTCCACGAAGCACAACCCTTCTCAGGCCAACGCAAGTTCACGCACAGCACCAGCACGCGCCATGCCTTGCTTTTCGTCGAGCACCTTTGCAGCACGCCGTCACCCATCGACCTTTTCTGCAGATTGGGACATGTAGGCCCAGCAAGCTGGTAGCTATTGTGTACCGCATCTTTCCTCCAGCCCGAACCGGCCAAATGGCCCAGATTGGCCCGCACTGAAGCCCGCAGCCGCAACAGGCCTTGACCTGGCGGGTACCTGGCTCGCTGCATGTATGGCCCGTGATAAGGCCCAATCCAAATCAGCTTCGCCTTCTAGTTCTCGTTGCAATTATCAAAGTATATTGCAACAAAAAAAGCGTTGCACTTGAACACAATTTTGGCTTCGACCCCATAGATCTCGTTGCAATAAAATTTAGCACTTGCAACAATATCAAAGTATATTGCAACTGCCAAAAAAGATTGCAATTGACCCCCCACTTTTGCTTCGCCTCCAAGAGTTCTCGTTGCATTAAGCTTCTAGTGTTTGCAACGCTTGTCAAATTTTATGCAACACAAAAAACCCGCAGCAAGGGCCCGTTCATACGGAACAGGCCCCAAGGTCTGACCCGACGGAGCAACTACAAGATACCTACCAAACGGGGCAAGGCCTGGGGTCGCCCGACCCCATGGAGGAAGAAGAAGGGAACCAATCATCTTCGAGCAACGACTTCCAGCCTCCCGAAGTGAGGAAGGCTCGAGAACAAGTTGAGTGTGAATTACGCCATGACCCTGATTATGATCAAGAAGCCGAGGAGGTAATTATATCATGCCTATTATTATATGATAGGATGTTTATAAACCATCACCATTAAACTCACAATGTCTATATTCAGAGGGCATTGACTCAGATGCAAGAGTTAATCTCGCAACATTCCGCGGAACGTGCAGAAGGTGCACCCGAACCGACCGCGGCGATGACTACTGAGAGATCAAGGAAGAGGAAGCAGAGTGGTGCCAAACGAGGCGAGAGAGGATTGAACAAGTTTCCAGATGATGTATATGCCATCTTAGAAGTCAGTCTGACCGGACAGCCCACGGCTCCTTTGGAGGCCCTAGCCAAGTACCGGAACGCAATTGGCTTCTGTGTTAGGGACTTTCTTGACATCACTATCAAGAAATGGTCCAGTGTGTCGGAGGATGACAAGATGAGAATTTGGGAAAAAATGAAGACGTGGTTCCAGTTTCATCGAGCCGTACTAGAGCCACCGGTAAAGGACTATACATTGAAGCAGTGTGCGGTTAGTTTCTGAAACTGGAGGTCCGATTTGAATAACAAGTTTGCCAAGAAATGATTGGACCCTACAACAACGTACAAGATTTCTAAAGGGCAGTGGGTGGTCTTTCTAGAGCAAAAGAAAGAGGCAGACTTCGTATCTATGAGCGAAGCCAACTCCGCTCTCGCTAAGAAGAATAAGTACCACCACCGTCTAGGCTCAGGTGGTTATCAGCGTCAGGCTCCCAAATGGCAACCAGAAGATGCTGCGGGGAAGGCGAAAGGGTTTCCAACGCTGTCCGAACAAGTTGGTGAAAGGTCCGCGAATTGGATTCAGGCTCGAAAACCAAAGGAAACCGAGAGCGGTTTGTCCTTTGATGACCCTAAGGTTAGCAAACAACATCTTTGTGGTGGCAGCCAAGCAGCAGGAAGGTAAATTCAAGCCACGAAGAGAGAGGGACATCCTTAGCGAGGGCCTCGGTAACCCTAAGCATCATGGCCGTGTTCGAGGCATGTCATCCAAAGAAGGATGGAAGGAAGGATTCGGCCCTCAGTGGGAAGGTGAGTATAGGAAACGTGATCGATACAAGGAAGAAATTGCTAGCTATTGGAAGGAGGAGGCTAAGAAAGAGTTCACAGAGTTTATGCAGAAATTGGTAGATGATCCTCCTGCTGAGTTGATGCAGAAACTAGCGAGTGCGGTATCAAATCAACAAATGAGCACTCAGGCACCCCAGATGCAGCTAGTCCTAGTGGTGTCCGAGCAGACCATTGCTGAGATACCAAGCAGTGTCGTGTCTACAGGGAATAAGGTTCAATATCCGGTTGGCGACATTGTTACTCTAGTGGCTTGCTCCCTAGTCATAAGATATGGCATTAACAATCACCGTACAAGGGAAGTAGCCACTGGCAAAGCGATCCCAGGATGCAAGTACCACTGTGCTGACATTCCTGAAGACTACTGCAAAGTAGAAGTATCGACCGTGGTCCAAGGATATGAGGATGAGATTTTAGACATCTCCGGTCCCGAGGACATTGAGAAACTCACACAGGCTCTAAACAATTTCATTCTTTGGCCTCGGTGAGACGTCCAGCTAACGGAACCGACACCGTCCTCGCAAGTGATACTAGTTGAGGAGTCATCGGGACCGAATGATCCTCTTCCGAACCCACCACCATCACCAATCCATTCTCATTGGAGCCCACCTCGGTCACCTCTGCCACAACCATCACCTCCGCCACCTCCATCACCCCCGCCACCTCCATTGCCGCCGCCACAGTCATCACCTCCGCCACCTTGGTCACCTCCACCACAGTTAGCACCATCTGCACCACAAACATCACCTCCGCCGCCTCCACAACAAAAATCCACACCTTCCCCACAACCCAAAGATCCTAATAAACAAACACCAGCGCCGCCAAAGAAGAAGTTTTTGGTGCCCAAGTTGATTTCCCCCTTCGAGCCAAAGAAGAAAACAGCTGACACGACCAGATTTTTGAAAGGACTTGGGACAAAACGCAAAATTGAAGTCCGCGACTTGTCTGAGCTAAAGAAGTCAGCGCAACCGGTGCCTGAGGTAATTCCCTGCACATTCAAGGTGTCCACTTTTGAAGACTACAAGTGTGTGCCTAAAAACTATGTGGTGGGAAAGCCTCTACTGAACTGGGATAAACTCGAAAAGGTACCAAACAATGTAAAAAGGCTGAATGACTATTACATGAGAGCCTCTTCTGCTGGTATTCACGCCATCAACATGCGTCTACCACATAAGGCATTTCAAAGTGTTCATGATCTGTGTGTGATTAGCTTTGAAGACCTTTGGTTGATGATGAACTTCGAGAGGCTAGACGTACAGATCATAACGACGTTTGCATTGTAAGTGTTACATTGTTACACACCATTGTTGTTGCATCAATATTCAATATCTGACATGCATATGCCTTGTAGAATGCTATATGACCAGGAGGAGCAGACTTACGGCCAGGATTTCGATTATTGTGCCGAGCAAAGGGATGGCTATCTAAACCCAATTGATATATGCGAAGAAAGGCACACCTTCAGAATCGGGGAAAACAACGACGATTTAAGGGGCTTAGTAGGTGAAGCACGTGCCGCGAAAAAGAAAAATTTAAAGTTTCAATTTGAATCCAAGTACGCCTTCTACATTTCAAAGTGTATGAAGAAGTATAAAGATAGGAAATCAATTGTGGCACCGTACAACTTTGGGTAAGTATGAGTTTGGGCAGTGACACCGTATAACTTTGGGTGATCAAACTACATATTTTCAATGCACAAATGTATCATGAATTTGATTCATGCAGGGACCACTAGATCTGTGTCATCATTTATCCTAGAAAAGGAAGGGTGGTGCTACTAGACTCCGCAAATTACCCGCCAGCAAACTATGCAGGTTTCATTGAGAACTTAGAGCTGTAAGTCGAGATATATGCACATATACTTTTGCATTATAAGATTTTAAGAATAATTAACATGGTGATTGTATTCGTAGGGCATGGCGGTTTTATAAAATCCATGGTGGAAAGTTTGAGTCAAAGCAAAAAGAAAAGGAGCCATTGGAAGTTATATATGATTGGCCGGTAAGTTGTATGAAAACTTACTCTTATAAAATCCACGTGTGTGCGAGCATCTATAAATAACCACTTTTCTATTTTGTATATAGTGCCACAAGCAACCACCAGGATCTCTCCTCTGTGGATACTACGTGTGCGAGCATATGAGAGGAGACATGTCAGGATACATGAAGAAACCTTCCAAGAAAGCCAAGGCAACGGCCATCAATGAAAAGACGTTGTACGACATAGTTGAGGACGTGAGCCTTTTCCTAATCAAACAGGTCATCTCAACTTTTGGAAAATATCATGATCATAATAGTGAATTAGCCAAGCCAGAGTATAAAGCGCTCACAGAGGTTTATAGCCTAAATCTTACTCGGGGCAGTTTTTGGAGGACATGTGCAAACTATTGATGTATATAGTGTGTGATACACTTGTAACTTTATTGCGAGCATGAAACTTTGAAATAATGATAGATGTATGTATGAAGTATTTAAATTACATCTTGCTATATTTGAACATCATACAGTAAGGTTTACTAGTTTCAATAACAATATATATATATATATAAATACCCAAAAAAAATTGGAAAATCATTTTCACAGGCGGTTCTCTTAGTGAACCGCCGGTGTAAATGAGCCATTTACACTGGTGGTTCACTAAGAGAACCGCCTATGAAAATGGGTTTCTACAGGCGGTTCACAAGCAACCGCCTGTAGAAATTCCCCATTTGTATTGGCCCCCAGCGCAGGCGGCGCTGGAAAATGCCTGTAGAAATGGGTTGTGAACCGCCAGTATAGTCCGGTTTTGTACTAGTGAGAGCTGCACTCGGAAAATCATGCGCTTTGTCGAGTGTCGAGCACTCAGCAAAAAAAACACTCGGCAAAAAATCCCGGCTCTAACGTCATCCATGGTCGTCAGCTTTGTCGAGTGCTCACAGTTTGGCACTCGACAACGAAACTCCCTTTGCCGAGTGCCAGGCTCACACTCGGCAAAGCATTTTTTTTATTTTTGCAACCAGATTTTTTTGTAGCTTTTAAATATCAGCTTGGTCAACATGTTCAAGTTTGACATGTTTTCAAAACTTTTTGTTATATTTTTTGACTTTATTTCATTTACTTAATTTTTCCCGAAATACTCAAGTTTGATCTGCAGGTGCATCGAATAATGGATTTCAATGAATAGAACATGGATAGGAGTAGAGCATGGAAACTGACCTCATCTACGCATCTGTGGGTGGGATTAGGACCTATCCTTCACCTACTAGATGATAGAAACGTCGTGTAGATGCATGGGTTGGCTGTATTTGTCGCTTACGTATGTATATGCCAGAGGATGGAAAATCCTGACTGGATGTACACGGGCTACATGAGTAAGAGCACAGAATGGGTTAACAAGACCAATGCTTTCTTGGAGCATGCATTTGGCGCTGCTGCTAAAGGGTTGAGTCGGATGTCGTGTCCCTATAGCAGTGTGAGAACAAGAAAAGAAAATATAAGAATGACGTGGGGCAACATCTTTTCAAGTTCGGATTCGTTAAAAACTATACCTGCTGGGTCTACCATAGTGAAGTCGATCGGCTGAGAGACGAGGTGGTGAGACGACGTCTCGAGGAGTATGATGGAGATGTCGGGGTAGCAGACATGATGGATGATTTTCATGAGGCACAATTCGGTGAAGGAATGGAGGAGGAGGAGCCAGAGGAAACCCCAAAGGCGTTCTACGACATGATGTCTTCGGCACAGAAGCCCCTTCACGATAAGACAATGGTTTCGCTACTAGATGCCATTGGACGTCTAATGGGGCTGAAGTCGCAGTATAGCATGAGTGGAGACATGTTCGATGGCATGTTGACAATTATTGGCACTCTGCTACCGGAGGGTCATGTTCTACCAAAGAATATGTACGAGTCACAGAAACTCCTCCGTGCCCTTAAGATGCCATATGAGCAGATCCATGCTTGTCCAAAAGGGTGCGTCCTATTCAGGAAAGATTTAGAGAAAGCAACACATTGTCCAAAGTGTAAAGCCTCTACGTATGTTGAGGTAGACTGTGGTGATGGTAGCAAGGAACATCTTACGATCCCCGAGATGGTTATACGGTACCTTCCATTCATACCAAGGATCCAACGACTGTACATAACAGAGGAGTACGCGAAACAGATGACATGACACAAGAATGGCAAAAGATACAACCCTAACAAGATGGTACACCCATCAGATGGTGACGCATGGAAGTACTTTGATCACATGCATCCTGACAAAGCTATGGAAGCTCGGAATGTACGTGTGGCATTTGCAACAGATGGGTTCAAGCCGTATGGAATGATGGCGGCCCCGTACACTTGTTGGCCTGTGTTCGTGATCCCCCTCAATCTCCCCCCCCCCGGTGTCATGTTTGACCCGAAGAACGTATTCATGTAGCTTATAATTCCTGAACACCCGGGCAAGAATATGGGTGTGTTCATGCAGCCTTTGTAGGATGAGTTGACTGAAGTTTGGAAAAACCCAATGCTAACATACGATCGAGCTACAAAGAGGAACATTGAAATGAGTGTGTGGTACCAGTACTCCATGCATGACTTCCTTGCGTATGGCATATTAAGCGCGTGGTGTGTTCACAGAAAATTCCCATGCCCATTATGCAAGTCAGCTGTGTGGTTCACCTGGTTGAAGAAGGGAGACAAGTATTCTTCGTTCGACCAACATCATCAATTCCTGCCTTTGGACCATCCATTCAGACGTGACGTCAAGCACTTCAGAAAAGGTGTGCAAGTCACCGACTCCATTCCTGAGTTCATGAGCAGTGCAAAGGTCTTCGCTGAGGTAGAGGCTTTGAAATTTGATGAAAAAATGGATGATTTTATTTGGTTACGGACAACAACACATGTGGACTCATAAATCGAGCTTGAATAGTCTCCCCTATTTCAAAGATCTTCTTTATCCGCACTACATCGATGTAATGCACATAGAAAAGAATATCGCTGAGGCACTCTTTGGAACACTCATGGACACAGACAAGTCAAAGGACAACGTTAAGGCTAGACTGGACTTGCAAGAGCTGTGTGATAGGCCAAAGCTAGTGATGAAGGTTCCTAGTACCGGGAAGAGATGGCAAAGAGGTCCGACCGATTATGTACTAAAAAGAGACCATAGGAAGAAAGTACTCCAGTGGATCCAAACGATCATGTTCCCTGATGGGTACACTGCTAATCTGAGAAGGGGAGTGAATTTGTCTACTATGCGAGTGTTAGGGATGAAGAATCATGACTATCACATATGGATCCAGCGGCTCCTTCCTGCGATGACCCGAGGATTCCTCCATGAGCATGTGTGGCACGTGCTGGCAGAGTTGAGCTATTTCTTTCGTCAGCTTTGTGCCAAGGAGCTATCTCGAGACGTGATTACTAACCTGGAGGAAGTGACACCTGTGTTGATATGCAAGTTGGAGATGATCTTTCCCCTCAGCTTCTTCCTGCCGATGCAGCATCTTCTTTTGCACCTACCAACTCAGGCACGGATGGGGGGCATGCAGTGCTATTGGTGCTATCTAGTCGAGAGATTGCTAAAGATTCTTCGGAAGAAGTGTAGAAATAAAGCCAAAATTGAGGCTTCTGTGGTAGAAGCATTTATTCTAGAGGAGGTGTCCAACTTCACAATGACATACTATAAGGATAAACTTCCTAGCATGCACAATCCCCCTCTCGATACAACATCGACGAGAGTTTATCGAACCTCAGCCTTTTCAAAGGAGAACTCGGAAGAGCAAGCACATCGAAGATCAAGATGTTGCAGCTTGAGGAGTGGCGCACTATCATACTGTATGTGTTGTTGAACCTTGATGAAGTGGCTCCTTATGTGCAGTAAGTTCTCAATGACCTTGTCACATACGCCGTCACCATCCTATCGATCCAACCCACTTGCCTCTTGTTTTTTCAGAAAATTTATTTCTGAACAATGGAGAGGCTCAAGGGATCCTTCCCTTGAAGAACAAGATGATCTTCTCAAAAAGGGTGTCCCCAATTTCATTTCATGGTTCAATACTAAGGTACGAGCCAACTTATCTAGTATTTCATTTCATTTCATGATTCATGTAACGATATATCCAACATAAACTTGTAGGTTCGCACGGATCCGGAAATGAGTGATGAGTTGAAACAGGTGGCCAAAGGCTTTGAGCGTAGAGTCAAGTCATTCACCGTTTATGATGTGAATGATTATCGCTTTCACACAAGAAGATACGAGAGAGCCGACCAAATCGAAAGACCACGGATAGTGGAGTTCGTACGCCTAGCACCGATGAGCGCGACTATTACGGCATAGTCGAAGAAATATACGAGCTCCACTATCCGGGTAGCAAATCTACCAAAGCTCTTAATCCAGTGGTATTCAGATCCCATTGGTTCGATCCTAATGTCACGAGAAAAGCCCCTGAGCTTGGGATAGTGGAAATTCGACAGGATTCCATCTATAAAGGAGAAGATGTCTATATTGTGGCTCAACAAGCCACGCAAGTTTATTATCTCCAATGGGCATGCCAACAAGTTGTGGATCTTGTGGGTTGGTAAATCGTCCAGTTGGTATCGCCGCGCGGCAAAGCACCTCTCCCAAACGATGATGACTACAACTTTGACCCAAACACATATACCGGAGAGTTCTTTCAACCTGAGGTCCTAGAAGGGAGGTTTGACATTAACATAACATCGTTGATGGACATGGAAGAAGACAATGACTACGATGAGGACGAGGGTGTTGAGGTGTAGAATGACAAAGACTTAAGAATTCTTGAACGGATGCAGTTAGGGTTCGAGGAGGAGGAAGAGGATGAAGACAAGGACGAGGCATTAGATTTCGATAATATTGATAGTGATGACGACACACGAGTGCCACGAGAGCCACAAGCCACTGCCGATCGTGGAGACAATTTCTAATTCATGTAATATTATATTGTTTCGTTTCGTTTATATCTTTATAAGTACTTACTGTTTATTTATGCTAATTCGTTTTATCTTTGTAATTGCAGGCACTCGACAAAATGCCGGGCGGAAGCAGGCGGTCGCAGCGACAGGTGTCCTCCTTTTACCGGAGGAGTACTGAGGACCTCGATGAGCCAGCGGCCGAGCCGGCGACTGAGACGTCGACGAGGACTGGCCGCCCCCGCGGTCGTCCTAGGAGGGAGAGGACGGAGCCTACTCCTCCTCGAGACCCGACGCCCGAGTTGACCCCTCGGGAGGAGGAGAGGGAGGAGAGGGAGGAGGTTGAGGTCGAGGACATAGCAGGAGGTTCCACTTCCTCTGCTAAAAGCAAGGTGTACCAGTGCGGGCTCACGCAGCTCCCGCGGCAGGTTCCCTTACCTCACCGTGGTCTGGTCATTCGACCTAGCGGCAAAAAGTAAGTAACCATTGATGTTATCACTACTTGTTCATATTACATGTTGAAAATTGAACTTGAGACTAACATTTGTTCTTATTGACTCGTGCATGAACTGGGTAGTTGTGAGTGGAGGGTGTGGGGCACGCTATATCAATGGCACCCTCACTCTCCTGATCAAGAAACACTACCCTGGCAACGTCAACTACGCCAGGGAGTACGGCCCACCCTGGTCGTGGGATCACTTCATCGCCGTGGAGTCCAGTATGCCCGACATCACGGTTTCTAGGCAGATTAAGAACGAGTTCTAGGTAAGTCTAGATCGCACAACATTTGTCAATACTACGCATTCGTTTTACGTTCTTGAATTAATGACAGGATACATGATGTCTGTATGCGGGAGTGGTACGCGTATGAGGCGGGGAGAGAGGCCGAGGCGGAGGTCGTGCAGGACAAGGCTGCTAGGTCCCGACTCTGGGACCTGTACCACGAGGCGAGGATCCAATGCATCGTCACCACCTTTGCCGAGCTGTACGGCGAGAAGGTCAAGAAGAAGCAAGCGAGGGAGAAGATGCAATCCAAGGAGACCGACCTCACCAGGGACCAATACCTCCAAGTAAGTAGGAAACATCAATACCGATTTCTTTCGTGAAGAATATGTAGGCTTCAATTGATCTTCTCACATATTAAATACTTGACTTGACTTGATGTCATGCAGTTCTGTCCTGGTTGGTGTCAGTCCCACTCGGACTGTTGGGCGGCCATTGTAGATAGGTGGCTCTCGGAGGAGTGGGCCGAAAAGCACAAAGATCGCCGAGAGTGGCGCCTGCAGATGCCTGGGATGCCACACCGACAAGGCAACCAAAGCCTTAACCGATATGCTGAGAGATGGGTATGTTCTACTGATTTATGTTTTTATTCTAACGCTCTATAGTCATTAGTTCCAATGATCTTTGATTTTTTCTCGCAGTCCCAGTCGCATGGTGGCGTGCCGTGTAACCCGTTCATGGCATACAACTTGGCGAACAAGGGACCGACGACCGACCCGACGAACCAGTACAACCCCGACGACGGCCCCGACGCTTTTAACAACCCCAACGCCTACACTAAGATCACCGAGTATAGGACGGCGGCTCGTGCGCGTCATGGGGAGGACTACGATATTGCCACCCAGCCTCTAGACACGGACGTGCTGATGAGGTTAGGAGGAGGGAGGCAGCACGATCGGTGGTATATGGCCGGCAGCTCGGTCTCCTCGGCCTCCCTTCCCATCCTTGCCGAGGTTCGGTCGAGGAGCACGAGCGGATCCATCCCCATCAGACCAAGACAACCGACCATGGCGCAGCTTCAGGTAAGTACCATTCAACTAATCGATCATTTCTTACCTTGCATTTGCATTGTTTAAACCTTGCTGGATGAATATTGCAGACCCATATGCAGGAGGAGATGCAGAGGCTCAACGTCGAGATGGAAGCAAGGGATCAGGCCCGAGAGGAGGCCCATAGGCGCGAGTTGGCCCAGGTGGAGGCCCAACGCCTACAGTTGGAGGCCCGGAACCGTGACTGGGACCAGAGGTCGGCGGATATGGCTACCTTCTTTACGAGCCTGAATGTCCCTGGTGTGGTCGTGCCTCCGTCGCTGCTCGCTCCGTTCGCTCCTCCACTAGTGCAACATCATGTTGGTCCTACATGGACTCCATTGAGTTTATATATATGGTTGTTTATTGTTTTAGCTTCTTCGACTGTCCTCCAGGTGCTAACGAATTCACATCTCCTTCATGCAGACACATTCACAGGATACGACGCCTTCGCCTCAGGGTCAGCCTTCGCCACCCTACGGGTGGCCCCCTCGTGGCCCTCCTCCGTACTACGGGTGGAAAGGTGCACCTCCTCCGCAGTCCAGGTGGTCTCCTGGCCCTAATGCGCCGCCCCAGTGGCAAGGTGGTCCTCCACGGACCGGCGGGTCGCAAGAGTGGCCGCAAGGTGGCCAAGGTGGGAGCTCTTCAGGCACTGCGGGCCTAGGTGAGCAGTGAGGGATTTGTGAGGAGTGATGCTTGTGATGTGGATTTTCGTTTAGAACTTGTGATGATTGGATGAATTATGAACACATGTTGTTGTGGTGAATGGATTATGGATGGATTATGGACATATTTTGTGTATTCTATGATTGGATGTGGATATCCATGTGATATATATTGTGTTTGTGTGATGGATGAATATATATGTGATGTATATGGTGTTTATCAGGATGAAAGAAAAAAAGAAAAAAATTAGAAATTTTCCAGCTTTGTCGAGTGCCACACTCGGCAAAGGGGTCATGGCACTTGCCAAAGGGGTCATGACACTCGGCAAATCTGGGATAAATCTTCCAGACTCGGCCAGTTTCCCAGATTTGCGGAGTGCTCGTTAGGTGGCACTCGACAAAGGGAGGTGCTTTGCCGAGTGCCGGCCAGGTGGCACTCGGCAAATAATTTCCAAAAAAAATAAAAAAAATCTTTGTCGAGTGGCTGCCACGTCAGCACTCGGCAAAAGAAACCGTCAACTTGATGGTCGCCGTTCTCATTGCCAAGTGTTGACCTGACACTCGGCAAATCCTTTGTCGAAGCAGGCTTTGCCGACTAAATCGTTGCCGAGTGTCACACTGCAAGTCTTTTGGCGAGTGGATATGGGCCTTTGCCGAGTGGGTCAGGCACTCGGCAAAGCTGTTGTTTCTAGTAGTGTACCTCCTATGCCTATAAAAAAACTAATTGCTGAACCAACTTCACACTTGTGAATATACAATGCCTCCCTTTCCCTATAAGAGTATGATTATTAGGAGAAAGGCAGAAAGCAACCTCTATCGGTCTATTCATCCTACTCATCCTTTCTCCAATATGTCTAATTAGGAAAGGCTATGCATCCACGTTGCCTGGAGCCAAGAAAACCCCAACTCTGCTGATTCCGCGCCTCTGTCTCTATCTCACCAGGGTAAAATGGCTTTTCATTTCGTTGATCCGACCCCGTTCCTCCCCCATGGTGCTCAGCGTGTAATGGTGCAAGGTCACCCTTTGATGAAGCGGGTGGTCACTGGTCGGTTCCATCGCCAAAATAATGACATGGCCATTGTAACGATTCAACCTCTTCCCCAAGAACATGGCCATAGTACAAAGCATCAAGGATCAACTCTGACTGTCTTTTTTTATGGAAGTGTTAATCACTATGTGTTGGGCAATCTGGATGGTCAGGAACGACGTCATCTTCAGAAGCATTCCACCCTCTCTGATCAGATGCAAGGAAATCTTCAAGTTGGAATTTGCTCTAGTTAAGCTAAGGGCAAAAGCTTCTCTTCGTCAGGAGTTAGATTTATGGCTACAACTCTTTGTATAATTTGTTTAGTCTTCTTTGTTTCCTGAACCAGTTTGTAAGTTCTTTGCTTTGTTTTTAATAAAATTCCAGTAGGGGTGCGCCCCTACTGTTTCATCAAAAAGATGAAGGCGCCCGAAGATGAACAGAAAGAAAGAAGCACTGAAAGGAAATTATGGCCTACGAAGCATAGCTAGTGAGTCAATGGCTGGCAAGAGATTAACTCATTAATTCGTGCCCTGTCCAGATAAGATAGCGTGTGCATGTGTGGCTCCACAGGCCTATATATATAAAATCACTGGAGGAAAGGATATGAAACCTTTCTAGACCTTCCAAACACTCATAGCTCAATCTACAGTCTTTGCTATAATTCTCAATTCCTATCCATGGTATTGTAGTTAACACAATGTGTCGCTGTGAATTCAGCCATATATAAGGCATGCTGCCATGTTGTTGTGTATTATACATTAAGGGTTTTGCTATGGTACCTTCAAATAATTATAAATTGTTGATCTGGACCACAATTATCACATATTATCTGCTTGGAGGTCATATGCCAAATATCTATTTATGCCAATTATCACATATTATCTGCTTGGAGGTCATTCCCCCTAAATAAGTTGTGTTTACCAAAAGAGAAGGGATCCAACAACACAAGCAATTAGGATGCATCACCGTGCGCGCTTATGGTGATGTTGCTGCTGAGATGAAGGCGCCCCTCTTTCAATTCTTTCAACGAATTTTTTCATGTGTTCCAATCAAGGGGAATGGCGCTCTACTCTGAGGGTGACGCCCGTGATGGCGATCTCTATTGCTGATCCAACCGAAGATGGATCCCCAAGGCCTTGATCAAAGGCCAGGCAAGTGCGTGGAAGCAGAGATCCTATGCCGCTTTCACTCCCCAGTCAGTTTTGATCCCCGTCTCTCCCGTCAGGAGTTCTTTCTAGTTCTCTCGGTTGGGCGTTGTAAATTTCGCCTTGATGAGATCTCGGCTTCTTCCATTCTCAAAGCTGTCATTGGTGGATCTCCTTCTCTTTTCAATGTGATCTCGCTTGGCCACAGAGTATTCCGTTTTTCGGTCAATTCTCCAGATGTGGGTTTTCATATTGCCCACCTAAGATCTTTCGAATGCCTCTCTTTTAAGATTTTCTTTCACCTCTGGCATGGGGGTGGGCCTGATTATGTTAGAGAATTTCATCTCTAGTCTAAAGAACAATCTGATGATTGGGTTACGGTGGGCAAAAACATTGGGAAAATTCCTCTCACTGGAGCTAATCAAATCCGTCTTGGCACGCGTCAGCCAAAACTGAACCGTGTTCATCGGGTTTTTCAGTTACCAATTTCAAATTTCAAACCAAGGGCTTCTGTCTTCTCTAGATTACGGCCTGCTTTCTCGCCTCACTCTACGTCGGGAATCCTTGGACCCGTGCCCAGCTCTTCAAAGTTCACGGGCCTAAACATTACTTCTGTGAATTTTGGCACGTTCGCCGGCCCTTCTTCTTTCAGACGCTTGGTCAACTGCTCAGCCCTCTTTGGGCCGTCTGTTGGGCCTCCTGATGGCCCTACAAATAAACCAAAGTCCATTCCCTGGTATTCAGCTAAGGGCCCTTTTTCGGCCTCTTTTGGCCCATTGGCGGGGCCTGCCTCCATTCCCAACAATTGCGCCAACGGCAGAACTAAATCCCGGTGTCGTTTCGCTTGCCATGTTTTCTCGCAACCTGCTGTATGTCCAGAACATCCAGCCGGTAATTTTGCACCGTCTTCCGGTAGCCATTTGGATACTCGATCCTCTCAACTTACGCTGAACGTTGGGCCCGTGACACTTCCATCTCCAACGAAACCGGTCGCCCCCTCCTTTGGCTCTTCTACTTCTCCGCCTGCTACTGTTCCTCAGCGGAGTGCTTGGAGCATCTGTGCGCCGGAGTTTGAAGACTCTGGTGAGTTTGTGAAATCGGTACATTCGCCTATCTTTAAGGGCTTCGGTGAGTTCTCATCCTCTGTTCATGGCAATGCTTTTTGCTCTGCTATTCTCCACGTTGCCTGGAGCCAAGAAAACCCAACTCTGCTGATTCCGCGCCTCTGTCTCTATCTCACCAGGGTAAAATGGGTTTTCGTTTCGTTGATCCGACCCCGTTCCTCCCCCCATGGTGCTCAGCGTGTAATGGTGCAAGGTCACCCTTTGATGAAGCGGGTGGTCACTGGTCGGTTCCATCGCCAAAATAATGACATGGCCATTGTAACGATTCAACCTCTTCCCCAAGAACAGGTTGATTTTGATGATATTCGGGCAGTCATCCTTGACTTCTTAGGACAGCACAATATCATGCAAGAATCCATTCAACCTTGTCCTTTTGGTCAAGCCTATGCCAGGCTCACCTATATGCATCAACGGGATTTGCTTGTTCATAACATCCCAATTCCATATGGCAATGGCACAATCAACTTTCTACCACATGACAAGGCATGGAACAATAGGACCACTGTCATGACTCATGATGCTTGGATAAGTATGATTGGTCTAAATCTAGACTAGTGGAATCATGGGTTGGTTGAAAAAGCAGTTGCTGATTTTGGGAAATTACTAGCCTGGGAGGAAGATGAATTACATCTGGCCAGGGTCTATGCCAAAGTCAGGGTCTCTGGTCTGGATTCAATTCCATGGTTTTTTCACTTTCACTAAAGGATTGGAACCTAACTCTGAAGGGTGGACAGTCCAATGTGAGATCTTCCAAATGTCTACTTTAGGAAATCTACCTGCTGATGAAGATTTTCCTGATCCTGATGACCATGTTGATCCACATGACTTTCAGTTCTTTGGTTTTGGTTAGCCTGTTCAAGGGGCCCCACCTCAACCTCCTGCTCCACATTTCAATCCTTTCGCAGCACATAACCCTGATCAGCTGGTCCAACATGTCATGTGTTGGGACATGTGGCCTGAGGTTCAGAATGATCAGGTTCAAGATCAGAATGCCCCTTTACTGGAAATAGCTCAAGATGGGATAGTTCTGGATGAAAATGCTCCCATCACTCCTGAACAGTTGGCTGCAAATGACATACAAGCTCCAGTTCTAGAAATGGATGATCTCACAGATCAATCCGGGGAAGATGAGATGCCTCCCCTTATGGATGACAATGAGGTGGAAGATCCAGAGATGCCTCCACTTATGGATGATAATCAGATTGAGGAGTCAGTGCTTCATCCTTCAGAGTTGTAGGTGGATGTAGTTCAGTTCCATGAACTCCCAGACTTTGATGCTTTGGCGCCACAAGCAACAACTCCTCAGTCCACAACTCATTTTCAAAATGTTCAGTTGGGCTTTGTTGACACCTTTATACCCCCAGTGGATCCCTCGGTCTTTCTGCCCAAAGCAGGCCCAAGCCCAACTACTGTGAGAATGTGGGCTAAATTCTTCAACTACACTGACAAGGCCCAGAGCCCAGTTCAAATGCCTTCAGAATGGATGGACTTTTTCACCCTCATGCTGCTTAAAGAGAACACTTTTCAGTGGTCGAAGGAATTTTTGCAATCCCCTGGTTGGGCAGCCATCTTTCGAGCCTTTGCTAGTAATACCTCCTCTTTTGCCTTTGCTTTACCCTCTTTAAAGCCCTCAATTTCTATTTCTGAAATCTCTTGTGATGCACATGAATACATACAACCTACAGAGATTTCTGCTCCTGAACAAGATGAGGAAACTCTTGCTATTATTCCAGAGGTACATGTGGTTTCTCCAGCTCTGCAGCCACCCCAGAGCTTGATGGCTCAAGCTCCAAACTCGGTACCTTCCACCCCCTCTGATAAGGCCTCTAAAATCAGTGGAAGAAAGAGAGGTAAGCCTCCTGTTATTTGTGAATCTGAACTTCGCAGAAGTAACATATTGCACTCTATTTTAAAAGGTTTTAAGTCTCAATCTTGCAAGGACTGTAATTGCCTTGGTTGCTGCTCTAAACCTCCTTTGTTGTCAACCTCTGTAGTTCGTGAACTGGGGACCACTTTCTGCAACTTAAAGCCTGACCAAGTTGCAGATGATAAGTTGAATGAAGCTTCAGGAAGCAGCCATGGGGCCATTGGTGGCAAGGTCAAGAAGTCAAAGAAGACAAAGGAAGACCATGCTTCCAAGTCCAAGAAGGACACCACTTGATGTCTCTTCTTTTGTCTTCCATATTCCTAGTTGTCTAAGGAATAGTCTTCTGTTACATCATTTTGTTTTTAATGGATGTAAGACTTTGGAAAGTTCTTCCAAAGTTGGAACATTAGGGGTTTAAATTCAGAAACCAAGTGGAATGCTTTAAGGGATAGGATCACAGAAAGCTTCTAAACAATTTTACTGCAGTTTGTATCTTTTTGTTTCACTTGGTATAGTCGCCATTGCTACCTGCTGAATTTTTTTGTTTGTGCTCACTTTTGTTTCTAAAGCCAGTTCTGCTTAGATAAGTAGCATTGCTGAAATCTCATATGTGATTCAGACATTCAGCTAAATATTCTGAACTACTGGATGTCAGCAGCTGATAGGCTTTAGTCTTTTATAGGAATGTATTTATTTCTGTTCCAGCCTATTACTGAAATCTCATATGTGATTCAGACGGGTGATGAGCCAGATGATTTGGCACTTTGGAGGAGTACACGCAGCAAGGAAGCCCGATGGTCTTCTGATGCTGCTAAGCAAATATATGTAAGTACTACTTTGTTCATTAGTACTTACTAATGTTGCAATTATATATATCATAATTATTATTTTCATGTTTGTACATGCCCTCATTCGGTCAAAAAACTTCATCATCTCCTTGTCCTTTTGTTTAGTATCTCTCCAATGTGATACATATATATCTCTGAAATTCTAGTGTTGGATTGTACATTGCTTTTTATCTCCTAACATGCTCTGCTAGGAATCATATTTGCATGGTTAGCATGGACTTGGATTTGTTTTGAGGAAGTAAACAGTACATGAATGTAAATGATAAAGTTGGATTTCCAAAGTATCCATTTTACCAAATTCTTATTTTTCTTGAACTGCAACTGCTGTTAGTACCTGCATTTCTAATTATTGGTCCCATTACGTTTCTAATAATTCAAGTATTCCTATTATGCTGAGTTATTGGTCAAGCAGTGTGAGTAGTTTTATTTTTTTCAGAGAACTGCCCTAAAGTTGCAATTTACATTGAACCCACTACATGGTACAGTTATCAAACCACAACAGAGGATAGTGATTATCCTATTCAAATTCCTTCGTGGTTTGGTAGATACAGGGTTGCTTGAGTTGTGTTCAATTTTATATCCATATCTACGAAGAGGTATCAGTGTCTCAAATAGGAAAGAGTGATCTGTCAATTGAAACCATTGTTGATTAAGCATGAGTGATTTAGAATTGAGATATCTGATTTTTCTAGAAGCTAAAATAAATCCATTGGACTTTGGGAGTTAGGAAATGAATAAAACGAATGATTTATGAGAGAATAATATTCTACTTGAATTTACTGTCATAACTAAATCCTATAGCATGTCCCAGTCTAGGCATAGCACGGCAATGCATGGTACAGATCTTCACTCTCCTACCCTCCACCACTGGGACACGCAAAGGTGTGATCTTGACACCGGATTCAGCTTCCCCTCGTGTTAGCACGGGTATTATACTAGTGTTTGTGTATGAGATAATATGGAAGATGAAATATCTATTATCATCTTGTTGCATTTATATGGTACAAAATTTCCTTTATTTTGTATGTGCTATGAGTTGCAAAACTCATACATGAATCAATATCAATTTTATTTGCTAAACACTAAAATATTGTTTTCAGTTATCTATTATGTATTGTTTATGTTTGATTCCTACTGTGTGATCAACTATATATTACTAATGCATGTAATTTTGACTTTTTCAGGATGATCAACCTTGAGGGAGTGTTGACAAGCTAAAATGAATCAAATATTGTGCAATGAGAAAGATGTCATGTTCATCTGTGCTAAGAGATGTATTTTAGTTTATGATTGTCTTTTTTCAAATAGGAAGGCCTTTGACTTCCTTATATTGTACAAACTATTGAATGGTGATGATCCAAGTTAATTATTAATATGATACCCTTTTTGTGCCATTGTATTCTGCATTATTATGAATTTGTATGTTGCAATGAATTCGATGCAATATTTGCTTGTGCATCCACCCTCATGACGATGTAATAGTTACTTGTGCATCCAACTAAATGTTGATGCAACACTTTGTTTTGCTTCGAACATAATGTCGATGCAATAGTTTCTCTTACATCGAGCCAAAATGGTGATGCAACAGGACTCATTGCATCAATTTAAAGGATCATGCAATATAGTCTATTGCACCCAACAATAGTCGTTGCAATAGATGTATTGCATCCACATGATTTCGATGCAATAAGCAATTGCATCTCTCAATTTTGATGCGAGAGAAATCTGATGGACGATGCAATAGTTCCTTGTCACATCAACAACACTTAACCGATGTGAAAGGCTATTGCATCGGGACCACTTGCAACAGATGACAAATGGATGCAAAACAAGGTTATCACATCTATTTTAGGGTTATAACATCAAAAAATGGTCAGTGCAATAGGGTCAAAATTTAGTGGGAAAATTGAAGAAAACAAAATAAACCAAGGAAAAATACCAAAAAGCAATGAAAAGCTTTCAAATTTGAACATGTTGTTTACAATAGTTCATAAACACAGACAAAAAATTGGGAGCAAAAAAACAAAACAAAATTAATTAAGTTGGCACTCGACAACTAAATTAAGTTGTTGAGTACCAACCCTAGGGCACTCGACAATTAGTTTTCAATTTTTTTAATTTTTTTTTGCCGAGTGCCCGCGTTCTGGCACTCGGCAACTCTTGAACCTTATCCAAAATAACGGTCGGTCGGGGGCTCTCTCCCTCACTCTCTCTCTCTAACACACACACACACACACACACACACACACTCTCTCCCCTCTCTCTCCCGCCGCCGCCGCCACCTCCCACTCCGTCCGCCGCGCCTCCCACGCCGCCCGGCCCCGCCCCCGCCGGACGCCGCCGCCCTCCCCCGCGCTCGCATAGCCGCCATCCAACCCCACGCGCGCGCCCGCCTGCCCGCCCGCGCGCAGCCATCCCCCCCTCCCATGCGCGCACCCGCACCCCCGCGTCCTTACGCCGACAGCCGCCCTCCTGCTCGCCGCCCACTACAGAGAAGGTAGGGGAAGGGGAGAAGAGAGGAGAAGGAAGGAGAAGGGGAAAAGGAAGGAGAAGGGGAGAAGAGAGGAGGAGGAGGAGAAGGAGAAAAGGAGGTGAAGGATTCACCGGCCATCGTCGTCGACCTGTGCTTTTGCCGTCCTCGTCACAAAGGTATATGCCCTCTATTAGTAGTAGTAATAGTAGTAGTAGTTAGTAGTTAGTAGTAAGTACTCATGGTAGTAGTGTTAGTAGTAGTTAGTAGAGTTAGTAGTGGCATCGTTAGTGTTGGTAGTAATAGTGTTAGTAAGTAGTAGTTACAGTGTATCTATATGTGGTTGTGTTGGCCTTCGTTCCATATTTGGTGTATATGTGGTTGTTGGCCTTCGTGCCACTATTTTGTGCATATGTGGTTGTTGGCCTTCGTGCCAATGTTTTTTTGCAGGTTTGGTAACCTCCCCGTCTAGGGGAGGTGGTGTCGAAAAATTTTTAGTTGACACTGACCAATTGTTTTTCTTGCAGGAGGACCCGTGGGAGGGACTCGGGGGCGTTGCTGTGGGTGTTGCTGGTTTGCCTGCACCGCGTCGCCTCGCCACTGCACCGCCTCGCCACCTCCTCGCTAGCCTATCTTCACCGACACCTTAGGCATAGCCCCTCCTCCTTTTCATGCATGTTTTATATGACCACGTAACCAAGTTAGGCGTCTCCCGTTCGAAAGAGATATGGTCGGAGGTATGTAAAATATTTTCATATCTGTGACCGTATCTGTTTCGGATTGTCCACGTATTTTGGACAGCCCGTTGATGCGTAGATGATGTTAGTTTCCATGGTTCGCTCTGGTCTAAGATAGACTTTCGGCATCACCTCCCTGTTGTTCTCCGGATGCACACTCTCCCTTTCGGGACCTGTATCGGGAGAACAGCGGGGAGGTGCTGCTGAAATTCTATCTCGGATCAGAGCGGAGCATAGAAACTGACATCATCTACGCATCCGCAGGTGAGATTAGGACCTATCCTCACCTATTAGACAGTAGGCACGTTGTGCAGATACATTTGCTGGTTATATTGTTCGCTTACATATGTATATGCTAGAGGATGGAGAACCGTGATTGGATGTACACGGGCCACGCTAGTATGACCCCAGAGTGGATGACTAAGACTAATGCTTTCGTGGAGCATTCATTTGGCGAGGCTGCTAAAGGGTCCATTCGGATGTCGTGTCCCTACGTCAAATGTGACAACCGTGTAAGAAAGACAAAGGTGGTTGTGGGGAAAGATCTTATCTTGTATAGATTCACGCCAAACTATACCTGCTGGATCTACCATGGTGAAGCCAATCGTATTATAGAGGAGGTGGTGAGACCACGTCTCAAGGCTTTTGATGGAGATGTCGGGGTCGCAGACTAGATGGATTACTTTCAGGAGGCACTGTTCGGTGAAGGATTTGAGGACGAGCCAGAGGAATCTGCAAAGGCGTACTACGAGATGTTGTCTATGGCACAAAAACCCATTCACGAACAGACACGGGTTTCGCAACTGGATGCCATGGGACGCCTGATGGTGTTCAAGTCGCAGTGTAGCATGAGTCGAGACAACTTTGATGCTATGTTGGCAATTGTTGGATCTCTACTTCCGGACGGTCACGTTCTTCCGAAAAACTTGTACGAGTCACAGAAACTTCTTCGTGCACTTAAGATGCCGTAGGAGCAAATCCATGTTTGTCCTAAGGGGTGCGTCCTATTTAGGAAAGTGCACAAGAAAGCAACACACTGTCCAAAGTGCAAATCCTCTAGGTATCTGGTCAACCCTAGTGATGGCAAGAAGTCACAACTTGGTATCCCCGTGAAGGTCCTACGGTACCTTCCTTTCTTACCGAGGATCCAACGGTTGTTCATGACAGAGGAGTCTGTGAAACAGATAACATGGCACAAACATGGCAAAAGATACAACCCGGACAAGATGGTACACCCATTGGATGGCGATGCATGGAAACATTTCGATGACATGCATCCTGGTAAAGCTGAGGAGGCTCAAAATGTACGTGTCGCGTTTGCAACAGATGGGTTCAATCCCTATGGATTGATGTCGGCCCCGTATGCTTGTTGGCCAGTGTTTGTGATCCCCCTCAATCTCCCCCCCCCCAGCGACTCGTTTCTGAAGGAATACGAGGTTGCTACGCTAGCCGGAAAACAAAACTTTTTGACCTCATAAACCAGGATCTACTGCTAGTTACAGGTTACGGGATTACCACTAGACGCGCAGGTGCAGCGGAAGACGACTTGATGTAGTCGTGCGCATCGCAGCAGGCAGTGCAGTTGCGTGGTTGTCCGTCTCAACGTCCCCTTCGCGTGGTTCGTCCTTGTGCTCCAGATGCAGCACCTCCGAGGAATCCCACACGTGCAGGGAGGAAGCGTTGCGCCTCCGGACTGCTAGGTCCGCGAGGAGCAAAAGGCGCGAGCGTGGGGAGGCGACGGCGGCTGCCAAAAGGCGTCGATTAATTCGCCCCGCGCCCACCCCTTGCTTATATAGGCGTCCTGACGAGCTCCCACGGTGGAGGCCCATTAGAAACCCTAAACCTAGTCTAATTCGGGGCTTCCAGCCCCTTAAGCGTGCGACCCTATGGGCTCACGCATACATAGACATGGCCCAAGTACTCTTACTCGACCAATAGTTGATAGCGGCCTCTAGCATGGCGTGTCAACTCCTATGCATACGCTATGATCATATCAGACGAACCACTATGACCATGTACAAATTATTCCCTTCGCCACTTGATATATGGTTCAACTCGTGGGTTAACACTTAACCCAAGCACGGCCATGCATTTGTTGATCCAATCACATGAGTGATCCAGTGATATCTCTCTCACGAAGAGAGGGGCAAATTCCATCTTGATTGTCTATGTCTCATAGCATGTTTCCCGACCACCCAAGGACCACCTTTATAACTACCCAATCACGGAGTAGCGTTTGATAGTCTCTAAGTAGATCGTTTCACATCTTGAGTACATACCACAATCTCAGGTCTAAGGACATAACGTACATGACATGAATAGAGACTTTCTCTTGTTGGGTCAGTCCAGCCTACATGTCTCACATGTGCCCACATTATTAGTTTGACATCTCCATGTCTATGACTTGTGAAACATAGCCATCAACTAATACATGTGCTGGTCTAATATTCAAGTGTGCTCTTACAAGAATGCCGACCAGGGACAACTTTTAGAATAACCATTCAAGTAATTGAGTTCCACAAACAATTCACATAATCGTCAATCAATACTCGTTGTCTATAATGGATATTCAAAGAACACTTTATTAATCATGGATACTATCGGAATATAATCATCTACATGATTAGCTCTAGGGCATATTCCCAACAGTTTCAACCAAAGAATGTATTCATGTCGCTGATAATTCCTGGACACCTGGGGAGCAAGATGGGTGTGTTTATAGAGCCTCTCATTGATGAATTGATGTTTGCTTGGGAAAATGGGGTACTGACATACGACCGAGCTACAAAGAAGAACTTCACGATGCATGTGTGGTACCAGTACTCCCTGCACGACTTCCTGGCGTATGGCATATTCTGCGCGTAGTGTGTTCACGGGAAGTTCCCATGCCCATTATGCAAGACAGTTGTAAAGTTCTATCATTTGAAGAGGGGTGACAAGTTTTCTTCGTTTGACCTACATCGTCAATTGCTCCCTCTCTACCATCCATTCAGACGAGATGTCAAGAACTTCAGGAAAGGGGTTCAAGTCACCGACCCTCCACCTCACATGATGACCGGTGTTGAGGTTCGTGCTGAGATAGAGGCTCTCAAAGATGATGAAACTACAGGTGGTTTTATTGGATATGGTTTGGAACATCAATTGACTCATAAATCAGCTTGACTAGGCTCCCTTATTTCGATGATATTCTTCTTCCACACAACATTGATGTAATACACACAGAAAAGAATATCGCCGAGTCGCTTTTTGCAACACTCATGGACACAGAGAAGTCAAAGGACAACGTGAAGGCTAGATTGTACCTGGAAACGATTTGCGATAAGCCAAAGCAAGTGATGAAGCCTCCTAGGCCCGGTAAGAAATGGAGAAGGACTCCGGTCGATTTCGTCTTGAAAAGGGATCAACAGAAGGAGGTCTTGATATGGATGGAGACGTTGATGTTCCCGGATGGGTATGCGGCGAATTTGAGTCGGGCAGTGAACTTGTCCACTATGCGGGTCTTAGGGATGAAGAGTCATGACTACCACATATGGATTGAGCGGCTCCTTCATGCGATGACCCGGGGATAGGTGCCCAAGCATGTGTGGCGCGTGCTGGTAGAGTTGAGCTATTTCTTCCGCCAGCTTTGTGCCAAGGAGTTGTCTCGGGACGTCATTGCTGACATGGAGAAAGTGGCACCTGTGTTTCTCTGCAAGCTGGAGAAGATCTTCCCACCCAGCTACTTTGTGGCGATGCAGCATATGATTTTGCACCTACCTTACGAGGCACAAATTGGGGGCCCGTGCAGGCCTGTTGGTGCTATATGATCGAGAGATGTCTAAAGATTCTTCGAAAAAAGTGTAGAAATAAAGCCAAAATCGAGGCTTTCATGGCAGAGGCATTCATTCTGGAGGAGATGTCAAACTTCACAACCACATACTATAAGGATAGCCTTCCCAGTGTGCACAATCCCCCACCTCGTTACAACGTGGATGAGAGTTCATCGAACCTCATCCTTTTCAAAGGGCAACTTAGCAAGGCAAGCGCACCGGGCACCAAGACCTTAAGGAATGATGAGTGGGGTATTATCATGCATTACGTGTTGTTGAACCTTTACGAAGTGAAGCCTTATGTGTAGTAAGTTCTCAATGAGCTTGTTACATACGTTGTCACTATCCTCCATGTATCCAACTTCCTTGTCTCTTGTTTTTTCAGGGAATTTCTAAATATATACTGGAGAGGGAGTAGTGCTCCTTCCCCTCAAGAAGAAGATAACCTTCTCAAACATGGCAAGCCCGATTTCATTTCCTGGTTCGATACGAAGGTACCTGGTTGAATCTTTGACATCTCACTTTGCTCCTAAGAGCGACTAATGTAACGATCTATCTGGCCTCACCTTGTAGGCTCTCAAAGATAGGGACATGAATGTTGAGTTGAAAGGGCTCACGAAAGGGTTTCCCTATAAGGTCAAGACATTCACCGTTTATGATGTGAATGGCTATCGATTTCACTGAAGAAACTATGAGGAGAGTCGACCCAATCAGAAAACCACAAATACCGGAGTTTGTATGCCCGACACCGATGAGCGCGACTACTATGACATAGTAGAAGCCATATACGAGTTGTCCTTTGAGTGTCGCAAAGGTCCTAATCCAGTCGTATTCAAGGTCCATTGGTTTGATCCTAATGTCACGAGAACATCTCGTGAGATTGGACAAGTCGAAATTTGACAAGATTCTATCTATCAAGGAGAGGATGTCTATATTGTGGCTCAACAGGCCACGCAAGTCTATTAACTCCCATGGGCGTGCCAAAAAAACTCCAATCTTATGGGTTGATACCTTGTGCAATTGGTATCGTGCACGGTAAATTGCCTATCCCAAACGATGAGGATTACCACTTTAACCCAAACGTAGAGGAGTTCTATCAATCAGAGGGGCTAGAAGGGAGGTTTGACATAGACATGTTTGGGCTGATGGGTATGGAAGTTGACAATGACATTGATCGGGATGATGGAGATGAGGACGAGGGAGAATAGGTGCAAGATGTGGAAGACTTGCAAATGCTTGAGCGGTTACAGTTAGGTGTTGGCAATGATGACAATGATGGAGATGAGGAAGAGGGAGAAGAGGTGCAATATGATAGTGATGACGACACCTATGATCCAACAGCTACCGATCATAAAGAATATTTCTAATTCATGTAATACTATATTATTATTAGTATTGCAATTATGTTTGATTCATTTGACATCTCTTTATAAGTATTTGTAATTAATTGTGCTAATTGGTTTACTCTTTGAAATTGCAGGCACTCGACAAAATGCCTGGTGGAAGGGCTACATGTCGTTCACTCCAGGACCTCTACACGACGACGCCCGCAGAGGCCGCGGTGGAGATCTCGTAGGCGAGGAGACCTCGCGGCCGACCCCGTGGACGTGGTGGCCACGACGGCCGTGGGAGGCTGACTGTGTAGTCGGCTCCCACACCGGCCATGGACGAGGACCACCAGCCCATGGACGAGGACCACCAGGCGGCCGAGCTCCACACAGGCGGCGGTGCCGCCACTGAGCAGGAGGTAGGAGAGGGCTCTACCTCCTCGTCGACAGTCTGGTTGCGTGGGCCCATGAGGCTCCCTCAGCGCCCGATCCTAGCTCCCCACCGCACGGTGATTCGACCCTCGAGCGACGAGTAAGTATTATTTTAGTAGTATTTCATATGAAGTATTCAAAATCGAACTACAGACTAACATTTTTTGTTAATGACTCTTGCAGCAACTGGGTAGTTGTGTCCGAACAGAAGGGTCGTGAAATCAATAGCATCCTTGGCCTTCTGATTCGGCAGCACTACCCGGGACTGGTCGAGTTCAACGGGGTGACGACACCACCCTGGACGTGGGCCCACTTATACGCCGCTGAGGACAGCGAGCACGGATCCGTTGCGGGGCGGATCAAGGCCGAGTTCTGGGTGAGTCTTCATCGCACTAAATTTGTCAAAACTACGCATTCATTGGTCGTTCTTGCTATAATGAAACGATACATGCTATCTGTATGCAGGACTTCTACACGTGCGAGCCAGGGCACGAGGTTAAGGCGTCGCAAGTGCAGGACAAGGTCTGCAAGGTTCGACTCAGGAACCTCTAGCACGAGACACGACATCAGTGCATTATCAACCACCACGCCGACGTCCTTGGCGAGAAAGTGCCGAAGAGCCAGGCCAGGACCATGACGCTCACCAGGGAGTAGTACGAGTTGGTAAGTATGAAACATCAATATACCCTACATGATTGGTATATTCTGACGTATTAATAACTTGATGACATGCAGCGATGTCCTGATTGGTGCGCCAGACACCCCCTCTGCTGGGGCGGTATTGTGGACAGGTGGCTCTCGCCCGAGTGGATGGAGAAGAGTCAGATCCGTCGTGAGTGCTGCTTGCAGATGACTGGGACCCCACACCACCAGGGCAACCAAAGCCTCTCCCAGTACGCTTCGAACTAGGTAATCTTCTTTGTGTTTTCATCTTTATTTTTTATTACAACTCTCAATTCTCATTATTTCTAATCATCTTTATGTTTTCCTCGCAGTCTGGGTCGCACCAAGGCCAGGAGTGCAACGACTTCATGGCGTTCAGCCTGTCACACAAGGGCAAGGCGACGGACCCCACGAACACCTACAACCCAGTGCACGGGCCCAAGCTGTACACCAACCCCAGCGCCCACAGCAAGGTTACCGAGTACATCTCGGCGGCTCACTAGCGCTATGGGGATGCCTTCGATCTGGCCACCGAGCCCTTGGACGCAGAGATCGCGATGAGGCTAGGAGGAGGGAAGCAACACGACCGCTACTGGATGGCGAACAGCGCGCTCGACTCCACCTCTATTCCCAACCTTGCGACCCTTCGAGCAAGGAGCTCGAGCTCGTCCCTCCCCATACGCCCTCGGCAGCTGAGCTCACAGCAGAAGATCTCGAATCTCTCGGTTAGTACTCGTTCATTGATTTTACACATCTATCTTGCATTTGCATTGTTTAAACATTATGGGTGGCCTGTGAGCAGGCCAACGTGCGGAGGTTGGAGGAGGCGCAGGCGGTGGCGGAGGAGGCCTAGCAGTTGGAGATGGAGGCCCATCAGTTGGAGAGGCAGTTGGAGAGGGAGGTTGTACAAGCCTAGAGGGCGGCCGAGGAGCAGAGGCTACGGGACATGTTTGGTGGTTTCTTCCTTTAGCTTATGCGAATTTCCTGCATGTACTCGTTAATTGACTTCTTGTTTGTGCAGCAAGTGTCTAGAGTTCGAACCCAACGGTTCAAGGCTGTGGTCCTTCTCCACAGCAGGGGTGGCCAACTGACACTCCTCCACATGCCGGGTTGCCATATGGCTCTTCTTCACGGCCCGGCGGGTGAGGATGACAGTAGGTACTTGTCCCTTGTCTATTTTCATGTCCCTCAGACTTGTATTAGACTTAGACTTGTGTTCGTCTTAGATTTGTGACATATTCGTAGCTATGTGATGGGTAATGGACTCTATGTGATGGATCTATGAACCTTATATGTATATGTGATGTATTATGGACTTACGGACGTTTGTGATGGATGTTTGTGATGCTATATGCGTATGATGGATTGTGAATGATGGATGTGAGGATATATATGTGATTTGAATGGTGGATGCGATATATATGTGATTTGAATGGTGAATGTGATAAATATGTGATTTGAATGGTGAATGTGATATATATATGTCTATTTTTGTCTTTGTATTATTGGAAATAAAAAAACAAAAAAATAGCAATTTTTTTATTTGCCGAGTGCCACACTAGACAACTAAATTAATTGCACTCGGCAACTCTGGGAAACATGGCAACTAATTATTAATAAAAAATTAAAAAAGTTAGTTGCCGAGTGCCAGCCACCTGGCACTCGGCAACTAAATTTTGGCAGAAAAAATAAAAAAATTTAGTTGCCAAGTGTCTGCCGGCACTCGGCAACTAAATAAATAGTTGTCGTCAAGGTTGACGACCCAATTTTAGTTGTCAAGTGCTTGACCTGGCACTCGGCAAAAAAAAACACTCGACAATTTAGTTATCGAGCGCCCGACATCTGACACTCGACAACTAAATTAGTTGACGACTTGGCGTCTGCCGAGTGCTAGTTGCCGAGTACGGCACTCGGCAAACCAGTTGCCAAGTGCAAAAGGCTTGTTGCCGAGTGCCCCTAACACTTCGTTTTCCTGTAGTGAAGGTTCTGTGGTTCAAACCACCTTTTGCCCATAAATAAGATCGAGTAGGCAAATGTGTGTCATGGTGTAGTGGGCATTAGTCATGTTCATAATTACTACTACAGAGTCCTTTTAGTCCCGGTTGGGAAGGACCTTTAGTCTTAGTTTTCCCAACCGGGACTAACAATCCGGACCTTTAGCTAGTACCGGTTGGTGGCAATCAGGACTAAAGGTCCATCCAGGTAAAGAAAACACCCGCCACAACTGCGCCCCATGAGATTCGTATCCAAGACCTCCCGCATTGTCTCATGTGTAGCTAACCGTCCAACTATTCATACCCATCGAGAGACTTTTAGTCCCGGTTCATAACATCAACTGGGACTAAAGGAGAATGGTGGGATAATGTTACATGATAGTTACGACTAGTCTTTACTCTATTACATACAATATGCTTCTACGACTACAATACATATGTATTTGAGAAATTAAACCACATATACAGGGTTTGTGAAATCCGCTACACGAGGTCAAGCAGGAATATAAAATGTACAGGCCACATACACGTGATGAATAGCTAGCACTTATAATTAATAACTTGACAATATATATATATCAACGACTGATATGCACAGGTTGGAGAGATATGATCAGGCAACAGTGTTTGGCCCTGTTGTATGACCTGTTTTCAGCACACCGGCGTGCGTGAGGAGCGCCCAAAGGTGCGTGATGAACTCTCCTCCTCTTGCAAGGAGTTCCAGGTGCGCCCGGGCGTCGTCGGAGGGGGAGACGTACAGCATCATCTCCGTCCAGAAATCCGAGAGGACCCTCCACCGCGAAGCCGGTTCCTCTATGTTTTCAATCAGTTGCCTATAAAGCATAACGCCCTGCGCAACGAGCTTTGTTTCATCACCAGCAGCATCACAATCATTACTCAATAGCGTTTCGCACCTGGTTGCAATCTTGTTGTCCTCGGCTGTTTTGAGTAGTTCGCCTGCTTCGTCGATTGACTGATCAAGTATGGCTTCCGATACAGAGCTGTGATCAGGCAAGAGGTTAGGTGCGAAAGCAATGAGATGCATGCAGTACTGCGATAAAGTGGAGGCTGTTTTGACCATAGCTTCTGCTTCTTGATTATAATCCGCCTGCTGATGATGGTGCTTGCACAGGGTTGTAGCAATGTGCCAGACGAGAATGGTGCGAGTCACCGCTCCGTCGGTAGCAGTGGCGTCACATGCCCATGAGAGGTTACCATGGCCATTGCTTCGCAGAGATGCTACCCGTTCGTCAGGTGGCCGTCGCTCTCTAGAAGGGAATCAGCAATAGCTTTCTTCACATCTTGGGACAGCTTGACTGACTTGCTCTTTCGCCGCCCCTTCATGGGCTTGTCAACCAGGCGGACTGTTGCACAGTGAAGACAATTCCTAAACCTGCTCTTGTGGCCAATGTCCTGCAGCAGACAGTACTGCCCAAGTCTGCCCTTCCATGGGCGAAACGCCTTGAACCTCAAGAGAAGGTCTATCATCATCTCAGCACAGCAGTGCGTCTGCAGATAAGGTGTGTTGACATAGCTCCGTATCGTGGCCACCTTGAACCAACCTGAGGCCATGTACAGGTACAGCTGGTATAATTCCAGGACTGCCAAGACAACTGTTATGATTATCGTGAAGGGCTTGAGACTATATCTTTTAGTATCGGGATGAAGGTCGCGGCGGTGGGAATCATCCTTGGAGATCAGCAGGCAGGTAACCGTGAGCCACAGGCAGAAGCCAATCATGACGACAGGCAGACAGAGAGCCCAGTATCGACCCTTTTGGTACAGGTAAGAGTACCTGGTGTAATACATGTCATGGACAAAAACAAGCTCTTCCTCCACAACTCTGAAGGCCCTCTCATATGGCTTGTCTCCAGCAACCAGCAGGCCTTTGAATAAGAAGGCATGGGTTTTCTCAAGCTCTGCCTCTGAGAGCTTGAAGCCTGCAAACCTTCGGTTGAGCATCTTGGAGAGTGCCATAGACAAGCACAGGTCCTTGCGCTCAGTGGTGAGCAGATTCCCCGTAGAATTCCAGATGTCCTCCACGGTAGTAACCTGCTTCAAGCTGCCGCTGTCCTTCTTCTTCTTGTACCAGCATGGCGCGCGGGCGCGGCGCCCTTCGATGCAGTATTTCTCGCCAGCGACCAAGTAACCATAGCCTTTCATGGTTACAGGATCAAAGGCCTCCAGCTGGTTGTCCACCTGCTGCATGTATTCAGCGATCACCTTCATGTTCTTGCAGAGGTAGGAGTGGCTCACCATCCTCATGGAAGCTATTCTCGCGTATGACTTGAGGACGACGACCACCATGATGGCCGCCAGAGGGTACCACAGGTGCTTGTGGGTGCTGCTCTTCATTATACTTCATTTGTGTTTGGAAATCCATGCCAAACTTGAGTACGATAAACACCATAAAGAATCCCTTTAAGATGTTGTTTATGTGGGTGCTCTTCCAGTTTTCGATGTCGTTGAGGCGCCGAGCTGTGAAGTTGTCTGTGCTGCCGAGGAGCAGAAGCACGAACACGGCCCACACGGTGAAGTCCGGGTAGTACCAATACGAGGAATTCATGTACCCGAGTGCGTAGCCCACAAGCGGGTAGGAAACCGTGTAGACTACCATCACGCTAAAATGGATGAGATCTTGGCTCGACTGCCGCCGTAACGAACCCAGTACATGCAACAGGAACATGGTCATAATGGCCAGGACCACGAAGGCTTGTGCAATGTGTGTATGGTCATCACAACTGCAATAATAATAATCTGGCTGCAAGGGAGAGGGACTGGGTGGGTGATTTGGTGCCAGATCCATGTCGGCAGCAGACATGGTTTGCTCCACCGGAAACTTATAAGTGTGTGGGCTCTCTATGTACTTCTCTACTCTAGCTCAGCTCGATCACTCCAATGAGGAATGGATGGGAGTAAGTCTTGGATGGCTGTCCGTATATATACACAAAAAAAAAAGCGATGCCTTGTGGTTGTTGATCCATATACAATACAGGCCATTTGTTGCCAATCCAATCGAACAGTGTAAAATGTGGTCGTGACCGCCGTTCTTTCGGGGACGGTGATCCGATTGCCTGGGTTAACCGGTGGAACCTGGAGGAGCCGGTGTTCCTTCTGGATGACCAGCGCGAACTCCGCCACTGGAACCGCATGGCAAACTCCCGTCGGGAGCACGAGCATCGTGTCGGTGGAGCTGATCCAGAGGGCGGTCGCGTCACTCTCCGACGACCTCTCTCATCATGGCAATATGAGAGGTCGCTCGATCGTAAGTGTTGCTTGCCCTTTCTTGTCGACTTGTTGACGTCTCCCTCCGTGCAGATCCTGATGGCGACGAGCGCCGAGAAGTCTGAGTTCCTCCGTCGCGAGGTTGGCCGGTGGGATCCCGAATCGTGGACATCCGCCGGGGAAGTCGACGTCGCCGAGGAGCTCGTGGCGGCTCGCCGTGATATGGTGGAGCTGGTGGAGCAGCTGAGGGCCTCGGAGACGAGGGCGGGGGATGCCCAAGCGCTGGCGCACCAGAGCGCCGCCAACGTCGAGCGGATCGAGAGGGAGTGGGACAGGGCTCGGGCCGATGCTGAGGCTATCCGCAAGATGCTGGAGGACGAGCGCGCGACGCGTCAGGCTGAAGCTGAGCGTCTTGCTGCCGAGCGCAACACTAAGACGGAAGCGCAACGCCGGGCCGTCTCGGCGTTGGACTCCATGGAGGAGGAGCGCAACACCATGGGACGCCAGCGTGACATCAACCGTCGAGACCGCGACGACGCCATGGCCCGCTTCGAGGACCTTTCGATCCGCTCACGCGACCGCGGCGCCGATGCTGATCGGAGGATCCTAGCGTTCTCGACTCAGGTTGGTGAGTTGACAACAGTTGTCTCGCAGCTCCGCGCGACGGGCGATGGTCTGTCGAGGGAGAATGAAGGTGCCTTGCCTTTCCTAGCCCTATTTGTTCTGGTATGATTTGTCTTTCCGCACGGAGGTTGAGGCTCCCTTCTTGTCGCCCTAGAATAGCGTGCTGGTGCGCAGGAGTCGCAGGCGCTGCGCGAGGCTGTGCATGGCGTGTGCACCCTCTTCGGGGTGCCAATCATCGGGGATGGGCCTGACGCGGCTAGGACCCGCGTTGGCCTGCTCTGGGAGCAGAGCCAAGCTAGGGTCCGAGAGGCATTGCGCGTCGGGGTCCATCGCACGATGGCGATCGCCGCTTGGCTCTACGACGCGGTGACTCCTGCGCTCGTTAGTAAAGGTGACCCCCTGGACGCCCCAGAGGACCTGCTCGATCAGGTCGAGGCTGCCGTGGAGGAGCCCACGACGATCCTGGCCGCCAAGCTTGAGGATGAAGTGTTCCTCCCGCCGGAAGAGTGACCCTGCGTGGTAAGTAGTCAGGACCGAGGGGCCTTGTAAGAAAAAACTTAATCTTTTCCTTTGCTATGATGTGCCCAGGAGAGCTCTAGACAAGTTGGATTGCTCTTAATGAGCTTGTTTTAAGTTTGCTTAATTTCTGGTTTCTGTATTTGCTTTCTCTTTTGACCTACTGGCTCGGTCTTTCCTAGAAAGAGATTTGATCTGCTCGGATGAACAGTTGGGTGAAAGTACTTGGCTTTGAGGAGTCGGAGTACCTCGCGGCCCGTTGTCGCGATCCGGTGAAATTTCCTCTTTTTGCCAGGAAAAAAGAGGTTTTCGCTCAAATGAATCAAAGATGCGGGTTTTTGTGCCAAAAGTTTTTGGAAAGAAAAAACAGGGGGTTCCCCCTTTCCAGCCCCCGAGCGAGGTGTGTTCTGGCCCGCGCCGAGAGTGCACCTTGCTAAGTGATTTGTCCGAGAGTTCCCGCATTTTTATTCCTCAAACTTTTTGCTTAAAAGATTACATGCGTATGTACACAATGCGCAAGGTATACTTAATAAAAGTAGATAAACGACGTAGCTGTTGGTGCTCTGGGCGTCCGAGCTCTTTGCGCTCTAAGGGTCGACGTCCATCTTTTCTGCGGCCTCGATTGCCGCCACCAGCTCTTCGCTGCGCACCTCGACCATGGCGTTGAGCTCGGACCAGAACTTGTACTGGTAAGCCACCTTGAGCTCGGAGGTGACTGTGATGACGCCGCTCGGCCCCGACATCTTGAGCTTGAGGTAGGTGTAGTTGGGAACGGCCATGAACTTCGCGAAACATGGTCTCCCCAACACCACGTTGTACGTTCCTCAGTAGGCGACGACCTCGAAGGTGAGGACCTCACTACGGAAGTTGTCTGGCTCTCCGAAGGTAACGGGCAGTTCGATCTGCCCTAGGGGCACCGTTTGTCTTCCAGAGACGATTCCATGGAAAAGAGCCCCCGCTGATCGGAGCTTTTCCCTACGCAGGCCGAGGGCCTCGAAGGCGTTGTAGTACCTGATGTTGAGATTGCTGCCCCTGTCCATCAGTACCTTGGTGAAGCGTAAGTTCCATATGATCGGTTCCACGACGAGTGGATAGCGACCCGGCTGGGGCACGTGGCTGGGGTGGCCGTCTCGTCCGAACGTGATGTCGGACTCCAACCAGTCGAGGAAAGCATGAGTTGCCAGGGTGACTGCGAAGACCTTGCACCGCTCCTGCTTCTGCCGGTGCTTGCAGTCGTAGGCCTCCGAGCCCCCAAAGATCATGAGGCATTTGTTCACGTGAGGGTAGGAGTCTTCGCGACCCCGTCCTCGTCCTGGCCCTCCGGCCGCTTTGGATGGTTGTCCTTGTCGGGAACGGCTTTGAAGTACCTGGCCATCATTTCACACTCCTGGAGTGTGTGTTTGACCGGTCCATTGTGATATGGGCATGGCTTAGTGAGCATATCGTCGAACTTGCCCTCCTTCTTCCCGCCCTGGGGACGGGGGGTCTTGCGATCTGCTGCTGCGACCACGTTGTCGCCACCGCCGCGCTGTGGCTTGCCCTTCTTCTTGTTCCTGTTCTGGGCGTGGTTGGAGCCGCCTTCGCCGGCTTCCTCCACGTCCTTGCCCTTCCCCTTGTCGGGGTGGAAGATTGCACCGACTGCCTCTTCGCCCGAAGCGTAGCTCGTGGCGATGTTGAGGAGTCATTCCGTGGTGCGAGGGTTGCTGCGGCCCAGCTCGTGAACCAGCTGTTTGCAGGTAGTGCCCGCGAGAAACGCTCCGACCACGTCCGCGTCGGCCGCAGTCGGGAGTTTCGTGCACTGCAGGGAGAAGCGGCGGATGTAGTCCCGGAGGGACTCGTCCGACTTCTGCCTGCAGCTACAGTGGTCCCAGGGATTCCCTAGGCGCGTGTACGTGCCCTGGAAGTTCCCTATTAAGGCCCTCCACAGGGAGCTCCACCCATCAATGGTGTTGGGGGGTAGGTGCTTGAGCCAAGTGCGAGTCGAGTTCGAGAGGTGGAGAGGAAGGTTGCAGATGATGAACTCGTCATCGTCCGCACCGCCGACCTGGCAGGCGAGGCGGGGTAGTCATCGAGCCAGAGTCCGGGGTTCGTTTCCCTGGAGCACTGGATGATGTTGGAGGGTTGCCGAAACCGTTGTGGCAGAGGTGCGCGTCGAATGCAGCGAATGTAGGCCAAAGGGCCCAACGGCTCCGGCGTCGGAGGCCGGTCTTCGTCGCTGTCGTAATAGCCACCAGAGCAGAAGCGGTAACCCCTGCTGACGTCGTCCTGTTTGGCATGCTTGCGCGCGTCGAGCGTGTCGCGCACGTCGCGCTTGTCACCCACGCGAGCGTGAACCGTCGGGCGTCGGCGCTCACCCGTCGTGGGAGACTGATGAACAGATGCCTCGGAATCGTTAGGCGCTGGGTCGGCCTGACGGCTGAAGTCGAGCCCACGTCGTCGGGATGCGGAACTCTCGGCCTGCTGAGCCACAGCGCGCCATAGAAGGGATTTGAGCTCGTCATGAGCGAGTTTCCCTTCGGGGGTGTCCGGGACTGGGAGGTTGCGGAGCAGCATTGCCGCTGCCGCGATGTTCTGACTTGCCCGCACGCACTGCGGTGGGTCGTGCTCGTCGTTGATGATGCGTTGGTGTACCGCTCGGACCTCCCTTCGAGCATGGGGCTCTACGGGGGGCCCTAGCAGCTTCGCGCTAGAGTTGTTTGTGCTCGAACGTTACTCTTCGCTGAAGTCCCGCGAGTTGTTGCTCCATGTCGTGGAGATCGTGCAGCTGTCGCTGCCGGTGATCCGAAGGTTGTGGGTCGTCCCGTGGCGCTGGTGCCGGAGCAACCGTCTCGTGCACGGGCGTGTGTACGCCATATTCGTCCCCACTCTCGAGGAGACTGGCGTCGACAACCGCACCGCATGGTGGTGAGGCGCACATGAAGCACTCGCGGCCGCAATCGGTGCTGCGGTCGCTCGAGCCGGACTCGAGCAGGTAATTACTGGCGTGTAAGAAACCATAGAAGGCCTCCTTATCCCCTAGACCTTCGAAGTCCAGAGGCTCCCAGGGATCAACGCCCCCGCGGCTGGAGTCGGCGTTGAAGGTGGCCTCCGAGCTAGTGAGGAGATCGGAGATGGACCGGAGATGGTGGGACGGGAGCCGGATGCATGCCCCTCCGGGGGGTCAGCACAGAAACCTGCGGCCACCGCCTCTGAGTAGGATGCGACGGCATTCCTCATGCCATACGGAAACACCCTCGGCGCGGGCGCCGCGATGAGTTCGAGAGAGAGGGGCTGCCCTCCCGCAAGCTACACGGTTATGTTGGCGAATGCGAGGTCGTGGAGGGACCCCAGAGTCGGCTGGGGTCCCATCAAAGTGTCGAGCTGGTGCTCGAACTCGGGGTAGTTGGCTTGTGGGATGGCAGCCCCCTGAGCTGATTGCCCCCCCGGAGGGAGGCAGGCCAAGGTGGGCCATGGACGCCAAGATGGCGTCCACGGTTACCTCGGAGGATGTCGTGGGGCGACGAAGGACCAGGTCGTCCCCCTGCCCGTGGCACTGGAAGTCCAGGCTACCAAAACGAACGATGGAGCCTGGCGCGAAATCGATGTGGCGAGATGCCATCCGAAACTCAAAAATACGGGTGACACTCAAAGTCCCCTTACCTGGCACGCCAACTGTCGGTGTCTAAAATGGCGGAGTCTAGACAGCCAACGAGTAAATTGCTAAGCGTGTGTGAGATCGGATGGTTGCGCTAGCTAGGATGACACAAGGATGTATACTGGTTCGGGCATGAACGCCCTACGTCCAGTTTGCTGCGAGATCATGTTACCCAGCGCAGGGGTGCTCGTAGAGGGGAGCTACAAGCAATGGAGAGAGGGAAGCAGGTTCCCAGGTCTCGTGCGCATGAGGTTCTTGGTTCTGGTGTGTGTTCGCGTGAATGCGAGTGAGCGTGTGTGGATCAAAGTGTCGAGACATAGATATGAGGGTCCATTCTCCCCCTTTATACGTAGGGAGAGATGGTGGAGTACAGTAGAGAGAGAAAGGTTGTGTGGGCCCGATATGGGCTGCTGACTTGGGAGCGCCTTGGCTTCTGTTTGCCTTCCTTCCTGGAGAAGATCGCGCCTGTAGGCATGCCGCCCAGATCCTGTTCGTCCTTGATGGAGTTGTGGCCATGCGTCTTGTAATCGGTGACGTCCTTATTTCCAGATTAGGGCATGGGCGGGGGTTGGCAACACAGGGCCAGGCACCCCGCGTTCCGTCGTACATGGCTGAGTACGCCCTAAACCCTGTTCAAGTGTCCGTTGGAGGCATGGCGAATGTCAATCGGTGGTCAAGCAGTACTGGGGCTTGTGCCGCAAGGACTCAATAGGGGTAAGCATGACGGTTCATGCCCTGAAGCCCCATCCCTAAGGACGAGCGGTATTGTGGACCTTTTGACTATAGGCTATAGCGCCCGAGTCGGTCGTGGCAACAGTGCCTTTGGAAGAGGATAAAGTCATCGGGTGACGCCACACTATCTCGGGCGAGGCGGAGGAGCCCCCGAGGGTTTGTTCGTCACGGATGACGTCATCCTTGCTCGAATGAGGCAGAATGGCCTCCAAGGGCAGGTGCGCCACGGATGATGTCAGCCGATCTAGGACGAGGCGGAAGATCCCTCGGGGATAAATGGCGTCATGGATGACGTCGCCCTAGCTCGGACGAGGCGGAAGAGTCCCCGAGGGTAGATGGCATCACGGATGACGTCACCCTAGCTCGGACGAGGCAGAAGATCCTCCGAGGAAGTGCCACTGTCTTGGCTGGTTGAGGCGGAGAGCCCCCGAGGGTGATGACGTCGCCCTAGCTCGGGCGAGACGGAGAGCCCTTGGGGATGATTTTATTTTACACGAAGTGCGGTGTTAGGGTACCCTATTCTCAGGTATCCGACACTCATAATCTCCTGTTTTTTCAATTGTGAAGCACTAATGAATCTGTCATGCACATCATGTAGAAGCCGTGAAATGCCATCATTTTCCTCTGTGTCGTCAACTAATGTATTCATAAACACATCATCATTGGTAGGCACAGGTTTTGTGTAATCATCAACAAACAATAATGCATTCAGGGATACACTAGGCATGGACACATCATCATTGCTTTCTTGTGCAACATTTTGACCAACCTCCCCATGCAAAGTCTAAATCTTGGAGTCTCTCATGAACCCCCGGTTATCAAGTGAAATCGTATATGCTCCATGTCACCTCATTTTCTTGTATTCTTGCATTCTTTGCATGCACAGAATACAAGTTGTGAGTCTCCAACATTGGTTCTAGCGAGCTTGATGAAATCACTGATGCCCGTCATGTATCGTGGGTCTGTACATGACAGATCGTACATCCGCCCTCGCGCCATGTCTGCACATGTAAAATGGGCAGGGCAGAGGAAACATAGGAATGTATTAATAAGAGCCTTTCTAAACAATATTATATAATGTATGATCTGTCGCGGGCATTTAGGGTTTGAATAAGAGCCTTTTTGAACAATATTATTTGAAGCACATAAGCATAATGTATACTTCGATATAATTTGAAATTGGTCGTGCTATAAAAAGTGAGACAAAAAATAGAAAACAATGGAGGCTTCATCGTAAACAACATTAATTGCACACCCTTTTTGAACAACAATGTAGGCGCTTGTTTAATTCCCTTCCAAATTCCAAAACTTTACAATATTCCACATCCCATCGAATCTTTAAACGCATGCATGGAGTATTAAATGTAAAAAATATATATAACTAATTACAAACTTTATATGTAATTTTCCAGACGAATCTTTCGAACCTAGCTACTCAGTGATTGGACAATAATTACCCAATAAAAACAAAGTGCTATAATTTTTTCAAGTAATTTTGGATCTAAAAGCTAAAAAAAATGGACACAAATTGCAACAATCCTCTTCTTGATCATGTATAATAGTATAGCTCCAAACTATGGATTTGCACACAAAAGCAATATATGCAAACCTACAATTCTAAAGAAGTATGCTTGTTACTAACCATGAGCTAGAAGATCGTGAGCATCAGCCCCAATGATTTGGGGCCTGTGAGCCAAAGAACCGGCAGTGAAGGTGCATCACCACTGGCCCAAAACAAACCGGCAGTGATGGGACATCGGTGATGCTGGATTCTGTAGTAGTGGTCCATTTCAACTTGGACGCACTCTGAGCTTGCCAAGAAGACTTAGAGTCTTAGACCTGGTATAAGCCCATGGTTAAATTCTTCTTCTAGAGATTCCAATGCGGACATTAACACCGAACACCTAGCCAATCGGATAGGCGTGCCAAGTATTTTTATTTGTGTGGGAGCAGTAGCTTTCGAGGGACAAATAAACTACGTACTGTATGTACACGGCCGCGTGTGAATTGATGAAGACATCACAGTTACTGAACGAATCTTCTACACATCTGCCATTTGAAGGACGACAAGTATACAGCCATCGATTACGACTTCGCGACGAATGCGCAGATTTTGTATTTGTGTTGTATTATACAGGTATATACTCGCCGACGAAATCTAACCTTCCTATGTTCTGCGTTTTTGGCACAGGTACAGACTTGGTGAATCCTGTACGCACACTCGAGATAGGGTTTTGCCGGTCATCCCACAATTGTGAGCATCCATCATCGAGTCCTTGTGTAAGACTTGACTCGAACGGAAGCGCAGTACAGACCATTTTTTAAGGCCACACAGACGATTTTTAGATATTTCTTCGACGATTATTTTGCTCCGTGCTGATAACAAGAGTTCAGCTGCCATAACTCCAGGACATGGTCAAAACCTATCTTTAATGCTAGATAACAATAATGGTTTGACCCATGAACCAGTAGTTGTGAAATACAATGTCTCCATCACAACCAGTTTTCCACACTACTGTTAGTAAATTAAAGCACCAGGAATACAAGTGGTTGATGGTTCAAAACCTTTTATTTCAAAACAATAAATAATCATGACCAAGAAAACAAGCAAATGGAGAATGCCTACATTCAGTGTCACACTACTGGCCTGATATGTACTGTGTTTTTTTACTGCGGGAACAACCAGGCACACTGATTCAGAGATATAAATCTCTTGCATATAAAGCCTTTTATATGATTAAAAAAGGTGTCCTAGGCTAAGTATATCATTGATGAAGTGACGTTCTTAAACATTGTAAACTAATATGAAGGAACAACAAAATTCCAGTGATATCAAAATGATGATGCCAAAATATGCACTCGTCCAAGTTTCAAATATAGTCTATTAGTGAAGTAACAAATTAAATCCCATATTAAACTATGAAAAAAACTCTGACTATGCGAACACATGGTTGATATGTGCCCATGATGATCAGTTTTAGATGACGAGTGATTGACCAACATGCAAGTATTTCAGTTTGAGCGAGTTCACTAATCCACTATGAAAGCAGAAGTGCGCTTGTCTCTTGTCTTGTGTTGTGCAGTTGTTGATTCCGGAGGCGGTATTCAATGGTGTGGTGAAGGTCAAGTAGAGACGTGTCGTGATGATGGTCTGAAAGCGGTGAAGGGCGGACGTGAGGCTTGGACCAACGGACCGGAGGGCCGGAGGACTAGCTGCGGTGACATGGAGTAGACCATGTTGATCAAGTCAAGACGGCGGGCGAACGAGTCGAGTGGGAAGGCTCAAGATGACTTGGCGCTCGAACAATCGAGGACATCGTGATACACGTCGAGCAGTTTGTTGGTTTGGGCCTCAAAACCATTGTAGGATGGTTTTCGAGTTTGGGCCTCAAAACTCAGGGTTTGGTGGTTGAGCCGGAAAACCACCAGTGGACCGGTTTACGCGTTTGGGCCTCAAACTTGGGCGGAGCTTCCGAGGAAGCGGATATGGCACATAGCGGAATCCTGGAGGTTGCGTCGAGGAGGTCATAAAGCGGGCCCATCTGATGATAAGGAAGGAAATATTTGCAAAGGTTGATCGGAACATCTCAGGGCTAGATGATTCGCTCTTGTATCTAGGGGGTGTTTTGGAAATGTCCAAACACGTCGTTAAATATGGATGATGGGGTGCCGAGCACCCTCACCTCTTTCATTCCCTCATTTCCTCCCTCCCACCCCTTAGGCTCTCTCCTTCTAGTTCTTCTTGCTCATTACATCCGCGGAGTGATTTTCTTGTCATTTGTGTAAACACTTGAACCGAGATTGTTGCGGGAATGGAGGCCCTTCCCTCCTTGTGCCATGGTAGGTACGATTTGTGATTCCGTGTCTTGAATTACCCGCGTTCTTTGAGTTCTTCGTTTTCCCCATTTCTCCCATGTTCTTGTTTTTGATGGGATCTTTTGATTCGGGCGTTGGACTTGATTCTGCTTGAATCAAGTTGTACTAGAACTTGAGTAGAACAATCCTACCAAATAAAAGAAATTACTTGATTCCTCACGAGCACATAGATCAGGTGAAATGAATTTTTTGTTCATCTTTTTGGGGGATTTTCTGTGTTCATCTCTTCCCGTTGATTCTCTTCAAATTGAGTGATGATCTCTTAGATATAGCTCCCCACCTACCTTGTGATCATGCATACCAAGTTTGGTGGTAGTTGGTGTTTATTTGGTTGAGTTTGGGGTGATTTGGGATGGAGGTGATTTGAAATTGCCCTGTATTTTTGCTTTGTCCAGGTATCCGTGGACAGTCCGGGGTTCATCTGCGGACAGTCTGGGGGTCGGGGCCAAGCACAAGGGAGCTCAGCTCCGCTCGGGTCCTGAGTCTTAGATAGTCTGGCCCCAAGCGGTGGACAGTCTGCGAGAGGTCTGTAGTGTGACCAGAACTGCTACAGGAAACTTTGTTTTCGGGGTTTTGCACGGTGAACAGTCCCGGAGCACGAGAGTACTCAACAAGACTTACATGACCAATAAAAATGCTGAATATATAAGGTATGCAGATTATGGGATTCAAGGTGGGGTTTTGCCAAGATCAAAACTTTTGCGTAAATGAGCATTTTTCAATAGACAATTGAAATTGATTCATTTTTTAGAAACAATTACTCGAATAACGATCGTAGTTCTGATCGATAACGTGGTAACAACCATGTCCAACAAAGTATCCAAGTATCTAGTTCAAGTTTCATTAACTACGATGTGGAGATCAGAGTCATGTTTCCATAACCGATAAACATGACAATTCAACCCGACTAATCCTAGCTAGGGCTTCCTTATCACACAACATATGCAACCCTAAAAGTACACATATCTCAACCTCCCTCCGGATCCTCCAACCAAGACCGGGGCCCATCACCCGAGAGCAAAGTACATCTCTCATTTAGCACTAGGCCAGGAGGGTACACACTACTCTCGCTATCTCTCCACTCCCAATGCGGGTTAACCATTCTCAGAATGGAATAACTGGAGTTTAGCTTACAAAAGCATGTGACCAGTACTCCAAAGTCATGTCTCTAGACAGTCCACAACAGACGGTTCTTGATCGACACAGGCGGAGAGAACCCTCTCACAAGATATCCACATCTTGTGGCTCACTAACACTGTGTCTGCCCGGTCTCGAGTTATTACTCCCATCATTCTTTCATCCATTCCATAAACAATAATTCATATTCTCAAAAGGAGTGTCCTCATAAAATTCACATGTGACAGGAAATCATCTGGTTTTTCTTATCATAAGCATGGCTAAGCACTTATAACAATTTTGTATCTCAACAATATCAAGGAAAAGTATTGAATAATCAAGGTAGGTATTGCATCAATTAGGTATTCATTGTACGAAAAGTATTTATGCATTACTTAACCATAATTGCATTTAAAAAACTTTGTAAAACAATGAAGGGTTAAATGCACCGGGGCTTGCCTGGGAAACACTAGGTCAGTGTTTGTTAGTTGATAAACGCTTGGCAAGAAGTTCTGATTCATCCTTGTTCTTCCAAGATTCTTCCATCTTCTTATTCACTCCTCAATATCTTCTTCGGGTGAATTCCATTAAACTCTTTCTTCGGGTTTGACATTGTCCAACACATATCCATCTATCATACCTTAATGAGATGCAAAGATGCAAGCGTATGAATGCGAAGAAGAGTAAATATGATGCTTGACAAAGATGAAAGGGACTTATATGATTAAGTTATAACAAAGATTAGATAAGTCTTCAGTACAACTTTCCTTCACGGTACAGTTGTATGGAATAATGTTTATTTAAATTAAACTAATCAAGTTAATAATTATATCCAAAAGCGCTGAGCAAGATTATGTTTCATTTTTATCAAACTAGTTCAAAGTCATCAAAGTTAATGACTTTGATTAACAAACAACCCAAAAAGTCACTCAAAGCCTAGCAATTAGGGTTTTCTAATCATTTAATACTTTACTTAGAACTTCTACTATTTACTAATTAACAATTAATAATTCTCAAATAATGAATTAGTTGCCAAAGGACATCATTATTATGCCCTAATGTCATCAATCAATCCAAAAGTTCATTCAAACCCGAAGATTATCACTAATTACCTTAATTATTCTAATAACTACATTTATTAGTAAAATAAGCAATTAAATGTGATTTTAGGAACTTCTTCAAATCAAGCTCAAAATTTGTATATATGTTACTCAGAGGATCTAGATATAGAAAAATAATTTTCAGAATTTTGGGAGCAATATTTAATTTATGAAAAATCATGGAAAACATTTATCATTTAAATTTAGCATTTTTATAGCAACTAAAATATACTGAACAAAGAAATATAATATTTTTGTATTTTTCTACACATTTCAGAGAGTATACTCAAATTATTTCATACTATAGAGCTCTGCATAAATTGGAATTAAAAAGACAAAAACAGGTAATGTTTATTAAAGAAAAACAGGAAAACGCCCTCTATGGGTCACTGACAGGGTGGCCCCACCCATCAGCGACTCATAGCATCGGTGACCTCACTGATCGACGCACAACTCACTGGAGACGAGCTCGTAGCCACAACTGAGCACACCAACCTCTACCTCATGACCTCCCGCACCTACCGAGCTACACAGGAGAAGCTCAGAGCTGACCAGGGGACGTTGCCGGCGGCCATGGAGGAAACCTAGCTTGGGTGAACTCGTGCCGGGTGCCCTGGCTCACTGCTGGCCAAAAAGCACTCACAAGCACCCTCAAGCAAACTCAAATGACCATGATATGCTAGCTAAAACTAAATCAAAAGCCACTGGATCGCCAAGCGCACGCGCACCAATGACACGGTGGCGTCATAACGAGGGCATGACGACTCGGGGCGTTTCACGATCAAACAAGAACAACTAGAGGTTGAGGGCATCACTGCGGTACTGGTGCGCGTTGGCTGCGCCTATGATGCAGCGGAGCAAGACGATGGTGGCGGCGTGGGGAGCTCTTCTTGCGGTGTTATGCAAGGACTAGTGAAGCTTGGTTCAACCAATGAGAGCATGGGCAACACAGGATCACAAAGGGTACAGAACGATGAAGAAGAGAGCTTGAAACCTATCCGGGGATGTTGCCTACGTCGGGGAGATGTTGCGGTAGCTGGTTGAACATGGGAGCAAGTGAGGTGAGTAGGAGAGCTCGTCGGAGAGGAACAGCAGCGCGGCGGAGGAACAGAGAAACAACAGGGAGGGAGAAGAGAGCGGAGCTATTTATAGACGAAGTTGATATGGTGCTCAAACGACACGTGGAGAAGAGACCTAAACGTCGGTGACCTCGATGGCGCGCGAGGACGCTCCCAACAGCCAGCGCGATGGTTGGAAGCGGTGGCGGCGCGAATTCCTCCCCGTTGGCCATTGTTCTAGGATTTTACAGAAATGCCCCTGCAACGGTTTTGGATATTACTCCTTCATTTTGACAAGAACTTGAAAACTCCCAAAATAAAAGTTGCTCCATTTTCAAACTCCCAAAATAAAAGTTGCATATTAATCACTTTAAAATTTTGAATAAAACTTGAAAATCTTCAACAATAACTTTTTCTTAGATTGAAGAGCTCTACAACTTTTCTTAACACTTTTGGCCCAAATCTTTTTAGTTTTTGATTTGCAAGTTTGGGTCACATTTAAACCCCCTTAATTAGGGAATCTAGAAATAGAACTTTCGCACTTTTCACAAAATGATTAAAGCACTCCAGCATTGCTATACACACATAAGGAAACTCATTTTAGTTGTATGTATCACATGTGATCAAGAATAAAAATGATGCTATGCTCATGATGACATGGCATTTTTAGTAAGTAACACCAGAGGTGTTACACCTACAAAGGATGGTTGCATCTACATAAACATCATCCTTCTTAGCATAGTCCACTCAAGAAAGGTTGGTTTACAATAGCAATGAATGTTACCATACGACGACCAGATCATTACATATAATGCTTGTGGATGAAGTTGCTTTCTTTAAGGTGTATGAAAACAATGGCTTTGTCCAATGATTTTCTATATGTTAATTTAACCTATCCTTGATGCAATGAGACATCATGTGTTACATAGAGGTGAAAGATTCTCTACCATGCTACTAGATTCTGTGTAACAATTCCTGATGCTTCCTATTCACAAGTGCACTACTAGAGAATAGACCTTTCGTCGATCTGCAAAACTGACAATAGTCTAGGCGAAATTTGCGTCTAGGACTAAAGACGGCTAGTAACACACCAACCGGGACTAAAGGTCTCCTGCCCAGCGGCTCTAGTGTTAGGCTGTTGCAAGAAGGTCATTTAGTATAAGTTGGTATTACCAGCCGGGACTAAAGATCACCATTTAGGCCCGGTTCTGAATACCAATCGGTACTAAAGCTTTAGTCCCAGTTTGTGGTCACAACTAGGACTAAAGGATGACCTTTAGTCCGAGTTTTTAGTAGGAACTATGACTAAACCTTTACTCACTTCTAAAACAACATTCTTTTTCACCGAGCGCCCGAGCCATAGTCCACCAATCTTGGAACTAGCTCTCTGTTCTTGAGTATATGTTAATCGCCGGCACCCTTGTCATCTCCGGCTACACCACTTATTTGACTTCTCCCTCCATTCTTTGGTTCTAAAGGTGACCAACTTCGTCCTCTTTTGTTTCATCACTTCCATTTCTCATTTTGTGGTCTTAAATCTTAGAAAATTGAGGTTTTAGAATGGGGGAGAATGGTGGATTGTTCTTCATTTATATGCCACTTGAGCTCAAAATATATTGCATATTTAGGTAAAAAAGGTAGCTAGCTAGAATACTTTAGTTATATACATGTCACATTTGATGATTTTAGAAAAATATAAATTTTAGTTGTTTTATTTTATTTGTTCAGAATATGAGGAATTTATGGTGGATTGTTCTTGATTTATATGCCACTTGAGCTCAAAATATCTTGATAAGTTTACATATTTAGGTGAAGAAGGTAGCTAGCTATAATATTTTAGTTGTATGCATGGCACATTTGTGATTTTAGAGAAATATTAAATTTTAGTTGTTTTATTTTATTTGTTTAGCATATATATGAGGAATTTATGTTGGATTGTTCTTCATTCATATGCCACTTGAGCTCAAAATATCTTCATTAGTTTGCATATTTAAGTGAAGAAGGTAGCTAGTTATAATATTTTAGTTGTATGCATGACACATTTGATGATTTTAGAGAAATAGAAATTTATGTGATATGACATATAATGCAGACGATGACACACCATTGGATGTACAATGCAGATCGCTGCTCCAAAGAGATCTTTGATGGTGTGCATAATTTTTTAAGAGTGGCCGAGGCAAACAAGCGGGATGGTTTCATGTGTTGCCCATGTGCCATGTGTAAGAATTTAAAGGAATATTATAGCTCAAGGAGTCTTCACTCACACTTGTTGAAGTCGGGTTTCATGCCAAACTATATTTGTTGGACCAAGCACGGAGAAATTAAGGTTATAATGGAAGAAGGTGAAGCAGAACAATTAGACCCTGACGACATTATTGATCAATACGGTGACTTTTATGATACTTTAATGGGCGAAGCTGAAGAAGAGGCGAGGTGCAGAAGACACACTCGGTGAAGATGATGATCTTGGTGATGTCATTCGTGATGTATAGAGAGATTGCGAAAGTGAAAAGAAGAAGGCTAGGTTTGATCGCATGCTAGAGGATCACAAGAAATTACTATACTCGTCCGCCTAGATAGGAAAAAAAGTTGGGTACAACACTGGAGTTGCTACAATAGAAGATACAAAATGGTATCTCCAACAAGGTATTTGGCCAACTACTGAAGATCCAAAAAAGATGCGTCTGAAGCCTAACGAATTGCCTACCACTACATATGAAGCAAAACACGTCATCTTCCCTTTGGGTTTAGAAATCCAGAAGATACATGCATGTTCTAATGACTGCATCCTTTACCATGGCAAAGACTAAAAGAATTTGTATAAATGCCCCATATGCATCCTACATCCAGAGAAGACATATATGTGATGGACGTCATTACTTAAGACCTGCTACCTGCAGTCTTAGCAATGAAAAGAAGGAAATTATGTTTGAATGCCTAAGCAGCATCAAGGTCCCATATGGATTCTCTCCATTATAAAGGGTACAATGCAGTCGTGTCTTCCACTTCATGGTCATCGCTCGTAGCACTGTGACCAAGTGGCCAATGGAAAATTGGACTTAGGTTGGGGGAGGTTCTGCGGTAAAAACAACATGTTACGAGTAAACCATCATTTAATCCAATACATAATTAGTGAAAATAAAGTTTTATTAACAATACACACCTAGGGTTAGGTTGTTGAGAAGGAGGAGGAGGTGACGCCCCAGGAATAATAATACACACCTTTTTTGGTTCATGCTCCTTTTATCTTGGGCTACAGTGTAAAATGTATTTCCATTTATCTTGTACCCTTTGTACGTGAGGATGTGCCATGATGGTTGCCTAACCAACAAATACAGTTGCTCATCAAATTGTCATCACCCTGACATTCTTTTCGCAACCAACCGCTGAAGGTTTCCATGTGATGATGCATAATCCAAGCTTCATTCTTCCCTGAAAACTAGGATCGTAGGAACTCCTTGTGTACCTCGACATACGGCTACAACACGGAAGAGTTTTGAAGAATTGTGTAGTGCGCTTTGCTGAAATAATCACCCGCCATACCAATATATGTTTTCTTCTCTAGTGTTCCTTTTCCACTAAGTCTCCCCTCGTGTTGCGATTCAAGAACACCAATCAGGTCAAGGTTGGGGATGAAGTCAACACAAAACTCAATGACCTCCTCTTTCTCATAGCCCTTGGTGATGCTTCCTTCAGGCCGAGCACGCCGGTGAACATATTTCTTTAGGACTCCCATGAACCTTTCAAAGGGGAACATGTTTTGTAGCAACACAGGACCGAGAATACTAATCTCCTTGACTAGATGAACTAGGAGGTGTTCCATGATATTAAAGAAGGATGGAGGGAATACCAACTCAGAGCTAACAAGACACTGAACCACATCATTCTGTAGAGTAGCTAGGTCCATTGGATTGATTGCCTTCTGGGAAATTGCATTGAGGAATGCACATAGCTTCACGATGGTCAGACGTATATGTGGAGGTAGAATTCCTCTTAAAGCAACCGAAACCAACTGTGTCATAAGCACGTGACATTCATGCGACTTTAAGTTTATAAATTTCTTCTCTGCCACATTTATCGCCTTCACGGCAGGCTCCAACGCCGCCAGCCCCATTGCCTCCACACGGGCTCCAACGCCGCCACCAGCCCCATCGCGTCCATGGCGGGCTCGAACGTCGCCACAGGCTGTTCCATAGCCTCCACGACGGGCTCCAACAACGCCACCAACCCCATCGCCTCCACGGCGGGCTCCAACGCCGCCACCGGCCGACCCTCACTAGAAGAAGAGGCCCACCCCACAAAGAAAGTCGCCAGTCCCATTGCAAGCTAAGAAGAAAGCCTCGATCAGGGAGAACAACAGTTATCCCTAAGATGACGAAGCTTCCCTATAAGAAGACTGACGCTGAACTAAAAGAATCAGTGAAATCAGATGTGCACACTTACTTTGAGAAATGCAAGGCTGAAAGTGAAGCCAAGCGAAACACTAAGCCATACTTGTCCGTACATCCAGAAGTTCTAAGGTAAAAGGTGGATGCTCACCAAAAAAAGATGTATGATGCTCGTAAGGATCTTCCACTATCAGACTATGACCGCACTCTCACCAAGTCGATATCCTCCAAGAAAGGGAAGAGAGCACGAAAGGATGTTGCACAACTCTGGGAAGAATCACAACAAGTGTGCCCGCTAGTTATTGGGAATGTATATAGTTCAAACATGAGCGTGCTTGAACATATATCTAGAGATATAAGTTTTGATCAATTTGATGGTTTTTTTTGCGGATACTGGTCGAACCATTTCCCAAATTCTCGGCCAATCAGACATTCCATGTGCTCCGAAAGTTGATAATTGGAAAAGCTAGTATTCATATGACAAGAGTTTATACAACCCTGAGAAGCTCGTTGAACTACGTACGCAAATATACTTGTTAAACAAGTGGTACATGGCTGGGTGTCACAGAAAATGTTGATGACTAGTTATTGGCGATGACAATATAATGGTTCAGTTCAATGAGTTACACCAGCTATGGCACATGGACGCTTTAGACAAATCTCTCATCAGTTGTTTTTTGTCTATAAGTGATTCTTTCTTTTAATAATCTCACTCTAGCTAGCATATGTATATATATAATAAATTATACTCAGACTAACTAGCATGTCTATACATATGCACAGACATGATGGGATTAGAAACAACAAGGATATTGGTTTCGTTGATCCATACATTGTATTCAAGTACCCCAACACAATTCCCCACGATCAATGGAAACCTGAAACTGAGAGGAATCTCCGGAGGTTCTTGCTCAACCAAAAGGACAAAAGATATATAATCTTCCCCTACAACTTTAGGTGAGCCTTGTTATTGTGTGCACATTTTACTTTACTTACTCAATCTAGCATATATATATATATATATATATATATATATATATATATATACTCTCTTCCCCTACAACTTTAGGTGAGCCTTGTTATCCCTTCTCTTTTGGTAAACACAACTTATTTAGGGGGAATGACCTCCAAGCAGATAATATGTGATAATTGGCATAAATAGATATTTGGCATATGACCTCCAAGCACATAATATGTGATAATTGTGGTCCAGATCAACAATTTATAATTATTTGAAGATACCATAGCAAAACCCTTAATGTATAACACACAACAACATGGCAGCATGCCTTATATATGGTTGAATTCACAGCGACACATTGTGTTAACTACAATACCATGGATAGGAATCACGGAGTGGAATTGAGAATTATAGCAAAGACTGTAGATTGAGCTATGAGTGTTTGGAAGGTCTAGAGAGGTTTCATATCCTTTCCTCCAGTGATTTATATAGGCCTGTGGAGCCACACACGCACACGCTATCTTATCTGGACAGGGCACGAATTAATGAGTTAATCTCTTGCCAGCCATTGACCCACTAGCTATGCTTCGTAGACCATAATTTCCTTTCAGTGCTTCTTTCTTTCTGTTCATCTTCGGGCGCCTTCATCTTTTTGATGAAACAGGAGGGGCGCGCCCCTACTGGAATTTTATTAAAAACAAAGCAGAGAATTTAAAACTGGTTCAAGAAACAAAGAACGAAACAAAGAAGACTAAACAAATTATACAAAGAGTTGTAGCCATAAATCTAACTCCTGACGAAGAGAAGCTTTTGCCCTTAGCTTAACTAGAGCGAATTCCAACTTGAAGATTTCCTTGCATCTGATCAGAGAGGGTGGAATGCTTCTGAAGATGACGCTGTTCCTAACCATCCAGATTTCCCAATACATAGTGATTAACACTTCCATAAAAAAGACAGTCGGAGTTGATCCTCGATGCTTTGTACTATAGCACAAGGGTCCTGGGTTCCAGGTATAACAACTTGAAAACACATCCAGGCTGCTGCAGCAAAAGGGCAGTGAAAGAGAAGATGAGAAATATCCTCATCCAATTGCAAATGACAAAGAGCACACTTGTAATCTTGGAGCTGCATTCGTCTTCGCCAAAGGAGATCTCTAGTACTGATCCTATCATGTAGAACCAGCCAGAAGAAGATTTTACTTTTATTTTGACACGCCGACTTCCAAAGCCAACGAAAAGCCGGGTGGGCATGTCGGTCTCCAATGGTTTGTTTATAAACTTTCTGAGATTAGAATTGAAAACCCCACGAATAGAACCAAACATCTGAAGATTGTTGTAAACCCAAATTTAAGAGGATGTTTTCAAGATGAGCAAACTGAACAAACGCCTCAGAGGACAAAGGAAGATGAAAAAGCTCATGCAGTGGACTAGTAGAAACAGCTTTGGCCAGTGATAAATCTTTCTGCCTAGAGAAGGAGAAAAGCTCTGGGAATTGGGAGATCAAAGGTTGATTACCCCACTTATCGTGCTTGAGGAAAATAGAAGCTCCATCTTTCATGCTTATCGAGGCAACCTGCTTAAAATGGGGCAACAATTTGAGTACATCTCTCCACCAAAAGGACCCTCTGAAAACAGAACTGTTAGCAGGCAGCCTGTCATTTGTATAGTACTTATCCCAAAGTAACTGTACCCACGGGATGAAACTTTATTGAAGAACTTGTGCAAGAATTTCATCAAAAGACTCTCATTTTGAGTTTGGATATTCAAGACTACCAGGCCGCCTTCAGATCTGGGCAAAGTAACCATTGTCCAGGCAGCTTTGGATGGCTTTTTACTAGCCATATCTGATCCTCTCCACAAACAATGCTTTCTGTATTTGTCAATTTGCTTGGTGACTGTTTTAGGCACTGAGAAGCAACTCATAGCAAACATAGTCAAAGCAGTTAGGACTGCATTTGTGAGTTCCAATCTCCCAGCTTTTGTTAAAAAGGATGAGAAGGCAACAAGTCTTCTTTCACATTTGGTGACTAATGGCCAAAAATCTGCCACTGATGGCTTATAGATACTTAGAGGTAGCCCAAGGTAGGTGAAAGGGAGAGAAACTGGTTGAGCAGCCAAAGGCAGCAGCCAAGATGTGAAGTCTTTCCTCAGTTACATTTACAGGAAGCATCATAGATTTCTCAAAATTGACCTTTAGCCCTGAACTCTCAGCAAAACAGGCCAGAATACCTTTAAGCTGAACAAGTTCATTTATATCACCATTCATAAAGATCAGGGTATCATCAGCTTATTGAAGAATGGGAAAATCAGAATCACTGCTTAGTGGAATAGGCAAGCTCAGATGACCAACTTCTTTCTCATGATTTAGGAGTGTCTGGAGGAAGTCAGCAGCCAAAACGAAAAGAAGTGGAGATAAAGGATCACCTTGCCTTACTCCTCTTTTGCAGTGGAACACTTTGCGAGGGACACCATTAAGGAGAACAGAAGAGGTGACAGATGAAAAGATTCTCTCCATCCATGAGATCCATTTGGAGGGGAAACCCTTATGCCTCATAATCTGTAGCATGAATTTGTGCTCTACCTTGTCAAGGGTTTTCTCAAAATCTAGCTTTGAATAACTATTTCTTTCTTTGATTGGTGGCAAGAATGCAAATATTCTAAAGCCCAGGCAATACAATCCTGAATGGATCTGTGCTTTATGAATCCATATTGATTCTTATGGATAATAGCAGGAAGGACAACTTGTAGTCTGTTGGCTAAAAGCTTAGTAATTACCTTGACAGAAGTGTTGAGCAAGGAAATTGGTATGTAGTCTGAGGGTCATCCTTCTTTGGAATCCAAGTAATGAGAGATCCATTTATACTCTGCAAGCAAATACTTTCATTGAAGAAGTCTTGACAGAGCCTGTAAAAATCAGGCTTAATGAGAGACCAACAGTGTTTGACAAAATCAGTATTGAAGCCATCAGGCCCAGGAGCTTTATCTCTTGGCATGATCCTGATGATGTCATCTATCTCTGTGTTAGAAAAAGGCAAAACCAGAGAGGAGAGATCAGGCTGATGAATGAAGTATGATCCAAGATCAAAACCAATAGAAGAGAAATCAGAAACTCCCAGCCTATCCTTGAAGGAATTCCAGATCATGCTTGCTTTGTCTGAATGGTTGGAAAACTCAGTGCCATTATCATCAGTTAGCTGTGTAATGAAGTTCCTTCACTACTTGATAGTAGCCTGTGAATGAAAAAATTTAGTACCTGCATCTCCCAAGGTTACCCATTTTATGTTACCTCTTTGCCTCCAGTAGGTTCTTTTTTGATGCAGCAAAGTCAACAAATGGTCTTCAAGGATTTTCCTGAAATTCCATTCAACAACAGATAGATCCCTGAGCTCTTCCATGATGTTCAAGAGAGATAGAATCAATTTGACATTAGAAATTGATTCTTTTAGGCTTGACAAGTTCTTCTTCCATATCCTGAGGGTCTTCCTCAAATTCTTGAATTTAGCAGTTAACTCTTTGGCTGAATCAGAATTGTGCCAAGGAGAGAACCAACCATAGTGAACCTGGTCCATAAAATCATCGTGCTGCAACCAATAATTTTCAAAACGAAAAATATGCCCTTTAGGAATAGCAGTAGAGATAGAAATTAGACATGGTACATGATCTGAAATCTCCATGGCAAGAGTGGTAACTAAGGTATTTGGGTAGGAGGAGGTCCAATTTGCAGATGTAAAGAACCAATCAAGTCTTTCAAGGAGTGGAGGTTGTTGCTTGTTTGTCCAGGCGAATCTCTGACCCTTTAAAGGCAATTCAATGACACCCAATGTACTTATAGCATTGTTGAACATAAACATTTCATTATGATCAACACCTGTCCTGTTTCTGTCCAAAGGGCTTCTATACAAGTTAAAATCACCCACCAGAAGCCAATCAATAGAATCAGGCATATTAATTCCTTTGAGCCAATCAACAAAATCTCTCTTCCCAGAGTAAGTACAAGGAGCATAAACATTAGTCAATATCCACACTGCATTATTATGATTAGAGGAGAAAAGAACAGAAGAAGCAAAATCATTTTGGAAGACCAGCTTCCCATAAAAAACACAGCTCTTCCAGATGATAATAGACCCCCTGAGGCCCCTTGGGAAGGGAGGAATTCAAAAGAGTCAAAAATAGGAGGGCAAGGCAGGTCAGGAAAAAAGAAGTGCAAGCAGAAAAATAAAAAATCAAATATTGTTTAAAAAATACGAACTGCAAGATCAGGTGCGCCGCGAAGACACAAACCATTCCACATGCGCGGGAGGCACAAACCATCGTTCAGAAACACTCAATACAATAGAAATTCAATAAATTATGTTAAAAAAAAGTTTTCCATAAACACAACAGCTAGTAGTAAAGCAGTGCACTAGTGAGTGTGTGTGTGTGTGACTCGGTTCACACTTTGTAGTCATATTCATTTAGGAATTAGGATCATATTCATAGTCAAAAGAAAGACACTGCAGAAGTGCTATGCAACTACCGAACTACACCATCTGAGGAAAATAAGTAACTTTGCTGGCATGATATATGCAAATTACATAAATTAAAGAATTCATTATCCAGGGATGGGGCTCGCCGTGGATGTAGCCGCCGAGGTCGCCACCAGACTTCATTACGGCATGTGTTCAAAGCGCTAGCCTTCTCGGAGCCAAACTTATATCCCTAAGTGATCACAAAATGAGTGAAGTAAAGAATAGGCTAAGAACATGCAGAGTTCAATATTGAGCTTATATGAAAAAAGACATCCAAATTTCATAGCCATTACAGATTACGACGGTACACCTAATTTCTCCTTTCTTAAAGAAGTGATAAGATGCATAGTTTAGATCACTGCAAAATATCTTCATATTCTTACTCCGTTGTTCAGTTTCAAAGATCCACTGTAAGTACGACTAATCTCTACTAGAAAATACATAGTAGAAAGAAAATACATGTCAAATTTATAATCTCTCTACTGGTACAGAGACGATAGAATATGATAGATCCAGTCATCTCTTTACACACATTCGGCCATATCTTCCTATGAGCAAAGGAAATGTCAAGGGGAAGAACAAAACTAGAGTTTCACCTGCCAGTGGCTGCCGTTGCAAGTCCTGAGAATAGTGCCGCAGCCTTAGGAACTCCCTGGCCGCCGAGATCGTTGACGGCGGATCTGGCCGCGCTGCCACCAGAGGCGTCCATCCGCCAGCGGAGGGAGCCCGCGTCGCCAAACCGCCGCCGGAGGTGCCCCGCGTCCATCCGGGCTCTAGGCCCCGCGCTGCTGCCAGGGGTGTCGCGCCCCTCACCAATCTGCGCGCGCGCGAGATAGAGAGATGTGACAACCTGAGGAGCTCCGTGAGACGCCGCCGGCATGACCCGCGCCCCCTGCTCGCGCCATGGCCCGCCGCGGCGCCGCCACCGCCCACGGCCCTCAGCGCCCGCCACTTCCGTAACCACTTCCCCTATTCCCCCACTCTGCCCCGCCTGCCACGGTCTCCGCTGCCGCCGCCGTCACCTCTACCTCTGCATCCTCTTCACTGCTCCGGCGCCGCCGCCGGCTGGCCGTCTCACCGCGCGCGCGGAAGCTGGGACGGGCACCGTGGATTTGGAGGCGCTCAGGCCGGGTTGGCCGTGGACAAGGGGCGGTCCTACCTCCTGCGACCTCGATGACGGCAAGATTCAGATCAGCCAGAGGAGGCGGCATCGGTTTCTATGTGTACAAGAGCGAGAGGAAGAAGGGAAGAGGAGGCGGCGGTGACGACTTTTACGGGACTCACGTCCTCGCGAGAAAAGGAAGGGAACGGGCGCTCTGTTCTTTTTCCTTTTTTTTTAAATCACGGGTCTCTGTTGCGTTGGCTGTGCAACCATCGTTCGTATGTAACCTTTGCAACATCTAACCATAGTCGCAAGATCTGTATCCGATGGCCAGATTGAGAGGTGTATTTTGGGTTTAAGTGTTAAACCACGGCAAGGGGTTTAAGTGTTACACGAAAGAAATCTATTAAGTGGGAAAATTAAGCGGGAAAATTGAAAAATAACAAAATAAACTAAGAAAAAATACCAAAAAATAATGAAAAACTTCCAAATTTGAACATGTTGTTTACAATAATTCACTAAACACACACAAAAAAATGGGAGGAAAAAAACAAAAATAAAATAATTAAGTTGCCAGCACTCGACAACTAAATTAAGTTGCCGAGTGCCTAGGGTGGCACTCGGCAACTTAAATTAAGTTGTCGAGTGTCAAACGGCACGCACTCGGCAACTTAAACGGAGCGGGATGGCGTTAGCCCTCTGTGGTAAAGTGTCGAGTCTATTTTTTTGCCGAGAGTCGGCACTCCGTAAAAAGAATTAAGTTACCGAATGTTTTTTTTTTGCCGAGTACCAGACACTCGGTATTTAATTAGTTGCCGAGTGTTTTTTTTTTTGCCGAGTGCCCGATATCTGACGGTCGACAACTTATTCAGCATTCGGCAACTCGCCGTTTTCCTGTAGTGCTTGTTCCATAAAATACCTTGGAAACGGCTTCACCAACATACGAAGTGTCGCCAAAGGTTTTAACTATCGGCGTAGTAGGTTTTAAGTGTCAGCGTAATATTTGGTGGGACGCTATCTATCGACAAAGATGTCGTGTTATAGTGGCCCCACGTATGTATTCACTATGTAAGAAGAAATACGAATATTAATCGTATATGATCTACCTTAACAAGAAATGAAGGCCCCTGTAACTTTCCAATCAATAACAAAAGTATATATAAAATCAAATTAAAGCACACCAGAGGTATAGCAAAGTGGCCTTGTTTTTGTTTTGAAAACATAAACCATACCCACAAGTTCACTAGCCTAGTGACAATACTGGAAAGCAGCATCATAATGTGACAAACCAATCGGATAATGCAAAAACAGACAGGAAAACAAATTCATGGTAGGGATTTATAGGAGCCACAAATTTTTTTGTGTGCATCAGGTTTGAACCCATTTCTTTTACTATGAAATCCAATAGAAAATAACTTGACCCGACTAAACACCTAAGCACCCAAATATAATCCTTGGTTTAGGCTAGTCCTAGTGGGTTTGGTCGGCACTAAATCATGTGTCGTATCAGCAAAAACGATTACATGGCAGTGAAGATAATAGGAGAGAGCATAGAGAAAATGAGTCATGGTGATCAAACTTGGTTGACACTTTTTCCAACAGATAAAAAGCCCATGAAACTGCATTGAGACCAAATGACTTCATAAAAACACATTTTGACATATCTACAATGTAGCAATTTGATGTTCTGACAAGCCTAAAAAATTATGGGATGAAATTGTGCTTTGAGATAGACCATTTCATCCTTTTTTTAATATATCAATTAAGATTGACAAGAGATAAATCTATAACTCATTGATGCTAGATATACCATTATAAAATTTATTATTTTGATCTAATATTTTTAGCATAGTCATAATTTTTGTGATGTATGCATTCTATGATTTTTTTTTCAAGATGTTTAGTGTCCTACAAATATATGAAAAAAATTAACTATGATTAACTTTGTTTATTTATGAGGAGGGACAAGATGATCATTTTAGTGCAAAATAATATTTTTACTATATAATTCTCATCATGTAGAGCATATATAGAAAAATTTATAGTATATTTTTTGGGCACTTATATGATTTTATATCTATTTTGTTAAAGTATTTTATTGGGCACTGTGTTTACCAGCAAATTTGCCAAGAACCAGAGTGTCCTCCAGCAAATCGCTCTATTTTTAGTGTTCAACAGCAAAGAGTGGTCACTCTGAGTGTCAATTACCCCCAAAAAAAATAATGTCTCCGACCATTGTGCCTCGTCTCGGTTCGGAACGGGATTTAATCTACGGATCCGGGACTAAAGGACAACACCTTCAATTCTAGTTGCCACAATCGGCAGCTCGAGTGTAGTTTACCATTCCACCTACACATCATATCGGACAATAGATGAGATGTTTCTCTTTTGAACCAACCATCCGGAGAAAATAATGCTGTCTTTTCAGCTTTGCCAACTTTCTTCATGTGCACCCTTGCTCTCCCTAAAAGTATCATCAAGTGGAGGGGTTCAGAGATAAATGCAAGCAAACCCCAAAGGCTGTCTGGAAGATGGTCTGCAAGCCAAAGATTGAAGGGGGACTGGGGGTAATTGATTTGGAAAAGCAGAACAAGGCCCTTCTGTCAAAAAATCTTCACAAGTTCTTTAACAGGCTTGATATTCCTTGGGTGAATTTAGTTTGGGAAAAGCAATATAGGAACAGGAAACTGCCAAGTCATATTAAGAAGGGCTCTTTTTGGTGGAGAGATACTTTGAAGCTTCTGCCCGTGTTCAAGGATTTTGCTACTCCTCAAATCAATAATGGGGAAACAAGTCTTTTTTGTCTGATGCTTGGAGTGGTCAACCTCTTGCTTTTTCTTTTCCAGAGCTGTTTTCCTTCACTCTTAAAAAGTTGATCACTGACAAACAAGCGCTGGAGTTGGAAGACTTGTCTGACATCTTTCAACTCCCCCTCTCACAAACGACCTTTGCTCAGTTCCAGCAGTTACAGTTAATCATGAACACAACTCAGCTTACAGGGGAGAATGATAAGTGGGTTTTGGCCTGGGGATCTGGATTGTTTAATTGCTTCAACTAAAGTTTACAAAAGGCTTGTGGGGCACACGACAGTTCATCAATCTTTCAAATGGCTCTGGAAATGCAGTTGCAAGCCAAAGCATAACGTCTTCTTCTGGCTTCTTTTAAATGATAGGCTAAGCACGAGGAACATCTTGAAAGGAAGAAACATGCAGCTTGATTCCTATGACTGTGTTCACTGCATAAGCTTAACTGAGGAAACTCTACAACACCTTTTGCTTGAGTGCCCCTTCGCTGCAATGTATTGGAACTTTCTGAATGTTGAAATTCCTTTAAGCTTTGATCTTCCGGGCATTTTTGTGCAGATCAAGGATCAACTAGCCTCCCCTTTATTTATGGAACTTATCATCTTGATGTGTTGGACAATCTGGGTGCTAAGGAATGATCTCATCTTCAAAGGAATTCAGCCCACCCTAGCAAGGTGTCAGAGAATCTTTTTAAGGGAGCTCTCTCTTCTTCAGTACAGGATCAAGCCTGGCCTTCAAATCAATTTGTCTTCATGGCTGCAAGATGTTGATGAATAATCCCTTGTCGTCTCTTCTTTTTTGTTTCTCCTTTTTCTTGGTTTCATGAGTGTTTTACCCTGCTGTACCCCTTCTTTTTCCTGTTGTTTTCATACTTACTGTTTTAATAAAATCTCTATAGGGACCTTGGTCCCTCCAGTTTCGTAAAAAAAAATCCTTGTACCTTTAATCCCAATTAGTAACACCAATCGAGACTTATGTAGGCTCTTTAATCCAGGTTAGTGTTACCAACCGGGACTAAAATCCTTCGAACCCCAATAAACATATGGAAACATGACTAGTGCTTGCATTAGTTCCGGTTCCAAGTATAATCAAGACCAAATATGTTATACTTGTGCCAAGTTGTTCCAGCACAAGTCCATTTGTTACACTTGTGCCAACAGTACTGCCATACGATGTGTGCTCTAAAAGATCAGTATTGTTGGCTGGCTCTAGTATGTTAAGCATTTGCGCTTAGCTATTGTATGCATTTGGAGGGAGCATGGACTTGCTATTTATCTGTTGACCCTCTAAGCTGTGTAAGGTTCTTACTCGCAGGACACATATCGAGCATGTTTGTGCACGTTTTTCCAGATCTATAATGACTTTTTTTAAAAAAAAAAACTCTCTTGAAGGCAATCTTTTTTTTAAATCGTGTTCAACATGTGCTTCATTAAGAGAAGTGGGAAGTTACAGAAACTCAATGACCGAAAGCGAGATGCCTTAAGTCACGGAGCACGACACAAAGCACAAAGCAAAATACATGAGGGGTGGGGACCCTCCACAAACAACCCCAACCACTGAGCCTAAGACAAAAGATAACTCAACACCTAGATAGTCAGTAGTGATAGGAGCCATTCGAAGCAATCTCGACGACCTTCAACCAAACGCTCCTCCGAGTCACTTAGGGCCACAACCCACAGGACCACAGGCAATCTCAGCTCTATTATAATGCATGATGTTGTTTTTCTGTGAACCTCCATATATTGCACTAGCTTTATCCAAAATTGGCTCTGCATAGCAACGAAGTGTTTAAGCTTACTGAAGGTTGTGAACTTGTGGTGGAGATTGATTTCCTTTTCTCCCATTGTTATCACTGAAATCTGAAAATATTACATCTGTGCCAAGTGAAAATGGCATACACACACCTGAGTTGCTGCTGTCAGTACTCCCATCCTCCCAGTCCACGGGATCACCATGGTATATTGCAATCTCGATCGGCGCCCCCTCTGGTTTCTTGGTGATACTGTTCACCGCTTTCCTCCAGCTTCTTCTGTTCCACACCACTGCAAATCTTCGTCCAAGATCTCAATGCACTGGATGCCTAGCTTCTTCCATAGCTCCTGCGTACCTCTCAACGACTGACCCTGCAAACATAACGCATTATGCATAGTCCATATACTCCACAAAACAAATTTTCAGAATAGAATTCTTTTTGTCGCCTAGTTCTTCCAGCTGGTCCCTGCTCGGGCCCTCTCTTCCTCATCGAATCCGGCAGCAGCCAGAGGGAGCGGTTAAATCTAAATAAATCTATAACTAAGTTATATATGATCCAATGAATATGAATTTTTACAACCGTTCAAACATACAATAAATAGGTCATCATCAAAATTTCACTACAATTAGACTGTAGAAACTGCAGTTATGAATTATTCCAATTAATGACCCGTTTGGTACAGCTCAACTTCACTAGTGAAGCTGTTTTTTGGAAAATAGCTTCATGAGCAACTTTCTAGGTGAAGCTAAACTATTTTGAAAAAAATATTTGACAAAACAGCTTCACCAACAATTTTATGCATTCATATGAGAGAGAAAGGGGGAGAATTACTTACATGAGCAAGAATCATCAATTTGATGCTGCTAATTCACCTTTTTATAAATCATGTGGGGTTGATTTGTACGTCAGATGATCATATAGTGATGATCCTTTAGTTGATTAAGATAATGGAAAGGAGTAATGATCTGATTCTGCTACTTACTCAGAAGGTGGATTTGATTTAGACATGACATATATTACTGAGAACATAATTGCTATGGGTTTTCTGCTGGTGATTTGAGTTCCGGGCTTTTTTGGATATTTTGAGGTCAGTATACAAGCGAGATTTTGACGTTTCCATAAAGCTTGTTCCCTTTTTATATGGCTCATGGAAAAAGGGAAGGTAATACTCCATTGCAGGTTTCAACCGCAACCACATGGAGCAGGTTCTTTGAAATGCACATAAGGTATCTTTGCTTTTTATAAGTTTCTTAAAATTTACATAAATGCTTCCCAGGTGACACATTTCATGTTGTTTGGTTATAGTTTATTGCTATTCTTGTCAGGTGCTCTCGTGGGCGATGACTAGTGGAGCTCGCTCTCAGTCCAGAGACCCATGTTCGAGCCCTGCATCTGCGTATTAAAAAGCGGGGGTGCAGTCTGCTCCTTCCCGTCGCATTTTTTTATTTATTCTTGTCCATTTTCCTACACCACCATACCTTGAACTTACTGCATTATCTTCATGTTGTTAATATAGCACGATGAGCCAGCTTTGGCAGTCAATGACTAGATTCAATAGAGCAAGCCGCTTCATAGCTCATCCTCTGAGGATGACACAGGAATAACTTTAGAAGGATATTCTCAGTGTTAGAGCAGTTGGGATGTAACGTATAAATGAATAATCTATTTAACTACCAAATTTACCGAAACTAATACGATTTGAATTCCCCCCTCTGTCAGTAGTTTCTTCATTGTTAATTTGAAATATAGATATGAATGTGCTAGGACCTATTTTTAGTTTGTATTCGATCCACTTCGCCCAAACAGAGCATTGAACACCTTATTAGTTGTAAATAAAGAACAAAACTGAGGACCTTGGAGAGGAGCTTGGCACCTGGGCCCAAACCCGGATGCTCACTTTAGGAAGGGATTCCATCTGTTTTCCGTGGGAAAGAAAAAAGAGAAAAAATGACTGATCAAAAGGAAGCTCAGAAAAATTTACATGATCAAAAAAAATTTACATGACTCTATACAGCGTGTTCACCAACCAGTTCAATGCAGTGGTACATACATGTTATCTATGCACAAAAATGCTAGTACTGCATGGCATATGTAACAGCGTTCAGCGGTCAAAAGGAAGCTCAGAATATCGAGATAATCATCTCCAGACCCTATAACAACACTCCTGAGGAGGAAGACCTTGAAGGCTCGAAAAACTGAAGCCTTGGACATGGTACGGTGCTAGGACTAGCAAGAGTGTCGTAAGTGAAAGTGAGACAGAAATAGCTAGTACCTCTTGAGGAGGAAGACCAAATAGGCAGGTCATTATTAATCATCACGCCTCGCCATTTTCAGTACCTATGCATCCATCCCATCAACCAGCTAAACTTCAATATTGCCTTCAAAGCACCACCACGCCTCATCCCCTTGATATGATATAATTTTTTACAGCCTCTGTCAATAATAAAAAAAAGTGGCCTACTTAAATACTGTTTTTACTAGGCAGGTTGGGGCCGGAACGGCGTGATTGGGGTGAAAACGTTAGACAGATGCCCAGGTGGTGGGTAGGAAGCGATAACTCGTAGGTGCCCCCACCTGTCGGTGTGAAGGTGCACCAGACGACATCATGGACGATGTTTACAAGATTTTTTTGGACTACATCTATTGATATGTACAGTTTTTTTTCTTAATTGTGGAAGAAGAAATGTTCAGAGGAAACATGATTTGTCTTAACAAATGACACTCAGGACATGGCTCAGCTCGGAACACGCTCTGCCTTTTGCAGTGTTTTGCTTCAGTGCCTCTATGATCTGTTCCTGTTTTTGTGGCTGGACGAAGCGTCTCACAGTAGGTTCATGTGAGTTTTGCCATCATGGATGCTGGGTATGATCGCAGGTGCCTTGAAGCCTCAGAAAACTGAAGCCCTGAACATGCTGCGTGGACCAAAAAGCCCTGTTTTGTTGAAAGTGACGCAAAGATAGATAGTACCTCTTGTGGATGAAGCTCAAAAAGACAAGACATCATCGGCACCGAACTACTAACCATTGACACTAACGACCATGGATCCTATACTACAACTGTTGTGAAGCGAATGCCTGAATTTCCGAATACCTTCCATGCCTACTACCAACTGATTATAGAACATCTGGTGTACATATATACATCTTCTTCTGTTGGCATGTCTCTCTCAATTGATTCTGTAGGAGCATGTCATACATTGCCATATATATGTTTGCATAGGTTTTATAACCCACATTCTTAGTTCATTGTGCCATGGCAGAGTAAAGTTTACATTAGTGTACTTTGTTGAGTGACTACAAATTCAAAAATAAAATAAATACCAACCATCTGCACTCCTATTATAAAATAATTCCAGGATGCTAGAACCATATATAAATGCCCAAAATTATTGTTGTCCCTCCACCTACTACACACACCAAGAAGAGAGCAGCCCTCATTGAGTTATAGGCACATATATATGTTCCTCATCTGCATCAATACAAGCACTCTACATACCATGTCTTAAAGCATTTACCAACTTCTGTAAATTTGAAAGAAAAACAAGAAAAGAGGGAGTCAACCCTGCTCCTTGCAGACCACAACCATAACCACATTTGGGATCATCCTCTGCATGCATGCTGCCATTGGTCAATGCATCAAGCTGCTTGCTGGATGCCCTTCGCGTCCAACTATCGACTCACTGCTGCATGCATGGATATAGAGAGAGAGATATTTGGGGTGGTCGATACAGACCAGTGTGGATCGGATGAAGCTTACTAGGGGATATGATGCAGCCAGAAATTCATCAATGCCTCTCATGTCATATCTGGCTTACTAGGGGATGCAGCCAGATATTTGGGGTGGTCCACACTGCTGGCAGATGCAGCTCCATCGCTCTGCCTCCTCTGTTTACTCTGCACTCCTTTCTTCCATGGACATGCGTGTATATGCCTCCCGGGTTTGATATTAACCATTCTTGTAATTGAATAATTTTTCTCTCTCTTGTATCATCTACCTCTAATCATCCAGCCTGCCAAGAAGAGATGCTGCAATGTCACCGTCCAGTGGTTTAAAATGCAATGAAATCATTGCTAACTTTTACTCCCTCCGCAACTTCTTGGAAGTGGTCAAAATATTTCAACTTTGACTGTTACGATTTTTTGAATATGACAAGTGGTCAAACTTAGAGTCCAAAGTCAGATGAATTGTAATTTGCAACAGAGTTAGTAGTATATTTAATAAAGTCCAGGGCAATATTTTTTCATGTTGGACCATTTACTTCCAATTCCTAATTAAAGGTACGTACATCACCCCAGAAAAGCACGGAAGCATGATTTCACAGGTATCAAAGCAGAGCCAATAACCCAAACCAATAGTTCTTCCATACAACTTTTCCAAAAGTTATTCTACAACTTTAAAGTTATTCATGATTTATATTCTCAATGTTTGACTCAAACCTTTTCCAAAAGGACAACTAATATGGGTTCTGAGGAGTATGTACTAGCATAGTTGTATCTTGCCTCTGAAGGTATCAAACCATGGGGCGAGCAGGGGATCCAAATGCTACATTGGTCCATGTAGCATCATCAGTGACACATTCAATTGATTAGTTCATTTTCCCACTGGTGGCACGAGACATCAAGTCACAAAAATGATGTTGCCACACATGTTGAGAAGAAGTCAAGAATTTCATATTTGGTGTCATGTGAGAAGCACCAAGATTATCACAAATAGAGCATTTGAAAGCCTGCTACCTCCTGTTCCTATTATGAATATTTGAATATGTGATTCACTGCAAAACATTTTTCATCATATACACTTTTTATGTAGTTGTCTTTATTTGTACTGGGAGCATGGTATACTTTCTGATGCATTAGCACTGAGTTTATATGCTGCCTTTTCAGTTCAAGCCACCGTGGGGATTCATATTTTGTCCTTTCGATATTTACATCATCAAGCCTTTGGTCACATACAAGTATTCAAGAGGCAAGCCACATATATCTATTACAGAAAAAGCGAATCCATGGAGAGAGTCAATTTTGAAGCAGCCACGGTCGCATACAAGTATTCAAGAGGCAAGCCTTTGGTTGCCACCAAATAAGAGTATAGAGATTTGCCAACATACATGCGACAGTTGCATGATTATTACACTGTGGATACTGCCAGCGAAGACTGTGTCTGTTTTGAAGTATGCATCCCTCCCGGACTGATTTTAATCATCCTGAAGAAATGATGCATACTATTTATTATGAAGACCTCTTTCATCTCTATCAATGGCGCTCGCTCGTCGCTGGATATGTAGATTTTGATGTTATTGACTATGTAAGTACCGTACCCTAACAACGTTATAATAAACTACGTGATCTGCATTTTAATATATCTTATGTTTATTATTATAGAAGTATGGCAAAATGGTGCATAAAGAGGCGACATACCAATATAGACTTCTTGAACCCCATATTTGTAAATGAGACAACATGCATCGCCGGTTTTCAAAATGACTATGTACGAACAAGTATGAAGATTGAGTTTGAAAATATGTTCAAATACAGAAAAACAAACGTACTCCTACCCTACAACTGCGAGTATGTGTTGTTGACCCTTATAGTTGACCTTCACACTTCATTTATATTGTCACATAGAATGAATGAATTACCTAATTAGAAAAATCCGGATAGTAAGATGCAAAAGAAATGGAGAGCCGCATTCGGAGTGAAGTATATGGAGGATATCAAGACCCTATATCAACCAATGGGGAACAACGAATGTGGGTTCTATGTGATGTGGGCAATACCTAGCTACTTTGGCGCAAAAAAAAGGAGATGACATGGTACGTAGGTGTCTCATTTCTATTGTTTTGTCATAGGTATGTGCATCTCAATATCATCTTGCTTCAATTAGAGCACAAAGAACAGAATCACAAAATTGCTAGATTTTGAGATAAGAGGAATTCAAGAGGAGATAGCAAAGTTTGTGACGGATGAGGTATTGTCCAAGAAAGGATCATTCTCCATTGCGAGGACTAAGAAGTTCAGAGCACATCACGGAAGAGATCGCAACGATATGCTATTGTAATGTGACACTTAATTGGATACTTAAAGTTTTGTTTTCAAACTTTTATAATATAAATGTTGATGGATTTGTATTGTCGCTGGTCCACAACCACCTTCACATCGATATCAAATTGTGCGATAGCAACCACCTCCACCTCCTGACCTCCCACCCACCCCACCACCTCCACCCTAAACCCTAAAGCCCAAATGAAAATAAAACAATTAATAAAATGCAAATTGTAAAAATTATATCACTATCAGTTCAAATAAAACCGACAATGATATGAAATCTACACTGCCGGTTGGTTAAAAGAACTGGCAGTGATGACTCAAACTTCACAGCCGGTTTGTAACACAAACCGGCAGTGATACTTGAGCCATCACTGCCAGTTTGGCATAACTGGCAGTGATGTGATCAACTCATCACTGGCGAGTTGGTTATGACGGTTCAAAATCCGCCAATGAACATGGGTTTTGAACCGCCAGCGTTGGCCTACTCTGGTGTAGTGGTATAAGCCAAAAGCATCCGAGGGTCCGCGTATGGCAGCGCGTCTGATTGATGATGTTGGCAACGTAATATGATTTGTAAGTAAGAGTCCATGATCCCTTATGTTAGCTAGGAAGGTCAGAGTCGACTGTATAAAGATGCGCAAACCTTTTACGTATTTGAGAAAAAACAAAAATTAAATATAGTTTATATTGGCAGTGCCACAGTTTAGTAAATAGCTCAGTTATATCTTACAAAACTAAAACATTAATTATTGAATAATAATCGTTGCCATCCATCAAAGCTTAAGTTACAGGAGCTTTGGAAATGATCCATTGTTTAATTTCTCAAATTGTACCTAGTTTTCAATGAGGAAATTTTGTTTTAATTTCACTTTGTTGTGTGTGTTGAAATTGACATGGAGCAGATATATTGCTCAGATCAGCCATTTGTGCTGAATGCGCGCAGGTACTGGAGCAGTAAATTGATTGTTGGATTTTCAAAAAAGGAGTATATATTGAGGAATAATTATATGTAGTAATTTGGCAAAAATCAGACTAACTTTAGAACGCTTGTCATAATTCACTATTGCGAACAATCCGTATTTGTGCCCTGTGCACTAATAAATACTTGGATGAAGAAACATCTCTGTCGTCGTCCCATTCATTCTTGCCCAAATATAACAACTGCTTAAATGGAACATCCTTGATGATGAAACAAACTAGTGGTGTTCACTGAACAAGGTGGAAGAGATATAGCAACCTCTTTGTCATTCCATTCATCCTCACTACGCTTGGAGAACAGATATAATAACAAGTGGGAAGAAGAGGCAGAAGGAATGCAGCGAGTGGATCTCGTTGTGAAAGCTCTTCCATTCAAGTTGGTAGATGAGTGGATGACGAAGCCCGTCATCTAGCCACTCTGCACATCATTCAGAAGCTATGATGGAGTCGTTCTGCCACACCAAATCAACGAGTTCCCCTCCAACAGTGTTCCTGAGTGGCATGCCCAGGTTGCAAGGCCACTACCTGCGCCCTGTTACTTGGTAGCCACTGAACCAATGGAGATGCTTATTGGGCTTATTACGACAGAACATGCAATCAATGTTGGAACATTCACTGCTGGGTGTGAGCTGACAGTGATTGCCTATCACTGCTGATTTGAAAGACTAGCCATAACGTAAGCTGTGCCGAAAAGAATATTTGGTCTCTATTCATGACGGTGCCCAGAAATGAAGAATTGGTTACAGTGTTCAGCATCGATGCTTGAGTGCATGAGACCGAAATTGGCAGAACTTTACAGCCGTTCCATTCCTTGCCTTCACACATTCAATAGTTGAGAAATAATTGTTTATTTGTTCAGCACCGAGGCAGCAACATGACTCGATGCTTGCATTTTATTCTTCAGCATCGGTTCACACAATGGCATGACTCGCTTCAACGTTCTCTTTCTTCTTTCAGCACCGATAAAAACCAACATTGTGGCTAGTCTAAGCCAGTTTCAAAAACTTCGAGCGATACTTTTCACTCAACACAGTGATATATCTATCACAACTGGCTCATTCTACAACACGGCAAAAAATATATCCAGCAGTGTCCTCTTCCATCACATCTAGCTGCTAAGCATCAATTTAATATATGCTTGGTGTGTGCCTTTTGTTGTACTGTTTCATTAATCTGACAGCCAGTGGCTGCTGATATATGAAGTGTAGATACAAAATGCTCAATATCTTGGATAGAACGTCGTCCAACACACACTCATTGGGAGTGTAGTGTCCCTTCATCCAAATAACAAATTTATAACAAAAAAAAACATACGGCCAACAATTTCGTAACTTCTAATCATGTGACAATAATAGTTATCAGTACTCCCTCTATATAATTTTCTAAAATGTACCTTCCTTTGCTTTTATACAAATAGTCCAATGAAGACCTAAATCTGCGTCTAAGCTGCCCATGTATTATGTTACTAAAAAATAACCTAAAGCACCCCCAGAAATCGTCACATAAATACCCACTTTATTATGTCACTAAAAAAAATATATATCCCCCAAGTATTAATAAAAAAACTGCTCATTTTTTACCTCCGATGGTCCTATCGTCTAAGCCCTACGTCCAGCAGTTCAATGGAGGAATAGAGAGTCAGATGTAGGGGGGACCACTATTCTAATCTAGAGTTCGTGTTCGATCTCCCTTCTCTGTAGGGATGTGATTGATCCATCCCTCCTAGAGGATCTCAAGTGTTCCATATATACACCGCGGAGGCCATGGGAGTACGAATCATATGTTTTGTTACATCGTTTCTCACCCTATGCTTTGGTGTTTTCCTCACGACGCCATCAGTCCTCCGTTTTCTTGTAGCGAGGGGCCGACAAAGTCACAACTGCCCTTTGACGCCGTTTCTACACTCTGACGCTAATTGCCAGGTGTTGTCTGCTGCGGCATCACCTTTCCATGTGCTTGGTGGAACCCCTGGCCCTTGGCTGATTTGGTGAATTATTCAGGGTAAAGCGGACAATCATGACCTTAATCTGAGGGTTTAACATACCTATGTTTAACACTCTTTTTTGACAACAAACAGGAGGGGCGCACTCCTACTAGTATGTATTGAAATAAGGACACAGCACATAGAGTACAAAATAGGAAGAGGGGAAATCAGGGAGGGAGGATTCAGGATACAAAAAAAGATGTAAAAAAGATCATCTCCACTAACAAGATTAAACAAGATTGTTTAACCATTGATCAATTATTGGAATGTAGCTTCTTTTTGCATGGTACAGAAGTAGTGCAAATTCAGTCTTGAAAATTCTCTTTGCATTGCCTCCTACAGAGAAGGTGGTCGATTGTTGAAAATGAGACCATTTCTTGTTTGCCAAATTGACCAGCTTAAAAGGATGACAACCTCCATAAAAAATGGAACTTGCAACTGGCTTCGGAAACTTTCCAGATAATGGTACAGGTCCCCTTCCTGATTAATATGTAAGCCAATCTAGTTCCATCATGCACGGGCAAAAGGACAAACTATCAGAAGATGGGAGAGAGATTCTTTAACTGATTGGCTGCAAAGAACACATGTATAATCTGCAAGTTCCATATTTTTTTCTTCTCAGAATTTGTCTGATGCTCAGTCTAGCTTTCAGAATTAGCCAAGCAAAAACCTTGTGCTTATTCTGACAAGAACATTTTCATATCCATCCATGGCTTGGGTGTATTTCACTATGACCTCTTAGGTGTTTGTATGCTTTTGCCACTGAAAATCTTCGTGAATTCCACATACCAATCAAAGAATCCGAAACATCATTCAGGTTCAATTGCTGTAACTCATTCTGTAGTTGATTTGCATTGAGGTCAGCTCCCCTCCATAAGCATAGCTTTCTAAACTTATCAATTTGTGATATCACTGTGCCATGAATTGCGAAAGTACTAATGCCGAATGTGAAAGCTGAGAAAACTGAATTTGTTAATTCCAACCATCCTGCTTGGTTGAGAAAGGATGATGTGGCAGCTAGTCTTGGTTTTGTAGACTTCCTGCTTGGTTGTGAAAGAAGACATGCTGCCACATCATAAACCAAAGGAGCCTATGAATCTTGGTAGACAAAACCAAAGGAGAGAAGTCTATGAATCTTGGTTTTGTCAGCCCCAGAGGCAACCCAAGGTAGGTGAATGGTATAACTCTCATCAAGAGTAGAAATACTATAGAATGCATTAACAGAGACAATAATTTGATTTTAATAGGTGGGTGCACACCGACCTATGTCTTAAGGTCCCTATTAATTAGAGACAGCTGAGATCGCTGGCCCCGGTAATAAATGGGAAAAAAGGGGCCATCATGCTCGTTTAAAGCCACCGATATTCCTTGGAGACCGCTACAAAGCCCCATAAATGGGATAGTACTGTCTATCAATGAAAGGGTTTTTGCAGATGGTGAAAAAAAGTTTTTAGGGGCATGCAGCGCGGCCGCCTCTAGCCAATGAACATTTTTAGTCGATCATTTCTAGGAGCACTCAGCATGCACGCCTCTGTACTGCCCACGTCTATTAATGCCATTTGTAGAGGGCAGGACCTTCAGCACGTACATATAACGCTTCTCTAGTTACATTTGGACTACACACTCATTTGTATATCAACATTTGTAGAGGATGATAGACGGCTATCTTTTTTAATCAACATTTTATAATCTTGTATTAAATATTTTAGGCACCAAATGGTTTCAAAAACAAAAAAGTTCCAACTACAATGTTTATGTTATGTCTCCATTCTCATCAGTTTTGATGGGTGTGTATCCATCAGAGAATGTGAAAATTATTTTCATAATTTTAAATCTCAATACATGTGGGAATTCAAAATAAATATTTGAGAATCTAAACAAATTCAAATAAAAAACTTAACATGCTCGCGATGCCTCTAAGGTAAGATCCAAAGGGCCCTCAGCAGATCCAGATTGCCGACTTACCCGCTTTGCCTCATTAAGATCTCCGCACACACACTGCAGTTTGTCCCCACGCATGTGTAAACGGCCGGCATGCTGCAGTGTTGGCTTGTCTTTCCTCCTTGATAGCAGTGTTCGCAATGTAATATCGCTTGCATGCTGCAATGGTGTTCACTACAAAAATATATCAACATTTATATCTCCAAATTAGATGCGTTGATATTTTTTAACCAGAGATCATCATGGAGGCTCAAAAACTCATTTTAAGGTATCACATATTAAAAATTCTTATTTTCCTAAAAAACAACTGACCCCAAATGTTTACATGATCTATACATGTAGCAAATTATGACTCTCAATTCATCTGCAACTTTCTATATTGGATATGTTCTCTTGTAACATGGCCTTCACTCAAAACATAAACAAGCATCTGAGAACCAAAAGTGCTGGGGTTACCCAAGCCTGGATTTAATAACAGAGGGTATGCAAGTGTGCCATGTGGAACGCTAGCACAAGTTAGGAACCCAAATAGGCATTTTGAACCCTGGTAATTCGACACATCCATCACTTGCCTGTCAGCTCGGTTTGCCTCAACTTGCACGATACTTTCATAGTAGTGTCTTCGTCGATTTGGGGCTGTCATTGCCTCTCTCCTATGCTATCAGCAGTTTCAGCACCACGTCCGGTCTTGTCTTTCGTATACCAATATTTGTCTCTCTTCTCTTTTAGTATATATATACCACCACCGCTCTGGACAGAGTACTGAAATTTCCAAATACCTCCCACACCTATTACTGAATGAAACATGTATAGAGCATTTGGTCAGGTCTCTCGATTGACTGTAGGAGCGGACATACACTGCCACTGGTGAGCACCGCTTTTCTAGCGCGCGCTTCCTGGTCCATTTCTCTATAGCAATGTAGTCCATTTATAGCGGACTCTATCAACTCCAATAGCTTTCCTTAGAAATGAGTAATACAAGCATATTTATGAGAACCATTATGAACTCTAAATTACTGTTGTCGCCCCGCCAGGACAAACCAAGGAAATGCTGTCACATTATATAGAGTTGCAGGAAAATATCTTCCACAACTCATCAGCCTAAACACTATAAATTCATACTGTATATACTCATCCGAAACCTGGAGCACATACCAAGAACCCCATTTGCCAAAACTACAACTAGGTTGACTAAACATACAAGATCATCTTGCCTGATGATGGCACAGGCCACTAGGAGAATGATCCACCAGACAGAGATCGAGTAGTCTTGATAGTCTTTGGGAGAATTTAGGTGACAACATTGGGGCGAGGAAATTTGTTGAATGTGTTCTGCATGTACAAAGATCGAGTTGTGCGTGTCTGCCTGATGTCGGATACAAATAGTGTAGTACTCCATCCCACACACGGCCGAGCGCTCCAGATTGTCGATGAACATATAGGAAAAATCCTTGTCGATTTGAAGGAAAGGTAGACATGGAATGTTGTGAAACAAGTGGTAGAAAACCAGGGGTAAATGTAAGATTGAGACGTTCAAAACTACCCTAAAAAACTCGCCTGGGAGCCAAAAACAAAACCAACCAACTAATATATATAAGTCAATTTCGATTGTTTACTCCTATTTGTGACTCGGTTCAGTAAAATTCAAAGGATGCGAACCAAAGAATATTGAAGGTTGCAGAATGATGATAACAAGTGAGCAGTCACCGTTATCTTGGTGGCTGGGAGATGCCTCATCTCCACTCGAAATATACAAAAACATGAACATAACTCAATGAGAATCCAGTGCCGCAGTTGCAAGCTCCTTCATTTCAATTCTGCTCAATCTTCTAATCTTAAATATGCAACAGCAAAATGCAGGTTTTGATTTCGATCATCTAATGATCCAACAAAAAATTGATTTCTTAGGATTTTCTAGTTTTTTTGCTTCTCATGAACAGAAAAAAACTATTCTACAATCACAAATTTGAATATAACTGTGCAAAACATATCGAGGTATCTGCCACCTCCGCCATTGGCCAAACACTAAGCTTCTGCCACCCCAGCCATTGGCCAAACACTAAGCATGTCTGTAACACCCCAAATTTTGCTTTTTAAGAAAATAGGTTTAAATGATTTAATTATGATATTTTGTGCTCATAAAAATATAGAAAAATAAAAAGTTTTCATTCAATTAAAATTTGCCCTTTACTTAGCAATATATTTGTGCACTCATGCCTCTGCATATGAGTTAATGTTTGTATGGTGTTGTTAAAACTAAAAAGAATTTAAAAAGTGGGTTTCAAAAAGGTTTATGAAAATACCTTGAAGAGTTTTCCAAGCAAAAGAAATTTAAAAAGACTTAAAAACTCTTTCAATGTTTAAATGGAAACTTGTTTTGAAAAGGGCTTTTCAAAGTAAAAGAAATAAAATAAAATGAATAAGAAGAAAAGACTTTTCAAAAGGTTTTTGAAAATGGTTTTGAAAATTAAGAAAATAAAAGGGTTTTGGAAATATCTTTGAAAAGGATTTGAAGCAAAAGAAAATAAAAGGAAAAGAAAAACAAAACCCCTCCTCACGCCCCCCCCCCTCTCTGCTTCTGGCCCAACCGCCCGAGCAGCCCAGCTTGGATCCCCCCTCCCTTCTCCTCCCGCTTGGGCCTCACCCCAACCGGCCCACCCGCCAGCCAGCCCCCTCCCTCGGCCTGCTCCTTCCCCCGCAGCCCAGCGTGGCCTGAGGCCTGCCTAGCGCACACCCAGCGCACGGCCCCGCGCCCCCTCCCCCAGCCGGCCCATCAGCGCAGCCGCCTCCCAGCCGGCCTGCTTCCGCCGCCGGCCCATCCGAACTGCCAGCCCCCCCGCCCTATAAATACAGCCCCCCTCAGCCCCTCCCCCTCCCACGCCGAGCCGCCGCCAGCTGCCAGCCCCGCTGTGCCACGTGGCGCCACGCCGGCCCCCGCCGACAGCGCTGCGCGTTTTGCAAAAAGTCCCCCGTGCTTTGGTAAATTTAACCCGCAACCCAGTTTTCGTTTAATTCAGAATTTACAGAATTTTCATTGATTTTCTTTTGCTCATAAAATATTCATTTTAAATCCGTTTTTATCCATTCGAGTTGCGTTAGATTCGTAGAGTTTTTATCTACATGTTAAAACCATAATCAAATTGTTTGAAAACTTTTAAAATAAATATTTAATTCCTTTTAAATTCCATGTTTAATCTCTAAATTTTGTTTAAATCATATCTTCTCCGTTTTAGATCCGTTTCGTCCCGTTCAAGTTGCGTTGGCTTCGTATCGGCGTAACCTTTTTATTAGTAATCTTTAATACCATGTTAATAGCACTGTAATTTTATGGTTAACTCCTAAACTTGATTAACCACTATGCAACTTGTTTTATACATAAAATAACGATAGTTTCTATTCTCGTTTTCGAAAGACAAATACAAGTTTGACCTAATTCTAATCAAGGTGTTTCTCTGAAACACTTTATACACTCTTTTATATAGTTATAAAATTGATAAAGCCTATTGCTCTCTGTTATAAAAGCAAATCTTCCGTTAGTTGTATCTTGATCTTTGTAGCTTCGATTAGCGTGTTCTTTGCGCCTGTGTGATCGTAGAAATGCGTAGTTTTCTTTTAAAATCTTTTTAATTGATTGGTGTATTGTTCTAAATAGATATGTATGTATGCTATGTTTGGTCAGGTGTTTGAGTTGTGTTTGTGATTTTGTCCAATCGGTGAGTGTTACGTTGGAGATCAAGAAGTTGGTGTTTCAGAAGATCTTTTGAAGAAGTTAATCTTTGAAGACGTTGATCTTTGAAGAAAGGATCTGTTTTAAGGCAAGTATACATGGGATCATCCTTGTTGTCCTAATCACATTAACCATTAATTCATGTTATGCATGTGTTTCCTTGACATCCTATATAGTTTTACCATAGATTTGTACCTTATACCTTATTACCCTGGGATTTATGCATTGGGTAGATCAAGCTAGTGCTCTTGAAAAAACTATGATCATGTAACCTTGACTAATGATTTATGCAACAATAGTAAAATATGCTTTTTAGCAACATGGATTAAGGTGATGTAGAGCATAGTTTTTGAGATGCTCTAGAACCTCTGTAAGCGGTCACCCGGGATTTACAGTACAACCATGAGAGCTACATGGCTCTGGCTTTAGTTCAATATTAGGGTCACTCTCTCGCATGTGGCAGTTCACGAAAGTTGCCATTGCCGAGCGGTTGCGGGGTGCGGCCGGAGTGGCTACCGTTGCGCGTGTGTACCATCGAGGGGTCCCCGTATACCCCTTGCCCGTGGATCCGTAGTGTCTGTTGTATGTCATCGAGACCCTCTGAAAGACTTCATAGTGTACCCTGCCCACTCACCTTGGCAGTGTTTTAGAAGTAATTAACCCGGACATATGGGCAACACGACTCATGGGTAAAGATGTACAACTTCTGCAGAGTGTCTTAAAACTAATATATTAGCCGTGCTTACGGATACGAGCGGCTTGGAATTCTTATGGAACAGAATGACTTTAATCTACCATTTACTCGCTTGCTATTCATTATATATGTTTACTTGATCATATGGTTATTAGGCTGTTGATTTTATTAATGCTATCCATATGCTAAAATTGTGACAATATAAAAGCTGATATAGTTTAACTAGTGTCATACTTTTTGAGCCTCATGAACCCCATGAATATTTGTTGAGTACGAAAGTACTTACGCTTGTTTTACTTTTCAATATTTGGATAAAAATCCTGGATGGGTACCAGATTGCAAGAGTCTCGAGCAGTTAGGCTTGTGATCAACCACTCAGTTGGTCCCTGTGGAAGTGGAGTCTTCACCCGAAGATCGGAGTCGTCTTTCCGTTGTTCGTTGTGTTGAGGTTATCCTATGACCTTATATGTTATATATTTAAGTGTTGTCTTTTGATATTACCTTCTTCTGTGACTATATGGGAGAATTGACTTCCTGGGCTCACATATGGTGTATATCTGGTTTTGTTCTTAAAACCGGGTGTGACAATGTCACTCGCATTCGATCAAAGTCGTGAGGACATGTCCAATCCAACTCCAATTCTTCACGATTGCTCACAGATATCAAATTAGAAAAGCATGAAAGAAATATAAATGAAAAGTACTTGGATTGGGTTGATGTCAGAAGTCGCAGAGCCCACGGCAGCTCACTGTTTGAGTGGCTCAATGACCGGTATAGCCTCTGATCGTGTTAATGTTATGCTAGAGTCATCGTCTTATCGGCATGTACCATATTTTCATTGGTATACTTTTTGTAATGCACATTCAAAAATCTAATTTCCTTCTGCCTCCTATGCCTATAAAAAAAACTAATTTCTGAACCAACTTCACACTTGTGAATATACAATGCCTCCCTTTCCCTATAAGAATATGAATATTAGGAGAAAGGCAGAAAGAAACCTCTATCAGTCTATTCATCCTACTCATCCTTTCTCCAATATGTCTAAGTTCTTAAATCCAACATATCTCGGTAGGTCAAATAAGTTGTGTTTACCAAAAGAGAAGGGATCCAACAACACAAGCAATTAGGATGCATCAGAAACAGTGTGTTAGCCGCGCGCGCTTATGGTGATGTTGCTGATGAGATGAAGGCGCCCGAAGATGAACAGAAAGAAAGAAGCACTGAAAGGAAATTATCGTCCACGAAGCAGAGCTCATGTGTGTTTGGGTCAGAGTGGGTCAATGGCTGGCAAGAGATTAACTCATTAATTTGTGCTAAGATAGTGTGAGCGTGTGTGGCTCCGCAGGCCTATATATATATATATATTATATATATATATATATATATATATATATATATATAATCACTGGAGGAAAGGATATGAAACCTCTCTGGACCTTACAAACACTCATAGCTCAATCTACAGTCTCTGCTATAATTCTCAATTCCACTCCCTGATTCCTATCCATGCTATTGTACTTAACACAATGTGTCGCTGTGAATTCTGCCATATATAAGGCATGCTGCCATGTCGTTGTGTGTTATACATTAAGGGTTTTGCTATGGTACCTTCAAATAATTATAGATCATTGATCTGGCCCACAATTATCACATATTATCTGCTTGGAGGTCATATGCCAAATTTCTATTTATGCATATTTTAGTAAAATAGGAAAATATCTTCCAATAATCCTAACAAGGTAAATCTCCAATACTGGAATTTCTTTGTTTTTTCTATTAATAGATAGGCACCATTGTGTGCATCAGCGCCTGTGCTTTCTTGGTTAACAGGTGGGAACGGGAAGGGGCAGGAAAGCAGAGGTATTGGCACCATGAAACCAACCTGCTGTAAAGTCTCAATGAACCATGATACAATGGTTAACAAGACACTTTCATGGAGATTGTGATCAGCAGCCATGTATGCATAGTGCTTAACGATTGAAGTCCGAGCTATAACAATTTCTGCAAAAATGAGAAAGCTTTAGCATTACTGAAGGAGGTGCTTGCAAGTACCTGTATAAGCTATAGGTTTGTCATTGTTCAGAGAACTTATGTGTCTGTAGTTTGCCACCAGGAAGCTCCGCAAAAGGACAGATGAAACTGAATTGCAGTGAATACAGTAGTACAGCCATAGTGACAGTGTACACAATGGAAGGATTTGATACTTAATTAATTACTTCATACTAGAATTTAAGCAAGTAAAAGCTTTGATTGTTGCACAATAATTCTTACAGTACTATGTCCCTCCATCAAACTTCGTCCCATGAGTTTATAAATTAAAATGATCCTAATTTATAAATTAAAATGATCCTAATTCATTATAATCGTACCTTTTCACTGAAGCGATTCTGTTTCACTTTGATGTGCATTGTAACAAAATAGCTAGCAGGACTCGTCTGTCCGAACACTTCAATGAGTTGTGTGCCCAATCTCACTGGGTTCATGCAAGAGCCAACCAGATGGATTCAGCCATGAAGCCTTGGCTCAACTCGGTTAGTCAAGCAAAGTGTTGGATTTTCTTTAGTGTGCTTCTTCAAGAAATTGCCAAGCACTTAACGTACGTCACGTTGGCGTCACAGCAGCAATTCATACGGTGCTTAGCCAAATATTAGGATATGAGTTCGCCTATCAGTCTGTGTGCCAGGCAACAAAATACGAACAAGCTAACAAACTATTGATTTGCCTGCATCCATTGCTTATGAATTTTAATTTACTGAGCAAAGGAAATATTATAAGCAATGCAACAAACCGGAAGAGGAACACTATTTGCACTAGTGGTCTAGATCGGTTGTATAGGGAAATGGAAACACTACTTGCATAGTCCCACTAGTGAATTGCATGGTTTGTAAAATCAGTTAAAAGACTGATTACTGCATAATTATCCTAAGAGTCTATCGCCCTTCCATTTAAGCATGAATTCCATATGTTATTAACCTCTAATTCACTTCAGTCATAACTTATGAGTGAAGCTGTTTGTGTTGATGAAAAACTGTCTTGATCGATCAGCTGTGTTGCTAAGAACTATCACCTATGCTAACACAAATATGTGCAATAATACAATAATATCTTCTACCTATCATGTACCAATGACGTGTTCAAAAGCAGTTTTGTCTTATTATATAGTGCGACTTAATATATAGTGTTTTTCTTTCTCTGTGCATATAAATTCAGTGCTGAACGACCCATCTAATTCATTAAAAGAAAATTCAGTGGTGAACCTATCTAATTCATTAGTGCGATTTAATCTATAGTGTTTCTCTTTCTCTCTGCATATATAAATATACAAGGTGTGGAAGAGCAGATTCTATCGTTCCATTCATCACTGCCCTTTAGATTAAGTGGGAATAGGAGGCAGCAGGAAAGCCATGATTCAAAGTTTGGAATGACCCTGTCCGTCATCAACCCATTCCCCGCATCATTGGCAAGCCATGAATCCATGATGGAGGCATTCTACAACGGCAGCTCCTCAACCACTTGCACTCCAACTGGACTCCACCGTTGCTTGCCTGCACTGTGCTTGCGTTCTGCAACTTTTCACTGTGAATGGAACATGCAAGCGTCCCTTCATCCACTCTAATTCGCAATTTGGTTAGCATACGAGTATATATAAATGTAATAACACATGAATCAAGAATATTGCGGTTGATATGTATTAGTTTTCTCGCTCATGATATCGGTGATTCATGCATGATGCGATCTGAACAAACGTTATACATATATATAGCAAACTGTATCTAACTTGGTTGGGAGTACCGTAGCTAGCTTAAGATCTCTATTTGAAAATCCAAAAAAAAAAGAACTCTATTTGAAAATTTCAAAGGCGGTAATGTGAAATGAACTGCCCCTAGAATTACGTTCATTTTCAGGAGTAGTTTGCAGTAAGAAAAGTCACTATAAAAGTAGAGAAATTTTACAGTATAGTGCTTAATTAGAAATAACTAGCAAATATGACCGTGCGTTGCAACGGGAGGAAAAAAAATATGAAATATTCATGCAAAATGATAACGTGAATGATACATATTTACTTTATGTTTTATGATTTTATAGTTTATAAGCTCCGATCCTTTCGTTTTGACTCCAATTTTGACTCGCAGTTGGTGCCGGTGAGGTCATGTCGGCGCTGTTGGGGATTGTGACGCTCGTTGGCGCGGGGCAATGGAGCCCGTCAGGCCGCTTTGGACCAACGACTCCCAGACTTAGACATCACTGTGTCGTTCGATCAAATTGAACGGTTTAGCTCGCGCCTGTAAGAGACAAAATAGCTCCTGAGGTTCACCATAGAGTTCTAGTTTTCTCAAGGCGCTGCGCCGCTGCGAGGGTGTCAGTCGGTCACGGAGGAGAGCCATGAGCGTGCCAGCGCTGGTGCCGTCATCCACACGGAGTCGGGTAGGTCGGCCTCAGGAGAACGCGCGACGGGTGCGTGTACACCGGCCTCGGTGACGAGGATGCCGTTTCGTGCTCGAAGCGCTGCGTCTCCCTAACTCGACGTTGATGGCCTGCCTCAACGCCAGCCTCGTCTAGGCCGGCCTCACTTGCGTTTTCGTCATCTTCCCTCCCTTCGTCGCCAACTATGCTTGCGTTGTCGTTGTCTTCCCGCTCCTCTCGTCGCCGTCCTTGCTTGCGCTATCGTTGTCTTCCCTCCCTGCATCGCTGGCCGGCCTTGCTTCGGTGTCGTGGTCTTCCCGCTCCTCGTCGCCAGCCTTACTTGTGTTGTCGCCATCTTTCCGCTTCGCGTTGGGCGTCGGGGCATCATCACCCTACCTACCCACGTCAGCCTCTCGCAATCCTACGCCATGGTCGTTGGTGCCTAGATCCTAGCTATCTCTCTATATATATAGGGTTGATGGATTTTTTTCCTTTTTTATTTCTTTGTCTCTTGCAAATTTAAAACTCTATCTTATATGCCTGTCCGACCTATTTTCCTTTCCTTTTTAGTTTCTGGTTTATTTTTCAAGGATACTATATCTAAACTTTTTTTATCAATATTGACAATTGACTCATAACGTATGAATTCTACTTAGATTAGGATTCCTATTCCTATCTATGCATGTTACATTCATAGAGTTAGTTAGGGGAGGCCATACCAAAAAAAATGGGCGGTGAAATTAAGAGACTGCATTTTTTTTCATGATTTAGCGTTGCCGCACATATATATCCTGTAGCATACGTGTCCTATTCTTTTTTTCCCTTTTCTCTATAGTTTACTTTTTTCCTTTTTCAAATAAAGAGTCTGGTATTTATTTATTTTTCCTTTTTCTATATGGAGCTCGGTATTTATTTTTCCTTTTTCTATATGGATTTTTTTTCATGATTTAGCATTGCCGCACATATACATATATATCATGTAGCATACGTTCCTTTTTCATTATAGAGTCCGGTATTTTTTTTTACTTTTTCTATATGGAGTCTGATATTTATTTTTTTCCTTTTTCTATACGGATCTTCCTTTTTCAATAAAGAGTCCGGTATTTATTTATTTTTCCTTTTTCTATACGGATTTTTTTTCATGATTTAGCATTGCCGCACATATACATATATATCATGTAGCATACGTTCCTTTTTCAATACAGAGTCTGGTATTTTTTTTCTTTTTTCTATATGGAGTCCGATATTTACTTTTTTTCCTTTTTCTATATGGATCCGGTTCATACGGTGTCTTTTTTTCTTTTCCATTTTGTTGCGTCCTTATTTTTTTTTCCATTTATCCCATATTTGCAAAGTTAGTTAGAGAAGTCCACACAAAAAAAATGGATGGATGAAAAAAAAGAACCTAAAATTTTAGTTTTTTATTAATATATATAGGTATAGATAAGAGCCCTTCGCTCAAGTGCCCGCCAGGCACCATACCGTTGCTTATGACATGACGATCGAGCTCAGCTCACCGCTTTCTCCGTTTGGCTGCGTGCATTGATCTAGGGGGCACGGTAGACCCGTGACGGCGGAACAACAGTGCCATGCGGCCTGCCTTACCCAGACCTAATGCAGGCCTTACACTATCACATCTCTCCCACTCTCTGTCTGCATCCTCCTCACCATTAGCACATCTCTACCACCAAGTGCACCAAAGGTGCCGTCAAAGGAGCCAACTCGGTGTCGCTCACATTGAGCGACAGCACTAGCACATCGATCCGTAAGCACAGCGACCACCACACATCCTACATATGCCATAGTGATGACAGCTGGGGGTGTCACCGTGGCAGCACAACCCCAACAAATCAGACGAGCTAGCGGACCAGCGTGCAGCGTCCATGGCACACAGCCAAACACAGAAACACACACGGCCAAATTACTGGTATGAGTCCTAAGCAGAAATGGCAATTAACTGGAAATGAAAACGCATTTTGTAATTCAATGGTGAGGTCCTTACCACTATTACACAAATCTTTACCGCAGCGGGTAGCAGCGTCCGCTTGCGCTGCCACACTACGGTAAAGAATCGCTTAACCGCAGCGGGCAAAAGGGGCCGCTGCGGTATATCCATTTACCGCAGCGGCAACCTTACAGCGTCCCCTCTGCGGTTAAGTGTGGTTAACCGCAGCGGGCAGTTAAGTTGCCCATTTCGGTAAATAGTTTTCAAAATAAAAAATAAAAAATAGAATTCAAATAATTCCCAGAATTTGAATTCAAAACATTTTCAGATTCCGGATTTTATATATATGCAACAAACATTTAAATATAAATCATCCAAGCATTGCACATGACATAATACACAGTTTTCAACATCCATATACATATCACATCAAACCAACAAGTCATTTTGAGTTATATTGACAAAATTCTCTAAGAAAAGTCCACGGGCCATTTGTAATCACTTAGGCGCAGCAGAGTCGGCCATTTCCTAAGCCTCTCGTACCTTGGTTCGGTAGCTAAGGGAGATTCTTCATCGAAGAATTGTTCTCCTTCGATGACGCATTTCTCCATGACGAACTTACAGATTTCCGCCTTAACTTTCTTGAAGGATGGCTTGTAGGTGTTCACCCAATATTTTACTCCTTCCTTGAGCTTCTTCCAGCTTTGAGTGTACTCTCTACACTGCCTCAGGTGCTCGCATGTGTACAAGCCACATGCCTTGGATCCAACCGGTTATTTGACGCACTGCACGATCATTATAGAAGCTTTAGAACAACCACATATATATGGAAACAAAGCACAAATGAACTTTATAATTACTTTACTTACCGGGAAGTCGCGTCGGATTTTGATGTGGTCAGTATTGTTTGCCTTGTAACCATCGGTCCTGAGATCCCAACTAGAATGTCAAGAGAATCCTATTTTCTTGGTGCCGCCCATTCATATGAGATGAGAAGGCAGGGGACACAGCAAGCGGCGAAGTCATTGGTAGCAGCTAGGAGAGAGAGAGAGAGCACCAAGAGCTAGCTATGCGTGGTCACCCTCACCAGTATGAAATGTCTAGCTAGCTAGAGTGGAAACATGGAGAGGCAGATGAGGGAGGGCACTCCGTTTTATGCTCCTCAGAATGGACCCTAGGTGCGTGGACCATTAATTCGTATTAGCATTTAGCATTCCATTCGTGTTACCACTTATATGTCAAGTTGCCAGACTTCTAGCTTGATCATCTAATCTTCCTTCATTACACGTGTAGAGCCTACTGGCCATTATATTTGAAGAATTTAATGGAGCTCGATCTGGTCCTTAATTATGGTGTATCTGGCCCATCAATTCCCCAGCCAACCTAGTCCTTGTTTGTTAACTAGTCTGATTCTATTCAGGCACTTATTTGCTCTTGCTGAGGCTCCATCATCTGTTGGGGCACTTGTTTGTTAACAGTACTTCAGCTATTTGATCTATCCTTTGAGTCTTAATTATACCGTCCGTCAAGGCTCCACATCTCGTCTCCATAGACACGGCCCTGGCCAGCAGCCAAGGCGTGGGACTGACAACACCATCACGTGCAGCAGCCACACTCTCCACTACATCGACTCTCTTGCTTCCTCACCAGCAGACCTCTACACACCAGACGGCGAAGAACAATCCTAGCTTGCAGACACCGGCCTGCCCCGGCCCCAAAAATCCTCAACATGGTATCGGTGGTTGCTTGAAATCATAAATTTAATTAGACACAAGAGCACGCTCATGTTCTACAAAATTAAATTTACAGATTTATCGTAAATGTATTCTACTGTTACAGAACTGCTTTTCCATTTTCTCTTTGCATAAGACTGCGGATACATCATTAATTGACCCAAGGTAATAGTAATCGATAGTTACACTCATTCCATTGGGAGGGCAAGATTCTTTTTTCCTTACAAACTAAAATAAACAGCTTACAGACAAAAGTTGAGTAGTGGCACATAAGAAAAATTAGATTTTTTTTATCATATACAAGGAAGGATTTCAATTTCTAGACGCATATAGGAATTGGTTGATGGCTCTATCTTCTAGCTAGCTCTCGACGGCTGAAGAATGTGCAACAATGATGTTCATGGTTCCTGACCGTCGATTCAAAGGAGTATCCTTGCCTCCTTGGCTAAATATGGAAGAAGGAACGGAGATATTTTGGTCCATCCGCCGACAAACCGAAGTGGACTGTACTCTCATTGGAAGAGTAAGATCGACCTGCTTGCTCATGCGAGCCAACCAGGAAATGACAGAACCCACATGGACCGAGGGAGACGTACCATATGGTCCAATGCATTGTCCGCCACACAGTGCCAGTCGAGTGGTCCAATGAATTTTTACCGCCGTAGCCACCGCCGACGCCAAGTAATCTTGCTTGGACACCTTCGTGACTCCCTCATGATTTTGTAGTACCACTACCATATTTTGATTTTATGCATCAGTAAAACGCCCCAATACCTCCCATGCCTATGATATTCTCACTTACGGTGGCCGAAACTTTAGTGAGAGATGGGATTTCATTCACCAGTTCACAAATATCTACGGATGACATGATAATATTAGAAACTGAGAAATGAGTCCACACACATATAAGGTTGGCCTTATATATATAGTTCAAGAGGCCATTCTGGACGCTCTTGGTCTTGGGTCTCTTGCCCTTATATCGCTTATGCAATTAATTAAAGAAATAAATGGTTGCTAGTGATCAGGTGCTCTGTGTTATATATAGTGTTTATCTGCTGCGAGTAGAAGTGGTGGCAATGTGCGAGTGTGGCCACTAAATTAAATCAGATGGAGGCCCTAGTGTTCACCATCATGTGAGTGAACATCACACTCATGTGCAGAGAGCAATGGTACTTTAGGACATACAGAATGCATATATTTCACATCCTATCCATTTACTCACACTCTCGGCTCTATATATATATAGTCCAAACAATACACATGACATGAGAATGCCATCTCTGCCATTTCATATACATTTGCTAGCTGAGTGTATATGGTCAATGGATTTGAAGCACATGATGAATACGAGATTTAGTTTTGCATTGTATTAATATACGAACCAAATAAATGCACCTAATATTTAATGTCAAGCATATATAATATATAGGTGCAGAAGCAGTGCACATGACGTTCAGGATCGATCAAGTCTGCGAGTATCATTATATTCATGGCTAGAGCAATGCAAATTAAACATTGAACTGGTTTCATGTTATTAGAGATCTTATCTTGCTACATAAAAATGGAATGATAGCAGTCAAGACCTAAGTATTTACCATAGTTTGTGCACCGCCATGAGTAACATTTCCATTGGCAATCTCAAACTCACTGAGGTGTTGGGCCATCCATGTGTTGCGGTTCAGTGTGATCAGAGTGGGGCGATGCCATTAATGGCTAGAGCAAGTTAAGCCTTGACTGCCTCAACACAATAACACTGATATCGTCGAGCCTACCAATATGATGAGAAGTATGCCGTTATTTATGCTCCTGGTAAAAAATGAACATACAAAAATGAATTCTTTTGATTCAAGCATCAGCAGCTTGAAGTATTAATCTTATATTTAGTATATACCAAGATATCAGACTTCCCATCCAGCATATATACAGCATGCACATCCAGTCCCAGTCATGGCTACAAGAGCAAGCTAGATTATATATCATCGTGTAATTTACATTTTGGCGAACTCATCATCCCAAATAGCCTTCGGACTTTCTCCTAACTAAGGTCATACGTACAATGTATGTTAGAAACTTGAACTGTTTCCTTTTGTGTCACTCTGGTATATAACATTGCAAACCCTTAGCGTACGTAGCACAACCACCGGAAACAATGTGTGCTGAGCTGATCAAACAAAAAAAATAAAATTAAATAACCAGCACTCTGTTGGTGTAATCTTGTGTTCACCGACAACCTGGAAGTCGAGCTGGAGCCGGTTAGGCGGGAGGCACAGCAGAATTTGAATTAAGTCATTGGCGGGAACAGTTGGTGGCTGGACTCGACGTCGTGACCGCGCCCACGACGGAGTCAGGAACTGACAGTGTGGTTCAGTCAATATGTATCCATGTATCTTTACGTTTTCTAGCTCGGTAAGCGTTGTGTAAGCTACTGGTATAAGTAGCTGGATGTTAGATGTGTAGATTAGGGCCTCCAGTCATTTGTAATTCTGTCTTGAACACTAGTTATCAAAGGTGAAAAGGGGAGCTGACGCCATGTCGGTTACCGTGGGTACACACTGTGTTCATCCGTGTTCTTGCGCGTTCTTGATTCATAGGTTTAGCCATTGTGATTCGGTGTTTGTGATCGTGATCCTCGCTTACATTTGTAGTAGCTGGATGTTAGAGGTGTGGATTAGCGCCTCCAGTCATTTGTAATTCTGTCTTGAACACTAGTTATCAAAGGTGAAAAGGGGATCCGACGCCCTGTCGGTTACCGTGGGTACACACTGTGTTCATCTGTGTTCTTGCGCGTTCTTGATTCATAGCAAGGTTTAGCCACTGTGATTCGGTGTTTGTGATCGTGATCCTCGCTTAAATTTGGTATCAAAGCCGATCGATTGCATTCACTTGCGTTGAGTTGATCCAGATCCATGGGAGATCGCGGGAGTAGCGGTGGAGTAGAAGGCGGTGGCCGGATCTAGTATCCGCATCTGACTGCGACCAACTACACCAGTTGGCGCATCAGGGTACAAGCGATCATGGAGGATCAAGGCGTGTGGGAGGTGGTGGAACCGCCGGAGGAGACCTCAGATCAAGGCGCAGTGGCGGTTACGATGAGAAAGGCGAAGGACATCAAGGCACGAGCACATCTGCTCCAGTGCCTACCTAACGACTTGCTGATGCAAGTGGCCATGAAGAAGACTGGAAGGGAGGTCTGGGAATCTCTCAAGGCGAGGTTCGTGGGTGAGGAGCGAGTCAAGGATGCACGTCTGCAGACTCTGAAGAGTGAGTTCGACGACTTGAGGATGAAGGAGGAGGAGTCGATTGATGGGTATGTCGGGAAACTGATGAGTATGTCAGTGAGGTACGCCAATCTGGGCGGTTCACTCGATGATGCGACGCTGGTGAATATGTTCGACACTGTGCCTGATCGCTACATCAATGTAGTGGCCGGTATCGAACAATTCTATGATCTCAAGAAACTAGCTTTTGATGAGGTGGTTGGTCGATTGAAAGCTTTTGAAGAACGCACGAAGAGAGGAGGAGCAGGTGTGAAGTCCGAAGGGGGTCAATTGCTTTTGACTCAAGCTGAGTGGGAGGCTCGGCAGAAGAAGGTTGCTGGTGAAGCATCTGGAGGGAGAGGACATGGCAGTAGTCGTGGACAAGGTCGGGGTCGCGGCGGTGGAAGCAGTGGCCGCAGAAGCAGTGGTGATGGTGGCAAGGAGGGCTCGGGAAAGCGTGACAAAAGCCACATTAAGTTCTTTAAATGTCACACATATGGACACTACGCCAACAGGTGTCCAGGAGGTGAGAAGAAGAAGGAAGATGAAGCACATCATGCCAAGAAGGTTGACTACGAACCCACAGTGTTGCTCGCTGAAATGGCAGAGTCAGGACAACTCGAGCACCTATTGCCGGATGATTGTCAGGTTCAAGGTGAACTGGATCTGAATGAGGTGCAGACAGATTCAGAACTGCACTTCACTGATGATGGAGGGCTATGTGGGGATGTGTGGTATCTGGATAATGGTGCAAGCAACCATATGACTGGAGATCATAAAAAATTCAGAGATATCGACACCACTTTTGGTGATGGCTCATTTGTTGAGATTCATGGTAGAGGGTCTATTCTGTTTCAAGGTAGATCAGGGGAACAATGGATGCTATCTGATGTTTATTTTATTCCTAAATTGAAAAGAAACTTGATTAGTTTGGGTCAGTTGACTAGGATAGGACATAAGGTAGAAATGGATGATGATTACATTCTTGTGACTGATAAGATCAGAAATAGACTAATCATGAAAGTTCAGATATCAGCTAACAATCTATACAAGATTCAGTTGGATGTTGTTAGTCTAGTTTGTCTGTTTGCTAAAGCAAATGAGGAGTCATGGTTATGGCATGGTAGACTTGGTCATGTAAACTTCAGATCAATGAAAATGTTGGTGGGAAAAGAAATGGCAGGGGGGTTACCTCTGATTGAACATCCTGAACAAGTATGTCACTCTTGTTTGGCAGCTAAGCAAACTAGAAAGTCTTTTCCAAACATGTCTAGTTGGAGGTTAGATGAGCCTTTACATTTGATACATGTTGATCTTTGTGGGCTTATTACACCTGAAATAGTTGGAGGCAATAAGTATTTTATGTTATTGGTTGATGATTGTACTAGATATATGACAGTGTCTATTCTGAAAACAAAAGATCAAGCTAGTTCAGCATTTGCAAAGTTCAAAGCAGAAGCTGAAAATAGTTTGTGCCATAAGGTAAAGATGGTGAGATCTGATAGAGGTGGTGAATTTCTAGCAGAATCCTTTAAGAGCATCTATGAACAAGCTGGGATTAAAAGACAGTTCACTGCTCCTTATTCACCTCAGCAGAATGGGGTTGTTGAGAGAAGAAATAGAACTGTTGTAAAGATGGCTAGATCAATACTGAAATGCATGAAGGTACCTGGGTGCTTCTGGGTGAAGTAGTGAGACACTCAGTGCATTTGTTGAACAGGTTGCCAACAAAAGTTATGGGGTACAGAACTCCATTTGAAGGGTGGTGTGGTAGAAAACCACAGTTAGGCCATTTGAAGATATTTGGTTGCAGGGCAAATGTGAGGCCAGCAAAACCAAATTTGAAGAAGCTACATGATAGAAGCTCTGTTATGGTTTATTTTGGTGTGGAGGATGGTTGTAAAGCACACAAAATGTATGATCCAAAAACCAAGAGGATTGTGGTTAGTAGAGATGTCATCTTTGAAGAAACAGTGACATGGGATTGGGAAGCTGAATTTAGTGAAAATTCAGAATTTAGAGAAGAAGAGGTTGTGGAGTTTGTATATCAACCAGTTGTTGGTGGTATTGTTGGTGGAAATAGCCAGCAAGGTGATCCAGGTGAACATTCAGGGGGAGCTGAAGGAACTGGTGGTGATGTACCTATCACAAGTTCTGTGAATCAGCTAGTTCAACCTGAGCAGGGTGCTCAGTCTGACACTGTTGATCGATGGTCAGGCAGCAGAGTTAGAACCAGGCTCTATACAAAGTGCAAATAATGATCAGGGTGATGATCATGGTGATGTTGACATGGGTAATGACAGTGATTATGATGAACCACCACAGAGATTCAGAAACCTTAATGAGGTGTATGAAGATAGTGTTGAGGTTGAGATGACCTATGACACAGAAGTGGAAGCACTGTTAACTGTCATGGAAGAACCAAGTAATTATCTAGAAGCAGCTGGTGATGGGAATTGGGTTGGTGCCATGGAAAGTGAAATCCAATCTATCAACAAGAACAAAACTTGGGAGTTGGCAAAACTGCCAGTGGGCCACAGACCAATAGGTTTGAAGTGGGTGTTTAAATTGAAGAAAAATGCAGTAGGAGAAGTGGTGAAGCATAAGGCCAGGTTAGTTGCAAAGAGCTATGCACAAAAACAAGGAGTTGATTTTGAGGAGGTGTTTGCACCAGTGGCAAGACTTGACACTGTCAGACTGATCCTTGCTCTAGCAGAAAACAGAGGCTGGGAAGTACATCATTTGGATGTGAAAACTGCATTTCTCAATGGTGATCTTGTTGAAGATGTCTATGTGAAGCAACCAAAAGGCTTTGTGCTTAAAGGGAAGGAACATATGGTGCTGAAGCTGAGCAAAGCACTGTATGGACTGAAACAAGCTCCAAGGGCATGGAATTGTTGACACCGTTTTTTGGCACGTGTCAATATGATCTAAGGATTGTGCCGATCGGCAAAAGGCTAGTTGCCGTTCCTTATCGGCATCGGGATATTACCGGTTAGATTGCCGATAAAGGCAAGAGTGTTGCTGATGCAGACAGGGACTTGTTGCCAATTGAGGCAGGAAGACGTTGTTGATGAAGGAAAGGGGATGTTGCCGATAGAGACATGAATGTTGCCGACAGGAAGAACATTGCCGATGAGAATTGAGGCTTTATCGATGTGATGAAGGCAACAATGTTGCTGATGGAGGCAAGAAAGCGTTGCCGATGAGAGCTAAAAGCCTGTTGCTGATAGGAGGAATATTGCCGATGAGGACGGAAAGCTGCTGATGAATGATGATGCCGATGGAAGCAGGATGAAGTGGCTGGCATCAGCAGAGAACTGCCGATGGCGATAGAAGAAGGTTGCAGATTAGAAGAAGTCTGCCGTTGGAAGGTGTCATCGGATGTTGCCGATGAAGGATGACATGGCTAACGTGAGCATACAGTTGCCGATGGCGCTAAAAGGAAGTTGCGGATCGGAAGGATATGTCGATGGAAAGTTTCATCGAAGAGAAGAGATAAGGAAACTGGTGATCTTATACCAGTATTGTTATAGAAGTTTGAGTCCGACTCTTGCACGAGTCATTTATTTCCTTTAAAATAGAAGAGTTTGTTTAGGAAAATATTATTGTTATTTGGGTCCGACTCCTACGCGAGTCAGTTATTTCCTTTAAAATAGGAGTTTGTTTTGTTTAGGAAAAGTACGAGTCGTATCTATTTGCAACTCCCTCTGCCGGAGTATAAATAGGTGCCCAGGGGTGCTGTAAAAGATATATCCAAGCATATCAAATACATCTATTATTTTTTATCTATCTTTCCAGCAATTTACCCTTTTATCGTATTATTAGATGTAGATTATCTACGAGTTCTTCAAGTTTCGACGGGCTACATCTCATCGACCTCCATCAACCCTTGCAAGTTCCGCGTTTGAGCAACCTGAGCCTTGATGTCCGGGCGCATCGCTGTCATCTCGTTCAGCTCTACTCTAGTTATCCTGATCAGGTTTGAGCTTTTACATCTGGGCGCATCGCCGTTGTCTCGTTCAAATCTTGTTCTAGTTATTGTCCTTGTCGATTAACTAGTCAAATCGACTGGCACACCCTCAGAGATCGAATTCGGGTATAAGCCCGAGGTGTTCGCGGATCCTTGACGACTTTTTGCGTCAACAGGAATATAAAGCTTGACAACAGTCTGAAGAATCTTGGTTTCAAGAAATGTGCAACAGAACCAGATTTGTATAGCAGAGGGACTGGTAAGTCAGCTCTGATGGTGGGAGTATATGTTGATGACCTGATAGTTATTGGTGGTCAACCAGAAGAAATTGTAAACTTCAAGAAGCAGATGACCTCTGTGTTTGATATGAGTTATATGGGGAAGATGTCATTCTATCTTGGGATAGAGGTAGAGCAAAGAGAGGATTACATAGCTATCAGGCAGACTAGATATGCAAAGAGAATTCTTAGTCAGTTTGAAATGGCTGATTGCAATGCTACTAAGTGTCCTATGGACCCAGGAATGAGACTTGATGCAGATAAGAAGGGGCAGAGAATTGATTCAACTCACTATAGAAGAATTATTGGGTGTTTGAGATACTTGCTTCATACCAGACCTGATTTGGCTTTTTCAGTAGGTATGGCAAGTAGGTTCATGGAAAAGCCCACTACTATGCATCTGATTGCAGCAAAGCAAATCCTGAGGTACTTGAAGGGGACATTGAATCATGGGTTGGTGTATACCCAAGAAGGCAAACAGGAGTTGTTGGTAGGTTATACTGATAGTGACGTAGGAGGAGATATTGTGGGAAGGAGAAGCACTGGAGTCATGTCATTCTATCTGAATGGAAGCCTGGTGACTTGGAACTCACACAAGGAAAAAACAGTTGCATTGTCATCATGTGAAGCTGAATTCATGGCAGCTACAGCAGCAGCCAAGCAAAGCCTATGTGGCTCAGGAACCTGTTGGGTGAGATCGAATCAGCTGAAGACAGTGACACTGATGGTGGATAACAACTCAACAATAGCTTTAATGAAGAATCCAGTCTTTCATGGCAAGAGCAAACACATAGAGATCAAGTTTCATTTCGTTCGTGAATGTGTGGAACGTGGACAGATTGTGGTCAAGAGAGTTGGAACACTAGAGCAGAGAGTTGATGCTCTGACAAAGCCATTGTCAGCAGTGAAGCTTGGCATGATGGGTCACTTGCTTGAATTGGCATTCGTGATCTGGGTGAACATCAAGATTAAGGGGGAGATTGTTGGTGTAATCTTGTGTTCACCGACAACCTGGAAGTCGAGCTGGAGCCGGTTAGGCGGGAGGCACAACAGAATTTGAATTAAGTCATTGGCGGGAACAATTGGTGGCTGGACTGGACGTGGTGACCGCACCCACTACGGAGTCTAGAACTGCCAGTGCGTTTCAGTCAATATCAATATGTATCCATGTATCTTTACGTTTTATAGCTCGGTAAGCGTTGTGTAAGCTATTGGTATAAGTAGCTGGATGTTAGAGGTGTGGATTAGCGCCTCCAGTCATTTGTAATTCTGTCTTGAACACTAATTATCAAAGGTGAAAAGGGGAGCCGACGCCTTGTCGGTTACCGTGGGTACACACTGTGTTCATCTGTGTTCTTGCGCTTTCTTGATTCATAGGTTTAGCCACTGTGATTCATTCGGTGTTTGTGATCGTGATCCTTGCTTACACACTCTAGGTATCGTGTAAACATGAACTTTTTGGATTGACCATTCTCATGTTCTAGTACTCGTTTTAATTTAGGGAGTCCATATCATTGATATTTTGTATTCTCGTGAAGACCGTACATGTGACTGCTTAGGCATGTGGTAATTTCCATCAATGGGGACATTTATGTTGTCAGAAAGCTGTGACATGAAGTAAATGATGCGGGTGAAATATTATACTCATGGCAGTTCAATGAACCATAAAAAGAAGACCATATGTATTAAGTACTCGATCACATGGCAGAAAAAAAAACTCAGAGCAAATTAGGGAATGGAAACGAGGAGGTGGGTAATGCTAATATTTTTTTTCATGCCTCTGTTGTTCCTGTAAACAGAGAACAAGTGCCAAATCAACAACTGTTTTTTTTTGTTTATCACTAGACAAGGTGTATGTGGAACTAAAATATTGAATATATATATATATATATATATATATATATATAACTAGAGGGATTTAATAATGTGCGATATCTGTTTCAGAGGGTAGCTGACAATGTACAAAGTATTGAAGTGAGTAATCAAGGAGTCAATGTGACATTGATTACTGCTGGCTATATAAACTACGATGCTAGCCCTGCTCTCCCACTACACCACAACACCAATATAGCGTCAGACGTCTGACGTTAAAAGTGTATATTTACCAATGGACCATCAGACGGTAAAAGCATATGACAAACCATCTGCCGGTAAATACAACTTTAACGATCAATTGACTGTCGGTATATCTGCTTGTAATTAGCATTGGATGATCTGACGGTATTTTAAGATATTGGGTCAGACAGTCTGTCGATGTAGAGCCCTGTACATCCCCGCGCTTGAAGGCCCAGCCCAACTGTGGCATCATCAAAACCCTAAGACGCAAAAAAATCTCCTTAGCCCGCCACCAGTCTCTCTTTCCCGCGCTGCCGCCTCCACCAAAACTCCAATTCACCCGATTTCCCACCTCCCTGAGCCATCGATTCACCCAGTCCCGCCACCTTCCCTCTGTCAAATTTTCCCCAAATCACACGAGCAAGACTCAGCCCAAACCCTATCCTCAATCGATCTCCTCAAGCCCCTGCCCTGGGGAGCCTCAAGCCGCCGCCCTGCTGCACCTCAGGCCAGCGCGCCTCAGACCGCCGCCCTAGGGTTGGGTTGGCCTCCTTATTCCCAAGCACAGTCCTCCTTACGAGCGCCGGTCAGCAGGGGAGGGTTGTCGTCCGTCCTCCAGGAACGAAGCCATCCAGGTCAGGCCACCGCCCCAAGGTCCGGTTGCTGTGTTGTTGCGGGCACCTTCACGAGCACGGGTCTGCACGCTGTCCAGCGTAGGTCAGCAGGTTTAGACACCAACTACAGCTTCAGTGCCCTCCATCGACTAATTCTTTTTCACCTAGTAGCTATGAATGGAGCAACTGCACTTGTTTTCCTCAATGAAATTTATGCTTTTAGTGTGCATAGTGTTTTCATTATGATTTTAGAAGGTAAAAATTGCAAGAATCTGATATGTATTCCATTTTCCCCTTCAGATGTTTTACTTTCTCGGATCAGATTTGCCTGGAAACTACACTTGAGCATCTCTGTTCGTCAGGTCTGTAGCTAATCTTTTTTCATGCCTGCGATTCTATTCTATCCCCTTCCCTTCTATGTATTTTCCTTTTATTTCTGAATTTTCATGGTATTAGGAAAAATCCTTTCTGTTATCTCCTGTTACCTGTTACACATAGGGTACATGGGGATGTGTACCGGTGACCACTTATAGTGTCTGTTATTTCATAAATAGTAAGGAACAAGGGAATGGAGGGGGAGTTTACAGTACAGCTTGCTAGGTAGCATACAACCAGTTGATGTGCATGACAACACACTCAACTCTTTGCTTCGTTAATGGATGACTGAACAAAAACTTTTCCATTCTATCTTTCTGATGGTTCAGTTGCCCACCAAAACCTTACAGAGAACTTCAAGGTTATTGAAATAAAATAATAAGCTTACTTGGCTCGATACATTGGAGAGGTCATGTGAGAACTAAGAAGCTATAGCTAGGATTAAATACCTAAGATGCAGTTCAGCTACAGAAGATGCAAATTAGTTTACTGACAGCTGAGTCACACATGATTCAAGCTTATTGAACAACAGCCATACCAATTTCAAACTCAAGCTCACCACCACAGGATGCCACAATAGTCTGTCCTTTTCTGTTTCATTTAGTTTGAATTTGTATCTGTTAAAATATATTATGAGATATTATGGCTTTACATATGCTGCTGCTGCTAGCTGTACATATGCTGCTGCTGCTAGCTGTACATATTGCTGAAGGTTTCCTATAAAATTCTCTAAGATTGCAAATAACTAACATTGGGATGCAAATAGCTGACATTGCAAATAGCTGTACATATGTGACTATTTTCTAAGATTTGCTACAGATGATGTTGCAAATAATTTTGGTTTTTTTAACTGAGATACTTTTGCACAACTACATATGCTATATTAAGATTAGCTAAGATTGCAAATATGCCACTGAGATTGTAAATAGCTGTACACATGCTGCTGTTTTCTGAAATTCTGAGATTTTGTTGTTGGCAATTTTTGAAGCACAAGCTAATGCTGCCAAAATGCATAAAAGTATCAATAAATTTCATTGCACTGCTATTGAAGATGGCAAATAGCTGAGACATAGACCTGCATTGTACTACTTTCAATCAATTTAGGTTCAAACATATCCCATGTAGTTCCATTTTTAGTTATTAATCAGATTGATGTTAATTTTATTTTTCAGGTAGGATTCCATTTCCAGTTATTAATCAAATTAATGTTAATTTTATTTTTCAGGTACCATCGGACGCCACTAGGTGCTTACAAATGAATGGGATGCCTACTTTTGTGCAACTATTGCATTTGGATCCAAGTATTTCTTTTGCTTTTTAGTTTCTGGAAGAACTTGTGGTCTTAACATGATGGCAGTGCAAGAACCTGCTGTTGGATCCATGCATCTCCATTTGGTTGCTAAGTTTGTCAAAGTGATTGTGTACTGCAAACAGTTTACTTTGATATGCTCCCATGTATGTTTTATGACTTGGTGCAAATTGGATATGCTGACATGTATGTAATTGTGTTTTATGACTTGGTGCAAATGTGTAAGACACATACATGCATGTCATGCAGATTTATGTATTTGGGGACTAAATTTGTGAAGGTGAATGTGATGTGATGTGATGTGATGGATCTTGAATTAGTCAGAAATTCATATTTCATATGTACTGATTCTATTTTTTTAATCAGCTTTAACTATCTCGTTGGACAATCTGTCGTTGAATAAATGTATAGCTGTGCACGATCTGTCGTTATAAATGGTAACATACTATCAGTCGGTAAAGTTTTCTATGTCAAACTATCTGCCGGTAAAAGGTTAGTCTGCCGGTATAACCCTTTACCGACAGGGCTTACACCGACTAACTTGGTCTGACGGTAAATCTCTTTATCGACACACTATCTGACGCTAGAACGACTTATACTGACAGACCGTCCGTTGTTGATCCGATGTTGTGGTGTAGTGTCCAGTGTTGCACCGTACGTTGTTTCTAAAATTATATGGCTTGTGACAAGAACCATGGAACCATATTATTTTCCTTCTGTTTTTATTTAGTGTTCTTATTGGCACACTGCTTGGACGGTCGATGGAGTGCAGCTCCATTAGTTAGGATGCAATAGGCATGGGAAGCTGACATTCAATATCTGGCACCCGGCAAAAATCATGCTGTCGTGTGTCATTTTGAGCTTCATGCTTTTGCTTGTAAGAACTCAACCGATATGTTCAGGTGCTATAACTCTGTAATAATGACCTGATTTCTACTTTACGTAGATGAAGCCTGATATTAACTATCCTAGCTTTATCTAAAAAGAATGTTGTAATGTGAGGATAACTCACCATAGTATCGTTGATTCATGGCGCAAAGACGAACAGTAGCAGATCCCATGCGGGAATGGATGTAGGACAAATTTATACTGCACAACTTTGGCTAAAAATGACGACATGCATATTAGACTATATATACACAAAAGTTGTAGAACAGCAAAAAAAAATAGTAAATTCTAGAGGGCCCGTGAACTTGTATCACATTCTTGAATAGGTCCGTGTAGTCTGAGAACCCGATTTTCGACTCCCTAAACATAATAAATGTATCACTAAAAGGTCCAAAGCGGTTTTGAAATACCCCGGTCTCACACACGCACGTGGAAGCATTACTTAGTCGTCCATGGGCGGTGTGCCTGCGTGGGAGTCCTGGTCGCTTAGCTTATTAGCTAGTTTATCAGCTACCGAAACAATGTTGTTATCTCACAACAAAACAGCCAAAAACAGCATCAGTCGGCTTATCAGCCACCAAAACGATCAGACAAACAGGACAAGTTAGTGTAGACTCATTGGGTGTGTTTGGTTGGGTGGCTCAATCCCAACCAGGCTTCACAGAGCCACCTTGATGCTGTTTGGTTGTTTGTTTTGAGTCTGAAGCCAGGCTCTAGGAAGCCACCCACCACCCTTTAGCCAGGCTCCAAAAAACGCACGGGGTGGTCGTTTTCTCAGAGCCAGGCAAGGCTTAGCCCCGGTTGCCCGTTCTCGTCACCTCCCTCACCCGCGATGGAACCACCGGCGGCCTCTCCTACTCACGCTCCTCGTCTACCTCCGCTGCACGTCATGCCTCCGCGCCTACCTCGGCTTCTCCGTGCTCGCCGTTCTCCTCGTCCTCGGCGGTCAGGTCACGCCGCTCCTCTCCTACCTCGGCTTCCCGCTCGACGCTGCATCCTTCGCGATCCTCGTGCCCAATGTCGCGACACGCGAGTGCACTGACAAGAGCAAGGGCGGTGGCGACAGCGATGACACCGAGCCGCCACGGTTGAAGCGGCAGACCCCGTTCGAGGGCGGCGCACCGAGTGCCGGTTCCCGGGCGCCACGGGAGGTGGCGTGGTGTTGTACACGACGATGCTCCGCGCGCACGTTTGAGGAGTGTGACCACGCACAGGACGCGGTGGAGGCGTGCGCCGCGGCGGCGAGCGTGGTGGCCGTGGACGAGCGCGACATGTCGCTGCACGAGGAGTACCTCCGCGAGCTGCAGGAGCTGGCCGACGAGGGCGCGCCGCCGCCGCGGCTCTTCGTGATGGACCGCTACGTGGGCGGCGCCGAGGAGTGCTGGCGAATGCTCAACGTGTTGGCCCTGGTCTCCGTCGCCATCGCGCTCCACCAGGACGCGCTCGTCGCCGTCCATTGCCATGCTCGCCGCCTTTTGGGGTTCATGCTGCTTCCCGAGTGGACCACCTAGGCGCTACTCGTTGCCCTGGCCATCTACGTCCCCGCCACTGCTGCTCCCCGGTGGCCCTTTGAGTTTGCTACTTGAGCTAGCTATGCAGAGGAACGGGGAGGGTGCTACTTGAGCTAGACATGGTAATGAAGCTGTCGGAGGTAGTCGGTAGAGTTGCTCGGTCCTTCTCTTTCTTCCACCCACCACCTGTTTGACACAATGCCTGAGAGGAGGTAAACTTACCCGCCTAAAGAACAGGTGATTTTATCCAGAAGAAACCAGGCAACCAAACATGTCATTTGCAAGGCAGTCTTAGTTAATACATCCAACCAAACAACTGGAGTTTGGCTTGCTGGGGACAGGCTAAAGCTAACCAGGCTAGAAATACACCAGGAAACCAAACACACTCATTGTGACTCCTGATAGAAAGGGAATTAGCTTCTGTATTCAGTCGAAAGGGGGAAAAGCCCATTACAATGTGTACATGTACATATGCATGAAAGCCCATCTCTATTGTCGCAAGAGCCATAGCTCGCAACTCTGCCTCTGCACTCGAACGAGATACTTCAGTCTGCTTCTTTGTCTTCCAAGCAATGAGAGAGCCACCAAGAAAAATACAATAGGCAGAAAGTGAGCGACGATCAGAGTTGCTAGCCCAAGTAGCATCAGAGTAGGCTTGGAGTTGAAAGGAGCTAGAACGCGGGAAGAACAGACTATGATGAATGGTCCCACGAAGATAATGCAAGACCCGTACAAGATGGCTATAATGGATATGGGTGGGAGCAGAAACAAACTGACTAAGAATGTGCACAACATAAGAGATGTCAGTACGAGTGACAGCCAAATAAACAAGACTCCCCACTATATGGCGATACCGAGTCGGGTCAGTGAGAGGTTTACCATCAGTGGAGCGAAGATAAAGATTAAGCTCTATGGGAGTCTCAACAGTGCGATGATCAGTGAGAGAGGAGCGAGCAAGAAGATCTTATATATAGATAACACCCGAAAGTTGTGAAAGAGTACCCTGCTCAGAAAGAAATTGGCGAAGAGCACCTGAAAGATACTCCCCAGCAGAGTCAGCTCGAAGAACACGAATAGGAGCATCAAAATAAGTATGAATCATCCAAGAAAATTTCTTATATATAGATAACACCTCATTACGATGTTTCATGAAATACACCCATGTAAAACGAGAGAAATCATCGATAAATATGACATAGTATTGATGACCCCCTTTTGAAACAAAAGGTGCAGGACCCCATACATCAGAATGAACAAGGTCAAAAGGATGCAGTAACACTGATCTACTAGAGGTATATGGAAGTTGGATCTGTTTGCCAAGCTTACAACCCTGACACTGATCTAAAGAAACATCATCGGAGACATTTCCCAAAACACCAAGACGGACGAGAGCAGATAACCGGGAACCACATAGATGTCCCAAGCGATGATGCCATTGAGCAAAACAGGAAGAATTGGATGCAGGAGAAGCAGAGCCCACAAGACCGGCAGAGGCAGCAGAAGGAAGATGAAGCCAATCAAGTTCCCAGAGACGTTGAGAATCACGGCGGCGAGGGCCAGTACCAACTAGGAGACCCGTGCTGAGATCCTAAACACGGCAAGAGTCAGAATCAAGACTAACACGACAACCATGATCAGTGAGCTGACCAGCAGAAATAAGTTGCATGGTCAAATAAGGAACATAAGAAACATTAGGAACATGAAAAGAAGAAGAAGAAGAATGCCATGACCAACAACCGAGAGAGGGGAGCCATCAGCAGTTTGAACAGTGAGAGGAATAGAAGGAGAGCAAATAGAAGAAAGATGTGTGCTATGAGGCGTCATATGAAAAGAAGCACCAGAAGACTGAGACGGAGCAATAGATAGTGTTGGGACAGTAGTGACAGAACCAACAGCTCCAGTAGGTACAGAACCAACAGCTCCAGCTCCAGTTGGTGCAGGGACAACAAGACAACGAAGTAACATAAGTATCTCCTGTGTATCAGTGTGCTGAGACTGAGATTGAGACTGAGCCTGTGAGGGACGCCCACCTCGACGAGACTGAGTTTGTCGCTTCTTTTTGTAACAATGATCCTCATCATGTCCATCTGTCACAATAATTACAATGAAGGCCACCTAAAATGCGAGTCCCAGAACCACTAGAAGTTACTAAAGCAGACACTTTGGGAGAGGAACCAAGAATTCCAGACCGAGCAGCCAGAACCGAGGAGGGCGTCGACTGAAGTAGAACAACAGAACGAAGGCGAGTCTCCTCATTACGAACAACACAAAAAGCCTCCATCACGGACACACATGGCTCACGAGCAAGTAACTGAGCACGAAGATCTTAGACGAGTAAGGAAGTCATAGGTGCGACGAAGCTCAAGGTGGCTTTGTTGCTTCCCGCAGGAATCACAAGTGTTCGGAGACAACTCAGGACTAAGAGTGTCAAGCTCACGCCATACTGCAGATAACTGTCGAAAGAAATCATCAACTGAATTGTCACCCTGCTGTAACAACTGCTCTTGACATAAGGCGGCAATATAAGTGGACTGACCAGATGGCTGATAGCGTTGGCGAAGAAAGGCCCACATTTGAGAAGCATGATCAAGCCGAATAACCTCTCCAACCAGAGATGGATCCATGCTAGCAACAAGAACAGCCCCAGCACGGGCGTCTTCATCCAACCAAGTCTGATAGGCCCGGAAATGAGACATATAAGAGGCCATATCATCATCATAAGTTTCGCGCAACTTCTTTTGTTCATCTTCAGATGTTCCTAAAGGAATCAGCGGCTGCACTGGATGAGCAGGGAAGGCTGGACAAGGTAGCTCGCCACTGAGAAACTCCCAAAGTCGGAGACCACGCATATGCCACCGCATATGTGAAACCCAATGACAATAATTTGCGCCATTGAAAATTACTGGGCACCGAGGAACTTGAGCACTACCAGTACCAGAGGAAGGACTGTCAGCACTGGAAGAAGCCGAAGGGGATGCCATCATTGCTTCTAGCGCTCTCTCTCTCTCTCTCTCTTTATTTTTAACAGAGAGGAGAGTAAAGCAGAGCACTTACGAACACACAGGTGCGGGCAGAAGACACTCACGCATGCACAGGTGCACTCACAGAGCACTAACGCACGCACAGGTGCGGCCAGCCGCGGCCAGCCGCGGCCAACGCACGCGAGCTGAGGGAGCGGACCACGCGTGAGGCTGGTCCGAGCGGGCAGCTACCCCGGCGCACGCGAGCGAGCTGGCGAGCAGGCCGGAGCAGATGGGGCCGCACCGACGCGAGGGAGTAGCAACAACGCTGGCGGACATGAGCGGCGGACAGGAGCAGGAGGCGCACTGGCTGGAGGGGAAGAAGCTACGCCGCTACAGGAAAAGCTGGCTGACCCGGCAAGATGAACCACACCGTCAACAGAAGCTCGACAGCGGGCACGAGAAGCTCGACGGCGGGCACGAGCTAACCCTAACCAGGAGAAAAAGCTCTGGATACCATGATAGAAAGGGAATTAGCTTCTGTATTCAGTCAAAAGGGGGAAAAGCCCATTACAATGTGTACGTGTACATATGCATGAAAGCCCTTAAAGATATGGGAAGAATAAACAAGCATACACATAGGCTTTTGCTACGATACTCCGGAATGAATATGGATCATCCATTTATTCCGATCCAACGGTCATGATCATCTATTACCTTCTAGGAGGTAATAGTATTTATTGAATTTTTATTTTATAAAAAAGGTTGCCGCCGTCGGCGAAGGAGCAGCCTTTCAACGACGTTAGCGGGGCAGTTCGTGGCGGAGGAGCCTCCCTTGGGCTGCGTCGTCCAGGCGGCAGCGCGTACGAAGCGTCGAGTGGCGGCTTCAAGGTGACGTACGACGCATCCAGCAGTGGGGGCGTCCGGCGGCGGAGCCTACGGATGGCTGCGGCGGCGTCGCCGTGGTCCGGCGGTGCCGAGCGGGGCAATTCGTGGCGGCGGAGCCTCCCTCGGGCTGCGTCGTCCAGGCGGCAGCGCGTACGGAGCGTCGAGTGGCGGCGTCAAAGTGGCGGCGTCAAAGCGATGTACGACGCGTCCGGCGGCGGTGCCTCCCTCGGGCTGCGTCGTCCAGGCGGCAGCGCGTACGGAGCGTCGAGTGGCGGCGTGAAAGCGACATACGACACGTCCAGCAGCGAGAGCGTCCGGCGGCGGAGCCTCCGGATGGCTGCGGCGGCGTCATTACCGGTCGCATGGTGTTTTATTTTTTGGTTTTTTATTCATTAATTTATTTAGTAAATTATTAAGTTTAGAAAAATCAACGGTCTAGATTTGATTTAAGATATTACCTCCTGGGAGGTAACCGGAGTACCTGAGAGCATCTCCAACAACTCCCTATATGACTTGTTATCCTTCACAATTTGGCAAAACATGAAAAAACTCATCTCCAACAATTAGCCAAATCCGTTTGCCATCCTTCCCGGCTTGCCATCCCTCGGTGCCGCGCGCGTATCTTTACGCGCTCGCATCAGGCTTGCCATCGCTTGAGGCGGCCGCCTCGCTTCCCTTCCCGCGCGCTCGTGGAAACTTCCTCGCGAGGCCGCGGCGTCTTCGCTTCCCTTCCCTCGCGCGCGTTGGTCCTGTTTTCCGCCCGATTCCTTCCCGCGCGCCTTCCCGCGCCTGCTCATATATCCCGCCGCGATCAGGGAGGGAGCAGCCGCCATCGTCTTCACAGCCGCGACCAGGAAGGGTCGCCGCGATCAGGAAGGGTCGCCGCGATCAGGTTCAAGCCGCCGCCGCGATCAAGGAATGACCTGCCGCCGCTCATCTCTTCTCTTCGTCAAGGAACCTGCAGGTCATTTATGTTAGGGTTCGTCTCTGTTAGGATTCGTGTGCATGTATAGGGATCGTGTCGATCAGTGGTAGATGAATTGATGCCGGGCTGGGGCTGGATGATCCTCTGTTGCCGCACATATACGATCCTTTGTTTTGCTGCACCTGATTAATGCTAGTACGTGTATAGGTGCGTATATGCTAGTACGTGTATAGGTGCGATCCTTTGTTTTGCTTGCTAGCTACATACACGCTTTGGCTGTATGTTCATGTCGCCACACAGAAAAGTGCCATGGATGTGTGTTTGTAGTGGATCCGATCTTTCTTATTCTTCCTGATATATATGGTGCCATGGATTGGATCTTGTTATTGTTCATGCTAGTGCATGTACATTCCATAGATGTTGTTACTGCTAGTACATGTTACTGATCATGCATTGTTCATATTTTTTTTAGAGTCATGGAGATGCAAGGAGATGGTTTTTTGTCGGACATTCTCCTGAATGAACAATATGGCCATATTGATGGTTCAGATGACATCGACATTCCAATCTCTCCAATTACACAAACTACTCCAGAAGTCGAAATTGTGTCAGCAAGTCGTGGTAACAAGGGAACCAGGCGGTCAAAGAATTTTCATTTTACAGAAGATGAAATTGTTTGTGCGGCCTAGTTGGACGCTAGCAAAGATCCCCTCCACGGGGCCAACCAAAACCGTAGCACGTTTTATGGCCGAGTTCATGTTTTTTTAGAAGAACAAAAAAACTCCAGCTCTGCGAACTGAGAGTTCTATCATGCATCGATGGCTCACAATTTAGGCTCAAGTCAACAAGTATTGTGGATGCTATGCTCAGATTCAACGTAGACATCTAAGTGGAAGTACTGTCACAGACACGGTAAATATTATGTGTTTAATTTTGTACCTGAATTTGGTTTATTTGAGGCTGATATATAATCTTGATTCATTGGTATACAGGTTGCAGAAGCTTCGAAGCTGTACCAAGAGCAAGACAAGGATAAAAAAAATTACTCTTCTTCCTTGTTGGAACATACTAAAGAACGATGACAAGTGGCATACCAAGATGGCAGAACTTGCGGAACTGGAGAAAGCAGAAAAAAACAAGAAAAAACAGAAGAGCGCTAAGGTGTCCAGGCCAAGGGACGAAGAAGACAAAAACACTGATGAAGCAGGCACATATGTTGTTGGTCAAGAATCACAAGCAAAGAAAAGGTCAGATGGCATTAAGAAGGTAAAAGAAAATCTTAGGCGAGGTGGTGGGGAAGCTTGCGTCGAGGCGTTGGACAGGATGTGGGCAAAGAAGGAGGAGTCTGATAAGGAAAAAGAAAAGGCAATTAAGGAGAGGTTCGAGGCTACACTAGACCTAGACAAGCAAGCACTAGAGCTTGAGAAAACAAGAGCTGATGCAGATCTCAAGAGAGCTGATGCAGAACAGAAGAGAGCTGATGCGCAATTGCTGAAACAGGAAAAAGAAATTATGTTCACGAACAAGACCTCCCTAGACCCGGTACAGCTTCAATGGCTTGAGGTGATGCAAAAGGATATTATGGCTAAGCGTCTTGGAAATTAAACTTAGATCATGTCATTTTAGTTCTTCATCGATTGAACCTTTAGTTTATTTATTTCAGAATTATGAGCTATAAACAATGATTTGTTTCAGAATTATTTGATGTTATTTTAGTGCTATATTGTTTGAGTATGTGTGCTATAAACGCTTCACTATATTTGTTTCACGTGTGTGTGCATGGAGCTGTTGGATTCGACGTGTGTGTGCAAATCTGATTGGACGTTTTGTGTGTCTGCAACTGTGCATGAACCGGCAGGTGCTGTACTGGTGTACTGTAGATGGATGTGTGTCATATGCTGGCATCCTTCTGCACGGTCTGCAGCATCTGCCGGCGAATCAGTCCTCCTGCACCTCTCTGCACGGCCTGTACCTTCTGCCGGCAGCGAATCGATGGTCCTGCGATGGGACATCATTGGCCTACTGGTGTTCCTGTGTGTCAGATGTTGTGCTTTGTTTTCAGTGATCAAGTGCAAATGATTGGTGGTTACGTACTGCGACGGGAGAGATGAGACAGAAGACATCATCCAAATGTATAATCCAAATTTAATCATATATAATCCAAACTCAACATATATAATCCAAACTCAACATATATAATCCAAATTCAAATGTATATAAATTCATCATAAACATCAAATAGTGTACGAATATAAATCTGCATGATTATTCCACAGGTGTTCGATGAGGTCTTCTTTCAACTGTAAATGTGTTTGCTTGTCTCTGATTTTTCTCTGTGCCTCAATAAATTCATCCAATGAACGATTAGTTTGACCACCAGCAGGTTCGACATTTTCACCACTGTACTCAAAACGCTCGTTAGGGTGCGTCACAAAACCTTCGTCTTCTACAATCATGCTGTGCATTATCACACAAGCCCTCATGATCAGCACCAAAGTCTGAATGTCCCAAGGTCGTGCTGGTCCTCGAATAATGGCGAACCTAGATTGAAGAACCCCAAAAGCTCTCTCCACCATCTTCCTCGCAGCTTCTTGCGCTTTGGCAAAATATTGCCTCTTGTTCCCCATAGGCAGAGTGATAGACTTCACTAAAGTAGCCCAGGAGGGGTATATACCATCTGCAAGATAATAACCCATAGTGTAGTCATGACAATTAATGGAATATTTCACTTCTGGAGCTCTACCTTCTGTCAGTTCATCAAACAAAGGAGATCGATGAAGAACATTTATGTCATTATGAGATCCTGACATTCCAAAGAAAGCATGCCAAATCCAGAGGTCGTTCGAAGCAACAACCTCCAAAATGATAGTTGGCTTCTCCACATGCCCCTTATATTGACCCTGCTTGTCGTATGGACAGTTCTTTCATGCCCAGTGCATACAATCTATGGAGACTAACATTCCTGGAAATCCTTTTTGCTCACCCATTGCAAGTAAGCGTGTTGTGTCCGCCTCATTGGGATATCTGAGGTACTCATCTTCAAAAATTTCAACAACAACAGTCACAAACTTACGTAGACTTTCAAGTGCAGTGCTTTCGCCAATGCGAACATACTCATCTGTCGCATCAGCTGCCACCCCATAAGTGAGCATACGCATTGCGGCAGTGACTTTTTGGAAGCAACTCAATCCAAGAACATTGCCCGCATTCCTTTTCTGCACAAAGTAGTCATCGTGCGCTTCAACAGCATTCATTATGCGTTTGGAAAGATCCCTAGACATCTTGTACCTGAAGAAGACGTAAATACGGATTATGAACTCTAAATATTTCAGCACATTGTAAAACAAATTCATTTTAAATTTAAAGAGCAATAACCTTCTACGGAATAGTTCGGGGCCGTATGTTGGATTGTCCGCTAAATAATCTTGATACATCCTGGCATGACCACCTTCTCTTTCACGGTAAAGAAACCTATGACCTTTGACAGAGCCACCATGTCTTCCTTTTTGATTGGAGAAGGCTTGCGCAATTAGAGCAGCCGATAATATCATGGATTCATCGTCGTCATCAGATAATGAATCCTCTAATTCTCTTCGCGTACCGGATCTCTTCCTAGACATGATTCCTAAACCAACAAGTTTGAGGATCAAGAACAAAACCTAGATCACGTAGTCCTATAGGAGATCCTCTACTGTTGGGACATGGAGATGGGAGAGACTTGGTTTTCTACCTGGGCCGCGACGGGAGAAGTCGATCGAAGGGAGGAGGAACTGCGGCGGCGGCGCGACGGGATGCAAGGGGCGCCGTCGGGGGCTGTTCACGAGCCGTCGGGGTGTTGTTCAAGCGAGATGGAGAAGGCCGCGACGGGATGAAGGCCACAATGGGTACCGGTCACCAACTAAAAATTGGTGGGCCATCCTCTTTTTTTGATTTGGCAAGTGTGATTTAGCTAATTGTTGGAGATGACCTCTTTTCAACTTGGTAAATTATTATAGCAACTTGCTAAAACACAAGATTTGACAAGTGAAATTTGGCTAATTGTTAGAGATGCTCTGAGCATTGGCCCATACACATATATCTCTAACAACTCTGACGTGGTGCTTGTTGCGCTCGCAAGGGAGCGCTCATGAACGCCGAGCTGGTGGCATCCGAACTCGGGGTGGCGCTGGCTGCACCAGTTTTTAGTAAACGGAGACCCCATACTGCAGTGGCCCACAGGAACGGCCGGGCGGTGGCCTCCAGGAAAGTAAACGGAGACCCCATACTGGCGACAGCCTCCACGTATTGCCTGCACAAGCACAACTAGGCCTGGCCACCGCAGAGCTGACATGGCTCGTGGGCGACGCGGCGTCCCAGAAATCAAGGTTCACCTTCTGGCTTCAGACCATGGAGCGTGCAAAGAGTTTCCGCAATATCCTCGTCAACACCTTCCTCGTCGAAGCCGGCGACGACAACACCGGCGGCACTGCGTCACAGGTGCTCCAAGTCGGGCCACTACTGCCTGCACCCAGCGGCGGCTTCGACGGTTGCATTATTGCCAAAGGTGATCTGCTGCTGCATGACGACTCGGCGGCGGCACCGCGACGCCGGCGCTGCAAGAACCCAAGCATGTGGCAGGCGGACGAGAGCTGCGTGGAGTGGCTAGACGAGCAACGTGCGGGGTCGGTGATCTACGTCTCGTTCGGGAGCTGGGTGGCGTCGATCGGGCGGGACACCGCCCGGCCGTTCCTGTGGGCCGAGGGGAGTGGCGCCGAGGGGAGTCAGATCGACGAGAGGTTCAAGTTGGGTTTAAGTGATTAGGAAGTTTTTGGTGGGAGAATTGAAGTGAATAATTGTCCCACTTCAATATGAAACCATCGGATTAGAATCGTGTGCGCTTGATTAGAGTTTGCATAGTTGGCATAGCTAGTAGATTTGCATAGCATATGTTCCCTTCTTTTATTATTTAAAATCCCAAACAATTGTAGATACATAAATTAGACGAGATAAGAGAAGAAACAGCTAGCAAGTAGTGCGAGAATCTGTGAGATTTTGTCAGGTGTGCACAAGTAAGAAGAAGCAAATCAGAATGGTCGGCCAGCCAGTACGACGCTAATCGGCTGGCCTTCATGTAGAGATCGACCCCGGCCGCGATGACTCCGGCAGGCTGCTCAGTCCATGGACGCCGCCTTCAGGTTCTGAACCACAAGCGTGGCACGGAAGGAGCCAACAACTTGCGCTGCTCCATTCCTGCAGGAAGTGCGCTGCTCCATCCCTGCAGGATGTCTCCTTCAGCTCCTACGCAACTATTGGCCTCCGGCACCTTCTTCGGTGTGGCATCCGTACTTACCAATGGACTAGGCCGCAACCACACTGAGCCAAGCCATTGGACCTTTATCCACATGCAAATTAGGAAATCGGTCCGTTCGTAGTGTGGCTGAATGTCCTAATACCTCCTATGCCTATTAAAGAAGCACCATACAACATTTTTTTCTATCTATCCGTTTCTTCTAGTTTTCTCTGGATTCATGGTAGGAGCAAGACATACCATGTTCATACATTGGCATGCATAGACATGTTATATATATAGTCGGGATTCTCTTGTTTCTTTAACCAATATGATGCAACATTCATTGCCCATGTCCCATTTACTAGCCCATGCAACAATCTAAGGTTGTTCGACAAATTTAAGGGAATGGGAAGGGTACAAATTAAGAATGGAAAGTCTTGTCACTCATGAAGACATAAGGGGAAATGATTTGCCTCTCAGAGCTGTACTCATTTGCAAATAAAAAGAAAATTACTTTTGCTGATGGAGCAATTCAAGTACCCACACATAGTCCTTCCATCTGCCTCTTTAATTTATAGTCTATTCCATCTGCCTCTTTCACATCAAGCACATGAGCAAATGATTCTGCTCCAGGTTGAACTAGAGGGCATTAACCTAAGCAATTTACCTGATAGTTGGCAATACATCAGGGGTTCTAATACATTTTCAGTAAGATCGAAGGGCATATAAGCATTTGAGTGGCTATTTGATACTGCACCCGGTATACAGATGGTTGTTGAAATCATCCTGTCAGAACAAGCACAAAGTGTTCTTTTCATTACTGATTAAAGCTAGACAGCTTAAATACTCATGAGTTACAGTTACTAAAAAGAAAGATTATCGATCTTCAGGATTATAACTACGTCTTATGCAATGGAAACAATAAAGAATCTCTGGTCCACCTTTTCTTGGGCTGTCCCTTTGCCACTCAATGTTGAAATTGCTTCCAATTCAGATAAAACAACACCTTGAGCCCCTTTAGACTCTAGAAAGTTTCAGGAACCAATTACAAAGTATCATTCTTTATGGAAATAACCATTTTCTAGAAAGTTTCAGGAACCAATTACAAAGTATCATTCTTTATGGAAATAACCATTTTAATGTGTTAGTAAATCTGGAGGGCGAGAAACGACAAGATCTTTCATCAGATCAGCCCTAATCTTCACACTTCAAAGGCTCACTTCAAGAAGAACTGCAGTTGCTATCATTGCGATTGAAAAAAAAAACACTTCAATAGTTTTAATCAATATGGATGCCAACCTATCGTAACTAGATTCAAGGCAGTGATCATCCTTTTTTTTTCCTCACCTTCTTTGTTTCCTAGATCCTCTAGTCTTCATTTGCACTATTTTCATGTTGTAAGATTATACTTCCTTTTTATATTATATTTTTATGCTGTAGGTGAAAAGTGGATATGGTACTATACATAGGTACCAATTTCCATGCCATTTCATGGCGTATCTCACAGGACACAATAAGATGGGATGAGAAAATTGCAAAATAAACACGTACGAATCCGCAGGATAAGCCCCGCGTAGCTGATAGGGCCACGTCGCTCTTTATTTTTTAACCGCCCGATTTGCGTGCGGTTGTCGATCTAGCCGTTGACTAGGGCCGTCCAACTCGCCTGCCCCGAGCATTGCGCTCCTCCCGTCGCCGCCGGCTCCTCGTGTCCTCTCGCCGCCGCGTGCGTCAACATCGGCCCATCGAGAAAAGAGAAGGCATCGGCACAGCAACCGAGCTACCTTCTCTGAGCATGCGCGGAGACATGGGGTAAGCCCTCCCGAATCCTCGTCCACCGCTCGGGTGCTTCTCGTCCCCTCCACCGGGTGCTCGCGAATCCTAAGTTCCCAAGGGCCGGAGCCGTCCGGATGGGCGGCAACGAACGAGCGCGCTGGCTGTGGCAATGCAGGGGAGCTAGTGCGTGGATGGGTTCTCCTTCGCTTGCGTCGCGCTGAGCTGGCTGCGTCCACCACTGACTCGCTGGTAGTGGTAAGCCTCACCGGAACCTACTCATTGATAAACGCAGAAACGATCAGTTCGATCCAGCTCTCCCGCGACCCCGTCGACGCGTTGAAATGGCGAGCTCCAATCGAAGCTAACAAGGACCAGCGCACAGTCAAAATTGATGAGGACACAAGAATCCCTCTTTGCATTTCCATCTTCAATTTGGTAAGGGTGTGTTCATCCTCTTTGTATTTTCCCTATTTCTCATGCATAGAGCGATGATGCTTGAAGCTTGATGCGTCCTGAAGTTTTTAGGGAAACATAGATTTTAGTCTAGGTGGAGACGGCTATATAGTTAATTCCTACCTCCTCTGTAATTTATATTGTTGACTATTACTTGCTGACAAAAAAATATTGCCATCTGCACAAATGTAAAATGATTGCCTAGAAGTTCCTACTCTCTTTGCATTTACCTGGCTAGAATCATGTCAGTTCATATAATGATGAATTGATGATCCATAAGTGTACCAAAATCCACTACTACCACTGTTGTCTGTCATTTTAAAGTGACCCTATATTTTTTTTAAAAAAACTATGAAGGTGAAGCAACTTCAGTTTGATCGATTCAGTCTACAAAAGTAAAGGCTTCTCAGAAACTCTCCCTAAAATAAATCTTCATGTTTTTTATGCATTTAGCCATTTACCTTATATTATCAAAACTCTCGAGATTACTGTGAATCCTAGCAAAATTATACAATGTCTATCTTATTTTACCTTCCTAAACACGTACAGCGTGCCTAATTTGAGGCCTTTGTTGGAGCACAATCCTTACCAGCTCTTTATTTATATAAGGTTACTATTTTTTAAGCTATGCAATACTAATTGCAATATAACTCTTCCACAGTAGAGCTAAATTCTCAGACTAATAATATCATAGTTTTCTGCTGATTTTCTTTGGTGTCTTTCTCATTTTTCTCACTAGGTTGTAATATATCATATCCATCTCTTCAGAGTATAATAATGAGTATAAAAATATGATAATGACCTACACTTTAGGAAACAGCTAAAAATACTCCAATCACAGGACGAACGCAAGCATCGAGGTAATCAGGTGAGTCGGTAAGAAAGTGAAAAGGCATATTATAAAGTGTCAATACTATCTACACTCCTTCGGTTCAGGCATTTAACTTGATCTTAAATAGGAGCTGCAATGTCAAAATCTGATACATACATAGCAGTAGGAGAAAAAGAGTAAACTCTGGCACCATGCTTGGTCTTGCATCTGTTTTGTTATACATGTATCCATGCATGATTTCAAATAGTCTTTGTATCAGCTAAGTCTTTTGTTGTATAACTATTCCCTCCATCCCGAATTATAATGCACTTTAAAAATCTTGGAGTGTAAGTATCTCAGATTTTGACCAAATTTATATGATAATATATTTTTATAATATACCTATTTGATGTCATAAATCATTATAACTTTCTCTATAATTTTAGTAAAACTTTTGACATGTTTCAATTCTCTAAGATTCTTACAATGACTTACAATTTGAAATGGAGGGAATATTAATAAGCAACAACTCTTGCATCTCTATTCTCTTGAAGTATATGAAGTTTTGCAATGATGGAATTGGCCTATTTAAGTGAGGGCGCGGCAACGCCGCACCATTTTTTCTAGTAAAAATAATGAAATATGAGGCATTGTGGGAGGGCGATAAAAAATAGAAAAAACTAAACAATAAAGTATATTATCTCACTAGGCACAACAACATATGGGATAGAGAACTAGAAAATAAAGGACAAAAAATATAGTTATTAATATTAAGAGGGGATAAAAGATAATAACTTTTTTATGACAAAAAGATAAGGAATTTAAAACTAGAGCACTGGTCACTAAACTCGCAAAGTCCTAGTCACTAAGCTCACAAATCGACCATTTAGGTCCTCAAACTTGTTAATTTGTGTCATCCCGGTCCCTAAACTTGCAAATGTACCATTTAGGTCCTCAAACTTGTTCAGTTATGTCATCCAGGTCTCTAAACTTGTTTTGAGTCATTTGAGTCCAAACAGTACATTTTAAACATTTGATATCAAAAAATTATTTATAACTTTCTCAAATAAACTCAAATGAAGACAAACTTTATATAAAAAATATAGCCCTTGATGCGATCTACAACTTTGTTGTTGAATTTTTTCTAAATTTAAACTGTTTATTAGGGTATTGAAATGGTCTAATTAAAAGTGTTTTTAAAATCTATAAAATTTTAAAATTAAATTTGGGATAACAAATGACTCCAAATAAAAAAGTTTCAACTACAAAGTTGTATATCATATTGAGAACTGTAACTTTCATATAGACCATCTCAATATCCAAGACTATTTGCTAATTTTCAATTTTAAATTTCAAAATCTATAAACTTACAATAATATTTTGAGACCCTAAATAGTTTAGATTTAAAAACTTTTTAACTACAAAGTTGTTGATGGTGTTAAGGGCTACAATTTTAATATAAAGTTTATCTTCATTCGAGTTCATATATGAAAATGTTATGAACTATTTTTTGATATCAAATTTTTAGATCGCTATGTTTGGACCCACGTGAGACTCAAAACCAAGTTTAGGGACTAGGAGGACATAACTGAACAAGTTTGAGGTTCTAAATGGTTCATTTGCATGTTTAGGGACTGAGATGATACAAAACAAGTTTGAGGACGTAAACGGTTGATTTACATGTTTAGGGACCGAGACGACACATCGGTGTAAGTTTAGAGACCGCTGGTTTACTTTACTCTCAAAACTACTCGCAACTCAGGACACAACAAGGTAAGATAAAAAATATATCATTTACGGTTAATGTTTTTATGAAACATAAAAATGAAAAAAAACAAAACACACATGTGTAGGGCATGGAACCAACAACCTCCTAGTTATAGAAGTAATGGGCTCACCATTGGGTTAGCATTACAAATTGGTAATGTTGGTTGCAAATTTTCTTATTCAATGAACTATAATCCTGTGTTAAGTAGTAGAAGGCTGCCCTATAAGATATGCCGTGGCCCACCTAGCATACCCTGTAGGTCCGCCCCTGGTTCCACGGATCAACTCGCTGATGGTTTCATAAAGACCATCACTGCTTGTCTCCTGGCTGCAGACTTTAGGGGCAATCTCGAGCTGGTGGACCTATCTTCTTCTAAAACAAGCTACGTGAAAATTTGTTGTTTGGTAGACTAGGAGACCTGCTTCTGAGGGCGCAGCTCTAGAGATTGCCACCAAGCGTCTCTTAAGGAATAACGGACTGACTCTCAGCAACCTACACAATCGATCAGCTGAATGTCCTGGCACCTCCCATTACTATGCTTTTCTCATGCAACCATAACCTAACACTAAACATTGTTTACGAACAGAAAAGATGTATGCACAACAGAACAGGGGAAAATACATACAAAATAAAGACATGCAAAATTAATACTAGTAGTACAGATTAACCCAACTCCATTTTTCACGATTTTCTCTCTCTTCTTCTTTCAGTCACTCTGTTCACATGTTCTGATCATTGTAAGAAATAAGGAAGTTTATACATATTTATAACCTTTTCCAACCCTTGTGTACGTTCATAATCTCAAAGGAATATCCAGCACTCTAGGTATCATGTCAACATGAACTTTTTGGCTTGACCATTCTCATGTTCTAGTACTCGTTTTAATTATGTTGTGAGAAAGCTGTGACATGAAGTAAATTATACAAGGGTGAAATATTATTATACTAATGGCAGTTCAATGAACATGAGAAAGCATACCATGTATTAATATAAGTACTCACGTGGCACAAATTAGGAAATGGAATGTGGATGTGACGATGCTAATATTTTTTTTTCATGCCTCTGTTGTTCCTGTAAACAGACGTACAGAAATTAAGTACCAAATCAAAATTTGGTTTTTTGTTTATCACTAAGGTGTATGTGGAACTAAAATATTGAATATATAGCTAGAGGGATTTAATAATGCGATATCTGTTTGAGAGGGTAGCTGAGAATGTACAGAAGTATTGAAGTGAATAATCAAGGAGTAAATGTGATATTGACTGCTCATGACGCTATAAACTATGATGCTAGCCTGCTCTCCTGTTTTGCACAATTGTTTCAATGTTATATGGCCTCTGACAAGAACCAATGAACCATGGAGGCATAGGGTATTTCCTTTATGTTTTTATTTGGTGTTCTTGACACATTTCCTGGACGATCGATGGAGTGTAGCACTGTAGCTCCGTTAGGATACAATAGGAATGGGAAGCTGCAGGACATTCAATAATTTGCTCCTGGCGAGATCAGTTTGCCATATGTTGTAATGTGGCAACCTAACCCAGCATCAGAAGACAGTACAGTAGGCATAATAATCTACACCATTTGGGTGGAAAGACTACTGGAATGACAGTGTGTTTATGTGCCTGCCGGTTTTACTCGTCATAGTGTTGGTTCGTGGCACAAAGACGAACAATAGCATACCCAGTGTGAGAATGGAGGGAGGACAAATTTATAATATTACACAATTTTTGCCAAAAATGACGACATGCATATTATACACAAAAGTTGTAGAACAGTAAACAAGAATCAAAATGTTACCTTTTAATCGAGGAATATACAACATTTACCGCTCTCATTCATTGACACCTCGCGTTCATTGACACCCGAATGAGGAGGGCGTGCTGTACGGCTCTCAGGTGGCACGTACGTGGCACTTATGCAGAAACTATTAACTGCTCATGAACGCCAAGCTGGTGTGGCATCCGAACTCGAGGTGGTGCTGCCTGCTGGATATCTAATATTGCAATGCAACATGTTTTGTGGGATTTCTTTCATTCAAAGTCCCAAGCAATTGTAGATATATAAATTAGAAGAGATAAGAGAAGAAGCAGCTATGGTTTCACCCCGACCGCGATGACTCCGGCAGGCTGCTCAGTCCATGGACGCCTTCACGTTCTGCACGTATGAACCACAAGCGTGGCACGGAAGGAAGCAACAACCTGCGCTGCTCAATCCCTGCAGGAAGTGCGTTGCTCCATCCCTGCAGGATGTCTCCTTCAGCTCCTACGCAACCACCGGCATCCGGCACCTTCTTCGGTGTGGCATCCGGAGTTACCAATGGACTAGGCCGCAACCCTACTGAGCCAAGCCATTGGACCTTTTCCATCTTGCGCATTAGGAAGTCGGTCCATCCGTGGTGTAGCTGAATGTCCTAATACCGCCTATATATGCCTATTAAAGAAGCACATCATAAAACATTTTTTCTATCATATCTATCTGTTTCTTCTATTTTTCTCTAGATTCATGGCAGGAGCAAGACATGCATTATCATGCATGGCATAGATAGGTTTTATAGTCGTGATTCTCTTGTTTTATTTAACCAATATGATGCAACATTCATTGCCCATGTCTCATTTACTCCATAATACTAGCCCATCAACACTTGCTCTCACATTTGCTATAACTTTGTGAGACACAAACATTAAGTTACCCGAGCTGTATAAAAAAAAAAGCATAAATGTTAGAGCGAAATTCATCCGAGTTTTTATAGATCCTACATTATTGGACAGTATGGTCTGAAGCCATAGAGCGCAGAACATACCATATGCATATGGATGCTATACACCAAAGAATAAGATTTTGCAAAACTCAAGCTAAAGTATAAGGTTTTGAGCTAATGAATTGGAAAACAAATAACTCGGGCAAAGCAGCACTAATAGAGGACAAAACCATGCGATTGAGCCAAATTTGACAAAATCAAGGTAATTAACATATGAGAATTTCTGGTCATTGGTCGTAACCATAACCGGAGGTGGAGAGAGCATGCATGGTGTATACCACCCCAAATCCAATGCACCAGTGTTGAGCATTATCGTGGTGGCAATTTGGCTGGGGCATTACCTCATATAAGGATGACACTAAATGAGCGGTTATTGATGCCTCAATACTTCCAGCTTCTCTAGTTCTGGATTGTGGGTGATGGATGGTGAACCGTACCCCCTCTCGGGGAAGAGCTAGTATGTATTGCATGGGTAGTAACCGATCAGTTGCTTGACATGCTCGACGAGGCTCATGACGGCGTGCTCGATAGCTCTGCAACATGATGGTCAACTCTTGGCCTCCATTTGTCGAATTGCTAGTCTGGCCACTTATTCCTTTAGCTACAGGATACCATTGTTGTTTTTTGCTTAGCTTGGCAAAGAATTGGCCAAATTATGCCTCTGTCATCATGAAGAACTGCACAAATTCTTCCAATCATCATCGTCACCGTACCACTGCCATTTCTGTTTGTCGCACCATTAGTTGGGCTAAAATTCTTTGTTTCCCATGGATGTGTAAGCCTTATGGCTTTGGTGTTCTTATATGACTATCAGTTGTGTATTATCTACAGATGATAGAGGCTAGAACGTACTTTATTTGTTCCATTATTAAAAAAAGCCATCTATTTGCACGGAGACGGCACAAGAAGTTGCTGCTCGAGCTAAGTAATGGGACATATTGGCTCCGATTCTAGACTCAATTACAGCGCTTGGATGAGCACAAGACTTCTATTGTAGAGGCATGCAGGTTTTTAGAGTCTACCGTCATGTTTCTGTTTGTTTTTCATGGATGGAGTTTTTCTTATCGTCTTGGATATTAAGACTGGTTCATGTTTTTTTTATTTGTCTGTAATAATTGGACTGATTCTTCCTCCTAGAGAAAAGATGAAGCTGGAACTTTGTTTCCATTATCTAAAAAAAAGTAATGGGCCACACACGGTCCCTGCCTGTCTAGTAAATCTATTCTTGCCCTTGTTCACATAGATTTTCCTTACCTGCTTCACGTAAGTATGCCGGCCCACATCTACTGTCGATGTAAGTTATTTGGCTGTAGTGGTCATTGCTAGTGTCACCGCAACAACAGGAATGCTCTCATTGCCAATGTCAGGTAGCTGAATGGGTGCCAATGGTGAAAAATCCATCCCTTTCTTGACTATGCCTTCCTGCTCGATTATGTTGATAGCTTGACAGTCCAGACTGACTATGACTCAGCAGAAACACCAGCAGAGACAGGGAATTAGCGACAAGGACGATGATGGGATCTGCCAGGTCTTGTGTTAGGGGTAGCTGCCCCACCATACGGCAGGAGAACTTCACCTCTTTCTGGTTTAAACTATTGAAAAGCTAGACTTCGCGTAGTACGGGTAAATCAATCTCTGGTTAAAATTTAGGTACACGTCGATAAGATGGCCATGTACCTAAACAACACCGTGTTATATATCCTTGGATACTAGAAAATTCAGAATTCACATATATTGGTAGGGGTCAACAAATCAACATGCTATATTCTGCACGGGAGAGATCACTATTCTTGAAACAGTTGGACAAACAAAACGAATCTTGTGTTTGTGAAAAAAAGGCATTAGGTATATAAGATACTTATCAGGTCTGGTAGAAAAAGGAACAGTAAAAAAAACAATATCTTACAATGGTAACAGCTAGCTGCGCTTCAAAATAATGATGGAGAACACATGCAGAAAATAAATAATCATAAGCAAAGTCAGCCTACTGACATGAGTATCGCGAGATGGGGAAATTGTTAACTGCAGGCACAATAGCTTTCGAGTCACTACATAATATAGGGTTTAATCAATGTCTCTTTCAGAAAAAGAGGGTGAGGGAATCACCCCGCAATACAAGATACTATTACGATGGACGCAAAAAGAGGCTGGAGGCTACAGTGACGTTGTAACCCTGCTTCCATTTTCATATATATACACCTCCTCGCTTATTTTTTTGACACGAAAAAACTGTGGGGAAGATCCCCACAGTGCACTCCGAAATTTTATATTAAAGAGAGAGCAAGGTACTTACATGGAGTTTAGCTAAAAGCATCTAGCCAAAAACAAAAGAATGACCATAGGTCATCTTTGAACCTAATGGAAAAAAGAAGACATTGAGATTTAAAAATACCAAACCATGCATCTGGCGTTGACACTCTTCTATTGAAAACTTTATCATTCCTTAGCTTCCATAGTTCCCATGCCGCAATTAGGCTTGTTTCAAGGAAGCAAGTAAGGGATGTTATGCATTCTTTGCCCCTCAATGATGCTGTCCTTAATGTCGACTGTTATGTCCCAAAGAATGCCAATCTTCTGCCAGCAAGCACGGGCAAAGGAGCAGTCGAACAAAAGATGATCAATTGTTTCAGGAACTCCATCATTGCACATGATGCAATTTAAACCACCTTCAACATGCATTTTCCTTCTGTGAAGCATCGTTTTGGTATTGAGCTTATCAATAAGCAAAAGCCAGGCAAAGAATTTGATTCTGGGGTGCATTTGGATTTCCATACTTTTCTGTATACAGGATGGGCCTCCATCCCCTTGAACACATGTTTATAAAACTTCCTGGAAGTATATCTGTCCCCCAGATGGGCGTCCACTTGTCATCTCTGTCCTGATCATAATCTAGATCTTGTAGATGATTCTGGAGAGATTCCAGCTCTTCTGCTTGCATAGCTTCAAAAACTGATATACTATCTGAGATGGCAAAGGATGCCAGTCTTGGATATTTATGGAGTAGTATTTCCTGCAACCAGAGGTCATCCCAAAAGCATGTCGATCGACCACTGCCCAACGTGCATCTAGTTACCCCTCTAAAGATTGTGTTGAGCCTTAGGACATTCTTCCACCAGAAGGATCCCACTTCTCTGCTAGCATGAGGCACTTTATTGATATAATATTTGTTCCAAATGAGTCTTACCCATGGTATGTGTCGGATACCTAGAAATAGGGTACCCAATTTACCAGACTCCACAAAAACAAAATCACCATCAGGGGCTCTTCCGCCTCGCCCGAGCCAAGGTGGCGTCATCCGAGACGTCATCAACCCTCGGGGCTCCTCCGCCCTGCCCGAGCCAAGGTGGCGTCAACCGTGACGTCATCAACCCTCGGGGCTCCTCCGCCTCGCCTGAGCCAAGGTGGCGTCATCTGTGACGACATCAACCCTCGAGAGCTCTTCCGCCTCGCCCAAGCCAAGGTGGCGTCTCCGTGACGTCATCAACCCTCGGGGCTCTTCCGCCCTATCCGAGCCACGGAGACGTCATCCGTGATGTTCCACACCTTCGGAGATCTCACCGCCATCAATAGCTCGGGATGCCCTAGCCCATATAGTCAAAAGGTCCACAGTACCGTCCGTCCTCAGGGATGGGGTTCAAGGCATGAGTCGTCATGCCAACCTTTGTTCACCCTGCGGTACAAGGTCCTATGCTGCCTAACCGGCGACTTCTGCACGCTACACCCGCGCCATACCTTCGACGGACAATTCAACAGGGATTAGAGTGTCATCAGACCTGTATGACGGAACGCGGGGCTGCCCGGTCCTGTGCGACTGACCTCCGCCCATGCCCTGGTAAGGGGACAACAAAGTTCTCAGTCACGAGATACATGGCTACAGCGCGACGAGGACGAACAGGATCCGGACATGTGTCTACTAGCGCAATCTTCCTCAAGAAGGAAGGCAGAATGAGGACAAATCTCCCCCTCGGCAGCAGCCCAAGCCGGGCCCACGTTCACTCCCCCTCTCTCTCTAATGTACTCCTCCATATCTCCCTACGTATAAATGGAGAGAATGGACCCCCAATCTCTCTCTCGACATCCAACATTCATTAACACACACTCAAACTCGCACACACGCGGGCACCCACCAGAACCAAGAACCTCATATGCACGAGACCTGGGAAGGCGCTTCCCTCTCTCACAAAAGCTTGTAGCTCCCCTCTACGAGCTCTCCACGCTCGGTAATACGACTCCGCAACACACTGGACGTAGGGCGTTCGTGCCTGAACTAGTATAAACCTCTGTGTTCTCCGAGCGTAACCATCCGAACTCCGACACGCTTAGAAATTTACTCGTTGGCCGTCTAGACCCCGCCATTTTAGACACCGATAGTTGGCGCACTAGGTAGGGGACCATCGCGTGTCACCCGTATTTTCGAGTTTCGGATGCCTGATCGCTGCGTTGATTTCGCTCCGGGCTCCATCGTTCGTTTTGGTAGCCTGGACTTCCAGTGCCACGGGCAGGGGGCCGACCTGGATCTCCGTCGCCCTACGGCACTCCAAGGTAGCCATGGATGCCATCACCGCATCCATGGCCCACCTCCATCTGTCTCCCTCCGGAGAACAAGCCGCTCGTCGGGCTATCGTCCCGCGGGCTGATCATTTTCCATTCGAGCGCTAGCTCGACACTCTCGAGGGACTCCAGCCAACTCAGGAGTCTCTGCGCAACTTCTACTTCGTGTTCGCTAACGTGACGGCGCAGCTCGCAGGAGGGCAGCCACTCTCCCCTGGGCGCGTCAAAATGCCCGTCTCGGAGGCGCAACCTTTCGGCATGAGGAATGCCGCCGCGTCGTATGCGGAGATGGTGGCTGCGTGGTTCCATGCTGACCCCACGGAAGGGAGACGAATGGCACTCGCGTCCCACCACTCTGGCTCCACCTCCGATCTCCTTATGAGCTCCGAGGCCACATCTTACACCAACTCGAGCCATGGGAGCATTGATCCCTAGGACCCCCTAGACTTCGACGATCTGGACGATCAGGAGGCGCTTCACGGCTTACTCCAAGCCAACGATTATCTGCTCGACTGCGACTCGAGCGATCCCAACGAGGACCATGGCCGCGAGTGCTTCATGTGCGACGCACCTCCACCCGCAACCGCCGTCGATCCCACCCTCATCGAAGAAGGGGACGACGACGACGACGGCAGCCACACGCCCGTCCGCCAGACGGTGTGCCAGTACCCTAGCCGAGGCCTGACCCACAGTCTTCGGAGGCCTGGCAGCAACAGCTCCGCGACCTCCGCGACATAGAGCAACAGCTCGCGGAGCGACAGCGAAAGGTGACGTTCAAGCGCGAAGCCGCCAGGGATCCCGTGGAGCCTCGCGCTCGCAGGGAGGCCCGGGCGGTACACCACCGCATCATCAACGATGAACATGGCACGCCGCAGTTCGCGCGGGCAAGCCAAAACATCGCGGCAGCAAGGATATTGCTCTGCAACCTTCCGATCCTAGATGCTCCGACGGCAAGCTCGCTCACGACGAGTTGAAGACCATTTTGGAGCGGGCCACGGAACAACAGGCTGAGAGCTCCGCGTCGCGGAGACGTGGGCTCAGCGTCGACCACCCAGCCGGTGCGGCTCCTGGCGACCGCGAGGGGTCGGTCCATCTGGATCCCGCAGCGGTCGAACACCGGCGTCCCACCGTGCACGCTCGCATAGGCGAAAAACGCGACGTGTGCGACACGCTCAACGCGCGCAAGCACGCCAAGCAGGATGGCACAAGCCGAGGCTACCACGTCTGATGTGGCGGCCGATATGACAGCGATGAAGACTGGCCTCCCACGCTGGAGCCACCGGGCCCCTTAGCGTTCATTCGTCACATCCGGCGCGCGCCGTTCCCGCACCCTTTTCGACAATGAACCAACGCCGTCCGGTACTTCGGGGAAACGAACCCCGGGCTCTGGCTCGACGACTACCACGTCGCCTGTCAGGCCGACGGTGCGAACGATGATGACTTCATCATCCACAACTTACCCCTTCATCTTTCGGACTCAACCCGCACGTGGCTCGAGCACTTGCCACCCAACACCATCGATGGGTGGGAATCTCTGCGACAGGCCTTTGTCGGGAATTTCCAAGGCACCTACACGCGCCTAGGCAACCCCTAGGACCTCCGCGGCTGTAGACAGAAGGCGGACGAGTCCCTCTAGGAGTACATTCGTCGCTTCTCTTAGCAATGCACGAGGCTCCCGACGGCGGCCGATGCAGACGTGGTTGGGGCCTTCCTCGTAGGCACGACCTGCAAAAAGTTGGTCCATGAGCTGGGCTGCAGCTACCCTCGCACCACCGAACGACTCCTCGACATCGCCACGAGCTACGCGTCGGGAGAAGAGGCGGTCGGCGCAATATTCCACCCCGACAAGGGAAAGGGAAAGGAAGTCGAGACCGCCGGCGAAGGAGGCTCAAACCGCGCCCAGAATAGGAACAAGAAGAAGGGCAAGCCGCAGCGTGGCGGCGTCAACAACCTTGTCGCAGCGGCAGACCGCAAGCCTCCCCATCCCTAGGGCGGGAAGAAGGTGGGCAAGTTTGACGACATGCTCACAAAGTTGTGCCTGTATCACAATGGGCCGGTCAAGCACACTCTCCAGCAGTGTGACATGATGGCCAGATACTTCAAGGCTGTCCCTAACAAGGACGAGCCGAAGGAATCAGAAGGCCAGGATGGGGACGGGGGTCACAAAGACTCCTACCCCCACGTCAACAAGTGCCTCATGATCTTTGGAGGCCCAAAGGCCTACAACTGCAAGCGTCGGCAGAAGAAGGAGCGGCGCGAGGTCTTCGCTGTCGCCCCGGCAACTCCAGCCTTCCTCGACTGGTCGGAGCCCGACATCACGTTCTGCCAAGATAACCATCCGAGCCACATTCCCCACCCGGATCGTTATCCACTCGTCGTGGACCCGATCATAGGGAGCGTGTGCTTCACCAAAGTACTGATGGACGGGGGTAGCAGCCTCAACATCATGTACTACAATGCCTTCGAGGCCCTCGGTCTGCGTAGGGAGAAGCTTCGATCCTCGGGGGCTCCCTTTCAGGGGATCATCCCCGGGAGGCAAACGGTACCCTAGGGCAGATCGTCCTGCCCGCCACGTTTGGGGAACCAGACAACTTCCGGACCAAGTTTCTCACCTTCAAGGTCGTGGCATACCGAGGGACTTACCATGCAGTGTTGGGGAGGCCGTGCTATGCGAAGTTCATGGCCGTTCCCAACTACACTTACCTCAAGCTCAAGATGTCGGGGCCGTACGGCATCATCACAGTCTCCTCTGACGTCAAGGTGGAGTACCAATGCGAGGTGGACTGCTGCGAGAACGCCATGGCCGAGGTGCGAAACGAGGAGCTGGTGGCAGTGATCGAAGCCACTGACAAGATGGACGTCGACCCCTAGGGCGCGAGGAGCTTGGACGCCCACGGCACCAACAGCTATGTCACTTTTCTACTATTTTCTAGTATACCTATCACCATGTACATACGCATGTAATCCTTTCTTAAGAGCAAAAAGTTCGAGGAATAAAAACGTGGGAACTCTCGGACCGACCGCTTAGCAAGGTGCACTCTCGGCGCGTGCTAGAACACACCTCGCTTGGGGGCTAGGAAGGGGGTAACTCCCTGTCTTTCACTCCAAAAACTTTTTCGCTCAAAACCGCTTTGCCAAACCCGCTAGGCGAAAGCCCGATCTCCCCCACCGAGAGAAGAGATCTCGCCGGACCGTGCCGAAGGGCCACGAAGTACCCTGGTTCCTCGGAGCCAAGTATCTCCACCCAATCCCACACCCGAACAGATCAAAACTCCTCCTAGGGAAAATCGGGCAAGTAGCCCAAGCAAAAGGCAAATGCGAAAACCAACAAGCAAACAAACTTAAAATAAGCTCACCAAAGAGCTATTAAAGTCGTCTAAAAGCCCTCCCGAGGGCACAACATAAGATAACTTAGTTTGTTTGTTACAAGGGCCCTCGGCCCTGATCTTTGACCACGCAGGGTCACTCCTCCGGCGGCGGGACCACATCGTCATCAAGCTTGGCGGCCAGGATCGCTGCAGGTTCCTCCGCGTCGGCCTCGATCCGATCGAGCAGTCCTCTGGGGCGTCTGGGGTACCCTTCGCTGACGAGCGTAGGAGTCACCGTGTCATAGAGGCAGGCGGCGATGGCCATCGTGCGGTGGACCCCGATGTGCAGGGCCTCCCGGATCTGCACTTGGCCCCGCTCCCAGAGCAGGCCGACGCGGCTTCTGGCCGCTGCCGGACCACCCTCGACGGCTACCACGCCGAAGAGGTCGCACACCCCGTGCACGGCCTCGCGCAACGCTTGCGCCTCCTGCGCGCCGGCCTGCAACGCTGAAGCAACAAAAAGGGGATCTCAACCTCCGAACAAATGGCACGCAATGCCAAGGCAGACGGGCAGACGGAGGAAACATACCTGAGTTCTCCCCCTCCAAACTGTTCACTGTTGCGCGGAGCTGTGAGGCGACCGTTGTCAACTCGCCGACCCGGGCGGAGAACTCCAAAATCCTCCGGTCAGCGTCAGCATTGCGCTCGAGCGTCCGGTTGGACAGGTCCTCAAAGCGGGACTCGGCGCCATCTCGCTCCTGGCGGATGGTGTCACACTGGCGCCGCATGGTGTCGCACTCCTCCATATAGCCCAGCGCCAAGACGGCCCGGCGCCGCGCTTCCGCTTCGGCATTGCGCTCGGTCGTCAGGCACTCAACTTCAACCTGACACGACGCGCGCTCGTGCTCCAACATCTCGCGGATGTCCTCAGCACCGGTACTGGCCACGTCCTGCTCTCGCTTGACCTGCTCGACGTCGGTGGCATTCCGGCGTGCCAACGCTCGAGCGTCTTCCTCCCTCGCCTCCAAAGCCCTCAGTTGCTCCTCCAGCTCGACCACTCGGCTGCGAACAGTCAAGAGGGTCTCGGCCACGTCGGTATCCCCGGCCGCTACCCACGACCCGGGGTCCCACCGCCCAACCTCACGGCGGAGGAACTCGGACTTCTCGGCGCTCGTCGCCATCAGAATCTGCGGGGAAAGGGATGTCAGGAAGTCGACCGGAACAAAAGAAACAACGCTTACGTTCAAATGGCTCCTCACATTGCCATGATGAGAGAGATCGTCGTTGAGCGACGCGACCGACCGCTGAAGCCCCTCCACCGCACACGCCACGCGGCGACCATGCTCCCGGCAAGAGCTCGCAACACGTTGCCAGTGTCGAAGTTCTCGCTGGTCGTCCAGCACGAACACAGGCTCCCCCGGGTTTTCCCGGTTGACCCACGCGATCGGGTCAGCATCCCCAAAGGAGTGGCGGTCAGCGCCAAGTCGGCGAAGGACCCCAGGAGCGGTCTCTCCCCCGACGCCAGCCGGCGCGCTCTGTGAAGTCGTGTCGGACTAGGGGAGAACAGATTTCGACGCCCGCGCGGCCGCCCAACTCTCCTCTGTGAACGACCGGGGGACTATCACGTCACGAGGCGACCCGCCACGGGGAGGGGGCTGTCTGGATGTCTCGCCTCCCCCGCGCCGGCCATCACCGCGGCGTCCCCCAGCGTTGCATCCGTCCGGACCTCCTCAACGTCCATAGCCACGGTGACGTTCGGGCCACCCTCCTCCCCAGAGTCGTCGACGACTACCACCTCCGGGAAGAGGATGGCACGACGACCGCGGGGCCGGCGTCAGTAGGAGTCTGTGACGTCGCGCCAACCGCGGCAGCATCGTTCAGGGCCGGGCCACTCCCGGTCCCTGCGGTGCCCGATGAACCTGTGGCCAAAGCCGCGACGTCCTGTCCCGGACCAACCAGAGGCACCTCCCGGCGCAGTCTCTTCCAGCCCGCGTATTCGAGGCTCCCGACGGCCCTGCGACGTCTAGCCCATGTTCACCTCACAAACAACCGACCACATTTATAAAACGGAGAAGGACACCACGCAAAGCAGGCTTACCGTGGGGAGAAGACGCAGCCACATTTTGGTAATGACCCCGTTACGCCACGGCTCGAGGACCCCGAACCGATGCTCCGTTCGCCGTCCCCGCCTTCCACGGGCAGGACGGGAAGAGGAGTGGACGGAGTGCCGCCGGCAGCACCGCCCCTAGAACTACCAGGGGTTAGATGCGCGCCGAGCACCCTCACCGGCGGCACCACCACCGTGGTCGCGACCGCGGCCGGCTGACATGCTGTCCCCGCCGTTCGAAGCGCAGGGACCACCTCCGATAGAGGACGTCGGTCCTCGTCGTCATCATCATCGTCATCCTCCCCGAGGGCCTCCCAATCCATGTCCGCTGCACCTTCCACAGGCGGAGCAGGAAGAGGCGCGGCCACGTGGCGAGCCATCGAGAGGGGCCCCTGCAGAAAAAGGACGAACAGTGAGCGAGTTGTCATCACCAAATAAAGGGAGCATGGAGAAGAGACACTACATTACGGTCTCGACTCACCAGCTCGACGAAGTTGAGGTTAGGGTGCATCGGTGGACAACGGTAAGCGCCATCTTTGTCCAGGGCGTCCCCGACCAGCCTCCGGGCGACTTCAACCACGTCCGCTAGCTCCAGGTCCACCGCCGCCATGGAGGACCCCTCACGCGACACCCCTGGAACCATGTCGTTCAGCGCACGCACCCGCGCCATGAGCGGGAGCACCCGGCGCTGCAGGAATTGCACGACAACACCTGAAAGGTTCAGCTCCGCATCACAGAGCCGCCTCAAGCTCCGGATATAGGGCGTTATCCCCGCAGGCTCCCCCGGGGTCAAGTCGTCGTTCCAGCTGGGGGGCTCTTCGGCAAAACGCCGGCCCGTGTACTCCGGGAGTGGTGCCTCGGGGTGGTTCCGAATGTAGAACCACTGTGAGTGCCATCCCCGGTTGAACGAGCTCATTCGCGCTGGCATGTAAAGGTGGGAGTTGGAGGAACGGATACTGATGGCGCACCCTCCGCTCGACGGCACCCATCTCACCCCTCCAGAATGGAGGAACACCGTTGCCTTGAAGAAGAACCTCCACAAGTTGAAGTCTGGCTCCGTCACCAACATCCCCTCCGACATGGCCGCGAAGGCCACCAGATGGAGGACGGAGTCGGGATTGAGATTGTGAACCTCAATCCTGTAATGGTGAAGGATCCCCCGGAAGAAGCGAGATGGCGGCGTCCCGAACCCGCGCTCGTGGAACGGCAAGAAGGAGACCACATACCCGCTCGGCGGGTCCGGCCTATCGACGCCGGTGGGGACGATCCACTCGGCATCATTGTCGGCGGAAAGCTCCGGGCGCAGCATCCCCACATCCGCCAGCGCTGGAATACCGGGAGCCGCGCATGACGGTAGGTAACTGACACCATCCGACTTTCCTCTCGCTTCGAATCCCGTATCCCGTATCTATCATCATTACAGGATCCGCCCCGGGCCCACCGCACCGCGCACACGCACAAGATTTTTTCTGTATACGTCCCCAGTGCGTCGCAACGAGACCCCCGGCTCGTCCGAGCTCGGCCAACAAACACGAGGATCAGAAAGGCCTACACGTGGTGCAACCAGTGACAACGGCCCACAGGTCCAGGTAAGCTAAAGGGATAGGGGCTATAGACGCCCTGACGGCCCATTATGGTCCAGAGATACGAAGGCCGACCCAGCGGGTTCGGAATGGCTGTCTGAGGACAACAAAGCGAGGGCGAATGGGGAATGGACACGCTAGCGGTCATTAGCCTGGCAATCGGATGCCAAGGTCATTCCCAGATTTCGTATTTGAGTCCGTCTTTACGGATGATTGGTTCATGGTATTCCTACCGAAGGAAGGCAGCAGGCCCCCGGGACCCATCGAACGGACGCGGCTACTAAATGAAACCGATTTGGGGTGAGCCACGACTTTGGCCACAAGCTGGGACCCTAGCGAACGGGAACCGAGCACCCCACTCCGATTTGCCCGTTATTACCTCGACGAGCATCCATAGTTCGTCCGATTCGAGGATGTCATGGTTCGGCTCATATTCCCCCTTCTCGCGGAGAGATGCGCGGGGAACACACGAAAATACGGCATATACCCGAGACGATTTCTTTACGCCGAGTAGAGACTCGGGGCTGCCGCCGCACCCCGCCTACTGGTTCAAACAACTGGATAACGAAGCAGAGAAAAAAGGCGCACTTTACCTGACTTGTCAGAGGTCCTCACAGGTAAACACCAAACACCACTTTTCATTTCGGATACACAAATGTTGATCCTTGTAGGGTTACACTCTCTCTCAGAGCCATGGGGGATGAACCCGATCATCAGACACCAAAAAACACGAGGACGTTTACAAGGTGGACTGGAGGGAAATCCCAGGCCGAACGACCGAAAGCTAAAGGTGCCCGAGCGGCACCCGCGCTAAAGAACTCACCACCGCCCGACTCACCTATGTGTCCGTGACAAACAACCCAGCCACGAGGCTCGGGAGGCATCTGCCTAAGATACAAGGTCGCCTCGGACAACGGTGCCATGACCCAGGGGCCACCTAGACCAGACGTGCTGCAGCTATGGGAGAACAGCAGTCGCCTCCTCTTCAGGGAACCCCAGGACGCGCCCCTCCTCCGAAGTTGACTAGCCACGTTGCAGCTAAGCTCCCTAAGCTGCCCCGCGGTCGAGGACGCCGTCGGAAAATGGCTCCGAGCCCGCCGAACTTCGGTAGCTCCGAGTCCGCCCGTCTCGCGGACGGCGGCATCACCATCAACCAGAAGCCAAGGATGAGTAAACTCCGGGAGTCATGCAAAAATGCAATGACTTTTCCAGTGGACACATCCTTGATTGCCCCCTGGGGTGGGGAAGCACGTCGTCGTCCCCCGGAGGCGGAAAGCAGGATCCAACCGAAAGGATGGACTCCACACCTTCCGCCCCCCGGAGCGATTCGTGCAGGAGGTGGTGACACCCTCTCTTCTACCCGGTGGTAAGGATAAGAGGAAGCTATGCACACCTCACAGAGTTTCCTCTGAATCCTGCCATTGGGCGAAGAGGGATGCATCGACCCCCAACGCAGAACTTCCTCTGAATCCGGTTTTGCTCTCAAAGGGCCGCTCGCCAGGGCGGTTCAAGGGACTCTCCGACGGGACCTCGGAGGAAGAATCTAAGGCAAACCATACTGTGAGGATGTGAATCTCTCAGCAGACGGCCGCCACTATTTATAGCCCGCCAGGGCATCCATGCGGTGGTAGGCCCGTGGGGCTACAGCGTCCGCCTCCCAACCACACTGCACTGTACCGAAGCACCCACTTCAAGAGGGTGCAGAGGGGCCATAAATGGCCAAACAGAGGGCGGGCTCAAGGTGCGCCGTTCGGAATCTTGACCACAGAGTGAGCGGTGCCCTGGTACCGCACCGTAAATGGAAAAGGCACGGCACGCCCACTTTCGGGCTACAGGGAGAGGGGGCGCAGTCAGACCCAGGGAACCGACAAACATATCTCCGACCGGTCAATCGACCGTACAAGCCGAAAGGACAGCACGGCGCAGGGCCGACTCGTCGTCTCAAGATGCGCCGGCCCGAGGCCAACAGTGCAGCCCGCGCCAGGGCTGGCGTGTGACCAAGGCTCTGGCACTGACGTACGGAGCAGTCCGCTAACTCCCCGCCTCGTGAGGGAAACGAAAGGCCAAGCACTGTACAAGGCTTCCGAATAAGCCCTTAGGAGAAACAATCTCCCTCCTAAGGCCTCGGGGACTAAACCCGGCGGGTGCGCTCGCGCGCACCCACCAGAATCCACGAAATCTAACCAAACCACCATAAGCGCTCTTGGAAGCCTCCGGTGTAGTCCTTCACTACATCGAAGGCTCGGGGGCTACTGTCGGATACCTAGAAATAGGGTACCCAATTTACCAGACCCCACAAAAACAAAATCACCATCAGGGGTTCTTCCGCCTTGCCCGAGCCAAGGTGGCGTCATCCGAGACGTCATCAACCATCGGGGACTCCTCCGCCCCGCCCGAGCCAAGGTGGCGTCAACCGTGACGTCATCAACCCTCGGGGCTCCTCCGCCCTGCCCGAGCCAAGGTGGCGTCAACCGTGACGTCATCAACCCTCGGGGGCTCCTCCGCCTCGCCTGAGCCAAGGTGGCGTCATCTGTGACGACATCAACCCTCGAGAGCTCTTCCGCCTCGCCCAAGCCAAGGTGGCGTCTCCGTGACGTCATCAACCCTCGGGGGCTCTTCCGCCCTATCCGAGCCACGGAGACGTCATCCGTGATGTTCCACACCTTCGGAGATCTCACCGCCATCAACAGCTCGGGACGCCCTAGCCCATATAGTCAAAAGGTCCACAGTACCGTCCGTCCTCAGGGATGGGGTTCAAGGCATGAGTCGCCATGCCAACCTCTGTTCACCCTGCGGTACAAGGTCCTATGCTGCCTAACCGGCGACTTCTGCACGCTACACCCGCGCCATACCTTCGACGGACAATTCAACAGGGATTAGAGTGTCATCAGACCTGTATGACGGAACGCGGGGCTGCCCGGTCCTGTGCGACTGACCTCCGCCCATGCCCTGGTAAGGGGACAACAAAGTTCTCAGTCACGAGATACATGGCTACAGCGCGACGAGGACGAACAGGATCCGGACATGTGTCTACTAGCGCAATCTTCCTCAAGAAGGAAGGCAGAATGAGGACAAATCTCCCCCTCGGCAGCAGCCCAAGCCGGGCCCACGTTCACTCCCCCTCTCTCTCTAATGTACTCCTCCATATCTCCCTACGTATAAATGGAGAGAATGGACCCCCAATCTCTCTCTCGACATCCAACATTCATTAACACACACTCAAACTCGCACACACGCGGGCACCCACCAGAACCAAGAACCTCATATGCACGAGACCTGGGAAGGCGCTTCCCTCTCTCACAAAATCTTGTAGCTCCCCTCTATGAGCTATCCATGCTCGGTAATACAACCTCGCAACACACTGGACGTAGGGCGTTCGTGCCTGAACCAGTATAAACCTCTGTGCTCTCCGAGCGTAACCATCCGAACTTCGACACGCTTAGAAATTTACTCGTTGGCCGTCTAGACCCCGCCATTTTAGACACCGCCAATATGTCATCCTTATTATAGAACTTGCACAGATTCTTCATCAAAAGAGCATCATTCTGAAGGCTGAGGTTGATGATGCCACAACCTCCCTTGTCTTTAGGTAGAAGAACAGTAGGCCAAGCCACTAAATTACCTCCCTTCTTGTTTTCAGAGTTGCCTCTCCAAAGGCACTGCTTTCTTATCCTGTCAATATTATCTATGACTCCCTTAGGCAACTTGACTGTACACATTGTATAAGTTACAATAGGGGTAAGAGCTGAGTTAATCATTTCCAATCTACCACTGTATGATAGCCATGTAGAGCAAGCCGATAGTTTCCTTTCTACTCTGTCCATCATTGGAGTCAGGTCCTCAAACCTAGGCTTTGTAGTCCCCATGGGAAGGCCTAGGTAGGGGAATGGCATAGACCCAACCTCACACCCAAAGGTGCTTGCTAGCTGTTGCATTTTCCCTGGTGTAATGTTGATTGGGTACATTTGGGATTTGTTGTAGTTTACTTTGAGCCCAGTTGATTCAGCAAATGTATTGAGCATTGATTTGCGGAAAACCAGCTGCCTTGCATCAGCTTGTACTAGTAGCAAAGTATCATCATCATATTGAACAATAGGGAAGTCCTCCCCTTCCATTGGCAGTGGTCTTGTAAGTTGATTAATGTCTATTGCTCTGTTGACCAGTACTTGCAGAAGCTCAGCTGCTAGGACAAACAGGAGGGGTGAAAGAGGGTCACCCTGCCTTACCCCCTTCTACACTTGAAGAATTTCCCAGGTACCCCATTCACCCTACCCCTCCTCGCTTATTGCAGAGTCTTGTCACTAAATAATCTTAGGCCCGTTTTGGACTACTCCACTCTATGATTTTGAGCATACCTTAGCTGGCTATTTAAAATATTGATCCGGAGAGATAGTTTTTTAACATCCTAATGTAGTGGGCTTGCAATCCACCAATGCTATAGGTGACACTGTAAGTGTAACAAACACTATTTCTCCCCATCAATTTATTGTCGCCCCATCTGCTTTTCCCCTGGGCATACGAGCTTGGGTCTGGTGAAATGAATCACTTTTCACTTCGGCTCCGGCGATCCTCCCTTACAACGCCCAGCACCATGGAGCAGCAGCCACCCATCAATCTCCGATGTCCGTGGCTCCGACAACAGCTGGGCCAGATCCCATTGAACAATCAGCCAAGATGTCAAACAACACCTAGGTAAGCTGAACAAGTAAGCACGAAGATGATGGTGTGGTGGGTGCCATGGTGTGCCTGAGCGACCCCTTAGCCTTCAGCTATGCTGCTGGGCTCAACAAGCTGATGTTCCTATCCTAGAGAGAGACCTATATCACCTATGGTCTTTTAGGTTCCACGAACTATGCACAGATTATCTGTCGCGAACGCGCACAGGTGCTAAAATAACCAATGCAAGCAGGGCTTCACAAAGAAAAAATGTGGTACAGAGAGAGGGCTGGTACAACAGATTCTTGCTACCCTAGATCATCTTAGCCGGTGGTCTCGCAGGTTAATTATCCAAGCTGCCCTTCGTGTGTCACAAACTGTCCAGCTAGCGCAAGCTGCCTGATTCTGCTCACCTACATGCTGCCGGCCGGATTCAAATAAGCTGTGAATCCATTGGCAACAACATAAAGGCCCAAAGGTGCAAAACTTCATACATAAAAATAAGAAGTGCATTAGAACCTGCAACATTTCATAATTTTTCACCGAGTCACTTTTCTGTTTCCATGTGAATCTATTTTCGGAAAATAAAAACAAAATTGTACGAGGCTATGGTCGTCTCCTTGCTCCTAACATTAAAATGAGTACAAGAACATGAGAATGATTAATCAAATAAGTTGATGTCAACACGATAGGGTTAGGGTGCAGGTTAGTTAATTAATTAATATATTTTTGTTGATCACTGTTTTGTAGTGGCACTTGTACACTTCAGCATCAGCGTGCACATGTACAAATCAACACTCACAGGATAACACTGGTACACTTCAGCATCGGCTTGTACACCTACAAATCAACATTCACAAGATAATTTGGACTGTGGTTTTGATCTATCCTCTTCTACAAGAACCTAGGTAAAATTTTGTTGTTTGGTAGACTAGGAGAGGTGCTAATGAGAGCACAGTTCTCTAGAGATCACTACCAAACGTCTCTTAAGGAACTGACCCTCAGCAACCTACACAAATAGCTGAATGTTCTGGCACCTTTCATTACTATATCCTTTTCTCATGCAGCCACAAGCCTAACATTAAACACGTACTGTTTAAGAAAAGAAAAGAAGTATGCACAACAGAACAGGGGAAGAGACATACAAAATTAATACTAGTAAAAAAAATTAGAACCCAACACCCCTTTTCATCATTTTCTCTACATCTTGTTCTTTCAATAAAGAGTCAAAGCATCTCAAGTTTAACCATTTTAATGTCCGTAGACAACGAGCATTTCATGCGCATAGGGGTGCAAAGGGGTAATATTTAGGTGCACCTCTAAACCTCTTTAGTTCAACTATTTGTACTACTTCTCTAAAAAATTGGGGAAGTAGTACAAATAGTTGAACTAAAGAAGTTTGGAGGTGCACCTAAAGATCAGTGGTTTGCACCCCCACATGCGCATTTCATCAGTTTGCTAGACTGGATATCTCGTTTGTCTTCGCTACCTTGACTGGATTGCTCATTCCTGTTGGAACTTCATGAGCATTTCATCAGTTTGCTAGACCTTCAGCTTGACTGGATTGTTAATATACAAAAGCTATCCTATGGCATATGTGAACATTATATATTTCACTATATGGACCAATATGTAAATATGTTTCCCTGGAGGACATCATGTAGCATATATAATAAGACATGGTTTTCACGGATCTCATGTAATACACGAGTAATTGGTAACTAAATTCTTCTATATATCGCTAGAAAAACATTATAATTGGACTTATATTATGTTAGAATACCAGCACTCAGAGAGAGAGAGAGAGAGAGAATAATCAATTTTGTAGAGCTATGGGTCCTAAATTTATCTACAACTTTCTATTAAGCATGCATACTTCCTAAAGTCATTAGTGTCTATATAAGTACAAGCCTATGATCTAGCTAGTACATATGAACATAGATCAACCATGTTTTATTGGTTTAAATTGATATTTTAGCAGATGACGAAAAGAGAGATGGTAGAGAGTTCCAGAATACAAGCACATTGACGATATGACGGACACATTATGGGGATATGACGGAAGATATATATATACTCCCGTAACCCTCAATTCCAAACTCGAGTGACATAGCTTCTATAAGGTCCAGGAGATACTGCTAATTTGCATGGTTTGCTGTCATAGTTCCGCAAGGCGGGTGCATGACGTTAATTATTCTTGCAACATATGTGTGGTATGATTTCTAGTTTAGGAATGATAGGCAGTCAGGATCTAGGTATTTACCATGTTATGTGCATCGTTACGAGTTACATTTCTGTGGGCAGTCCCATGGCAAATCGCGGGGGGGGGGGGGGGGGGGGGGGGCTGAGCCATCACCGTGTTGCACTTCAGGTTGATCAGGTTCATAGTTTCACAATGACACCCTGTTTTAAATAGCGGGCTAAGCCTCTTAGCGGCAGCCTCTTCCAAAGGCTAAGAAAGGTTATAGCGCGCTAATAGCGGGCTAAGCCATTTAGCGGCCAAACAAAAAATATGTTAAACATCATGTAATTTTACACATAATAAAGATGAAAACATTATGAATACCAATAGGGATAGATAGTTCAAAGTCTTACTAACACATTACATCAAAGTTCGTAGTTCATACTTCATACATGATACATCAATAACATCATATCCCTGCTATTTGGGCCTCCAAATTAATTGGGCCGATGGAAATAAAGCACAAGGTCAAATAGCGGCGCTAAACGAACTCAATTTAGCGAATTTAGCGCGCTATTAGCTGCTAATAGCGGGAAAAATTGTTTAGCGTTAAAATCTTCATAGCTTAGCATTCATCTTCCAGAAACGCTAAATAACGCTATAGCGTCCGCTATAGCACGCTATTTAGAACAGGGAATGACACTGATACCATCAAGCATGTTAGACAACTATAATTAGCATGATTGATTGTTTCCTTTTGTGCACCTGCGTATCATTCACGGCAATGCATGGCGCTCTGTTTACACGAGTTCAGATATGGTGACTGTCCTTCCTATTCTACCGGACATTTGTTTCCATAAGCTGGTATGATTCGGAATAGAGGCAGTCACATATATGTATGTTTGCTCCTTGATCAATTCAGTCACTGAGTTATCTCGTCTATTAAAGCCTACGAATATGACCAGAAGGATGCTGTTATTTATGCTCCTGTTGCCATCCAGCATTGCGTGTACAGTAGTAAGAAGATATATCAGAATGTAATTAACTTGGCAAAGTCATCACCCCAATAGCCTCAAGACTTTCTTCTAACTGAGATTATACAATGTATATTACAAACTAAAACTGTATAACTTTGTGTCAGTATGATATATAACATAGCTGGCAATTGGTGTAGCATCACCACTGAAACAGTATGTGCTAAGCTGGTCAGACAAAAAAAAATTAATTAACCAGCACCCTAGGTATCCTGTCAACATGAGAATTTTCAATTGATCATTCTCATGTTCTTGTACTCATTTTAATTTTTGGGAGTGCATATCGTTGACATTTTGTATTCTCGGAGACTTTAAATGTGGGCATCGATCTATGGCAACTTCTATCAAGGGGACAATAACGTTTTTAGACAAGCAGCGACATGGAGTAAATGATACAAGGGAAAAATATTATACTGATGGGAGTTCAATGAACCAGAGAAGGCAGACCATGGATTGAATTATTAAATACTCAGATGACAGAAAAAGGCCCCTGGGGGCAAATTAGGAAATGGAAACAAGGTATAGCGGGTGACGATAGTTGTGTTCTTTTTTGTTTTTATGCCTCTATTGTCGCCTGTAAACAGATAAAGAACGGTGCAGGGACGCAGGGTGTATGTGGAACTAAAATATTGCTTGCTGCAATATAATGCAAATGTATAGCAAGAGACAGGTAACGTGATATCTGTTCAGAGGGTTGATGAGAAAGGCACAACTATTGAAGTGAATAATCAAGGAGCAAATGTGATGTTGACTGCTCATCAGGCTATATAAACGCTATGCTGCTAGCCTGCTTTCATATGCTGCATCGTTGTTTGAAGATTATATGACTTCTCACAAGAACCGTAGGGCCCATAGTATTTTCCTTCGGTTTTTATTTAGTGTTCTTGGCATTTTGCCTGGGCAATCAATGGGGTGTAGCTCTGCCAGGATGAAATAGGCATAGGAAGCAACAGGAGAGAATCGCCACGCTGTGAGAAGATGATGAGCTGTGTGCCCGCTGGTGTTACTCGTCATGACAAGCACATAAAGAGGATCCCCAAAGGCCACCTCACAGGTGCTAGCTGAAGATCTTTTGTGGCCCACAGTATATTGACCATGTGTGGCTCGGAAGTCAAAATTAAAGTCCAAACTGGTAGATAAATCGAGTTATCTGCATGATGAACAGATCAGAGTTATCAACCAATCCTGACTTTCATCACTGATTTACAGGGACCGGTTTGTGATACACCTGCCTGGGCTTTGGAACAACAAATTAAATTAAAAGTCATGTTACCTAACACTCACGTTAAATCTGTTGATCGTCCAACTAGCTTTGGCATGCAAACATTAACAGTGAAACAGGATCCGACAACCATATAGAAATTAATATTGTTTATCCAATAATGCAAGGTGCAAAAAATAAGTTAGTGGAGATGATTCGATTTTCTACATGATATCGATGATTCTTGGCCAGGAGCAAGATTTGGATCCCGTGTCACAACAGATTTTGTAGAGCCTACCTGAAACTGCAATGGCATGCACCTTTAGAACTATATTAATTACCTCTTATGAATAACATTTTACTACTCCATCTATTCCAAATTATAATTCATTTGACTTTTTTTCCCCAAGTCTAACCACTCGTGTGTTATTAAAAAAATAATTGAACAAACCTAGTCAAATTTCAGTCATTTTGAAGACCATTTATTAATAAATCAAGCCACAACAAAACAAACCTTATTTTTCACAAAGTTTTGAATATAAGACGAATGGCCAAATTTGAGGTCAAAAAAGTCAAACGAACTATAATTTGAAATAGAGTAAATACATATTGTAATATCTCATCTACGTACTGGTGGCTGCCCCTTTACGGCTATTTAACTATTCGCTGCTTTACAATTACTTATTGCTTAAAATCTCGACTTAGTTTCTCTGAATCCCATTTATTAGTTTATTGTCCTTTAGATAGATAACTCATGAACAGTATATTGAGATGTAATCAATTTAAATTTTTTTTCCTACATCGTTCCAATTTTATGGGATTTGTGGTTCTAACAGGATTATATTATAGTGAAGACCAAAGGTTAGATGCAGTTCACTTAAAATCTAGATAGTTAAGGAAGTGCTTTTTTTTCTCGAAAATACAGGAGAGCTACATTTCATTATATTAAAAAGAAAATATGGGACAAGAACCCCAACATCCATACACACACACCCACACACCCACACACACTCTACACACACCCCAAACAACATTCTCGCCTGCTAAAACAGTAGAGGCTACCACATCAACATTACTACCAAACATGCCACTCTAAACCAAAAATGTCGGGGTAGTCAAGGAGGGGTAGTCAAGGAAGAGAGGCTTCGCGCGCCTGCAATCTCCCAAAAACGTCATTCCTCACTGCTAACATTAAGAGCTCTTGCAATGCTAGGAGCAGCTCCGTCAAATACACAAGAGTAGGAAGTGCTACATATCTACATATGTTTCTTTATCTCTTCAAATTGCTCTGGAAATTTTCATCAAGAATGAATGGACAAACAATAGTAGAATTGGTTTTTCTTTTTTTTCATATAATTTAGTTCTCTTGGAATTTTGATACGTTTTGGTCTCAAGGTTAGACTCTGTAGCTCATCTCTGAATCTGGCGAATCTTGCTTGTAAGGGTAGCTTCTGTTTAGGCTCTATTGCAGCTTCCATCTTCTGTCTGAAATACTCCTTAATGTTGTATTTCGTTTGTAATGGAAATGGGAAGATCCTCCGTTCAAACATAAAAAAAAATGAACACGCAGTAGCAGCCAAAAGATATTAACCCTAATTCCTCTACTTCATACAGCTCATAGTATGTAGCTATATGAGATGATGAGGAATTGAAGATCGTCATCAGAGCTCCTTGATTACCCATCACGATGCTGCTATAAGTGATGTGGCCGTTTTATTTTTATGGGACAGGAGGGGCTAAGGCCCCTACTGGTAATTTATTGAATAAAAAGCAACAAAAGTTGTTGCCGGACAGTACAGGAGTAAGAAGAAGGGGAGAGAAAAGTTCAAGAAACAAAAAGGAAAAGGAAAAAAAAATGAGGCTGATTACACAAAGCGCTCTAGCCATGATTCTATCGAGGGGAAGTACTTCTTAGCTTGCCATAGAAGCAGGCCGAATACTTGTTTAAAGATCTCTAGACATCTTTGACTGTTCACATGTATATCCCTGAAAATAACATCATTTCTGATCGACCAAATGCTCATGATGATCAGGATTTCCATGAAGCTTTGCCCGGGCTCCATTCTGAATATTGTGTCTATGGCTTCTTATGAGGATACTGCTCCAATGCTCCAAGAAACTTAGTCAGATGTCCTAGAAGGAACAACCGACCAACCCACGCAATCAGTTGAATGTCCTGGGACCTCCCAGTCTCCCACTACTATCCTTTTTTCATTCAGCTCCAACCTAATTAATATGCGCAACAGAACAGGGGAAATTGGTAACTTGAGATGGAGATATACGAAGATTCATACAAGTAGAAGATTAGAACTCAACTCCATTTTTCATCATTTTTCATCACTGGCACAAGAACTTCTAATCTCAGACCAGTTTGTTGCTATCAGCTAGCCTAGAATGAAGTCAATGTGTAGTGTTTTAAGCATAGTCAGGATTGTGCGGATCAACAACTGGAATGGAAAACTTAGATCTTGTCAATGAAAACTGTAAAGAATTCGATTATTGTAATGGAAACTTATAATTAACAAATGTTTACTATAGCACAACATTGTCAAAACATGAACTAATTTATATTAAAAGATTCGTCTCGCGAAGTTACCTCCGGCTGACAAATTACTTTTTTCAATTAGTATATTTTAATTAGACCAAACTAGGGACGGAAGATTCGATGGGACGAGGGAAAAACTTTTGCCGCCCCACGACTAATTCGCCAACCTGATTCACCGAATCAAACCTTGCTTTAGCACATCCTTTCGTTCCACGATCGACTGCCCAACTGAGGTTCTATATATGAAATCACCATCTGGAAAGTATACTGATCTCAAAACCCTCGCACTCAACGAGTCAGGTTCTTGTATGTATGATAGGCCAAGCCTGTCGGCTGTCGTGCTAATATAGCGAGAATAAAAAGCTCGATTGCTTTGAAACGTAAACCTCCCAAGCATGGCAGATTTAAGTGACAACCAGGAATGTAGTAGGATTATGTAGTTTGCAACAAGATACTCATGGTCATAGGCCATGCACTATTGGCAAGTCTCTTTGGCACGTACGCTGGGCTCTTGGGCCCAATACAAAAGCAGGCCATGTGATGCATGGGCATTCTGGTCTGCCCATATCTGCTTTCCAGATATTAGCAGATTACAGCCCTAGCCCCTGGGCATAGCAAATTCCAAATTAATAAAGCTACACAAGGCCAACAAAACTACTGCCTAGGACCCTTGTAGATTTAACATTAATTGGTCAATAAAATATCACTTTTGCTTGTATATATCTTCTACTTTATATATATAGCATGGTACCTTCTTATATATGGGGTCACAAAGAAATACATACCACATTATTGTCCCAACTTGGAAGAAAATTAAAATTCATTTTGACATCCTCAGCTAGCTAGGGGCCAACCATGTGAATTGTACACCCCCTCCTTAAAAGAAAGAAAATAAGGAGGCGAGGCATGTGCAGTAGAGAAGCATGTGTATGTGTGGTCTATTGTGATATAGATTGTCCAGGCATGTGAGATCGATGGCGCGACCGTGCGAGTGTGTCATTGCTACCTAGCTAGCTACTAGTTATTCACTGGTCTGCCTTCTGAACAGAATAGTGTGAGGACACTCTGAATCATCTCACGACGACAGGAGGCAAGCATGCAGTCACAACTCACAACAGGGGGAAGAAGTACAAGTGTGCACATGGACATGCTTCACAGTTTCTATGCATCCTTCCAAGCACTCCAACTGTTCAGCAACGTGGCCTGCCATGCTCATGTGTTCTTCTTGTAGATGACACTGGATGCATACATTCAATAATACTGAATTTTATTGCTGTTTATTCCATCCAATAATTATTGCAATGAAGCACGTGCAAATGAACACACACAGTACATACGTAACATCCAGCTTCCTTCCTTCTCTCTTAGCTTGCTCACACAGTCCATCCACAGACACCGTACCAACCGACACACACTACACGCAGCAGTGACATCCAAAAGCCAAGCTAAGCTAAGCTAGCTAGCTCTCATGGACATCGATCAGAAATAATTCAGACCTCCTCCTTGCCGGTGGCGATGCTGCCGAGGCGGACGGAGTTGACATAGTCTCTAGGGCTATGCGACGCGAGGCCAGGCACGAGAAGGCCAGTAGCACGGTAGAGCAGCGAGACGGCGCCCTCACGGTAGTCCTTACCTTCCTTAGTCCAAAGAAACGCGCCCTTGAACAGATCACCCCAAGCATTGCCGTACATGGACAGCAGGTACTTAGGGTCAAAGTAGTTCGGGTTCGGCGCATCACCACCGCCCTTAGCAATGGCACGACCCTTATACCAGCCATCAAAGTAGACGCAGGTGCCACCATGCTTGAACTCGGCGACGGGCGGCGCGTCGAACGGGACACGCGGCACGACGTCGTAGCGGTACACGACGCGGACGGGCTCCACGGGCACGTTGGCGCGCACGTAGTCGGCGAACGTCTTGTCGCCGACACGTGGCTGCCCGTAGGTGACCACGGACATGAGACGGTCCAGCACGTCGGTCTCGCCGTGGAACGCCAGGAGCGCCGGGAAGATCGCCGCCAGCGCGCCGCCCAGGCTGTGTCCTGTCACCACCACGTTGGCGTTCGGGTGCTTCTTGAGCTGGGATTTCAGCTCGTCGCGGAGTGTGTAGTAGGCCAGGGGTTTGCCCGCCACGGCGTTCGGGGTCGCCTTTGGGAACGCCTTGGCTGCGTCCTTGCCGTCTTCTTCTTGGAGGCCGAGAGCTTTGAGGAAGCCCACGTGGATGTGGCCTAGAACTCCCATGCCTAGCCATGAGAGGTTCACGTCTGTCGACCAGTCGCGCATGTTGAACGGCTCTGTGCCCCGGAATGATACTACCACCACGCTCGCGTCGACCGCCTTGTCGGTGAACACGAACGCCTGGGTCGTGTGGTCTTTCACGAACTCTGCATATATAATTCAGGTTGGTTTTGAGATATCGTTTCAATTAATTCATTTTGCTAGCAAGTAGCAAATTTTGAATTTGATGAATTCAACTTACTGTTCCAGCAGTTGTAGAACCCCACGAACTTGAACTGCAAATTCAGACAGACAGCGACAGAGATGGAAGAACGATGATGCATTATTAGCTTGTTATTGACAGATACTAGTAGAGTAGAGTATAGATCAAACGGGAAGTGATTTATTGTGTATATACAACTTAATCATCATACATAATTAAAAGACAGTGCGCGTGTGTAGCATCTACGATCGAGTTGTTTATGACGGATTAGGTATTTGCACGTGGTTATGGAGTGAGTGACAGTGACAGTCAGCAGTGACTTGTGAACGTTTTTATATATGGCCAGGTATATGGATACAGATCTCTTGATCGAAGAAACTCCAGATTGCAAAACGCTAGCTAGCTAGCGTCCATGGATTTGATTGATTGATGCATGGAAAAACTCATCTAACTTGTCTACTTGTCCCAAAATGATTGGTTTACGTCCTTGTTGAACTTGCACCTTGATAGGAACTAGTGTTGCCGTCGTCATGCATAATTGACATAGTAAGTTCATATATATTCTCAGGACTCATGTGGTTCAGAAAAACCACATGTGTGGTTCTTCAGGACTGACAAGCCGTTGTGCAAATGTGCAACCTGCTGCTTTGTGATCTGATAAGCCATTTTCTGCTAGCTGGACATGAACTTGGTACAAATATTCAGACCAATTTTCTTCTCTCTTTAATTTCGAGCATTATCACATCATCGTACCGAGACGTTACTCCACTATTTTTCATTTATTTACTTTTTGGATATATATATATATATAAATACCTATAGCTAGCACTGGGGTTATGAAGTCCAGTTACCATCAATGCAGCTGTCCAGCATATATCTAGCAGGACACGAACTGAATGACGATGGAACTCGTTTGTCGCTGTAGTGCCTAGAATTATCTTTTCAGATCCCAAAAAGATTAATTATTTTATATAATGTTACTGTTCGAATGTAATTTTCAATTTTGCTAACTTTCTTCTCCCTGCCCAAATTTAATCCTGTATATATGCATGGTTTCAAATTATATAAATATCGTTCAGTTTTGAACATCTTTCTTTAATCACGCCATACGTACCTTCCAGACGTTGTTGACGACGTTCTCGATGTAGGCGGCGTTCTCGTAGGCGATCTTGGCGGTCATCATGCTCACCTCAAACACCGAGAAGGTGCGCAGCCGGATGAGCCGCCCGTTCACGTACTGCTGCTGCACCAGGGGCACCGCCGCCGTGCCCGCGCCGCCGCTCTCCACATCGACGTAGTAGTCGTCGTCGCCGGCGGCGGTGAGGGCGGAGACGCCCACCACCTGCATCCTTCGGTCCTCGGGGCCCCCGCCGGCCGGCAGCGGCTTCAGCTCCGTCCTGCCGTCGATCAGCCCGATCATGGACCGGAAGTTGGGCGCCTCCCGGCGTGGGATCACCAGCTTACCTGCCGTCCATTGGCAGGCATTTCTTTAATTTTATTTAAAGTTGCACGAGCAGTATTTATAATTCAATTATTATGAAATTATTATATATTCTGTATCTACAAGTGTTAGGTCAGCTGGTTTTCTGTACTATCCATACGTCCACGTGAGATCTTGCATGCATGTGTTGGATTACTATGCATCTTCGTTATCTTGTACTCGTCATATTGTGCAAGTGTCATCATGAATATGAACGACAAACAAAACTTGCCAATTGGACAATAAAAGAAGTGAGGAACGCAGGTATGGGTATATATTATTGTCCAAAACACTTGCTTGTTGCCTAAACTATTAAAAGGAGATGGAAATGGAACCATAATCTGACAACCGTGTGTTTTAGAGGTTACCAACACATGTTTTTTCTCCTATGGATATTGTTCATCTTTTCCCTCTCTTTTTTTTCTCCTTGGTACAAAGTAACACAAATCACAAGAAAAAAAATCTCCTTTGACACAAATCACAAACCACATATTATAAATCACAAATAACAAACTACAAATCACAAGGAACAATTTTTCTATAAAAAGACAGAGAAAAAATTTATGTTCGTATTGCCAGCAGCCCCTAAAACAGACAGTTTGAGAAAAATCAAACACAAAAAATGGCTAACTTAATTTCCTTGCAAAAAAAGATAATGGTCATTCAATTAGTTAAGTATATTCGAAAAAACAATCTTGTGTCAGAAAACAAAGATATAAGCACAAACAAATGCTTAAACTGACGCGGAAAGCTTAGCAAAGGATATGTAATGAAGAGAAAAACAAAAAAGAAATTGTAGCAAAATAAATGAAAAGAATCTATAAAGGTGAGAAATAGGAAGAGCCAATATAAAGTGAGAGAGAGAGAGACGTCCTGGGGTCATATTGTAATGTCACTTTACCTTTTGATGACGACGACGAACGACATACTGTGACGTTCGCACACAGCAGTTTGTATGCAATTTTCATTCTCTGCTGGCCGGGTGTACGCACGTTATAACACGGCGGTTCACTTAGTGTTGAGTAATTAGCTAGAACACGTATTCTTCATTTTGTGATTTATTAAATTTCATTATATTTTTTGCTGCAAATTATAACCAGAAGTCCTTTTTGAAAGGTCCAGAATTAAGTTGGTTACTTAGTTGATCATGCATTTTTCTAATTCTTCAGTACGTACATTCATACATTTCTGTCATGTTTGCCGTTACATTTATATATCGAGTTATGTAGTACGTTTTAGATCGAAAGATCAAAATGAATATAACCTTATTAGCGATGTTTGTTAGTTCATGTATATAACCGTGCAGCATGTGGTACCAACGATCGAACGTACATCTGAAGATGTTGAGAAAGATGCCGAGTAAGCCATTGTTGAGGGCGACGAAGTTGAGGAGGACCTCGACGACGGCTCCGATGACGCGAGCCGGCCAGTAGGCGGCGGTGAGCGCCTTCTGAATGAGCTCCGTGAGCGCGACGAACCAGTCGCCGGGCGTGCTGCTCAAGTCGGCGGCGGTCCGGTCGCCGGCCTCCACGAAGGCATAGCTGGTGATCGGCCTACGCAGGAACAGCATCGACAGGATGTCGATGAACCTCACCTTCTCCGGCCGGATGATCAGCTTCTCCTCCCCCATCTTGGTGTGGCCGCCGGAGCCGGCGACGACGGCCTGCTGCTTATTGGCAGCCATGGTGATCTCCTACACAGGTCCAGCTGGCTAGTGCAAAGTGTGCACCCCAGCTGAGTAATAAGCTATCTAGTATGCTGGCTAGCAAAGTGGAGTATATGCTGAAGCTGGCACGCGTACGAAGCTGAGATATGATGGAGAGGATGGGGTGCCTTTTATAGGGCTCCATAGAGGGCTGGGCTGGGTTGGATCGAGACTACCCAGGTAGGGGACGTGGGCTGGGCTGGGCCGGGGTTTTACATGGTAACATGGGTCATGTTATTCGATTGATCTGGCTCCCTGATTGTATTTTAATTAATTATATTAGTTGGCGCGTGGTCTCTAGGGTTTACATGGACGTTGCATGGTTAACATGCATGTGAAATCACAATCATGCATGTTGATATATATAGAGAATGACTGACTGATCGACTGCCTGCTAGCTGGATCGGAGAGTGGCTAAAGTCAAGTCAACAACTCGATCAGCACCCGTGTATCATGTGTGATCCTGCTACTAGCGCGCTGCTTTCCGACGGGGTTACGTTGTTAATAGTGACTTGCACAGAGAAGATACTCCCTCCGTATCGGAAATAGAAGACGTTTTAGACAAGATTTGAGTCAAACATTAGGAATATAAATCATCTATAACATTTAAATTGTTGAGTTTGCAAATGTAAAAATTATATGAATAGATTTGTCTTGAAAAGTATTTTTATAAAAGTATACATATATCACTTTTCCATAAATATTTTTATAAAAACAAAGGGTTAAAGTTGTGTTTTGGAGACCGTGTCGCTGTCCTAAACGTCTTCTATTTCCGATACGGAGGGAGTATAGTGGATAGATCGACGACGCAACCGAGACTTAGGCAGCATAATCATGGTGATATATAAATCGTCACTTCGCCACCATGCATTATTGCATTTTATATTGTCATGCTGGACTTAAATTATTAGGAATTACGTAATATATAAGGTGATTATTATTTAAATGTTAAATGAGACCAGTACGTGGCGGATCTTAAGGGGGGCTCGTGGGTCTCCAATCTCCTACGATCTGTGTATCAATGCAAATAAATAGAGATTGGGGCAAAAAAAAAGGGAGGAAATAAGAAAAATGAAGAGATAAGAGGAAGAAGAGATTAGCCCCGGCCCCTTTAATCGTGTTCAAAGAGGTTGAGGGAGAGAAAAGAGAAGGAAAAAAAAAGAGATCAGAGAGAAGAGATTAGCCCCTTCAATCTCATTCTGGATCCGCCACTGAATGAGACCTAGCTAGACCACGCCCTTACTACATTATTGTCTAGTTCAGATTATTAATGAGCAAAGAAAAACCTAGCTGGATAGCGTCAGTACTAAATTTTGCATTACGGAGTGATCCTCTAGTTTACTTAAGCATGTATATACACATGTGTATAACGAGGTCATCGGCCTATTTGAAAACTTCAGTCTGGCCGCTGTTGACGCCGAAAATATACCCCACAGTGGATCGGATGACCCCCACTGCACCCCACCCCCAACACACAGTAGAATCGGATACAGATTACCTTTGTCGCGGCTGCATGTTTGTGCTATTCGATGATCCTCCAATAATGCTCTATACGACACCTCTATAGTACAGGCCATGCATGGTACTCCCTCCATTGAAATAGAAATATATATCATTCCATAGAACTCCTGAATAGGATAGATGTTATCCGTATTGTCTTGGGACATTTAAATATTTGGCATTCTTGCTGCTTTAGTTTCTAACCTTAATTTTGCTCCTACAAAATTATCATCTACACAGTGATCATTACAACATATTTGCTAATTTGAGAGCGATGTGTCAACCACCTCATTAGTGGCGACACCAATGTGGATAGACCCTGTGAAACGACCGTGTGCCCCTGCCTCATTTTGGTGTGAACTCTGACGACTTCTTGGATGAGCGCAATGGCCAGATGGGAAATCCTAGAGAAAACCCAACCAGCCTTGCCCCCACGTAGTCGTTGCTCGTGCTGTTGAGAAGGTAATGTAGTGATATTCGTTGTCGAATGTTTTTTTACTGAGAACACAATGATGATGACGAGAAAGAAAGATGAAGAGGCTGACGCCAAGTGGTTAATTGGATGGCTTGGCGGTGGTTCCCTAGGTGCTCCACATCAGGGAGGCAGACCTAGTCCGGTCAATAGTATTGAGAGCATCCATCTCGCTTCCGCTCCATGTTATCTCCGCCCCACACCTCACAGTCATTGTAGTCACGACAGCCTCTAGAGCCTCATGTTGATTGGGAAGAGTGAGGCCACCAACGTGGATGCAGTTGGCGATGAAGAGTTCCGCGATGGAGCTCATCGCCTCGCCCCCTTTGAACTAGGACCGGTCCTTGCTCCATGCATGGCGAACTTGAATTGGGTGACATCAATGGAGACAACAAACTGGTGGATGAGGGTGGCAAGCGATGGATATGGTGCACAGGACTCGCCGGCTTCACCCTAACGAGGGTGGCGAGTAGTGGATGTAGTGCACAATACACGTCGACATCAGCATCCTTACTAAAATAACGAACAAGGAGGCAGAGGCACAATGGTCATTTCGTAGGGTTTCTTCACACTAGAGAGGTGTGGTGGCATGCCACGTTGGCCAAAACAGCAAACATGTTGCGTGCAAATGACAATTCTATTCGGACAAACCTAAACGCAAGGAGCAGCAACCTTAAGGACAAATACTTAAAGACCGCAAATATCTTTGTTTGCTCAGTAGCTTGCTTGCTTCTTCCTCTGTTGTTGTTTAGTTGTTAGCTAGCCTTGCTTCCCGGTATTATTGTACCCCCTTAAGTGGCCTCCTGCCCCCTCTCAATACTACATAAGGTTTAATCACCGTCGAGGCTTCCATGTCGGTTATGTGACAACAGGAGGTGATACTTATCATCGCCAGTTCATGGCATGGCATGAGGGGTCTCAGAAGGATGTCTTACCAGCGGTGTTAGATGTTTTTGCCACCAGAGCCCAGCCTATTATCCGGCGGTGAACATGGTGCCAATCTTCACCACCACATGGTACGTCGAATCGACATTGCAAATTTTAGCACCTTCGACTAATCACAAATTGCATGATGCACAGAGAAACTGGCGGAGATAATAACAACATTTGCCACCGGTTTGAAGATGGAGCGACGCACCACCCGTTATAACTGGCGATGAAACAAGCTAGCGTCGTCGGTTCACCATATGATCCGGCGGCAGTGAAAATCGCAATGATTTGAAGCACCACATCTTTTTTTAGATAATGGATAAAATATCCGGCTTCATCTATCAAAAGATAGACTCAGGCCAACAAATACAAGACTCCAGTCCAACCCAAGCTTACAATCGTAGCAAGATTTAAACAAGACGAAAGACCTCCAAAGAAAAGCAACTAAAGGTAAACACTTGACTAGATGTGACCAATGTTTTTTGAAGTAAGTCATCCAGAGAATCTAAAGAACTGCAAAGATGATGTCTCCAGATGCTGAGCAACCAGAACAAGCTGCTTTCTCTGCTCATCATGCCGTTGTAGCTTAGCCCACTGACGCAGCCAGTGAGTACCTCGGAATAGAACCTGCAAAAAAGATTTTGGAGCACATCTGTCAAAAATCACCTCATTCCTTGTTAGCCAAATCGTCCAACACAATGCGGAGGCTGCCGTTAATAATAACTGGTTTTGCTGTTTACTCCCTTTTTAGACCAATTGGTAAACATGTCATTCACAGATTGGGGAGGGGAAACTCCAAATAACAAGTGAACCGCACGCCACAGAAATTTGGCATAAACACAATCCAAAAAGAGATGGTGAATAGACTCCGGACTATGACAAAAACAACAACTAGTATCCCCATTCCAGTTTCTTTTTGCCAGATTATCCTTAGTTAAGATCACCCCTTTTTTTAGATACCAAAGAAAGATTTTAATCTTCATTGGTACTTTAATCCGCCAAATATCCTGTGAGACCCGAACCCCATTATTTATTAAAGCAGCTTACATTGTGTTAACCGAGAAAACACCTGATGAATGTAAATTCCATACAAACACATCTCTTTGATTAAGAAGATTAATATTTTGTACGGAGGCTACAATCCTGTGCCAATCCCTATGATTCATCCCCACTAAATTACGTCTAAATGCAATATTTAGTGGTATTGAACCAAGAACTTTAGCAACTGAATCTTGTTTCATTCTTACAATATTGAACAAGTTGGGGTATCTATCCTTTAGTGGCTTGTCCCCTATCTAAGTATCCAACCAAAACCTGGCTTGAGAGCCATCTTGTACTTTAAAGGATCCAAACCCCATAAATGATTCTTTGACATTCATCAGACTTTTCCAAAAATGGGAGTCTGTACGTTTCTTAACACAGCTCCCAAAAGGTTTGTCTTTTAAATATTTGTTCCTAAGCAAATCCTGCCATAGCCCCTCTTCATTTAGAAGCTTAAAAATCCATTTGCTTAGTAAACACTTGTTTTGGATTTCTAGATTGAGGATGCCCAATCCCCCTTGAATTTTTGGTTGACATAAGATTTCCCACCTGGCTAGTCTGTATTTTCTCTTATGTTGATCATTCTGCTAAAAGAACCTTAATCTGAAACAATCAATCTTTTCTAAAACTTCTTTTGGAATTTCGAGGAAAGACATCATGAACATCGGTAAGCTGGAAAGCACCGAATTTATCAAGACCAACCGTCCTCCGGCTGAAAGCATTTTTCCTTTCCATCCACTAAGCCTCTTTTCTATTCTATCTTCGATGATTTGTCAGTCCTTATTACTCAATTTCCTAACATTCATTGGGAGACCCAAATAACGAAAAGGAAACCCCCGAGGTTACAACCAAACAGTTGCGAATAAAAGGACTCATGTTACTTGGCTTCACCAAAGCAAAAAAATCTCACTCTTGTGAAAGTTTATCTTGAGCCCAGATAGTTGTTCAAAGGTAGTGAGCAGAAATTTCATGTTTACTGCCTTTTCTACATCATGACTCATAAACAAGACTGTATCATCCGCATACTGTAGGATGGATATACCATCTTGGAGCAGGTGAGGTATAACACCCTCAATTCTTCCTGCCTGCTTGGCTCTTTCAATTAAGACGGCCAGCATATCTGCCACTACGTTAAAAAGAACTGGTGACATCGGGTCCCCTTGTCTTAAGCCCTTTCTTGTTTGAAAAAAAGGTCCTAGTTGATCATTGACATTTATGTTAACATTACCCCCTTGAGTAAACAACTTTACCCAGTCACACCATTTTTGAGAAAAGCCTTTCATGCGCAAGGTTTGCTGTAGGAAACTCCAATTAACTTTGTCATAAGCCTTTTCAAAGTCAATTTTAAAAATGACCGCACTCTGCTTCTTTGAATGAAGCTCGTGAATGGTCTCATGGAGGCTCACAGCCCCTTCCATAATGTTCCTCCCAGGTAAAAAGGTCGTTTGAGTTGGTATAATTACCTTGTGAGCTACTGTAGACAATCTATTAGTTGCCGCTTTGGTAAAAATTTTGAAAGAGACATTCAACAAAAAGATGGGCCTGTTGAATGGTTTTCGCATCTTTACTTTTTGGCAACAATATTATTGTCCCAAAGTTAAGACTACTAAGGTTTAGGTCTCCATTATAAAATTCCGTAAACAGCGTCATCAGGTCGTCTTTAATTAAATCCCAGAAGACCTGATAAAACTCTGGCGGGAATCCATCTGGGCCTGGCGCCTTATTATGCTCCATTTGGAGAATTGCAATCTTAACTTCATCCTCAGTAAACTCAGAAGTTAAAAACTCGTTCTTGAGCACTGAGACTTGAGGGATGTCTGTTGTATTGGACTCATCCAAATAAATGGTAGAATTCCAGGTGGACCAAACAATGATTTGTAATACTTGGTAATATGCTTTTTAAGTTGAGCATCACAAGTTATAATATCACTGTCATCCTCTAACTGAAAAATGTGAGATTTCCTATGACGGCCATTTGCCATTAGATGAAAGTATTTTGTATTTGCATCGCCCTCCAGGAGATGTTTGGCTTTAGCCCTCTGGTACCATTTTAATTCTTCCTCCCTAAGCAACTATGCTAGTCTTTCATTTAAGACATGCTTTAGATTTAATTCCGAAACATCAAGCAAGACTGTTTCTGCCTTTTTATCTAGGGAATCGAGCTTATCCAGCAAGGCCGCTTTTTCTTGCTTATACGCGCCAGTTAAGTTTTTTTCCCACCCTCTAAGGTATTGGCGGAGACGTCTTATCTTTGTCTGCCACCTAACCAGAGGAGACCCTGACACAACAACATTTTCCCAGACATCTTGAACTAGATCAACAAAACCATCTCATGTCAACCAACCCAATTCAAATTTGAATTGAGGTTGATAAGATGAGGAGACATTCTTCATGTTACAAAGTAAAGGTGTATGATCTGAAATCTCCCTTATTAAGGCATTAACGGTAATGTCTGGAAATATTCCTTCAAAATAAGTGCACACCAACACCCTATCCAACTTCTCGAAGGTTTGATTTTGTAGGTGATTTGCCAAGGTGTACTTCCTCCCCGAAAGATCAACTTCTCTAAAGTTTAACGTATCAATTACCGCATTAAAGAGAAAAGGCCACCTATTATCAAACTGGGGATTATTCTTCTCATCGGGTCGGCGCATAATGTTAAAATCACCACCTATTATGATAGGTAAAGTGTCTTTTGAACACACTCGAACCAACTCTGAAAGAAAATTGGACTTATGGATTTCCTGGGCCGGTCCATACACCGAAATCAAGTTAAATTTGAAATCATCATGCTTATACCTAACTTTGAAGCGAATGGAAAAATCTCCTTCTTCAATTTCCCCAATATCGAAAATCGATAAATTAACACCAAGAATCATACCACCAGATCTACCATGTGGGGATTTACAATGCCATAAAAAATCCTTGCCCGCGCAGATATTATTCAAAGTGGATTGCGGAAAGCTATCCCTACCGGTTTCTGATAAGGCAATGAAATCTAGATTTTTTTTCTTTTGTTAAATCTGAAAGAAACTTATATTTTTTGGGGTCTGCAAACCCATTATAATTCCAAAAAATCCCTTTCATTTAGACAGTGTTCTTCTTAAGCCCTTTCCCCTTCCTTCGGACCTTCGTAAACTGTGATAAAGGGGTTTGTAGACACACTGAATCACAACCCCCATCACCTAAGGATTTCGAAATATCAGAACAAATAGCAACCAAGGCTTGTATGTCTAAACCATCCTCTAATGAACAAGCTGACGAACCATCAACCTCCTCAAGAACACTAGGTAAAGACTTTTTCTCAACAACCTCCAAAAGCCTAGATGCTTCAACTTGCTTTAAAAAAATTAAGGAATCTACGTGATGGCGAGCCAGGTGGGGGCCATAGTAGGCCATGCCCCCCACTTTCCTCCATGACTTGTCAAGCCCAAGTCTTCCAGCTCTGTGGTGCTCTGCTGCTAGCACCTAGTAGGGTGTGTTTGGTTTGGGGATGACCTGGGATGGGTTGGATCCAACCTAGTTTAGTGGGTTGGGATGAACCCATCTCTTGTTTGGTTTGAAGAATGGGTTCATTCCAGCTCTTTGTCTGGTTGAGAGGATATCTGAAAGTGGGTTGAGTCATTGACATGTGGGTCCCGTTTGTCAACGACTATTCCTCGTCCTTCCTCCTTCGTCCTTCCACCCGAAGCCGCATGCGCTCGCGTGCGACAGAGGGACGAACGGGACGAGCGCCCCTGACGCCGCTACGAGCTCCCCCCCCCCCCGCCCCGGCGTCGCGCCCTCCACCGTCGGCCGCACCCGCAGCGAGCGCCCCCCCCCCCCCCGCCTTGGTGTCCGCGCCCTCCCCCGACGGCCACACCCGTGGTGAGCGCCCCCCTCCCCGGCGGCCGCGCTCTCCCCCGACGCCACGACGAGCGCCCACCGCCCCGGCGACTGCGCCCACCCTCGACGGTCGCGCCCTCCCCCGACGCCGTGACGAGCACCGCCCACCCCCGACAGTCGCGCCATGCCCCGACGAGCGCACACCCTGCCCCGGCGAGCGCGCACCGACGGTTGTACCCCGCCCCGGCGAGCGCTCCTCGATGTACACGTCCTGCCTCGGCCCAGCGAGCGCGCCTGGCCATCGCGCGGTGTCGGTTCCGTTTCAACCCACACCGTCCCCTTGATTTGGTGGTATCCCTGAAACCCGCATCTAGAGAGCATATTCCCTACTGGGTTGAACCCAGGTTCACCATCCTCCAAATCAAACGGTAGCTCATCTGGGTCGAACCCGGGATATCCCGGTCCAAACCGCAATCCAAACACACCCGTAGTGACTAGCTCGGGCACAGACCGTCTAGGCTCCAGCAGCAGTAGTGTGGTAGTGCTTCCACTCCTCAATAGCCTGTACTACTCTGTAAGTCTTTTTCGTTTTTACTTTTGCTGTATGCTCTGTGTCGTTTGAGCCTTGTTTATTGTTCTATTTATATAGTGTGTATTTTAGAAGTAGGTAATTGAGTAATATTTTGTTGCAAAATCAAGATCTTATGTTGCTTTTTAGAGAACCTTTTATGCTCGGCTATTTTCTTATTAATTATTTGTATTTTGTATATACTATGATTTAATTATAAATGCCAAGATTATTTTTTCCATTATGTGTGTACGTACATATACATGTAATTGACAAATCCCCGTATATTATACTTCTGGCTCCGCCATGGCTGGCGATGTTTGTTTGGACACTAAATTCCACAAGCTGCGATCCAGCCGTAAAACTGATATCACCCTTGGCTATCTGTTTGACACAGCGGTGGTAAACGACTCTGGAAGAAAACCTCATTTCCCTCTTCATTTTCACTCACTCGACTTGTTCAACCGCGGCTCCTCCCGCCACTTTTGGCAACCATTTGCTTGTGAAGGTTATCAATTTTTAAAGGATGTTCGTAGGGTTGGTAACTAACAACTCTTCTTGTAGCTAGCTTAGTTCCTGTAGTTAAACTGTGACGAAAAACCATCCTTCTTCCTTGTACAGTATGACTGGCTGACTGAAAAAGCTGGAGCGTGGCGTGGCCATGTCAAGTTAGCACTCAGCAGAGCACCCGCGTGTATCACGTGCCATGTGTGGTCCTGCTGCTTTCCGGGGTTGTTTACTGACCTGTTGAGACGCTGGTAGCTAGCTGATGGCATCTGCATAGAAGCTAGCTAGCTAGTAGAGTTAAATAGTCATGGTGATAAACCCTCACTTCGCCATCATGCTTTGTATATTGTCATGGTGCTTTGTATATAATAATATCAGTTCTCTGCTTGTAGATTATGTTGGAAATAGAGGCGAATTAGCAATGAATCTAATTCCAGTAATGAGGACAACAATTATAACAACGTGTATCATAGGCAAACCTATCACAGATACACGGTCTACTAAAACATGAATCGAACATGCTAACACTACGATCAGAGGCAATCTCGATCTACTCAGTGCTAGCAACATGATAAACATAAGAACGAACAAAGAGAGAGGCATTCTTACAGTGGGGTTGTCGGCACTAGAGGAGCTAGCGCAATAGTAGTCGAAGCAGGCCGGCGGTGAAGACCAGTGGACGCCGGCGTAGAGGGAAGCAGACGGACAGCGAGCAGTCGCGACGGCGCTTCCCAAAAACCTTATACGCCCCCTACCCCGTGCAGGGACACGAGAGGTCGTGGGCTTCGGAGACCTGCTCTCCCGGCGCCGATGACACGGCGGCGGCGGGATGGAGAAGGCGAGGAGGGCGGCTCAGCACAGAGATACGAGGAGGAGATGTAGCACCGGTGGCCAATGAGGGAGACGTCTCTCCCAAATATAGGCAGGACGCACCGCGGCAGATGGTAAGTAATCAGCCGCGTCAATCACCGTATTAAGGTAAGTGTCAATCACTCAATCAATCACCATTAATACGAGAATAATTGCTTACCAAAACAGTCAGCGCAATTTTCTCCATGCATGCAAAAATAACTAGTGGCAAAAGGTAGCCGCGGACCCGCAAGCATGAGGCCGGGAAATCGCCGGACCATTCACGCGCATGTCGTGCGCCCGCGCCCTTCGCCCCGCCCCGCCCGGCCCGGCGAGGCGAGCGAGCGCGCGCGTGGGTTTCTCCCTTTTCCCTCTCACTCCCATAGCTTCAACTAGATGGGGATAGCTCACCCTTTTAAGTGAGGCTCACTCCCTCTAGAGTAGCAAGGTGGGACTATAGTCCCCCACCATACCATGCATGTGTGAGTGGGCCTTTGGGATTTATAGGAATTATCAATTGGGCTAGGCCCAATTCTTCTAACAATCCCCCACCAGATCCCAGAGGCACGCTACATTCTCCAAGTACCAAAGTACTGTTAATATACCAGCTTTTCAGTGGAGACCGGTTAAGGTTGAACATCCACCTAGAGCGGCAAGCTCGACTCATCCACAACTGCACAATGGACTATGCCTTGAATTGACAGTTTGGTGTGAACAAGTTTCACTTGACGTCTTGACTGATACTAGGCCACCAAGTGCCTTTCCCCGCGAGTGGAGCTTATAAGTCATACTCCTATCTCACTTCATGAGCTTTTAAAGAGTTCTCAACTCTTACAAACTGCGACCAATAGTTAGGCTCACATAGGTGTGTTCTTGCAAGAATACCCTGTAGGACGGTATCTCACTCTAAGAGTCTCAGGACACATTAAGACCGAAGTCAGCCTGCCTTACAGTAATGAGAGTACTGCATCTCCAACGGAGTGGGTTAAAAGTAAATTGTACTCTCCAGTCAACCAACAGCTTGTTCTTCCCGAGTCCTACTTCACGGGATCTCCGATCACATAGGCTAGGTTACCACTGAGGTTAACTCACATGGGTCTCAGTCCCATCTCCTTCGATGCATTATCAATCACGACATGTGATAGTCCCTTAGTAAAGGGATCTACCAGGTTTTTAGCTATATGGATGTACTCCACAGCTATCACTCCGGAGCTTCTCAACTTCCTGACAGACTTCAATCTGCGTTTCACATGTTTGGTGGACTTCATTGAACTATCCTAGCTATTCTTCACCTTTGTAATAACTGTCTGATTGTCACAGTTTATGAGAATAGCAGGAATTGGTTTTTCAACCACAGGCAAGTCCATCAACAGTTCTCTCAACCACTCAGCTTCACTGGCGGCTGTATCCAGAGCAGTGAGCTCTGCCTCCATGGTAGACTTTGTAAGTATTGTCTGCTTACGAGACCTCCATGAGACAGTACCGCCTCCTAGTGTGAAAGCATATCCACTAGTGGCCTTTAGCTCATCGGCTTCAGTTATCCAGTTTGCATCACTATATCCTTCAAGTACAGCAGGGTACCCTGAATAGTGAATGCCATAGCTCATTGTACCCTTCAGATAGCGCAATACTCAATCAATACCACGCCAGTGATCATCTCCAGGATTAGAGGAAAACCTACTCAATTTGCTTACAGCATATGAGATGTCAGGGCGGGTTGCGCTAGCTAGATACATTAGAGAGCCAATTATTTGGGAGTGTCTCAGATGATCCCTTCCTAGCCTTTTATTCTTTCGAAGTATTAGGCTAGGATCATAAGGTGTTGGAGAGGACTTGCAGTCCATATAGCCAAAATGGCTCAATACCTTCTCCACATAATGAGATTGCAAAAGAGTAATCCCATTCTCACCCTTAATAAGTTTAATGTTAAGGATCACATCCGCTTCCCCCAAATCTTTCATGTCAAAATTTTGGGATAAGAATGACTTTAAGTCATTTATCTCATCGATACTAGTCCCAAAAATTAGTATGTCATCAACATACAGACATAGGATTACTCCTTTGCCCCCACCATAGTGATAGTACACACATGTATCGGCTTCATTTACTGCGAACCCAGCAGATGTCAAAGTTTTGTCAAACTTCTCATGCCACTGCTTGGGCGCTTGCTTTAGGCCGTACAAGGATTTAATTAACTTGCACACCTTGCCCTCTTGACCCGGTGCTATAAACCCATCCGGTTGATCCATATATATTTCTTCCTCCAACTCTCCATTGAGGAAAGCCGTCTTCACATCCATTTGATGGACTAGAAGACCGTGGGAAGCAGCCAAGGACAATAGCACACGGATAGTAGTTAATCTGGCAACAGGTGAGTAGATGTCAAAGAAATCCTCGCCTTCTTTCTGTGTATAACCTTTAGCCACAAGCCTAGCCTTGTACTTTTCAATAGTACCCTCAGGCCTAAGCTTCTTCTTAAATACCCACTTACAGCCAACGGGCTTGCAGCCTTTAGGCCGATCAGTTACTTCCCACGTACCATTTGCAGTGATGGAGTCCATCTCGCTACGGACTGCATCCTTCCAATAGTCAGCATCGTGTGATGCAAACGCTTCTGCTATGGTCGTGGGAGTATCATCCACGAGGTACACAGTGAAGTCATCACCAAAGGATTTTTCAATCCTTTGTCTCTTACTCCTTCTCAGAGCTACGACACTGTCATCCTCCACATTTTCAGGTGGGTTAATTATTGGCTCTATTGCAGGTGCGGGTTCAGGGGTAAATTCGTTAGATGAACTAGGCAGAGCATAAGCTCCTTTCATCGGGAATATATTTTCAAAGAATGTAACATCCCGTGACTCAATAAGCGAATCTACTAAAATATCAGGCGCATCCGATCTTACTACTAAGAACTTATAAGCTGTGCTATGATGAGCATACCCAAAAGGATACAATCAACTGTTTTAGGTCCGAGTTTACGCTTCTTATTAATTGGTATGCTAACCATTGCCAAATAGTCCCATGTACGCAAATAATGGAGTGAAGGTTTCCTTCCTTTCCATCCTTCATACGGAGTTATTTCACTATTTTTAGTGGGAACTCTATTCAGAACGTGACACGCTGTCAAGACAGCCTCCCCCACCATGCCTTAGCCATACCGGACGTTCCTAACATGGCATTTACCAAGTCCATTAGCGTCTGGTTCTTGCGTTCGGCAACCCCATTAGATTGAGGCGAATAAGGAGGTGTTCGTTCATGAATTATTCCATTCTCCGAACAGAACAGATCAAACTCACTAGAGAAATACTCTCCACCGCGATGAGACCTAACTCGTTTGATTTTCTTTTCAAGTTGATTCTCTACTTCAGCTTTGTAAGTCTTAAAACATTCTAACGCCTCATCTTTAGTTCTTAGCAGAAACACATAACAATACCTAGTAGCATCATCTATCAAAGTCATAAAGTATCTTTTTCCTCCTTTTGTCAAAATACCATTCATCTCACAAATATCAGAATGTATGAGTTCTAATAATATCGAATGCCTCTCGTCTACAGCCTTGTGTGGCTTACGAGGTTGCTTTGCTTGCACACACGCTTGACACTTAGAACCTTTGACAGCAGTAAAACTAGGAATTAAACTCATGCTAGATAATCGCGACATGCAACCAAAATTAATGTGACACAAACGTGAATGCCATATATCAGCCACCGAATTGTTTGAATCACACACATGGTTCACTACTTTATTATAGAAATCTGAAAGGGAAAAGCGGAACAAGCCTCCGCTGTCATAACCTTTGCCAATAAATTGGCTATATCTCGAAATGACTACTTTATTCGACTCAAACACCAGCTTGAACCCATCTCGACATAGGAGGGATCCACTAACGAGGTTCTTCTTTATTGAGGGCGCATGCTGAACGTTCTTGAGACGCACGATCTTCCCCGAAGTAAACTTCAGATCGACCGAACCAACACCAAGAACAGTAGCATGCGAGCCATTCCCCATCATGACGGTTGAGCCTCGTGCGACCTGGTAAGATGAAAACATAGAGATATCAGTACAAACATGAATATTGGCACCTGTATCTATCCACCAATCATTAGATTGACATACAGAAAATACACTAGGTAAATTACCATACCCAGAGCCTCCACTGGTGTCACCAATAGTCACGTTGGCAGATTTCTGCCCCTGCTGATTCTTCTTGCCCTTGCGGTTGCGGCACTTCTTGGCAAAATGCCCATTCTCGCCGCAAACGAAGCATACGACCTCATCCATGTTCATCTTCTTCTTCTTAAACTGTGTAGTCTGCACAGCCTTCCCCTTCCCTTTTTGGTTCTGGTTTTTCTTTCCAGCATGCTGCATCACATTGGTGCTGGACTGGCCTTCGGATGTCCTTTTGGGACCATCCTTTGCCCGAGCCTTCTCTTCAACATCGAGACTAGCCAATAGATCCTCAACGGAAATCTGTTGTCTCTTATGTTTCAGAGTAGTGGCAAAGTCCCTCCATGATGAAGGTAACTTGGCAATCATGCCACCAGCCACAAACTTGTCAGGCAAGACGTGTCCAAGCTGTTCGAGTTCTCTCACAATGAGTTGGAACTCATGAGCCTGTTCCACGACCGGACGGTTTTCAACCATCATGAAGTCGTGGTACTGCTCCATCACATACAGCTCGCGCCCAGCGTCCGAGGCCGAGAACTTATGTTCAAGCGCCTCCCACAGTTCAGCAGCATTCTTGATGTTCATATAAACATCACACAGCTGGTCAGAGAGAATGCTAAGGACGCATCCGACGAATATCGTCGTAGCCGCAGTAAACTCCTGCACCTCTTTCTCCATGGGGAGAGGTAGTGCAGGAGGGTTACTGACGACCCAAAACACGCCCATAGCCGAGAGCCACAACTGCGCTCTCGTCTGCCACCTCTTGAAGTTCTCACCAGTGAACTTCTCAGGTTGAATCGCATCAAATGATCTAGCCATCGCTAAACGCCTATAAGGTTTTTGGATTGTTGGAAATAGAGGCGAATTAGCAATGAATCTAATTCCAGTAATGAGGACAACAATTATAACAACGTGTATCATAGGAAAACCTATCACAGATACACGGTCTACTAAAACATGAATCGAACATGCTAACACTACGATCAGAGGCAATCTCGATCTACTCAGTGCTAGCAACATGATAAACATAAGAACGAACAAAGAGAGAGGCATTCTTACAGTGGGGTTGTCGGCACTAGAGGAGCTAGCGCAATAGTAGTCGAAGCAGGCCGGCGGTGAAGACCAGTGGACGCCAGCGTAGAGGGAAGCAGACGGACAGCGAGCAGTCGCGACGGCGCTTCCCAAAAACCTTATACGCCCCCTACCCCGTGCAGGGACATGAGAGGTCGTGGGCTTCGGAGACCTGCTCTCCCGGCGCCGATGACACGGCGGCGGCGGGATGGACAAGGCGAGGACGGCGGCTCAGCACAGAGGTATGAGGAGGAGATGTAGCACCGGTGGCCAATGAGGGAGACGTCTCTCCCAAATATAGGCAGGACGCGCCGCGGTAGATGGTAAGTAATCAGCCGCGCCAATCACCGTATTAAGGTAAGTGTCAATCACTCAATCAATCACCATTAATATGAGAATAATTGCTTACCAAAACAGTCAGCGCATTTTTCTCCATGCATGCAAAAATAACGAGTGGCAAAAGGTAGCCGCGGACCCGCAAGCATGAGGCCGGGAAATCACCGGACCATTCACAGCGCATGTCGTGCGCCCGCGCCCTTCGCCCCGCCCCGCCCCGCCCGGCCCGGCGAGGAGAGCGAGCGCGCGCGTGGGTTTCTCCCTTTTCCCTCTCACTCCCGTAGCTTCAACTAGATGGGGATAGCTCACCCTTTTAAGTGAGGCTCACTCCCTCTAGAGTAGCAAGGTGGGACTATAGTCCCCCACCATACCATGCATGTGTGAGTGGGCCTTTGGGATTTATAGGAATTATCAATTGGGTTAGGCCCAATTCTTCTAACAGATTATACTAATAAGGTGATTTAAATGTTATGAGACTTAGTCATCTATGACTTACTTAATGATTTTTGCAGGGGCTACCTCAATTAAAACTAGGCATACACTAGTACAAAGATGCACTATACAATCGGTTCGTAACCTATCTCTATAGGAGTTTTTCACTTCCGCCTGAGGGAGGGGACTGTAAAAATGACGCCTCTTCACAGGCGGTTTTCTGTGAACCGTCTGTAGAAATGTATTTTCACAGGCGGTTCCTTAAGCCAACCGTCTGTGAAAATGTGATTTTGTACAAACGGTTTCTTAAACGAACCGCCTATGAAGATTGATTTCTACAGACAAACCGCATGTAGAAATTTGTTTCCACAGGCGGCTCTCAACCAAACCGCCAGTACATAGAGCCGCTGGCTTTTTAATATTTGTGATTATGTGGCAATATATATGTAATACATTGAAATTATATAAACAATATTGGCTCATGTGCATAACTAGAGAAATATACTAATTATCTCATCTCATATACACTAAAGTTTCTGCTCATAGTCATATAGTTAAACGTATATACACACCAAACTTTACATACATCAAAGTTTTCCCTATGCCTAATAACCATCTCTCGTAAGATGTAGCCTACTAATCTCAGTTAGAACCTTATACTCTGGCCTTCCCAAGGGGCTCGTAGCATCGTGATATTTTCCTTCACGTGGAATGACTTCTTTCAAAAGAAACGAGCACAAATCCTCAACTATGGCGTATAAAGCTTTCTCGGACATGTGAGTCACCTTTTTGGGATGATGTGCCTGCAAAAGAAGATTATAAATATCTTATATTTAGACTTATTAATATATTTGCATCCTTAGTGACAGAAATACATACATGAGTATTACTTATATTACCTTATCAGGGTTCTTGATGTATCGTCCATTCTCTCTCATGAACTCGCACACGTAGAATCCACAGTGGACGGATCCAGGTTGTTGCTTGTGGCACTATGTAACGGGCAATTGGTTATCTATTTGCAATATTGCTCTTATGTATTTTACATATATGGATTCATAAATTCACATACGTATCGGCCATTGATGGAATACTTCCAATGGCTCCCCTTGTTTCGACTGGTTAAACTTTCCGCCCTGCATCTTGTACCACCTATATGACCTGTTATCTCAAATACAATTAGACACATGTTATTCTCAAATTCTCAACGATAAATACCATGTTATCTTGATGTATGCATGCATATATCGGCTTATCGCTCTAAGATATTCACGAAAGTTAAATAAGTTGAAGGATCGTAATCTGCGGAGTCTAGGACGAGCACCCTTCCTTCACTTGGGAAAATAAATAAACAAATCCAGTGGTCCCTGCACAACTCAAATTTCTTATGGGATGTGCATTGGAGTTATTAATTTGATGTATGCAAAGTCACAATTACACATCTAAAGTTGTAAGGGGCCACCACGAATCTCCTGTCTTGAAACTGAAGCATTGCGTTTCCAATGTAGATAGTATATTTGGCTTCAAATTTCTTCATCAAGTCCTTTGTTGCTTCTTCAAGTTCTTTTCCTGTCTTCCCCTTTAATTTATCATGGTCCTTACCGACTAGGAATGCGTGCTCACTCTCGCATATATTCATAGGGCTAAGGTACCCAATCCTTTTATCGGCATTTGATAGAGGATTGGGACCGTACAGTATCTCCTCTTGATCGTATTGCATTCTCCAATATTAATAAAACAATTGTGTGTAAGTATCGCATTGTAAAGTTTATGTCAGAGATAGGATATACAACTCAACAATAATAAAACAAATATGTGTAAGTCAGAGTGGCGCACTTACAATGCAAACACCGTTATGAGCTATACGTCGAGCCTCTTGAGCCTCATCATTAGCCACATGTCTTCAAATGTAACAATCGCCCTTTCGTGACCGCTAACAAATGCATATGGGGGTATAAGCATGTTGATTGTGTCGATGCCAATAGCAGATGCTCTCATGTACTAGTCATGCATCCTTTTTATACCAGCTGGGATCTTCTTGAGTTCTTCCCAACTTAGTAGAGGCCTACCTGACACATATTCGTTAGGGCGTTTTCATAGTCGTTTTTTGTCGGTGGCTTGATTGGTATGGGTACCGGTACTGTCTCCATAAGCTTTTTCCCATATTTTTTCAATTCATCCAAGTCAACGACACGTGTTGTGCGGTTATTTGTGATTCCTGCCATAAATTTTGTCGTGCCAGCTGATTTATTCTTTCGTTGAAACGGGGAAACCAATTTGGGTACTCGGAACAATATCCTCTTAGCAACGGCTGTTTTTTTCTTAGGCGGTGGCGTTGGTGCAGTTGTTTGTTCTTGCGTTGGTGGTGGGTTAGGTGATGGTGGTGGGCTAGGAGGATTAGGCATGACTGGTGATGGTGGTGGGCTAGGAGGATTAGGCATGGCTGGTGATGGTGGTGGGCTAGGAGGATTAAGCATGGCGGTGATGGTGGTGGGCTAGGAGGATCCACCGGTCATGGAGGTTGGTTATCAACAGTACGTGCATGTGTCGACTCCTGAGAAACTGGAAGGGCTTCCTGAGTTAGTGGCTCACTCAACTTGATGTCTCGTCGGGGCCAAAGGATGAAATTCTTAATAGCTTGTCCAAGTTTCTCAATACCCTCAGGACCAGGGATATCTAGCATGTCGTCCTCGTATCCTTGGACCACCGTCGACACTTCTACCCTGCAGTAGTCTACTGGGATGTCGCTACCATGAAATTTGCGCCCTGGAATCGCATAGCCTGTTCCTACTTCCCTTGTGCGAATATTGTTAATACCATATCTTATGGGTAGGGAGCAAGGTTTGGGCCCATCAATCAAGTCAACTAGATATTGACTCTTATCTGCCGTAGATGCGACACTGCTTGGGACGACGACTGAGCCATGTGTGACCAACGGCTGTGTTGGTATGACTGCTAGTTGCATCTGTGGAGCTTGAGTGGTAATCTGTTGAACAGACATCGCGCTCGCCAATTGTTGCATCAAATCTGGAGGAGGATTCTATAGCATTTGATACATCATGTCTTTGAAATCTTTTTCAGCCTCTTCCTTAAAATAATCCTTCATTGCTTCCTTATATCAATCGCGCTTCTTGTAAATACCCCCCCCCCATTCCTCACTGAATCCTTCTTTCCATCCTTCTTTAGATGAGATGCCTCGTACACGCCCAGGATGCTCGGGGTTACCTAGACCAAGACTTAGGACGTCTCTCTCCCTTTGTGGCTTGAATGTTCCTTCATGTTGCGTGCTTAGCGGCGATCGCAAATATGCTCTTTGTTGCTTCTTCGACACTGGGGTCATCAAAATATAAATCGCCTGTGTCAGATTATCTTGGTTTCCGAGCACAGATCCAATTCGCAGATCTCTCGCCAAGTTGCTCAGACAACACCGGCAAACCTGCCGCCTTCTTTGCAGCTTCTTCTTGCCTCCATTTGGGAACCTGGCGCCGGTAACCGCCTGACCCTAGGTGGTGGTGGTACTTGTGCTTCTTTGAAAGTTAAGAATTAGCTTCGCTCAGCGCTACAAATTCAGGGGACTTTCTTTGCTCTAGAAAAACCTGCCACTGACCTTCTGAAATTTTAAACTTTTTTGTTGGGTTCAACCCTTTCTTTGTCCAACCCATATTCATATCCGACCTCCAACTTCGGAGTATCTTTCCACACTGCTTCATTGCATAGTCTCTTACGAGATCTTCCGTGCCTCGAGGAAAAACAAACCTCATCAATAGCTTAGCTCACAGTGTGTCTTTGACATCTTGTGGCACATCTTTCCACAGGCGGATTGTGATGTCAAGATTATCCCTGACTACGAAACCAAGCGCATTCCGAAACTTAGCTACTACCTGTTCAGGAGTTAGTGGCCGTCCTTTGGAGCTCAGTTCTGTCACTATATATGATTTATTGGGCCACTTGTTCGTTCCCCTGTCACCTCATTTCCGATCATTGTTCTTTCTTTTCCTCGAGCTCTTGTTGTTGGTGGTCGTCTCGGTCGGTTCCAGTCCCTCGTATCTAGTGGCACTTGTTCTTCGCCATCAACCATATCTCTGAATTGAGACAAGACCTCCTATATAGTGATATAATTAGATACACACACATGAAATCACACATAAATACGCACACAGATAATCGACGCTAATGTACCTCATCTTCCGATGGATTATAAGTAGGGTCACGTTCGGGTTCACGACAACCCCTATCTATACTTGGCCCGGGGTCGCTACGACTATGGTATGATGGAGATGCTCCTTCTCCCGTGTGGTGTGACCCTGATGCTTCGCCCATGTGGTGGGACCCTGGTGCTTCGCCCGTGTGGTGGGACCCTGGTGCTTGACCCTTGTTAGGAGAACTCATGGTCGTAACCTGACATATAACAAATTTACATAAAAAACATATTCCATTATATAAAACACTATGTATATAAAGTCATATCCTATCGTAGGAGAGTGATCGAGTTTCAACAACATTTTATAAGTAGCAAATATATATATGGTGTAATTATGGATTTGAGATAGGCTTAATTATGGACTTTGGAAAGTGTGGTGTAATATCAAATTCCAAGCCAAATATCTTAATTTGTTAAGATAAATTTTAATTCCTCAATAAAAACAAATTAGAGCACAATAAATGAATATCTGTAAATATTTGTAAATGAATTTACACAATATATATATAAATGAATTTACATAATTAACATAATTATATAAATGAATTTTTATAAGATGAATTTATATTACACAATAAATGAATTTATATTATACAACTATATTGCAACTATATGGCACATTAGAGCAACTATATGGCATTAGAGAACAACTATATGGGTAACAAAAGAAAACAAATGAAAAGAAAAAAATAAAAAAAAAATTGAAAATGCAACATGGGCCGCCACCGGCCCGGCCTCGCCCGCAGCACCACCGCAGCGATCCCGCGCAGTACCGCCGTGCCGCCACCGCGCAGCACCACCGCAGCGGCCCCGCGCCGCCCGGCACTGCGCCGCCACACTACAGCACCACCGCACCGCCCGGCCCCGCGCACCGCCGAGCCGCCACACCGCAGCAGTTGAGGATGCCAACCTCTCAAATGAATGGCAGCGGTGGCGGTGCAGCGGCGGCCGTGCGAAATTTTGGCAGCCTGACGGCGTCGAAATTGAGAAATGGAGCCACCAGACTTAGAAATTTTTCGAAGGATTTCGGAAGGGGTATATATACAAACGAAATTGAGAAATGGAGCCACCAGACTTAGAAATTTTTCGAAGGATTTCGGAAGGGGTATATATACAAACCTTTCTGCATGCGGTTGGATATATCAACCGCCTGTAGAAAGCCTATTTATGTTTTATCTTTTATTTACTCTATTTATTAGGTCGTTATATATTATTTATTATACTATTTAGGCTTTATCTTTTACTTAGTGTATTATTAGGTCTTTATATATTGTTTATTATACTTTGTAGGCTTTATCTTTAATATTGTTTATTATACTAATTAGGTGTTTATATAAGCATGAAGGGGTGCTACAAGCAACATTAAATAAATGTGAAATAGAGTCTGACATGGAGATACAAAGAAGGGTAGCATAACGTACAAATTATAACATAAATGGATTACATTACAAATGTGAAATATAAGAATCTAGCCAGCTACGATTCGTCCTTGTCCATCATTGCGCACCTAGGACAATGAATTCTGTGAGATTCTTCGCTCAACATTCCTTATCTTCACTGGATGGTCGTCTGTGAAGTGGGACATTTCACTGAACTCGTTAAAATCTTCAAGATCAGATACACCATCAACCCCTATGGCTTGTTGCTTTCCAGGAAAAATTACATGCTTTGGCTTGTCGTTACTTTTCTTCTCCGTCTTAGAAAGGATTTGTTCAGCATAAAAGACCTGTGCAGCACGGTTAGAATGGATTCACAGGTCATCTTTATAACCTACCTTGCTTAGATCAAAAACTCTGACCTCGTAGTTATCCACTGTGACATGTTTGTCTTCAATTCACTGACATCGAAACACAGGGATCTGAAATGTGTCATAGTCTAGTTCCCATATATCCACAATGAAGCCAAAGTATGTAGTAATCTCACCAGTTTCATTGTCTATGGCCTCGCATTGAACACCACTATTTTGTGCCATACTATTTTTGTCCTTTGAATTGGTACAAAACGTGAAACCACTAATGTCATATGTTTGCCATGACGTGACCTGGCATGATGGTCCAGATGCCGACACCTTAATGGTTTGTTCCTCAATTGTGTCTCCATGTGGAATGTTCTGCTCCTTTAGCCATGTGGTGAACCGAAGCTTGTGTTCCTTTATCACCCAATCGTCCGTTTGCCCATGATTCTGTTTGCGAAGCTCATTCATGTGTTTCTTGATCAGAGGCTCCATTATCTCTAGCTGATGTAGGATGCTATGATGTGCTTCGAGGACTGTATTGTAATCTGATGGTCTGAATGATTTCCGCCCCGTCCTCCCTCTTCCTTGCAGCCTACCCTCATGTCTTGACGGAGGCAAACCTATTGCAACCTGATCTTTTAGTATATTATTGCAGAATGGACCTCCAGACTCAATAGCTTCTTCGGTTCAGTACCCCTCTACCATGGATGCCTTCTTGAATGTAGCCCCTGGAGTTGGTTTGACATCCTTTCTTGGTCTCCCATCTTTTGTCTTCTTCCCAAAAACAAATTTTATGTTGCTGACTATTTGGAAGACTCTGTGACCTTTACTGATACCTAAGGGAACTGAAGAATGTGCTTCATTGTTATTGTTGAAGTACTTATCCATCTTTCGCAGGCGATACCTATGTCCTCTCGATAAGAAGCGTTTGTGTCTCATTTATACTAGCTTTTTAGATGCATCAAGGGACACATAAGAATTTTCATCTATGCATTGTACGCAACCAACTTTTCCTTTGAATTGTCCTGATAAAGTGAAGAGAGCAGGGTAATCATTGATCGTTACAAAAATAATTGCTCTTAGAGTGAATGATTCTTTCGGTACTCGTCCAACATTCGAACACCCTCTTCCCACAATAGTTTCATTTCCTCCATTAAGGGCTCCAGAAATACATCCATGTCAACTCCCGGTTGTGTAGGTCTAGAAATAAGAATGGTCAACAAAATATACTTTCACTTCTACATCAACCATGGAGGAAGGATGTAGATGGTGAGGATCACCGGCCATGTGTTGTGCGTGCTGCTTCTCTCACCAAATGGGTTCATTCCATCAGTACTCAATGCGAACCTAACATTCCTTGTTTCCTTAGCAAAGTCTACGTGGTTGTCATTGAAATCTTGCCACTGCTTCCCATCGGCTGGATGTCGAAGCTTTCCATCATTTTTTTGCTCATCGGCATGCCAGGTCATAAGTTTTGCATCCTCAGGGTTAGCGAACAAACACCTGAATCGATCAACCACAGGGAAGTACCACATCACCAAAGCAGGAATCTTTGTTTGCGCATAAAGTCTATTTCTTCTTTTTCTTTGTTGGTGGGTTTGGAACTCTGTTGGGTTGTCTTCTGTTGGCTCTTCTTTCGCTTCTTTCCAGTACACATGGATGCAGCACACTCTTCCTCTCGATAGTCTTTATTAGTATTGTACCTACTTGCATCACACTGTGGACATATGTCTAAGTCTTTATAATCAACACCTCGAAATAGGATACAATGATTTCTACATGCGTGACTCTTCTCGAAACCCATGGTGAGCGGACTGATTAGCTTCTTTGCATAGTATGTGTTAGCAGGAAGATTGTGACGGAACCGCCCAAATTATAAGAGATCAAGTGCTAAAGTAGCTGACTTAACTACCATTTAAAACACTTGAGCCCATATAATCCCGATAGTCCGGAAATCTCGAAGGATTTCTTACATCAACTCAGGATCGCGTACATTCAGGGATACACATTCGAACGAGCCACAAATCAACCGAAAATACTTAAAGTACGAAATAAAGTTATTACAACACTTTGTTCCAAATAAAAGTAGTACTTACGCCACAACACCTGTGGCCAAATACAACATTGTTTGAAACTGAACTTGAAGTTTTAAAAGACAGGGGTGCCCACAATGTCCGGTCCGCCAATAGCAAAAGATGAGCTTGTAGAAGACCTTGCCCAAGGTCTACTCCTCTTTTCCTTCAATAGGATAGAGACAGTGCTTACAATAGCCGAAGTATACTTGGCCATCTGCAACAAAACGGGATAAACCCTGAGTACGGGAATGTACTCAGCTAGACTTACCCGTCTAACTGAAAATAAAGACTCCAAGGATATGCATGGCTGTATCTGGAGTTGGGTAAGCTTTACTTTGCGGAAATGCTTAAATTAGAGGAGTTTACTTTAATGATGCGGTGAGCAGTCATCTTTTATCCTACTAATTATCTCTAGGTTATTGCATCTATACTAGAGCACTCACTTGAACTACTCAAACAATATAGTAGCATATATCCAGTTCCTTCATCAATATTTTAGTAGAACCATTAAGATGTCACATGGAGTTGTACCGTGGTGAAGCTCAGCATAATCCCCCATATCCAGTGGGGGCAGCAATTCGAATCGATATACACCAGCTGGTAATATTACCTTTAACACACGCCCATACTTTCCCCGTCGGGTCAGCATTAGGTTACCGCTCAACAAAGTCCAGGTGGTAATCGACGCGGGCTTGCATTGGTCCACCCAATTGTAGAAAATAGATGGCCACCACGGGGCAGATCATATCTACAGTCTAGAGGGTGCTCACAGCAGAGCGAGCTCCGGCCCGGACAGTGTTTACTCGGCTTCGGGGTCGATACTCACAACGGCCCCTATGTGAAAGGGCGCATTCAAAGATGTAAGAGGGCCACCATCGTGTACAAACCTACATGATCCAACGGACGGACTGCCCCCAAGTCTAAACCACTTGGTGCACTTGCCTTCCAGTTGACCGTATTTCATTACTACCATAGGTTCTTTCCACGATAGCACATATAGCCAACCGTGATAGTATTACCCACAAGGGATAATACGAAACATAAAAAGAAAGGTAACCATTATTTCTAAGCATGCTAAGCGGTTGCTTTTACTTCTTATTAACAGGGTAACAAGGTAGGTAAAACAATAATCAAGGAAGGTAATGCATCAATTTGGGATTCAAACAACTCCTATCACCTAATGCATCATAGTATAAAATACTCAAGTAGATTAAATTGTAAAAACTGGGAGGCTTAAGAATGCTCCGGGGCTTGCCTTGAGAGAAGGTGGAGGGCTGGTGGTCAGGGCACTCAGGAAGGTTAGTGTCGAGCTCTTGGTACTCCTCGTACAGCTCCTGTACCTTCTGGACTTCTGTCTCTGTGGGCTCCTGATGTTCCTCCATGGATCCTAATTGATTGCAATGCATGAATAAATAACTGAATGGTGCAGGGATGATGCTTTAACAAGATTTAACACACTAACAGAGATTCTAAGCATACACCCAAAAGAACTACCACAAAGCTACTAGGGCTAGAGCTACTAGCTAGCAGGATAAAACAAGCTATAACTTATTCTTAACAGAAACTAGCAATAAGATTTTACCAACTCTAGATATAACAAACAAGCATGGCATACAACTGAAAATAGAATAGGAAATCATTTCAGAAACAGGCTCGAGGCACGCAGAGGCGCTCGAGGCAACTGACGGGCATGACTACGCGCATCCACTGGTGGTGTTGGTTGAACTGGCACGACCGTGAAGAGGGGTCGACGGTGTGCAGTGGCGGCGCAGCACGGCGGTGCGACACGGTGAAGCGATCACCGGCGATGTGAGGCTCGGCGCTGGGGTGCGTGAGCATCGTGGTGATGAGGTGAGTGCGGCTCGAGGGCTAGCTGAGCCAGAGAGGCTCTGTGGAAACCTGTCCACGTGCAAGCTCCATGGCGGCGACAATGGCGCACGGCCAACGGTGCTGTGACGACACGGATCGGACTGAAGCTAGAGGAACGGCGTTCTCACCTCGGTTAACTCCAGCGAAGCTTCCACGAAGATGGAGGCGTCGGAGACGAGACGGCGAACGGTGAACGCTGGTTGATCAGTGCGGTGGCGACTCTGAGTCGAAGAACGGCGGGAACGTTCCGGCGACTAGAGTCCACGGCTGGTGAAACAGAGGCGAGCATCGTGGTTGCGAGGCAAAGGCGAAAGCTAGAAGGAGAAAGATTGAGCAGAGGAACTTGGGTGGTGGTGGATTTGAGAAGAAGGCGCTGGCGGTGCTCGGAGCTCTCGGCGCAAAGAAGGCAGAGAATGCGAGCGATTGCGCGAGTGCGGATGAGTGCGGATGAGTGCGGGAGGTGGAGGAGGTATAGGCGCTCCTCTTGCATGGTCATGGCCGACCGGCGCTGCTAGAGGGGACGTGATGCGATGGGATGGCGGTGGCAGCGGCGCTGGCGTGCTTGTGGTGGGCGGTGCAAAGCTGATCAAGACTTGGTCGACGCGCCGTTAGCGCGGATTCGCGCTTGATTGCGAAAGAGACAAGGTGGGGCGCTGATCGGACGCGGCACTACGGCGGCGTTACTGCGAAACGATGGCGCGGCGCGCGGTAGGGCGGCTGGTAGGTCTGCGGCGGCGAAGCAGGGCGTCAGCGGCGGAAAAGCGGTGCCGGCTTGGTCCTAGCGCCGTTAACTCGGATTCGAGTGAGACAGCGCGAGCGGCGACAGCGATGTCGGCGCAGTGCCGAAGCGGCGGCGATGGCGTGTTCCACTTCCGTGGTCAGGCATCGTTGGCAACGCGGCGGATGACTCCGACGTACGGCTCAGCCACGGTCGGGTGAGTGCGCGCGAGCGTGCACGGCACGTGCGTGCGGTCGAGCGCGCGGGAGAGGGGTCGATATCGAGGGTAGGGTCGATCGGCTGATCGAGCCTCCGACTCGGTCGAGCCTTCCGTGCGGGGTCGTTCGCTCAAGCCTCGGTTCGTAACTTCGAGGGGTCGAAGTCGAGGGATAGAAGTCGAGGGATAGAAGTCGAGGGGGGCGTCGATCGACTAGCCGATCGAGCCTTTGGCTCGGTCGAGCCTCTGGCCCGGGGTTGTTCGCTCAGACCCTCGGTCCGTCACCTTTCTATCGAGCGGTGGTCGAGGTCGAGGGGTGGTGCTCGGCCTGTCTCGATTCTGATTTCCTTTTTCCGGTTTCTTTTATTTGATAAAACTAAGCAGGGTAACTAAACATAAAGCAAGCCCTACTTTACCCTAAGCAAAGCAAGGTTTAACTAAATAGATTAAACACAAGGTTAAGCACAAAACACCTATTCAATTGTAGTTTCAAAACATAAAAACACACACATGAAATGATAGCATATGCAAACATGAATGCAATGAAATGATGTGCTTAGTGGCTAATGATGATCCTAATGCAAGCTTGACACAGGGTGTCACAAAGATTGTTATCATTTGGAAACATGTCTGCAATAAGACTCAAGAACGCATCGAAGCCAGCATCAGACAGACCAAATCTTGATTTTAACAACAATAATTTCAGCACAGACCTCAACGTTGTGAACTCTTGGGTACAACCCTTAGACTCATCATACAAAGGCTCTTCTGCTGCCTTCAATAGGGTCTCCATTCCTCTCATAAATAACAATGATGGATCCATATGACGATGCAATATTGCATTTAAGAATTCTGCATCTTCCTCATCTATAACATTTGGTAGAACAGAAGTTCTAATGCCTTCATTTCCTCCATAAACACCATGATCGGTAACATTAGGCACACCATCTTCACTATGACCAAAAGGTTGATGTGTGTCATCTACGAACTGATTACCATCATGAAGAATGTCTAGATCATCATCAATGTTCGTAGGGTTTCCAGTTGTATAAGGCGCAGAGCTACCCTCTCCATGCTTTGTCCAAATCAAGTAATCCTCCATAAATCCCCGGCATATCAGATGACAAATGATTGGTTCTGTGTCATCAAATACAACAACATTCTTGCAGTCTATGCATGGACAATATATGTGCTTCCTCTTTGATCTCCAAGCATGGTTCTTAGCAGCGTCAATAAACTTATGGACCCCTGGTATGTATGTTGGAATCTAGTTCTGATAAGTTATACATCCAGAAAGACCTTTCCATCACTAACTGTCAAAAACGCAATGAGAGAAGAAGTATTTCTTATGTGTTGATGTGGTGAAGTCCAACCTAGAAAATGCCCACGATGAATAGTTGTAAACATAACATAATTAAAAAACTAAGATAAGCAACCTAGCTAATTATACAACAACCTCATTTTAAGGAATAAAAATGAAAAACCTAGATATATATTATTGTATTCAACACATGGTGAAACCCTAGATCCAAAAAGTGTGTGGCTCCAATTGAGAAGGAATTATTACAAATACGTAAAAAACCACATGAATACAAATAGGTAAAAAAGACATAAACTAACCTTTCTTAGCAACCTCTCCTTCTTCAAAGAAATAAAGATGAAAACCTCTCCCCTTGTATTTGGTGAAATCTGGACCTCCAATAATAGGTGCCCACGATGAATAGTTCTAAACATAACATAATTAGAAAACTAAGATAAACAACCTAATTATACAGCAACCTCATTTTAAGGAATAAAAAGGAAAAAACTGGATAGGAACCTAATTACACATGTTGAAACCCTAGATCCAAAAAGTGTGTGGCTCCAATTTAGAAAGAATGATTACAAATAAGTAAAAAATCCACAAACTAACCTTTCTTAGCAACCTCCTTCAAAGAAATGAAGATCAAAACCTCCCCCTTCTATTTGGTGAAAACTAGACCTCCAAATCGCCACAAATGGCTACTGTGCATGAAGTGTGTGGCTCCAATTTAGAAAGAATGATTACAAATGCGTAAAAAAACTTAACATAATTAAAAAAACTAACAAAACTATCTAATAATAAGTAACTAAACATGAGAAGATAGGAAAAACATTATCTAACCCTCATATATAAGCAACCTCATTTTAAGGAATAAAAATAATAACCTAATTAACATAGATAAATAACTCACTAAATTCTCTATAGTCATCTAATTAAAAAATTAACAATACCTATACTAATAATTATTTAATCATGAGAAGAGAGGAGAGAGAATAGAGGAGAGAGAGGAGAGAGAGAGAAGAGAAACCCTAGCTAGATCCAAAAAGTGTGTGGCTCAAATTGAGAATGAATGATTGAAAATACATAAACTAACCTTTCTTAGCAACCTCCTTCGAAGAAATGAAGATCAAAACCTCCCCCCTTCTATTTGGTGAAAAATTGGACCTCCCAATCGCCACAAATGGCTACTGTTCGATGAACAGTCGGTCTGTCGGGAGGAGGAAAAAGGGGAGGAGAGGAAGCCACTTATGACAGTTTTTTCACGGGCAGTTGGTGTAAGGAACCACCTGTGAAAACATGTAACCACAGGCGGTTCACTTAATCCAACCGCATGTGAAAAGGCCCCATTTTCATAGGCGGTTTGGTTACGTGAACCGCCTGTGAAAACATATTTACACAGGCGGTTCACTTAACCAAACCGCCTGTGAAAATGTAGCCTTTTCACAGGCGGCATTTTCACAGGCGGTTGGATTAAGTGAACCGCCTGTGGATATATGTTTTCACAGGCGGTTCACGAGTCCACCCCGCCGTTTCATTTCCGCAGACGTTTGGTAATCAAAACCGTTTGGAAAAAAATTCTCCTAGTGTTGTTGTAGTGAATTTTTCTACTAGTGATACTCTTAGATTTATCATGTCAGCTTCTTCTAATGGTCGGATTGTGTGTGTGTGGGTGGGTGGGGAGGGCAGGGGTTGCGTCACTCTCAAATTTAAATACCAACAACGTACCTATTGGAGAATTTTAGCATGGACGATGCCCCGAATATTGCCCACGTCCGTGTAAATTGGATCCTCCAATGATGCTTATACACATGTGTTTTTGAGTAGTGGGGAGGAAATTAGGAGGAATATTTTATTTATGCAATCATGTCGCCTGCCCAGAGCCACCCTCCGCTCATCCTCTTCGGCCGCCGAAGAAGGTTCCCCGCGCCTCCCTAGGCCTCATGTGCACCTCTGTGCCTCCTCCATCCCCATTCTTCTCCGGTACCGGTGGTCCCTGGGCAGAGGCGCGGCCAATCCAGCCCCTCCTCGACTGGATCTGTTCCCTCAGCGCCAGGACCTGGCCCTTCCGCGTCCGGATCGACCGGCGGAAGGTCTAGGGCGGCGGCCACCGGGAGGAGGTGTGACCGATCCGGTCCTCCTCCACCGGATCTGCGATTCGCCCGGCGGTGCTGCGAGGTGGCTACCTGCTCGAGTGGCGGCTGATCTGGCACGCGCCCCGGTGGGCTAGGCGACGCGGATGGCGGCACCGTACCGTTGTCTCCACCGATTGATGGATGGACAGACAGCGGCCGGCGTACCTACACCGGTGAAGGGGTCTGGCGGCGGCGGGTTGATCTGGGTATCTTAGGCCTGGATCCGCCGACTGCTGCCCCGTGCTGCCCCTTCTCAGTGCGGGTGGTGCTCCGACGATGCGGACTCGGGCGGGCGTTTGCCTCGGGTCGGGGACTTTCCCCAGGCGGCGGCTTGGGGGTCGATCTGGACCCCCGGGTACCGGATGGGGATGACAGTGTTGGCACCGGCCATCTCGACAAGCCGTCCAACCCGCCCTCCCACAGACTACGTCGCTTCCAGGCGGCCCGTAAATCGGCTTCGACGTCAACATCAAAGGACATCGTCGCCCCCAGTTTTTCTGTTGCCTCACTATATCTCGTGAAGACCCTGCCGATCATCTCCGTCATCTTCGTATGTAGGTTCGGCTTGGATGTGCCTTGCAGGATATTGCAATACGGGTGAAAACTCTGCCTAGCGGTGTTGGGCCGGCGGCGATGACGCAATCAACATCATTTTCCCCCTTGGAGGCGTCTCTAAAGTTCCCTCTTGCTTTCATCGCGATGATGGCGTCTGCGGACGTTATTTACCTTCTTAAAGGCATCAAGACAAGCACACCCGCTCCTAGCCATGCCTGCACTGCGGCATTTGGGACTCAGCTGCGGCGTCAAGAGAGGGCCAAGGACGTCCTCTCGTCGATCAAATAGAGGGTAGAAGCATTTATCGTTTTTTCTCTAATTGTCCTGGTCTATGTATAAGACTATGGTTTTTCTCTCTTTTGTTTTTCTATCTCTTTTTGTATTTGTTGGCTGTGTACATCCTCGGATGTAGAGGCCGGATATTGAATATCTTTTATCGAAAAAAATGCGTTTTTGAGTAGTGGAGGCAACTCTTTAATGCATGCATGTCCTCTTGGGTTAACTGGAGGACCCCCTCTATAGCCATGGCACTCCCTTAAAATATATAGAAATATCCCATTAGTGAACTGTTGTAGGACAAACTTTTTCTCCCTCAAAAAAAAAGACAAAAAAAAATTCAACTTTGACCACTAGTATATAGTACTACTTAAAGGATGCAAATAAGGTAGATGTCATCCGTGATATTTAAATGTTTGTCGATCATCCTTAGGGTACGTTGTTGCCTTCAATTGCTAACTTAAGTTTTGCTCCTACAGTATTGTCATCTAGACAGTAAACATTTTGAAGGATGTGTCACGCCAGCTCACCGGTCACCACTCCAACATGGATAGACAGTCACATGGAACGTGGTACGTAGGCCACGTTCCTGTCCCGGTACAATTTCGTCCCCGTAGTGTTAAAATCACCAAAAACTAACGTTCTACGTTCCGCGATCCACGTTCCTCGATCCATCAATCCGGGAACTTTTGTGACTGTGTGGAGAGACCCTGCAAAACTATCGTTGTGTCCCCTGCCTCATTATGGTGTCAACTCCGCGCCTCTTTGCCAGAGTTGTGGTCCAGTCGGAGGATGTGGAGTGGCGCCCCACATGTAGCGCAAGGTATAGTAGGACCGCAATATAACTTCTTGGATGAGCACATTGGCTAGATCGACGGTTGTGAAAAACCAAACCTGGTTTGCCCCGCATAGTTGCCACCACGGCTTCTCCGACCATGGGTATTGCGCCCTCACGCTCGGCTACCTCGACATCGGTACAAAGGGCTACCACACCTTGTATGAGGACTCATCGGCTTCTTCTCCAGCCACAGCATACGGGGCACATCGACTATTATGACTGTGGGGGGAATGTTAGCTTTTCAGCTTCTTCTTCAGTCTCAACGTCAGTAACGCTCCCACTGTGACTGCGGGGGGATGTTAGAGTAATAGGAATAGTGGCCTCTTGTGGCTAGACAATGTTAGGAAATAATGCGAATAGGATCGAACACGAGACAATGTTTTTTAACGAGGTTCGGACATATGCCTACATCCTCGGGGCATGATTATGGGCGCTCCTCCCCAACAGCTAAAATAGTTGTCTTATAAATCGTCTTATGGTTACAATAGGGTTGGGGTTATATTTATATCCCCCTAGGATTGTCTCTCTACCATTAATTTTCAATACGGTACTAAACATATCCTAGCCCTCTAAAATAACTCAAGTCGTAACGTAATCAAATAGTACATATATTCGACACAAAGCCAACAGACAATATGGTACTATTCCTATTACTCTAACAAAGAGGACATGTAGTGATATCCGCCATCGAACGTACATTGTCGAGGACGCAACGATGAGGAAGAAGATGAGGGGTCGGATACCAAGGGTTGGATGGCTAAGTGACGACACCTGTAGGGCTTCGCCTTGCGAAGGTGGACCTATAGCGAGTAGCACACGGCGAGTGTCCATCCTGCTCTAGCTCCTCATCATCACTGCTGCACACATGTGCTTGTGACGACCTCTGGGGCATCATCTTATTGAATCCGGGAGAGGCAACCAATGCGGATATACGAAGAGCTCCTTGGTAGAGCTCATCGCCTCAACCCCCTTGGGATTGGGCTTGACCTTGCTCGTGCTTAGGAAATTGTAAGTCCCCTACAGTAAGCACACAACAGTTATCATCAACAGGGGTGATGTAGGGGACCGAAGGATGTTGTGCATATAGGGTCATCGGCAGCACCCTGCATCATCCTAACTAAAATAGGGGATACGGAGTATAGGCAGGGGGCATGAAGGTCATTTCGCAGAGTCTACCACGCTAGAGGGGTGTAGTGACGTGCCACATCAACCAAAATGGCAAACTGGTTTCGATGAGGATGGCAATTATGTAGGTACAAAAAAAAATGGAACCGAAGGAGCAATAACCTTAAGGATGCAAGTTAGTTAAATATCTCAAAGTATCTTTGTTAGTAATACACTCGTGTTGTCCGCCATGTCAATATACCTAAACGACATGTATTTTGATAAATCAAATGAATCATAGTGTACTATATATATATATATATATATATATATATATATATATATATATATATATATATATATATATATATATATATATAATTTATTACGTCGTTTTTTCTCCATAGGTAGAGTGATTTTTTTGTCACGGTTACTGATTTTGTTTTTTCTTTGTAGATCACTGATATTCTTCATATATACAATGATATGATACAAGCAAGGGTCTTGATCTGCGTCTGGACCACTGCACGCCTGTGGATCGACCAGCATTGATACGATACGAAGGGTGATTTCTTGGCCTACCTCCGGCTAAAATTAATGTTTAGGTGGTGATCTAAATAACACACACACACTATAGCTAGAGGGCGTATAGTACCCAAATAACCTCAAAAAACGGATTTGATTATATATGTTAGTTGTTAGCTGCATATGTTATGCTAACAACGTAACCATACACTACTGCAGAATGCTTTTCCGCGGCGGTTGTTTTTGCTTTTCCGTGGTGGGCGCAGGCGTCTGCTGTGGCGAAGGGGTCATGGTAAATTATGGTTTAACTGCGTCGGCCAAATGTGTCCACCGCAGTTTATAGTTTTACCGCGGTGGGCGACCAACTGTGCCCAATAATCCTCAAATACACTTGCACATCCTCAGGTTCCTACAATGTAACCTCTTGACCATCCTGGCCACTATGTGGCATGTCCTGAAGTATATTATCCACCGTGATGTAATCACGAGCCCTATAGTTGTTGTCGGATGGCGAAGCTGCTGTTGAAGATGAGATAGGCGCTCATACAGAATCTTGATTCACTAGTAACACTACCGTCGTCGACAACGAGCTCAGTCCAGATGCACCGCCGCTCACATCTACTTCGTCGTGAAGCGTCCAGATTGTGTAGTCCTTAACAAAACCATACATATAATCAAATGAGTTTGCATCGTGTCATTTACATGGTCTTTCAAGTTCTTGTAGTGAGAACATGGATATATGGTTGTCGTCCGCCTCAGACTCTCATGGTGAGCTTTCGCAATGCCAACAAACTTTCACATTTCATCGAGGTACCGTGGATCAGTCACTCTGTAGATCCGGTACATCCATTCGGACCTGTCCATCATACATGTGAACCTTATACTACATCACAAGTGTCCAATTGTCACACCCAGTTTTAAAGACAAAACGGGATGCATAAACCTTATGTGTGTCCAGAGATCAGTCACACACATAAGCCGACAAATTATCAAAAATGTACCATTACAGGTGTTTATTACATAGCGAATAAGTATCTAATTAAAGTCTATTACATAACAGCGGAAATAAAAGATAACTCTCGCGAAGCTCCATCGCACAGGGACGTCAACTGGTTGACTCCAAACCTAGTAATCCTTGGGATACTCCTCATAACCTTGATAATCTGGTACCCATCCGGGATTTTTATCCAAATATTGAAAAGAAAAAAACAAGCGTAAGTACTTCTAGTACTCAACAAGTATATATGGGGTTCATGAGGCTCAAAAGGTATGACATGGTTTACTGCGGTAAGCATTTTTAGTTTACAAGTGGTGAAACAAAGGTTATGCTTAAGCCCCCAAATTAAACCCCATGATCATATAAACAACTGAACGAATAACATAATATCGTGATAAAGTGATTCATAATAATAAGCAACAAGTAAACAAAGTTTCTGTGAGTTTTCCGGGCCGCTCGTGTCCGTGAACACGACTGATATATCAGTTTTTAACACTCTGCAGAGGTTGTACACTTTACCCATGAGTCGTGTTACCCATATGCCCGGGTTTATAACTCCCAAAACACTGTCGAGGTGAGCGGGCAGGGTACAGTATGATGTCTTTCAGAGGGGCTCGCTGACATACCACAGACACTACGGATCCACGGACAAGGGGTATACGGGGACCCCTCGATGGTACACACGCGCAGCGGTAGCCACTCCGGCCGTACCCGCAACCGCGCGTCAATGGCAACTTTCGTGAACTGCCGCATGCGAGAGAGTGACCCTAATATCGAACTAAAGCCAGAGCCATGTAGCTCTCATGGTTGTACTGTATGTCTCAGCTTTTGCTGACAGATAGGATCCTAAATCCATGTTACTAAAAAGTCAAGTTTTACTTTATCATTTCATATAGTCATTAATCAAGATTCAAGATCATGCTTTGTTAAAAAGGAGCACTAGCAATAACTACCCAGATGCAAAGATAACCCATAGGATTCCAAGGTTTAAGGTAACAAATCTAGGTAAGCAGTATGGTAACAAGATTAGACACATGCATATGATTTGATTTAAAAACGTCATGAATAGGACATCAAGGAAGATCTCATATAATACTTGCCTTGCTCAAACAGTTCCTGCTGCTCCTGCTCAACAAAGAAATCCACCTGGTCACCCACGTACTGCTCACCGTCTATACTCGATCACCACATCAACATACAATCATACCGAGACATAACATGCAAACAAACAAAGGCTATAGATTAGAACAGTACACCAACCATAATAAAACAAGATTAAAAGTTTATAAAACTAATCTACGTCTCACTACGATCACATAGACGCTTGGATCACAAAAAACGGAGCTATAACGAAGAAGATATGCTCTAAACCAGATTTGCGGATTAAACTTGAGTTCAAAAGAGGCTAAGCAATTAAATATTTTTAAAAGTTGTCTAACATGATCTACGAACTAACTAATACGTAGATTACGTCGATACGATCCTAACGCAATTTGAATGAGTCAAAACGGAGTTAAAATGAGCATTTTATGAGCAAATGAAAATGGATGGCAATTCTGTAATTAGGGTTTTCTATTTATTTTTGAAATAAAACAGATCCGAACGGAAATACGCTTTGCAGCAGGGAAAACGGAGATTCGGAAATACGCCAAGGTACGGCGGGTTTATACTTAAAATCGTACGGGGTTTCTTTTGCAAAACTGCAGGCCGAAAGGGTACGGGGCTCTGAGGGCCATCCGATCCAGAACGGATGTCCGAGATTAGAGCAGGGGGAGGGAGCGGTGGCGCGGTTGCCGGAGACAGAGGAGACGGCGGTGCCATGGCCGGAGGCAGGCGGCGCGACTCAATACGCCGCTGCGGTGCACGAAACTCGATGCGGAAAAGATAGGGAGAGAGAGGAAGAGATGGCGAAAACGACGGCGGGGTCGGTTGTTCCGATTTCGCACGAGAGCGGGGCGTCCGCGTGGTGGGGCGGCTCGGTTACGCCGGCGGGCGCGGAGAGGACTCACGCGGCCAAACCAGAGGGAAAAGAGAGGGTCAGCGAGCTCCTGGGGGCTCTCTTACCACCATGCGAAGCTCGGGGAGCGGTTGAAGGCAGCGCTAGTGTATCCTGACGGCGGAGCTCCGACGGCGGCGCGGAGCTAGGGCTAGGGCGGCGGTTGGACGCTCTGTGGTGCTCCGAGAGGGCTAGGTGGATGCGGTGGGATTCAGGGCTCGGCTTTTATAGCCCGGAGGCGCGACGGTGAAAGAAGGGAATCAATCCGAGCTCCAATTCCGCTCGGCCGAGAAGGAAGGCGCCGACGCGCGGGGAAGGAAAGGAGAGGGGAGGAAGAAGGAAGGTGGGGCGTGCGGCTGACGCGCGGGGCCCGTCTGCCAGCGAGGGAGAAGGGGTGAGCGCGCCTGCTCTGCGGGTTGGGGCGCCGAGCGGGCCTGCTGGGCCTCCTGCGAGCGGGAGCTGGGCTGGGGCAAGCCCATGCGGCAAGGGGGAGAGGGGGGGTTGCTGGACTGGGCCGAGAAGGGAGAAAGAGAGAGGGAGGGAAAAGAAATTGTTTTTCATTTATTTCTGGAATTCAAAAACCAATTTCAAAGCACCTTTGAACATCTAGTTTGAATTTTTGAAAATGCCAATCAATACAAAAACACTATGCAGCAGCATGAATGCAACAAAAATGTTTCTACCATATGATCCATTTTATTTAATGAAAGCTTAATCATTTTCCTATATTATAATGTCCACTAAAATGCATTTAAATCAATTTTAATCTATTTCAAAGAATGCAAGTTTTTGGGTGTTACACCAATAAAGAAGAATTAGAAAGAAAAAAATGATGATTTACATCCAAAATCATGAAAAAGAGTCTCAATGACGATGGGAGAGAGCTTTCATGCATACATGATGAATCTAGAGTTAAAGAATTATGAAAAAAGAGAGTGCAATGATGATGGAAGAGCTTTCAAGCATCCATAATGAATCTAGAGCTAAAGAAACATAAGATTTATATCTCCTCCATGAAATTAAATGGATCTAGATCTATATTTAGATTTACATCTAGAGAAAGCTAGTGATGGAAAGAGATGAAGGATGGAAGGAGAGGATGGGAGTTTTTATGTACCTCTTGTGGTGTCCTCCTCCCTAAGTCTAAGCTCTTAAAACTCAAATCAAAGATATGATCAATTTTTAAGGCAAAGCCTCCCCCGAAAAGTTTTAGAAAAGGAAGATCTATGGGAAAGAAGGGGCGACTTTGTGCATTTATGGTGAAGGTTATACCACTTACCCGTCGTAGTAAATCTGTATGTGTCTGCCACGGTAAATAGATTTAATTTTACAAGGCGGACTTTCTAAAATGTCCGCCACGGTACGTAAATACAGAGTTTACCGCGGCGGGTAAGTTAGGTCGGCCGACGGCTGGCGCTTCGGTGGCCGTCCAGCCACGCCTACCGCCGAATAACCGTGACGGGCAGACTGTGTGTGTCCACCACGGAGGCCGTCGGGGCAGCGCTGTGCATAATCAATCTTGTAGCAGTGATACAATTCAGGGGAGGTCGCGCTTCGGTCGATCAGTAGTACATTATTGTCATTTGTCCTAACTACTCTGCTTTTATAGATAAGTAATTAAGTACTGCCTAATATATAGCACGACTGCTAGCTTGTTGGCTATATTAATCCTAATAAGAAGACAAGTTTTATTGGATTATATATACACAACGCGGATCACATGCATGATGGTACGACAAGATAGAGATGTGTATGTATCTGCTGGAGCTCACATATGATGCAGAGCGATCGATGCACACAAATTAACAATTGATGATGACGTAATTGTGCTTTCGATCCCAGCCTGCTGGGAGATTTTTCTTCATGTGGCAGGTACGGTATTAATTGCGTACGTAATTGTGCTTTCGATGCCGGCCTGGGAGATTTTTCATGCCATGTGTTACTATTAGGACTCACAGCGTGGCATGCAGATACTTTTGTTTTCAGAGGTAGAAAAGAAATAATCCAAGGATAGATCTGGATGAGTGGCAAGTTGTAACTGGCATACTCGCATTTTCAAATAACTCCACAAGTATATATAGACGCGAGCAGCTGGGCAAGTTGTGTGAATGCCATCGCGTGCGATTTGGTAATTGATACTGCTAAGATAATATAATTTAGTCTTCTCGATCTAATCGCTGAACATATATACATAAAATTCAGAACTACTATACTAATGTAGATGTAGTATAATTGTTAGACAATATACGATCTTAATCAGCTAGCACTGGCCCGACATCTTGTATTGTATTGAAAGTAGTTTATCAACTTGTGTGTCGTTGCACATGTTGGAAACTTAGAGCCTGTTTAGCATGTACACTCAGTTCACACTCTAGAAAATATATAGCTCTGTGGATTCTAATAAATCCGGTCACACCTAGATGATCACCTAGATTGCGCATGACCGATACAGTTGCAGCGAACGAAGATCGAAATTGCAAGGCAAACCGTTTGCACGCTTCTTAAAAGACCCATACAAAGTCGAGGGTACTGTACTAGCTAGGGTTGGCAAGGCCACCTAGAACATCCGCAAAATCCCTCAAAAAGAAATGCATAAAAACAAAGGAGTTGGAAGAGCTTCACGTAGAAGAACAGGGTAATATAGATCGATTAATTCTTGATTTATCGTGTAGCTGCATACCTCAATCGGTCGTCATCATCAATATAACACATATTGTTGTCTTATCTCGATAGGAAAATTGTGCCATTTTTCGCACGAAATTCGTGAGCTTCACGTTAACCGGGAATCGAACCTGAGACCTTCCACTCGTGTGTACCTTACTATACCACTTCACCTCACTCACTTGTATCTATAATAGATTTTGGACCTCACTACTATAGGAATCTTAATTAACCGTGGCGGCAACTTTGGCTTAACCGAGCATTAGTAGAAAAAGGGCCTTTAGTCGATGTGCAATAGTTTCGACGAATTTTGTGTCCGGGAATAAAAATGAATTAGTATCGGTTTTATATACTAACCGAGACTAAAGTCCTCTGTCTAACGGCTACAGTACCTTTAGACTCGATTGGAACCACCAACCGGGAATAAAGAGTCTCTTTTAATCCTGGTTGGTATTACGCAATGAGATTAAATGTTCTTGAACCTTTAGTCCCGGTTGGTAATAGTACTAACCCAAACTAAAAGTGCTTCGATGGGTTAGTTCAAAAGAAAAATGTCCCATCTATTATCAGATGTGGTGTGTAGATGGGGTGATAAGCTACACGTGAGACAATGCATGAGGTCTTGGGTTCAAATTAAATCTTAGAGGACATAGCGATAGGAGGCATTGTTTTTTTTTTAAGTTGCGAGGACCTTTAGTCCGGTTTGTGGCAAGACCTTTAGTCCCAGTGGAGGCGGCTTTTGGACGAAAGGTCACGATTAATCATGGCTTAACCAAGACGGTTCTTAACGGCCTCGGTTAATACATATTAATCGAACCGAGGCAGTTACCTGTAAAACCCCGCCTCCATTACACCTTTAACGAAGGCGGTTGTTATTAGTTACTTGCATTGGTTAATGGTTTCCAGATTTAAAAATATGCCTTTCAAATTATAATTTAAATTTGAATTTGAATTTTGCTAATGAAAACACATATGAAGCAAAAAATAGATGACAGACATATTACATTCATTCTCGTTTGACGAACCAACATTAAGTTATTATTGTATGTAGTGTTGTTTTCATCATTGTTTCACAAACACAAATCATTCTTACATGAGCAACTAATGTCATTCATACATATTACTTTTTACTCGAAAAGAGGTCCGACAACATAATCTGAGATTCGTATTAGTGGTCTAGTTTCTTCTTGAGCTTTGGATCCCGCGCTAACTCGCTTTCCTAGTTAAAGAATGTATTCCCTTCATGCATGCTCTCAGTGATAAACTTACATATGTTTGCTACTATTTGTCTAAAATATTGGTCAACCTTCTTCGTTTACCACTATCCTTATGATTTCTTGAGCAACTGCCAACTGTTGTTGAATCTGGTCCACGTCCTCATATTATACTAAACCAAGTTACTTCGAGGTAGTGGTAAGTGTGCTTTGACGTAAAGCTTCAAGTTATATGTTTCATTCCCTTGAGGTTTATAGTAAGGGATTTTTGCTAATTTATGGGTTTTTTTTTTTTGCTCTTGCTATATATTTCCTTGGAGGCTACTCGCTCTCAAGAAAACTAGTTTTCTTGATAGTTGGATATATTTACTTGGAGGTTGCTGACTCTCAATGTAAGGAAACTAATTTACTTGGCGGCTATAACATTTTCTTATCCTTTTGGGAAATTAAGTCAGGCGTGCTAGTTTAAATGGCGCGGCCAATCTCGAAGGAAATCATTCATGAGTGCCAAAACCGTAAAGAAAAAATAAATTCGCTTGTCTTCTATCCTTGAGTGAATTTGTTTGAAGGTTTGTGGCCAACAAAGACCAGGCAATTCGAGATTGTTGTAGTGACAGTGTGCAAGCTATATGACACTACTATTTCATCTTGGCGACAAATATTTTATTAGGGCCGGGCTGTGCCTACTGCGCGCCTAGCTACCAAAGGAACCATACTATCTCGTTTCAAACTTCAAAGCTTGTATATTGAGCTCCAGCTTTTCCATAGACTTGTCCTTTACCCTCATCTATCAGCATATATATACAACCCATGCATGCAAGCAGAACACAACTGGCAATGCCCAATGTGTCAATTATTAATTGGAGGCCACGAAATGTCGTTGGAATAAAATATGACGACGTTACAAGTGTGTACGTACCGTATCAATTAACAAGCTTTTAGAAAGGTGGTGAATGCGTGTACCATTGAGAGCAGTAGCGTGTTGATCGATCGGGAAAGGGACAGGAGCATATGCATCGGTCACTGATGATCAGCTGCGACGACGAAGCATGCAGCAGAGCAGCAGATGCATTATTGGAGGGCCGCCGGGGGATGAATTGAAGAGCATATATGCATGCATGAAAGCTGTCCCTCTCTCCGATCTTGGATGGCTAGATCTATGCAGGATCGATCGATCGATCGATCGGAGCAGCAGTAAACGTATATAGTCCACGATGCACATGATGAGTCTCTCGGCTGGCTCATTGATCGATCTACCAATGCAAAGGACCATCATCATCACATGCATTCACTGATTCACATATATAGGAGCGCAGGATGCGTAGGTCCAAACAAATCGTGCACCCATGACGCTATCTTCATCCACCAGAGAAAGTCTCGGCTCTATTGGAAACCGGGACTAATGTACTAATAGTCTCGGTTCTAAATTTCACACGCTCCAAAGACCTTTTTATCCGTGACTAAAAGTCATACTTTTGTCACAGTAGGTATTACTAACCCGGATTAAAGGCTCTCCAACCTTTAATCCCGGTAGTTGTTACAAAATGGGACTAAAGGGTGACCTTTTAGTCCCAGCTATTATCACGAACTGGGATTAAAAAGGTCTACCACCGGGATTAAAGGTCCTTCACTGCACTAGTACAAAACCTGGATATGCAGGCGGTTCGGAACGCATTTCTCCAGGCGTTTTCCCGAACCGCCGGCACTGGGGGCCAGTAAAAATGTTGGTTGCTTGAGAACCGCCTCTAGAAAGCCATTTCCACAGGCGGTTCTCTTAGTGAACCGCCTGTGTAAATGGCTCATTTACACAGGCGGTTCACTAAGAGAACCACCTGCGGTTCACAAAAACATTTTTCATCAAATTAAAATTTGTCTTAGTTTAGCAACATGTTCTTGCATTCATGTCTCTGCATAATCCTTTTTGTGTTGATTGGTTTTATCAAAAGTAAAAATAAGAGAATTTCAAAATGCTTTTGAAAATGCAAAGGAAATAGAAAATAAAATGTTTTAGAAAAGCAAGGAAGAAAAGTAGAAAACTCTCTCTCTTTCTCCCTCCTTTTTCCCCTTTCTGGCCCAGAGTCGCAGCCCAGCTGCTCTTTGCTCCTCCACCCGCGTGGGTCGGCCATGGTCTCGGCCCAGCTCTCCCACAGGCCTGCTGGCCGCTGCCTCCTTCCCCTCCTTTCACTAACACAGCGGCCCCGCTCGTCAGCTTCTCCTCCCTCCCCTTCACCACGACGGACTCTGCCTGGGCAAAGCAAACCGCCTCGCGATTTCTTCGCGTGCAGCGTATCCGCGTAGGATACCCCTCCCTCGGCCCCTTTAAATAGCGACGCCACCGCGTTGTCGATCTCATCTAGCAACCGAGCCCTCGCTCTCGCCTCGCCTAGCCTAGCCCTAGCCGCAGCAGCACCGTGCACACCGCAATCCGCCGAGCAGAGCACCGCCGTCGAGCCGAACAACCTCGCAATCGAGCATGTGAACGCCCCTCCGAGCTTCGCATCACCCTTGCGAAGTCGTCAGGCCCTTTCGCTCTCTCTTTTGCGCTCCCTGTTGCTCACTCGAGTCATTTTGGGTGTACAGGAAGCATCGGTTCGTCGTCGTCGGCCGTTCTCGATCACCTCCGAGCCCTGCCGTTTGCCTAGGTGAGTTCGCCTCTCTTTGCTCTTTCTCCCGGTGCTTTCGGATCGAAAAACCGAGCACCAGAGCCCCCGAACGAGTTTCGCTGGCGAGCTCAGGCTCCGTCCGGCAATGGCGCCGCCGTCCCAGCCTCCTGCTCCGGTGGGAGCACCACCCCTCCCTTTCCCATCTAATCTTATCCATCCATCTTGGATCCAACGACCCTGAGCGGCCGATACCCCTTCGCGGGAGGAATTGCTAAAGAGCTCCTCGGCTCTTGACTAATCAACCCGCCGTCCTGATGTCTGATACATCCTTTTTTGATTTATTTTAATTCAATAAAATTCAATCTATTTACAAGTTTGTCACTGTTTTCAAATGACCGTAGTTTGCTCGTTTTAGCTCCGAATCAATCCGTTCCAGTTGCGTTAGATCCGTTATTTTATGCTCTATCCAGTAGTATAGATTTCATATATGTTAATAACTTTTGAAAAATAAAGCCTAGATTAATCCTTTTTAATGAATTAATCTTGTATACAAAATCTGGTTTAATTCATAACTAATTCGTCTTAGATTTGTTTTGTTCCGTTCTAGTTGCATCGGTTTCGTATCGATAATATCTATCTGTTATCAGTAGTGTCAAACATGTTTTCTTTTTTGAAATAAAATGATATTTGATTAATCTATAATTAATGGTTTTCCAATTAAAATCAATTAGGGTTTGCACTTCGGTTTTTCATAAACAAAATAAATCTAGTTAGTCTTGTTTTTCAAGCAAATATAATATGACTTAATTCAATTTGGGTATTTCTTTGAAATATCCTAACTATGTTTTTCTATAGATAAAATAAATGAAGTCTAGTTCTCTTTTAAAAGCTAATCTTTCGGTAGACGTTTCTTTTCCGTTATAGATCTGGTTAGCGTGATTCTCACGTCTGCGTGATTGTAGCAAGACGTAGATTTCTTTTAAACCTTTTTCAATGATTGGTCTATTGTTCTGATAGATCTATTGTATGTTATGCATGTTTGTTCTACTGCTTATGTGGTGTTTATGATCTTGTCCAATCGGTGAGATTAACGTGGAGATCAAGAAGAAGTGTCCTCTGAAGATTGAGAATCAAGTGAAGAAAGAATCTAAGCGTTTAAGGCAAGTATAACATGGGATCATCCTTATTACCTATTCACCATAATTCATCTAGTCATGTTGCATGTGTCTAATTTTGATTCCTATTAGATCTATCATAGCCTTGTTATCCTTTTACCTTGTCACCAATGGGTTACTTTGCATATAGGTAGATTTGCTATGTTGAACATGAAAGATCTTGAGATGAATCTTGACTAATGGATATATGAAACGATGATTAAAACTGGCTTTTATAGCAACATGTAATAGGACCACACTGTAGGGCAAAACCTGGGACTTAAATGCAACCACGAGTGCTATATGGCTCTGGCTTTAGTCAAGTATGAAGGTTCGGACTAGCATGATTGTAGTTCGTGAAAGGCACCTTTGCCAAGCTGGTTGTAGGGCATGGCTTAGGGTGGTTACCGCTCCGGGAGGGTACCATCGAGTAGGGGCTTTACATACCCCTTTGCATTGGGTCCGTAGGGTCTACTACATACTAGAAAGACTTTTTGAAAGACTTCGTAGTGTACCCTGCCCACTCACTTTGGCAGTGTTTTGGGAGTCATGATCCCGGGCATATGGGCAACACAGCTTGTGGGTAAAGTGCGTAACCTCTGCAGAGTGTAAATCTATCATGATAGTCGTGCTCACGGTCACGAGCGGCTCGGAAAACTCACAGTGTTAGTTGATCATGTTGTTATAACTACTGATGATGGTAAGTTTAGAGTTATGAGATAAAAGGTGGTTTCATTAATGATCATGTGGTTATCAACTAGGTTATGCATAACTAAAGCTAATTATTGGTAAAACTTGATAAACTTAAAAGCAACCACAGTAAGACAGTGTCAGCCTTTGAGCTTCATAACCCTGTGTTATTCTTGCTGAGTACTTTAAGTGCTCACCCTTGCCTTATCAACCATAGAAGATTGCAAGAGTTAAAGCAGTTAGGCTTGTGATCAACCAGTCAGTTGTCCCTGTGAAGTTGGAGCCTTCGCCTAAAGTTCAGAGTCGTCTTTCCGCTGTTTGTCATGTTGAGGTTATCCTTTGACCTTATATATGTTATGTATTTAAGTATTGTCTTTTGGTATTACCTTAATTTGTGGTTATATGTAAGATTTGACTTCCTGGGCTCACATATGGTGTATATCTGGTTTTGTTCCTAAAACCGGGTGTGACAATAAGCCAACCGCCTGTGATAACCCCTCTCCACAAGCGGTTGGGAGCCAAAACACACCACAGGCGGCGTGAAACCCACAACCGCCTGTGGTGTGTTTTGGGGGGCAGCAAAAATAGTTTTTCTACTAGTGCTGGTGTATTCATAAGAAGAGCTAGCTCTTAGAACTTTGTCACATGTGTGTTGTAGTTGAGTTTGGTAAGCAGACTACGCGTGAGGTCATAGGTCCTGGGTTTGAATCTCACGCATTGTAAAGTATGCTCCCCTAGAATTTAGATTATCTTTTTGCCTTGAGAAGGACTTTAGTCCCCGTTGTGTAACCCGTAAAATTTAGTCCTAGATCCATATTCTCGGTTGGAAAACCAGAATTAAATCTCGTTTTCCCAACCGGGAATAAAGCTCCGTTGTCTACTGATGCCAACTAGATCGTATGCATTGGTGTGTCATTAAAATATCCTTCCACCTACCCATTTCTCCCTCTTCTCTTCCCATGCTAAAAGGTCGGGTATAGCGCGTAGTCTATATTATTCAACCATGAATTACCTAAAATTTAGTTTGTTTTCAAACATGACCCAACCAAATTTTAGATAACTAAACTTTGTCCAACTAATTTTAGTTCTAGGTGATCCAAATATGCCTTTGGTGTGGGTGGTCGGCTTTGTCATAATGTATACCCATGTGATATGACTATTGGACTCATGACGCAAAGATAAAAGACCTATTACTTCCTCCGTTCCAGGACGAATTGCACGAAGAGTGATCTTTCCAGAAGTTAATCAGTTTTAGGTTTGATGATTTTTTTATAAATGTATTAACATTCATGATACCAAATTAATAGTAATTGATTAGATTAATCATGGAATATATGTCCATAGTGTTTTATTTTCAGTCATAAACATTATTAAAAAAAATTATAAATTTAGTTAAACTTAAGGAAGTTTTGCTTAATTCAATCTAGAATTATACCATTTTTCCTGGAACGGTGGACGCAGTAGATTGGTAGCCAAAAGAAAATTACGAGTTCTGTCAGGTTGAGTCGTTGTAAATCTAGAGATGGGCCGGGTTTGATTCATTTCTTGGGCAACAAACCGGCCCAACCCAGACCATGGTCAGCTCTGCTATGTTCGTGGGCCCATGGTGGACTGTCGTATTCATTCATAACTCGCTAACTGGATCCATGTCCACACCAAACGTTGACGTTGGCCTACTACGTTTCTGATCAATATGGGCCCATGTTTTATGTGGCCGGCTTCATTTCTCTTGCAAATTGGCCCATGCATGTTACTACTTGTCTTCTTGCTCTATTGCCCGCAGCACACGAGCGGATCTAGTGGGTTGCATCAGTATTGTCTTCTGATGAAACAAGATGCCAACAAAGTTTCAGTCACTGAGTCTATAGAAAAAACTTAAGAGAGGCCAACAAGATGCCAAGGTAGATCTATCTTGTTCTAGAGAAGAAGAAAAAAAAGATAAGAAATGTGAATTGGACTCTGATGTGTTTTTGTGTAACCGATCGACACATGCAAATTTTCTTCTCTTTAATTTAATTTAGTTCTACTTCTTTAATTTAGATTTGTGATAGATCGAGATGCTAATTCCCATTGATGACATTGAATTTTTTCTAAGATATCCAGAAGCTCATGCTCCTCCTTGATCCTCGTTGGAGCCCCTCGCAAGGATACCCATGCCAAGCTCCCAGATGGATAACTCCATTAATAGACCATGGTCCTTCCTCACACGCAAGTCGACCCAGTGATGTGCCCTTCTTCTCGATCAATCCCCGCCATCTTCACTATTATATTTATGGCCAAAACACCGTAGGTCAACGACCCTTCGTACATGCTCGGTGGCCTCTCCACACATTGGAGGATCTCACAAGATTAGCTACAAGCCCCTAGTATATAAGCAATGGTGCTTACAAGCACTGAGTGATAATAAGAGATCAATATGCAAAATTTAGTAAACACTTGGTGTAAACCTAGAGCAAGCAATAAAGCAATTGTCTAACTAGCCTAATAAACAGTTCACAAAGCACCTACACTAATCACATATGTGATCTTTAAGCACTTTAGTGGCTAAAGCAACTAGAGATGAGCCCCAGCCTCCTATATATACCATCACTGAGCTCCAAAACACCCCAAATGGCCAGCCATGGGGGAATTTATAGGACCTCCCTTGAAATATAGTGGTTGGGCGATCGAAAGTTGCAACTTCTGCAGATTTATCAGAAAGATCTAAGGGCTTAGCGGAGACATCCGGTACCTTGCCATGTTGAATAGTCTATGTCGACCGTTGCTAGCATCTATGATTCTTTCTCCACGGTTACTCGGGCGTTGTCACTAGAGAGATCCAGTGACCTGAAAACCTTCTATAGAACTGCTAGGCACCGATGCTTTCTCTGGTGCTAGTGTCCCGATATCACCAGAGTTATCCGATGGGTGAGAATTGCTTTTGCAAAACTGTTTCATTCTCGCTGCATTCTCCAATGCATGGCAACACCACACCAGAGCTTTCCGATGTATGCTTGAAGACTGACTGGGATCCTCTTGACTGTTTTTTTTTTTTTGTGCCACTGCCTAGGTAACAAAAGAGCTTTCCGGTGCTTGTGGTTTTTGATTGGTTTTGCTCTAGAGATGTAAGTTCAAATTACCTTGGGTTATTCGATCAATCATTTTTTTAAATGAGGTAGAATGGTATTTTACGTAATTTATACGAGAAAAGAAATGATGTTTCACTATTATTTGTTAGCTGAACTGAAAATACACCTTTAGGTAAGGCAGATCTATGAAGTACTACTAGATGGTTTTTTTTAAATGAGCTAGAATCAGAGGCGGAGCCACCTATATGCCGAGGTAGGGCGGCCCTTTCCGTCGAGTAGAGGACCAGGGACCCGATCTCCGGCGAGTTCGCTGCCCTGTGCACTGCCTGCCCGCCAACGGCACCTAGGCAAGCAAAACAGAGAAGGCTACGCATGTTGAAGATGGGGACCTGAGCATGGGCCGTCTTGGGGTCTTTGGTCGGCCCATTCTATCCCAGCCCAACCAGCCAGGCTGCCTCGTGGGATCCTGATGTGCTTGTGTGCTGTGCTGTGCTGTCCTGCACGCTGCAATCCTGCTGAGTGCCTGATGGATGAAAGGGAAGAGCCAATGGGGTGAAGGGGAAGAGAGCCAGCGGCCTTGATGTTCCTAGATTTTTAGGATCGGTGTGTTTTCTTTGACATTTTTTGTATATTCCCACATTTATCACTTATTAGTCATTACTAAATTTGTTTTAGTTGCAGGCTATCTATGCTTTTCTTTGATCTTTTGGTGTATGGACATGGTTAATAATGTGGACTATGGAACAAGAAATCTACTTATTTCCTTTTCATGTGAGTTTAAACTTCTTCTTTAACATTTGCTTGCTAAATTACATATTAAAATATAATTTTTATGTAATACATATATAGTTAGACTGATAGTTATATACTCTCTCTGTATCGGAAAATGATGACGTTTTGGACAAGGTTTTGGTTAAACATTGGGATCATATGACTAACTTTTAAGTTGTTGAGCTTGAAAATATATAAACTATATGAATGGATTGATCTTGAAAAATACTTTTATAAAAGTATACATATATCACTTTTCGATAAATATTTTTGAGTATAGAGTTAGTCAAAGTTATACTTTAGAGACCGTGTCGATGTCCTAAACGTCATCTAATTACGATACGAAGGGAGTATATGTATATAGTGGTCCGCCCTACCTCATTTCGCTGGCTGGCTCCGCCACTGACTAGAATGGTATTTTAGGTAATTTAAATGAGGAACGAAATGAACTAAATTTTGTTTCACTATAATTTGTTAGCTGAACTAAAAAGACACCTTTAGGCAAGGCGATCTATGAAGTACTACTAGATGGGTTTTTTCTCATCACTTGTATTTCTAATATCTAGACTTATTTAGATGCGTTCAAAATTCTAAAAGTTTATCAGATTTTTTATCACATCATCGAACATTTAGACACACATGAATGGCGTATTAAATATAGGTAAAAAAATAACTAACTGCATAGTTTATCTGGAATTTACGAGATGAATTTTTTAAGTCTACTTACTCTATAATTAGACAATAATTATCAAAAACAATTGAAAGTGCTACAATGCAAGATTCTAAAAGATTTTGTATCTAAACCAGGGTCTAGTTTTAATCTTTGTAGAAGGGGGCTTAGCATTTCGAACTTCGGTAGGAAAGGCTCGAGCCCCAATCGACCCGGTGCATGCATGGTGCAGGTTTTGGTCGTCGTCTTTGGTGGTTATGTCAGCTGGTTAGATGGCTGACTAGGATTACTGATTATTAAACCATGTTATTAAATGGACTGTACGTAACGTATTGGGCTAAGTTTTGGCATTTCTGATGAAAGAAAAGACAAACATGATGCACCGACCAGGTTTCATTTGTTTGAGCTTCTCTAGAGATCTTTATCATCAACTATATAACGATTCAACGTCGTCGTACGTCTCAGATTCTCAGTATCTCACGCTACAGCTATATACTTCATTGATCGATGGAAGCACAAGACATGTTTATAAGGAAGCGTGTCCAAAACGTTTTATATACAATTAGTTTTAAATTAACTAGTGATGATGAAGCATTGCAAGCTGCTTTTTCATATGCTTAACACTAGTATATTGTTAGCTCGTGTCGGTGAGTACAGCCACACGCTTATATATATAATACAGATGGCTCTAACAGCACGTGTTTAGTTTGGAAATCTCCTGCTTGTTAATTAACTGGCAGACAGTGATGTGTAACTTATACCTACTTCCTCCATTTTAAAATAGATATGATTTACCTTATACTTTCTTTGTCCCAATTATAAGATGTTTTGACATTCTAGATTCGTAGCAGTTGATATGTGTATCTAGACGTAATATATATATATCTATCATACAAAAAATAATGAATCTAGAAAATCCAAAATGTCTTATAATTTGAAATGGATGGAGTATGTATACTACACATCGCTACGCTCGTAGCAATAAATCACTATCACATCATCAAAATACTTTCTGATATGAACTTAATTATTGATACTGTGGTTTGTACCATAAAATGAGATAGATTTTAAATATTGAGGTAATTGTAGATCAAAGATTATATAGTACTATTAATTAAATAAAGTTCAAAAGTGAAATACGTACATGTGCACACGGTGCACCCCGATAAACAAGGAATTTAGTAATGCTAACAGCTAGCTAACTTAGAACTTACCCAAGCCCCCTCATTCTGCAATTTGACCTCAGCCTCTTTGCAATTCACTCAACACTTGATCTTCAAATCATGCCTCCATTATTATTACAAGGAGAGAATCTTTCCAATGTGTAGAGGAATAATTGCAGTTTCATGCCTAGCTATTTCCATATATACCAGGCAAACATCAAAACTATTTATACAACAACAAAAAGATGTATGCATATAGTAGCATATACACACTATCTTTTTTATTCAATATCAAATCCCTCATGGTACCAGTTAGCTGACTAATAAATCACGAAAAATAATGTCATGAAATTGTAAATGTCTAATAACTACAAGACTAGACAACCCATGCGTTTAGATATTTTAGGAGTCATGTAGAAAGTGCTCAGCCCATTAGCCTGTTCGTTTGGCTGAAAACCCGACATAAAGCTGACAGATGTTGTTTTTGGTTGTTTTGTTGTGAGATAAAAAAATTATACCATGGCTAATAAGCCAAGCGAACATGGCTAAGTAGATTTGCCAACTAAATCTTTGGATGCATGTGCTCGTAGAGAAGCGGATGACATAAAAAGATCGCTAATGAAAATGTCCGTATTTCTAGCAGTGGTTGACATAAGTAACGGCTACTAGCTAGAAAATGGGCATTTTCACAGGCAATCACTTCAGAAGACCGACCACGAAATGGGTGCGTTGTCAGAGGCAGTCGCTTATGTCATCCACCATTGGAAATTATTCTCACTGAACATTCAAAGGGAATGGTTCTTGTAATACTATCTGAAAAAAACAACAAAGTGGGGGGATGGTAGAGTTGTCTTAACCGAGAGAAGAGGTTGTGGCTTTGATTTTTAGGAAACTTACACTCAATTATTTTGACATGAAAAATTGCATAACTTGCAATGCATGACTGAAAGAGGTTGCTCGATCGGTAGGAATTACAACACACTATTAAGGGCAGATATACCTATATATGGAATTACAATCGCGCTTTGGGATGACAACGATTTCAATTCAGGCCATTTAGTAGAACTTTTACGCTTCTGATTCTGAATTCAAATAATTAAACAGCTGAAAGTGATTCTCAACTCAAGGATAATTATTAAAAAGTGACTCCATGCCGAAAATGAATAAGGAAAGGCTAATATAATATTTCATTTTAGATAATTACTTTCATGCTGTTTGGTTGGCTCCACGCTACGCAAATGTAAATGAAATTAATTAGTTCAATAGTCATATCTCCCGGCCCACTACTACTGGTAATGTCCGCAGCCTTAAATCATTTACGTTTGCGTTACCAGCGGCAGCAGTACAAAGAACCAAACAGCTCGTTTATGGTGAAACATCGTTTGACAAAGGTCGATAAGGAGTGATGCAACAAGTCATCTATCAGTAAACCATTACGGTGTTTTCAGTTGTATTTTTTTTCAGTAGTAGTTTTGTTCCCGTGGTGTAAAGTAGTTGTAACATAAACTTTGATTTCTTATCGTCTAATAAAATTTGTGCAAAGTTTTTGCCGTCCTTTATAAAAAAACAAACGTCCTCTTGGAATCAGCTTCGGAGCTGCTCTGAGCGCTGTCAAATAGGCTATTAGTACTCCATTTCAAAAGATTTATTAGAATGACATCATCATAGCATTGTCTGCAACGGAACAAAAAGGCACGTTTACTTGAGAAATTCAGAAAAGGGGCTGCTCCAGTGTCTAGAACATATGCAATATTTGTTAGCTAATATATAATTCGTTCAAAAAAAATATTTGTTAGCTAACTAGCTAATGTAGTATGCATGCATATATGTATATATGCTTGTACTGATAAATTAAGTTGTGAGAAAATCGATCATATATATATGCTGTCTTGCTTGCATGGTAAAAAAAACATAATCGGCTCCCCAATTCGATCGGAGCACCTTATTGGTCATGCATGATGAATCCACCATTCCCAGGCATGAACTCATTTCTTGCAATAATGCAGTTCAACACCGTGCATCGATCATGAAGCAGCTCCAATCGCAGCAGCGGCAATGTTGGCGCCGAACAGCCTCACGATGCGCTCGCCGCCGCGTGGCGTGGCGGAGCGCATCGCGTGGCGGAGCTCGTCGTCGTAGCTGTGTTTCCGCAGCATGTCGACGACCTCAGCCTTAGGCCGCGCGGCGAGGAAGGCCATCTCGGCCGCGTCGACGGGGAGGGCCGCCGGGAAGTTGGCGGCGGCGCCGCGGCCATGGAAACGGAGAGCGGCCACGTCGTAGGCGCGCGCCACCGTCGCCTCGTCTGCGAACGTGCCCAGCCACACGCGCTGAAGGACCGAGAACGGCGACCAGAGGGGGGGTGAATGGGAGCCTCAAATTTCTCTCGAAATATTCAGGTCACTCTTCCCAAAAGCCAAACCCAGTTGCTGGGTGCTCAACCTCCTCGCTCGCGTTGCTCGGAGGATTCAGACGAAAACGGAGAATTGAGAGCTCACCGGCAGTGGAGGAAAACTCACCGGAAACCCCCAAGAAGAGTTCTCAACCCCTATGAGAAAGAGGCAAGAATTCCAAGCGAAACAGCCAGGAAAACAGGCGACGGACGCTGAACAACAGGGCGACGGACGCTAGGCGTCGGACGCAGAGAGATCGTCCGTCGACCTTCCAGAGAGCCTTGCAGAGGAGAAGCAGAAGGCAGGGCGTCGGACGCTTGGGTGAGCGTCCGTTGGCGTCGGACGCTGTGCGACGGACGCTTAGGCGAGCGTCCGTCGGCCTTACAGAGAGCCTGACAAAGACTGAGAAACGGCAGAGGCGACGGACGGTCGGCGACGGACTCTGAAGAGCGTCCGACGCCAAATTAAAAGACACAGACACGCCGAGCGACGGACGCTGACGTCAGCACGCACCAGCGTCCGACGCAAAACCCTCGGAGCGTCCGACGCCCCCGATAAACGCGCACAAAAGGGAAAAACGATTTTCTCTCCGTCAAATCTTCCCAAAACTCGACCAAAAGATCACCAACTGCTACCAAACTTTGTAGGCATGATCCTTGAGCAGTTGGGGAGCTATCCCGAAGAAATCATCGCTCAATTTGGGTCGGATAAACGGGAACACTCGGATTTGGGGGAGAAAAGGCAAAACGAAGAACACCGCAAAGAAATCGCCCGATCTGTGTACTCGAGAGGTTTGAGGGTGGATCCTTCGGTGCAAAGATGCTCCTCTCGAATACGAACAACTTGGTTCAAACGGATTTGCAAGAGCTACTCCCTACAAAGAGAAATCAACTCGGGAAAATAGGGAGCAAGAGCAAAAACACGAAGAACACAAGCAAAACGGAGACACAATCACGAAATCAAAGCCACCATGGCTTACGGAGGTTACAGCCTCTGATTCCTCGCCACAAACTCAAGTCCTTACAGAGGTTGGTGAAATCAACCTAGGGATCTCATGAACTAGAGAGAGGGTAGAGAGAGAGTTGGGGCAAATGATTAGGGTCAAGAGATAGGATGAGGATACCCCTTCATCCTCTATTTATCAGAGGCTTTGACTATTTCCCAAAGACCCCCTAAATACAATGAGTGAACTACCTAGCCTAAGCATTGCAGTCCAAGCTCCGGTAAATATCTCCCTCGATTTGAATGGACGGCCCCGCTTCCTGCCAGGAGTTGCCGTCGCCTCGATGCAACCTCCAGGATTCCGCCACGTGTCATCCTCACTTCCTCGGAAGCTCCGCCTAGGTTTTGAGGCCCAAACCCAGGAAACCCGCCACTGGTAGCTTTGGGCTCAACTACCCAACCCCGAGTTTTGAGGCCCAAACTCGGAAACCGTCCTCCGGTGGTTTTGCAGCCCAAACCACCAAACCGCTCGACTCGAGCCACCTTGTCCTCGCCCGGTCGGACTCCGAGTCCCCTGAGCCTCCGCTCGACCCGCTCGTCCGCCGTCTTGACTCGATCGACTCGGTCTACCTCCATGTCTTCTCGCACTCGCCGGTGCCAGGCACTAGCCGCCACAGCTAGTCCGCCGGCGTCCATGGTCCCTCAGTCCGAGCCCTGCTTCCGCCCTTCACCGCTCTCAGTCCATCGGTACGGCAAGCCTCTACTTGACCTTCTCCACGCCATTGACCACTGTCACTAGGCATAGCACCTGCACACCACAAGCCGATAGACAGGCATACATTTGCTTTCACAAAGAGGTTAGGGTAAGTCACTCAAACTGAAACGCTCAAGTGTTGGACAATCACTCATCACAAAACTGAACATACATGGGTACTTATCCACCATGTGTTCACACGCGCGCGTGCCGCTCATAGATTTGCGCGCCCCATCGCTCGTTCGGCTGTGGCACCACACCCTTGTACCGTGACGACGACGACGGCGGCGCCGGCGCAGCCGTGGCCAGCTCGTCGCCGGCCTCAAGCAGCCGCCGGCCCTGCTGCGCAGTCGTCGACACCGCCCACATGACGACGGCGAGCTCGATCAGGTATGCATGCCACCGATCGAGGAGATGGTTTGTTGCTTGCTTGTGATCGATCGATGTGGGCTGTGGCCAAGTGGGTTTGCATTGCATTGCATCGGTGCACGATCTCGGCGTCGGCGGCAGGCAATGTCAAAACGACCGTACGTACTAGCAGCGTGGAAGCTTGGGTTGCGTTCCACGTGCGGTATTTGCACACTAGGAGTTTACTAAAATAAAAGTGTGTCCTCTTCTGACACACGTTTCCCGAGGTCCATTCTCCGGCCAGCCAAAATATAATATGATCTCAAGCATCCCGGCCTTATATAAAAATTTAATATTATATGGATAAATATTTGGTGGTAATGCTTGGCGAGCAGATGTAAAAACTCAGCTACTAATTTGAAGAGCCCCAATCTGTTTGGAACTTTTTTGTTGTTGTTATAAATATTTGGAGTTAACCACCCTTGTGAAAAAAACAATATTATGGATAAAAAAATTGTAAAACTTTAATATTGTGGATAGATATTTTCTGAGGTCAAAACCTTATAAGAGGTCAGGCAGGCACACTTTTATCTTCATGAACAAGAGAGAAGCACACTTGCCATTTAAAATGGTCGTCCTCCTGACAAGTCGTTTGCTCGGAAGATATATGCGTTTCCATTGATTTAACGGTTCTGGATTTAGTTTGTTCTCCAAATACATTAAAATTTTGAAATTGTGGTCAATTTTGGATCTTTAAGGATTGCAGCCAGTGCCTGCAGGTGACATTTGTTTGTGACTGCAGTTGGATGAAGTGCACGATTGTCATACAATCTGTAAGTATGCAAACTGGAGTTACTTCAAACCACATAAACTTGACACCAGACATTTCTGAACTTTAACTAGTGCATTTATCTAATCGTAGAATGACACGGCTGCAGCGTGCCTTCATTTGTTAGCAACATGCTTGGTTCAGAGTTGCAACATAGTACAAGGTAATAGTCCTAAGCAAAATGCACCAGGTTAACTGCACTTCCAGTTTACTCCAAAATAGAATAGCTACTACTCCCTTCATTCCAAAGTTCCAAATTATAAGTTGCTTTGGTTTCTTTGGTTCATCCATTTTAATATGTATCTAGACATATTATTATATCTAGATGCATAGTAAATGGATATACAAAAAAAAAAGTCAAAACAACTTATAATTTAGAGTGGTCCTAATTCAGCATGAAGTCAGTGGCTTTTCTTGCCCTTCCTCTTGCTCGCATTGTAAAGCTTCAAAGCATGCCGAACTCCTTCCACCATATTTGCTTTCCGACCCTCGTCATGGTTCCACAGCTCAGGGAACGGATCCTTCCTGCCACCACTGCCATCCTTCAGCTCCATCAGCGCCTTTGTTACTGCAGCATAGGGTTCTTCACCGACCTCCTTTAGTTCTTGGAGCTTCTTGTCACCCTCGTTGAGTACTTCCTACACAGGCACGTGCAGCACCAATGCTCCATTATAAACAATTCATACACCAATATATACCCTGTTGAACAAAATGGAAAAGATTCTATCTTACCGATGCTTTTCCATCAACAATAATAACCTTGAAAGGCTGCCATTCTGGATTTTCAATTTCATTCTGCCACTTTGAACAAAGACTAGCACTTTCAGCTTCTGCATCAGCTGCTGGAAATTTCTGCTTGCATGGGCCTAGAAACACACTGGGGTCAAGCTCACCAACTTTCTTCACGCCTATCTGTGTCCCGCAGCTTGTGGTTCCACTCAAACTCTGTAGAGCCTGTAATTAGACAACCAAACATGAGTTCTCATAAACAAAAACACTCGCTGGAACCGAGTGGTACGCAGGTATGGCATAAAAATTATCATACATTTATCAACACTTCTCGAGCTTCTCGTAACTCATCACTGATCTTGCTTTCCCTACTGATTAAATCTTGGTTGTAGCTTTCCGCATCGTTCAGTTCTTCGATCTTCTCTTTGAGCTCCTCCTTTAGTTTATCCATTTTCTCTCTGGATACCGGATCTTCATCACCTGGCTTGAGCTCCATCACTTGCAGTTTCCCACTCAAGTACTTTATTTCCAATTCAAGATTCTGCTTCATCTCCAACTGTGTGTTTAACCTCAAAAAGTCGTCTAGAATAGTTTTTTTCTCTCTCTGCAGTTTCCACAGTAAAAATCGTACAAGACGAATGTCATTCAAAAGAAAACCGCATGCAAGCACATCAAGGGGACAGGGGCTAACCGTTTGTTTATCCATAAGCTTTTGGACATTTTCATCAGCTTTCTCCTGCTCCAATGCAGCCAACCTAAGATGACTGGTCCTCATTGCATTCTGTACAGCAGAAGTCAAAAGTACGTTATACAAGTTGTACAAATATTTCAGCATATAAGTGACTTAATTTCATTCAGCCTTCTGCTATTATTTTGCCCAGCAAACAAAAAAAATGATTATTTAATTCATTCTATATAATAACACCAACAGTAGGTGGACTATTTTGACTAGGATACATATTCTTAAAATTTACAAGAGATTTGATACAAAAATAATAATAATAACAAGCCTTATACAAATATACCCCTTGCAAATTCACCCTAATAGAATTGTTCAACCAACTGGCAAGTGGCAACTAATTGTAGCATGATCTATGTTTTCATACCATAAAAACACTAAGTAACAAAAAGATCTCATTTTCAAAGAAATAGCAATCAAAATTATTTATCCTTCTTAGAAGACATATATGACTAGAGGATTCTAATTCCTGTAAGGAGCAGATGAAAGAAATTGCCCACCTTTAGCTTCTCCTGCTCAAGATTCCGTTTGTCATGTTCCGACTCCTCGAATTGTTTGTTTCTTGCATCAAGCTCATCCACCATGTCCTGGATATTGGACCGTAGCTTCCGGTTCTCCTCAACACTTCTTTGTGTGTTTTGTTGACCAAGCTGTCTCATCTTCAGGATTTCTAGTAAAAGTGGAAAAACTGTTAGTATAGTCATAGATAGCACATGATTGAAAATGGATAGTAACCACTGCATGCATTTAGTGACTCCTAAATGTATCATGCATAAACAACCAGAATATTGCCATGTACCTTGATTGTATGACTGGAGTTGTTGCTCCCGCTTCTGCATCATAATGTTAAGTGAAGCAGAACTCTTGTTGTACTCAGTCTCAAGTTGCTCTAAATAAATTTCCTTTTCTTTAACTTTGCAGGCCAAATTGGAAAGAAGCTTGTCGGTTTTATTTGCCCCTTCACTACCAAGATCTTTTAATGTTTTCAGGTCACCATTTTTTCTCAGTAGTTCACCTATTGACCCTAGAGAATTGTAATCATCAGCCCTTGCCATCCACCCAACAGGCTCTGTACCTTGACACTTCATCTCCTTCCAGCAATTTTTACTGTACCCTTTCTTCGCAAAGTGAACATCAAAGGCCCGTGCATTCCTAAAACCAGTCCAGTCATTCCCGAACTCAATAACAGCATCACGAGTAGGACGACCTTTGCTATATACAGGATGCACCTTCACTGGATGGAAAGATGAGTAATGCTCCTTCAGTCGATTCGCACTTTTACCAAAGAACTCATTTGGCATATTGACTAGGATAGCCATCCAGGGCCAGACAAATTGCTCATCTTGGGTATGCTCAGGATCCTGCACATCCGTAAGCATTGGCTGCAAAGGTGTGCCAGATGATTCAACAGGCTTACCCTTCAAATGCCTTGCAAGAGCACGGTGGTCCGCCTTGTCTTTGGCTTGCCGATCATGTGCAGCTCCTACACCAGAGGCATGCTGCAGCAGATCATTTAGACTGTGGTCCTCTTCATCTGAACAAAAGGGGCATCGGTACAAGCCTTCATCAGTCATCACTTTTAAATCTCCTGATTCCAGAAGCTCAAAAGTGCCAGATCCATAGGCTTCGACCTCAGAATCTCCATCCGATGTGTAGTCCATTGCTGGGCAAGGGAAATGTCAAACAACCTTGAGGCATGAAGGATACAAACCAGTCATAAGCAAAGTATGAAAATGATGCTACCATTTGTAAGTAGTACAGTATGCTAAAGCAGCACACATAACAGAGAAATACTATAATGATGCATAATATAAGTTTATACAGGACCAGTTGAAGAAATGTTGAATCAGTCACTAGAGCTCAATCATATAAGCTGAGCATAGATTGAATTAGTCTCAGAAGCTCAATGACAAATATTTCTACCCCATAGAAGGTGTTCCAGTATATAACTCAAAACTCCAGGTAATCAGGTGTCACAATAGACAATAATACTACAATCTGATATAAACACCTTATACATGACAACATAGCATCCATATGTAGTCTGGCAGTCGTGCCACTGTTCTTGGTTCCAACAAGGTTTATCCTGTGCAATTTATAACTAGTACACATGGAAAGATAAAGGTTAAGGTACTGCACGCCTCAGGGCTTGTTTTACATCCTAGCTGGCTAGCTCGGGGATGCAATTAAGTTATTCTATAGCTCGGGGATTGGGGTTTTATATCCTGCAAAAGCAGTTACTTCAGGACCAGAGCACCTTAGAATCACGTGCTTAAACTAACTCAGCAGAGGTTGCCCGTTGATTGATTTTTCAATAGCAAGGTCCAAGAAAACCCCAAAACTGTGTTGGTCACCTGTAAAATACCTCTTCCACCAACACCAAAAATCGATTTTGAGGAGCAGGAGTGCAGGACCATTCCTCCCAGGAAAAGGGGGACTGCACCCAAGAAGCGAAATATGAACGAGAACAGAAGTACAGAAGAAAAAGGAAAAAAATCAAATTTTTAATAACAAGGTCCAAGAAAACCCCAAAACTGTATTCGTCACCTGTAAAACCCTCTTCCACCAACATCAAAATCGATTTTGAGAAGCAGGGCCATTCCTCCCAGGAAAAGGGGGACTGCACCCAAGAAGCGAAGTATGAACGAGAACAGAAGTACAGAAGAAAAGGAAAAGAAAAAATCAAATTTTTAATAACAAGGTCCAAGAAAACCCCAAAATGCGTGTTTTTTTTTCTTTTGCAGCCGATTCCACGCCGCACCGCAGCACACGCCGCCGGTGGACAAGTCACATTTATTTCTTTCTTTCTTTTAGGATAAAAAAAAGGTGAGGAGAAAACCCCAAAACAAAGCTAGCATTTTCGAGGGCTTTGCTAAAGGGGCAACGGAATTGGGGGAGGAGGAACAAGGGTTTGCTCCGGCGCATTCTCACCTGCAGCGGAGCCGCCGAGCAGGAGCGGGGGAGAGCGGCCGGGTTTCCTGCGCTCGCTCCGGCTACCTTGGTCTTTTATTTTAGGCGACGATCGCTTGGATTGGATTTGGGTTGTTTGGTTAGCGGCGTCGAGGACGAGGTGAGAAGGGAGAAGAGTGAAGAGACGATGGGGAGAAACAAATCAACCGAGAGGAGAAATGAAAGATGCCGAAGCGGCCGGCGTTAAAGAGCGGAGGTGACTGGTGCTTTTTTTTTTTCTTCTCCGTTGAAAAATGGAGAAACTCACGGGACCTACAGATTGGGCCAAAAAAAAAATTTGGTGCGATTCGAATTTGTTGTCCCGGTTCCTATGTCCAAAAATTATGAAATTTAAAAGCGCATATGTATACATACTCATTCCGATTAAAGTTACTAGGCATAATTTAATTTGAGGGTAAGCTTATAACAATTGATATTCTATTTTTTATATTTGCAATATGTTGGTACGTTGTGACGAATGAAAAAAGCTACTAAAAATATTCATAAAAGCGATGGCAACCATAATATACATTAATATTGAATTAGGGACATCCTGTTGGAGATACTCTTAGAGCAACTATAATATTGCTTAAAAGTAGTTCAAAGTGATTAAAATAATATCTGTCAGCTAACTAAAACATTACGAGATGACGAATAAAGTAGTCCATAACAAAAGATACTGAGCTTATGAACTATTCATAGAGAATAAAATAATACTTTTTCTTAGGGAACACCTCTCTCTCTATCTATCTTGTATACATAATTGGAGATGGCGAATTTTTTATCTCATATGTGACCTACTTCATAGAGTAGTTGTACCGTTCTGTTCGTTTGAACTACTTTCAGTTTGTTTCAAGTTATTCTATCTCACATAACACTATTTAATTAGTCAAAATCAATCGACTTATGTACAACAAAACCATTATGATAACAACAATATCTATAGACTACCGACACAAAAACTACTTATACGAACTATTGTGGTTACTCTTAGCCAAATTTGTATAATTTAAAAGTTTCTCTTACTTTTAAAAGTTACCCTAAACACCTCTAGTTTTTAAGACCTACTCCTACTTATTAGTGAAGAGGCGTCACGAGGGGCTCACCAGGGAGGAGGCACGACGAGGGGGTCGTTCGTTGGGTATCTGTTCTCAGGCTTGCCGCTATTGCTGGTGCCGAGTATTTGCCTGTGCGGTTATCTATACGAAGCGTCAAAAAAGTTTGATTTTAAGATTTGGAGCTTTTCTCGGCATGGATATATTTTAGATGAAAATGAGTTTCTGGATATATCTAGTGTAATTCAGAGTGCTTGTAATATGTTGATATACTCAGCTATTATATAATATAATTCTTCTTTCATTGAAAAAAAGACGAGGGGCTCGATAGGGAAGGAGGGGGCTTAGCCTTGGTAATGGCATGGTTTATGGGGTCAGGATGAAAAAAAGACGCCCGAGAGAAGTTGGTGTCATGAAATTTTTTATTAAAAAAATAAAGAAGCTCCCTATGCACCCTTAGGGTATGATTTTTTCATGGCCGTGCCATCATGTCACGTGTTTCATTATTAAAGAATAGGTAATGTTAGAGAGGGGAGATTCATAAATTAGGGACTCAAGTTAAGGGGATTTGTTGAATGAAGTTTTGCTTTGGCACCCAAAATTGAGATCCTTGTTGTGGAGATGCTCTTAGATTATATCGAAAGCTATCGCCCTGTTCGTTTGGCTTATTAGCCGATTTATTAACAACCGAAACAGTGTTTTAGTCTCACAGAAAAACAATCAAAAACACATCAGCTAGCTTATCAGCCATCGAAAACAGCGAAACGATCAGGCTGTATGAGCTTGTGATTATGGTATAATTGATATATTAATAAAGTAATTGTCCGCCAAAGTATTGTTTTAATGAGACGAACCTCTACTACTATAAGGAGCAAAATTAGTGACATCCATAGCCCATCTATCATCTATACGTCTATATTTATCTATACATATAATATTAAAAAGGTAAAATTTCTTCCTCCAAATGTTGATCCATCACATTCTCTCTCTCTCTCTCTCTCTCTCTCTCTCTCTATATATATATATATATATATATATATATATATATATATATATATATATACTTGTTGTTCCTCCACTCTCCAAGCCATAAGATTTCTAGTTGTTTTTACTAAGAGTAGTGCATGTGTCCCTCCACACACTAGAGTACAAGACAGTCCTAATTGATTTGTTGTCTTGTCTGCGACCTGAAATCGTGATACATGCTTGTACGAGTTAAAATAGCATGTGTCTAACCACAGTATGAAGTTTGATTTCAAAACATATTACAACATATATATGATGCAAGATGTAATTTTTATTGAAATGCATAAGCATATTTGCTAGTATAAAACAGAAAAAAAAAATAGAGCATCCCTCGCCCCCACCTAGCTCCCGGCATGCACTCCCCGGCGCCGCCACCTGAAATACCCATTTGAATTTTTGGTAATTAAAAACATTTTTGGACTAATATGTTTCATGTGAGATGGAAGGTGAAGTTTAGTCGAAAGCTAGAGTTGAGCAACATGCATGACGCCATAGCGGTGAAGATAGCAATGAATGTGAGGGTGCAAAGGCTCAACAAGCTCAGTAGTAAAGATGATGGATGCTAGAGAAGCAAAGGATGAAATCCAAAGAGAAGACGGATAGGTTTTTTTTTTTCACCAGACATGAGATGATTAGAGAAGTTGAATGGCCAAGTTGATATGATAGATAGCCATTATATTTGACGTCCAGGCTGACGACGCGCTGCCCCGGGAAGAACACCCCGGCGTGGTTGTTGAAGTGGACGAGCGACGTCGAGGGCACGCCGTGGCGCCGCGTGCCGTCCTGCCACAGCACGTCGACGGTGGTGCGGGTGTCCATGACGACGACGGACATGGGCAGCGTAGCCGTAGCGGCGGCGTCGGAGTGTTGGCTTCAGGAAGGAAGCATAAGTGTCGCCCAGGGCCCAGAAACAATGGTCGTCGGAGCAGATCGAAGAAGGTGAGGTCACGAGCGCGCTGCTGCGGCGGCGCGGACGAGTTCCAGCCGCCTGGTGCCACCCCAGGCGCGCCGACGCGATCCAGAACACGAGCATGCCCGCCGCCTCGCTCGGCGTGGGTGCTGGTGCTCTGCCACTGGCCGCTGAGACACCGGCACTCCGCGGACTGGAACTGGAACACGGAGGCGTCGGCGGCGGCGACGTGCTGCCCCGGGTAGAAGAGGCTGTCAGTTGTCAGAGTACGGGTCCGGGCGCGCATGCCGCCGCTGTGGCGCTTCGTCACGGAGAAGACCCTGCAGACGGCGCCGTCGCCGAACCGCACGTCGACGTCGACGGACACGTCCAGGACCTGGCCGACCCGACGTGACCAAGTCGCCCTCGACGAGCTCCGTCATGCCCCGCAGCCGGGACCACGGTTTTTGTTACCGACCGGTGGCCGGTAACCGCCGGCGAGCGGACGGCCGGTAACCGGTCTAAACCGGCCCCAAACCGAACGGTTCGCATTTTGAATTCAAACGGCGTAGTTCAAACGGTTTGGGGTCGGTAACCGGTCGGTTAGGGCCGGTTACCGACGGTATCGCCCCAAACCGTCCCAAGCCAAATTTCAAATTTGAAAAAAAAATCGAAAATGCTGAAAAAATTCATAAAAATAGTTCATGATTTATAGAGTCGAATGGTGTACAAATTTTTCAAATTGGAGTTCGTTTGCTATTTATTTTGACGCGTACAAGTTTGGAAAAAAATAGAAAATATCCTTTTTCTTTTTTTTTCAAACTTGTACACGTCAAAATAAATAGCAAACGAACTCCAATTTGAAAAAATTGTACACCATTCGACTCTATAAATCATGAACTATTTTTAGGAATTTTTTCAGCATTTTCGATTTTTTTTTCAAATTTAAAATTTTAATTCAAACCGGTACCGAAACCGAACCGGTCCCGGCCGGTTTGTCGGTTACCGAGGTAATCGAACGGTAAGAAAAACGCCGGGACTGCGGCACGCCACTGGCAACCACCACCACCCTGTCGGAGCCGACAGAGTTTGAGTCGGCCAGGTCGACCACCGCGTGCACGGCCATGACGACCCCGGCCACCGGGTCTGTGGCGGACGCGACCATCTGGCCGTGGTGGAAGAAGGCCCTGTCCACGACGGTGATCGAGGTCGTCGCGGTCCGCGTGCACCACAGCGCCGCCGCCGACGCCCTGCACGGCGAGATTGCCGTCGTCCGCCATTGCTTAATCAATGTACAGAGGCCAAAACAGGTCAGAGAAGTAAATAAGGAGCCGAATAGAATAGCCGATCATGATATAGCAATCATTTTTCCACGGTGCAAAAGCATGCATTTTTTTTTTCATTACAAAGGGAAGCAATTGCACGCCGGCCCTACGGAAAGCAAGCTCAAGCTTACCAAAACACATGGACGAAAAAGACTAAAAAATGTAGACAACACGCCTAGAAAGGAGAAGACAAACAGGGCCTAGGCCCAGTTAGTCAGATGGGCTCGGCTTAGTGGGCAAAAGGAGTTTCCGCCAGTTTGGGAGAGAACAACAAAAGAAATTTGAGCCAAAAATAGATTTGAGTTGCTCCACCAAAACCTACCGAATTTGAAACTATAGATTTTTGCACTATAAAACACTTGGGCTGTTACTTGAGCATGAATACAACAAACCAAATTGTATAACCAATACCAGACACTGGTTTTGGAAACATTATTTTTAATAACTAATTGGTGGAAAGATTTGGAAATAAGAGAAATCATCAGTTACTCCCTCACTTCCAAATTTTAAGACAGTTTGACTTTTATAGATTCATAGCTTTTGGTATATACCTAGACATATGGATAACCAGATGCATAGCAAATGTTATGAATCTAGAAATGTTTTAGAATTTTGGACAGTAAAGAAGTTTACTTCGTCCATCGAAAAACATGTAATTTTACACTAGTGTTATGTTAATGTTAATTAATTTTAACTAAAATTATATAAATAATAATAATAATTATTATTATTATATTATACTAAATATGTATTATTAGACTTGTCATGAAACATACTTTTATAATACATTTCTTTGATGTTATAAATATTCGTGTTTTTATACCAATATATTTAGTCAAACTTTAGGCGCTTTAATCAAGAATGTCACTGGAGCTATACTCCCTCCATCTCTTACAGTGCTTTCATTAGGTACGTACGCCGGAGATGTGAATCCATCGACTAGTACAACTCTACTGACTACTGTCTCTACATGGTTTCGATCGTGCACGATTACGTATGCATACACAACGGCAAAAGTCTTCCGTGCAGGCGTGCAGCTCTCCGGTCTCTCACCGTCGTCGAGCTGTCCCCGTGGAGACGACGGCGTGCACGGCCTCCGATGCGTGCACCGAGGCATGGAAGAGCCGCCGTGCCACCGCGGTGGGCGTCGACGACGGCGAGGACGAGGAGCGGCTTTTGGGAGATGGTGATGAAGTTGGCGGTGCAGCAGCTGGAGAACGCTCCCTGGAAAACCTCCCGGCAGACGCGGAGCCGAAAGCTCTCCTCGCCGTCGGCTGCTGCTGCTGCTGGTGCTCCGGCGTGGTCGGCTCCGACGATACCCCTGGCCTCCTCGACGACGGCCTGCGCATGCTTCTGTCGGGTGTCTGCGTCACAGGCGGCCGAAACATAGTCTCAATTATCAATATCATCATGACAATAATGTAGGAATTTTGTCGAGGAATGGCTGAATATATAATTAGCAGCATTCAGAAAAAGTGAAAAAAAAACCTCTAGTTTTGGAGAGACCCCTTTCAGGACGGCCAGCTTCCTCTCAAATGAGTTGCCAACCATCTACACACACAACAATAGAAACCAAACTTGTCTGCCACTGAGTTTGTTTATGCATTGATGAACTTGACAGATGCAGTTTATGACATTTTATATTAGCCACCACTTACAGATGATTGCTTCGAATTGTCCCAGTTGTTGAAGAAGTTGGTGAAAAATCCAGGCTCATCCCCTTCTGTCACAGCATACACCGTTGTTTCGATCGATCTTCCACCATGAAGAACACCATCCTGAAGGAACATCTGCAGTGCAGGAATGTAGAAACAAACAGAGAAGTCAGGTTTTCAGAGGGCATTGTTCCTGAATCAATACCAGATCATAGTTCTGAATCACTAGTGACCTTGCCAGTATTGAGGGCTTGCTCCTTGGATGTAATATCCGAGTGTAGCCCAACCCAAACGTAGATTTCTACATTGCAGTCTAGAATCAATGTATCTTCAGTTGCCAGGTCATCCTGACAGAAGCTGAATACCTCCTTGACCTTAAAGATATCAACCAAAACAGAGTTTATTTGACATTTGCTTCAGATCCTGCAAGTTAATAGTTTGTCGGTCATTGGAAGGAGTAAGGTAGCGCGCTCACCTTAAGCAGACCTGCAAAGAGATCATCCTTTAGGCTTAGAGATGCATCTATGCAACGATACTATCTAAAGTATAGTGTAAGATATGTGCATACCTTGTTCTAATCTACAAGCATACAGATGTGGATCTGCAGGCCAACCCTTCACACACTTTTCTTTGGAGTACTCTGATCGTCCTCCCAAAGCTTTCCAGAAGTGATCTGGTTCAGAGCCTTCTCTGACTAGTAAGGACTGTTTCATTGGCTACAAAAATAGTGGCACAATAGTTATGAAGTGAACATAGGAGTACAGAAGATTTGATATTCATCACTGAGAAGAAAAGAAGGATTTGCATGTTGTATTCTCCTTACACACAACTTGTTCATCATCATGTCAAGTACGTTATGATCGCTTTGTGAAGAGAGGCCTCCTAACCAGGTAAGAAACAAACCGTTGTCTTGCAAAATATAACAGTGCGAGGAATTAAGTGAACTTGCAACCTGCATTTTAGTTAAGTAATCCATGCACAAGAAAAGATTTAGAGCAGCATTGAAGTAATAAGTATGATTCAGGCTATGAAGCTGATTGTGTGTATGGTCCTTATTTTTTTACCAAACTCACCAGATTAACTTGAATGGCTTGCACACAATCATGTTTAAGCCCTTGAACACGGAATAGGGCAACTCCTTCCTTCTGATGATATCCATTTCTAGGACTTTTCTGCAGAACAGCACTCTTATATCCAGCACTCCTGCCCCCCTGGTAAGAAAATAAGACAACAAACTGTAATATCCAAGTTTTGCACTGACTCAAAGTATTAATTTCCATGTTATGCATTCACTCCACTTATTCTTATAATTAATATTCAAATGCATTGACTGCATAACAAAACACTTTGAATGCGCATTGAGTACCTTGAATATGATAAGTGACGTGAACACTGAGAAAAACAGTTCTGGTTCTCTGCCCTCGAAAACTTGTGCCTGAGATACATTTTGCAAATGAAGTGATAGCAGAGTACGTGTAGAGATGTGTATATTTTACGGGTGAAATTAGGCTGAATTCCAGAGGATAAAACCGTGTGTTTTACGGGTGAAATTAGGCTGAATTAACTGACCACAACTGGATGCCCTTTGACTGAATCAGACATGCTAGACATTAACGATGTTGCCAACATACGATCGTCCTGCAGATAAAAGTACAGGCTAAGTTAATTAACATGCAAAACACTGAAATTGCACCACATGTATGTGCAAACAGAGTCAAGCAATAGACATGGATCCTAATAGTTGTGGGCCTTAACAGCCTTTTTTCTGATATATCAATAGGTTCCATGCACAGAATTACAAAGAACGTACCTTTACACTATTCTTACCGGACCAAGCAAAGAACAGATGGTAATCTTTTCCATTTTCAACATAGCTGTACCGTATGATATAACAGTCTCCAGTGTACAACTGCTCCTGGTCCTCAGTGCTAAGGAGGTTTGTACAACCACGGTTCACCAACCAAACCTGCAATGAATTTTATTCGTTTTCAAAATGCTACATACATATCAACACCTTAGGCCGAGAATATTACCTTCAGGCTGCCATTACAACTGATGAGCTGCTGAGGTTTATCCTCTGGAATTTCTGTGACATCATAGCCCTGATGCTTGAAAATAGCTGTACCATGATTTGGCATCAGAACCTATCAAGACTTTTACAATGCTCTACATGAAAACAATTGATGGACAAAATCACCATGGTCCTCACACCTGCCACTTTTTCCCGGCCAGCCTCATATAACTTTAGCTCAACATTCCTGGGCCAATGCTGAAAGTGCAGCTTAAAGTCAACAGTTTCATGGCCTTCTGTCATTATAAATGTGCGAACATTGAATGACCTGCCCTGGGAGTGCACATAATCCTAGAGAAATGAAAAGATATTGGTTTCAAACACTGAACGTGTGTGGTAATAACAGAAGAAAGGAATATAATGAGGTTTCAACTGCTTACTTCTAATACAGTAACAGATGACTTCCTCTCTGAAACAAGTGTTGTCATCCCCATCCATAAGAATATGTCAGTGCTGCAGTCCAGCATGTAACTTCTGTCTGAGTTTAGCATTTCTCTATCCAACAAACGTGCCTCCAATGGAACAAGGTTTCTCTTATTGATCCTGCAGGCAGGAAAGCATACCAAACATCTTGCAACGTGGAACTTCAGGCTAGTTAAATCTAAACTAAGCAGGGAGTAGTTACCAAAAAAGTTTCTTGGATGCTGCAGCAGCTGGCTCTTCCTTGACTGTGTCAGGTAAATCACGAGGAATAGGCGCATAGCCTCCAAACAGGTTCCAGAACTCACCAGCATCAGAATCACCGACAAGTTTTCCATCCTCTACAATCAGTGACAATGTAAATAAAATTGGAGCCAGCATCTTTCTAGCCACTATTTTGCAAGATCAACTGTCTATAGCTCTACCTATTGCCGCGATCTCACATCTGCCGGAGTGTCGGTATTCCTTCAGATGCTTAACAACATCCAACGCTTTCGCCCTTGTTTGCAAACTAGAATTACAGCCACTGAAAAGGAAAATCTTTGACGGCGTGTCCACTATAAAGACCGATTTGTGGTCTAGAGAGGACCGTGAAAACGGAACCTGAGACAGGATTACAAACACAGCAGGTTGTCTTGCATCAGCACTCAGCAGATACTGAAACACGAATGAAAATCTTGAGATAGTAGCCCTCTTACTTGCGTGACACGAGCAACATGCTCTCCTTGGCACCTAAACATCGTGGTCGCATTGGATCTATGGCCAGATCCTTTCAGGTGAGAAAAGAAGCAGCCTTGTACTGGGATGACACACGGTTTGAAGTATGACAAGAACTTGTCAGATTCTTCACCCTGTGTCTCCCTGTACTGGACCGTGCTGGAGCCCAGTGCCGCGTCCAACTCAACAGCCTTGTCTGAGGCCATGAGACAATCTTCCTAGGTGACCATAACCACAGCACAGTGGAGAGGACACAGACGACAAAGTCAATCATAAGCAAAAAAGAGGCACAACAAAGCAAAAGTCTTGACTTGGGGGACCATTGTGGATGCATCAAGAATTCAAGATTCAAGAGCACATACCTCTTTGGACTCCTCCCCGACCCAATAATGCACATCGTGTCGGCGAACCCCGGATTTGAGCTCGGTTGTCTGAGAAATCACAGAACATGTGAACTCAAGAGGGCGTAAATAAATTGGCAAAAAGCTATAGAATTTCACAACTTGAGAGAACAGTTCGTGGAGAGAAAGATACTTACGTTCAGTATGATGTAGGTGCTGCCGGTGTAGAACTTGCCGTGCTGGGGTTTTGCAACTGGGACCAGACCGTTCCCAACAATGCACCAAATGTCCAGCCCTCTGGAATGGGAGCAACAATTTTATTTTATTTTATTTTTACACACGGCGATCATTTCTAGCATCCCAGATTCACTTTCAGAATCAAAGGATCCTTAACAAAAAGGGTGAAATAATCATGCTTACAGAAGTGCATGTAGTAACAACTTTGCAGATAAATAATTGGTTCTTAAGCAAAAGTCAGCATCCCTTATATTAAAGGGAAAAAAGGGGAATAAATAAAGGCAGGAATAAGATGCGTGAGGCATATTCAAATGCAGGCCCGGTCGAATCTAGATTCTTGTCCTAGCAGAGAACAACAACAGGACAGGACAGTAAAAGAACAAAACTGAAAGGACAAGAGAGGTGGGGGGAGGGAACGCACGGCTTGTCGCCGACGCCGAGGAACGCATCGTCGACGCCCTTCATTGTCGCCGTCGCCGCCGAGTGGGCCGGACCGGCGGCGGCCGCTGGAACGGTGGCAGATGCAGGGGAGCAGAAGCAGGCAATGGAAGTGGGAGTTCTCACTCGCTCGCTGCTGCAGCTCAGCTCAGCTCATCTCGGCGAGCTTTTGGTTATTGCTGATAAAAAAAATGGCGAGCTAACAGAGAAAGGGAAAGGTGAGCAAGCGGCTGGTAAATGCTGCTGGAAGAGCAACACAACACTTCACTGCACTGAAGTGCGCAGAGTGGAGAGAGGAGAAAGGCAACGAGCGAGGCAGAACGGAGGGCTCCACCACCCAACGAGATCACCTCCATCGCCCTTGCTTTGCATTCAAGACTGCTGCGTGTGCAACTTTTGATACCACCGTCTGCCCTTTTTTTTTTGACTCGTGTCCACGACGAGCCAACCGATGCGGCGTCGTACCGTTGTCTGTCTGTACGACACGCGCCGACGACGTCACTCCTATTGAGGGAAGGTCTCATGTTGCCATCGCCAATTCGCCATGTACCATGGCATGCATCTACCAAATATTTGGTTTCAACTTTCAAAGCGGAACTTTTATATATTACCACCTCTGTCCAAGATTATGTGACGTTTCATCATTTCTAAATTCATAGTTCATAGCATTACTATATATTTGAGCATAATATACATTTAGGTGTATAGTCGTTACGTCTTGTAACTTAGAACGAAGTTAGTAATATTTATATATAGAGAAATATTCTCGACAGATATCGAATAAGTTTGTCCCGATACATAAGGTTATTCATTTCTTTGAGTATAAATTTGTAGTGAAACACATCAATATTAGTATTTCCTGATAGACATTATCAAATGTTGTCTTTGCTAGCTAGAAGAAATTATTTAATTGTATGCTAGACAATATGATTACTAAAATAATATTTTCATAAGTACACCCTCCATAAATAATGTAATTCTCATTTTTGAAGAAGTCAAAAAATTTAAGCTTTGACTAAAGTTATATTAAAAGTTACCAATATTAATGATACAAAATAAGTATTACCACATTTGTTTTAGTAAATAGTCTTATCTTACTTAAACACAAAATTTCAAATGACTGCGGTACATAGGTCATATCATGTCCGAAGTGATTTGAAAATTCTAAAATGTCAATTTCAATACCTAAAAAAATAAAATGGATATTTAGGACTCTACACGATTTTATATATAAAAAAAATTCAACTAAAAAGTCATAGATCATTGATAACTACAACTTTTGTGTATATTATGTCAATATTCAAGGTCGCTATGTACTTTTAATTATATGAAAAAATTAAAAAATGTTTTGACAATCCCAATATTTTATATAAAAAACTTATGAACTACTCTCTCCATTTGAAATTATAATTCGTTTGACTTTTTTGACCCCAAGTTTGATCACTTGTCTTATTCAAAAAATTTATGCAAATATAGTCAAACTTAAGTAATTCTTGTAGACAATTCATTAAATAAGCCATAACAAAGAAGTGATATTTTGCACAAAAATTAGAATAAGACGAATGGTCAAACTTGGGGTTAAAAAAGTCAAACGAACTATAGAGAGAGTACATAGTTGTAGATCTTATTTACCTCTACAATTTTGATATAAAGTTTATGTCATCTAATTTTATGCGGCAATGTTATGAATTTTTTAGATAACTATTATGGGTTGTACTATAATACTAAGCGACATTTTGATCACTTTTAATTTCTCTCATTCACTTCTAGAAAATTGTACTATTTTAATATCCATAGTGTTTAGCGATCAATTACCATAATTGAGGAGTGTCTTTTAGCAAAAAAAAAAATAGTACTCCCTCTGTCACTAAAAGATGACATTCTCATTTCCCATGAAGTCAAACATTTTTAACTTGATCTATTATGTATAAAAATATATTAATATTTAATAAAAAATTAGTATCATTGATAAATCATGGAACATATTTTCATACTCAAATTATTTAGTTATATTAATATGGCTGATATTTTCTATAAAGCTAGTCAAACTTGAGAAAGATAGACTAGCACGTATCCATAGCGTCATTCTTTTTGGGACGGGGAGTAGTGTTTATCAGCAAATATTTTCTATTTTTTTTCATAGTACATGAATTAAGAATTATTTGTATATTATAGTGTTATTTAGTACTCTATCGTTCTAAATTATACGTTATTTTAAATGTTCTCAGTATATAATTTTTTTCTATGCATGAAAACATATACTGTGTACTGATGTCTAGCTTTTACTATGTATCTAGACTAGAAAAGATAGAACAAATTATAATTTAGAATAAAGTAATTATATGATGACAAGATTAATTTTGACAATCTCTAATATATTGATTTGTGTGCTAATTAGCATAGTAGTTATAATTAACATATTTTATTTTTAATTAGTGATTAGCATGATAAAATCAGTATTGTTGTATATTGATTGGTATGTAGTTAGAGATTAAATAGTATATATAATTAGTAAGCTACTCTTATCACATCCACTCTTATCCATCCAACCAAATAGGCAGCATGGTTAAATAAGTTATTCCTCAAACCGAACGTATTATTAGAGTAAATTTGTTGAACAAAAGTATTTAATGTTGGTATTTTGTTAATAAACACTACTTAGTGTTATTTTGCTAGAGGACACTACTCAATGTTGTTATACTAAATGACTCCCTTTAATTGTTGCAATGTGCTCTATAGCTATTAATTAAATAGTAATCTCCAGGAATATAGAGATGAGAAAAGTTAAAATTATCGGTTATGCCCATAGCTATTCTATAGCAACCCCTTGATAGTTGTAAAAAAAAATCATATTTGCATATGAAATCAGAAGATGATGAAATTTTATATCAAAATTACAGAGTTTACATCTACAACTTTATAGTTGATAAGTTTTTTTATTTTTCGTTATTTAGGGTGGTAAAGATTATTTTTAAATTCATAGATTCTGAGATTCAAAATTAACCATTTTCAAATGACCTTGGCTTTAAAATTTAGAATGGGTCATTGAAAAATTCTACTTTCAAATTTCAAAATTTCTGATTTTTAAGTTTTATAGAGGTCTCGCAAATGGACCATTTAAACGATATCAAGCATAAAGAAAAACTTGCTACTTTAGGTACATCTACTGAAGCGGCGGAATGGCTGGATGAATTCTTGATGAACTTGCCCGTGGATGAATTCTTGATGAACTTGCCCTAGAGCACTCGACTGCAAACTTGTCCTTTATTAGATCTTGATTCCTGGATCTCAGCCTAATTGCCGAGGCACACTAGAAGAACAAAACCTTGCTACATCAAGTGTAGGATTTTGTCAGCTATATGGGCCAGTACCCGTCACGGGCCGGACATGTACGTACTTGTAAGCCCAGGATGAGTAGCTAACAAGGAGTATAAGGATAAAAGAAGGCAATAGAGGTTGGAGGCTCAGAGGTTTTTTTTTTCAAACGCGACCAAGCGAAGGTGAGAAAAAAATAACGCACCAAAAGGTGTCCACTCTTTAGTCTTTGCGTTTGTGGCTAGATGGTTGGATCTCCTTAGATTATGTTTTTTTGGTCTTTTTTAGGCCTAGATTTATGATTTCTTGGGAACGATTTTTAGAGGCGACTGCATTCCAAGCTACATGTGCAAATCAATTCCTAGAGGCAACTCCTATTTCCGGCTACCCCAATAAATCCCATAGTAGATGTCACGTGAAAATCGCCTTTACAAGTCATTGATTTGTAGAAACGGAAAAGTAGAGGTGGTTGGGCATGACGCCTTCATAAATCATGGTTGTAGTAGTGACCCACACCTCGGGTACTAGAAACCTAGAATGACTGGGCAGCAAACAACCAGACTTGCAATAGAATAAGGAAAACCAGTCTCTGAGCTAGTTTCTCTGATTTCTTCGTGCAAAAACCCATGCTAACATTCTAGGGCTGGCAAGGCCACCTAGAATGTCCATATGGCATTTCATAAAAGAAAACATGGTATTGAAGTGGAAGAGATTATGGTTTGGAAGTGCAAAAGTAAGGTTGGCTCTCCAAGTGAAAAAGTTCAGCTATCTAGAGCCAAAAATTCATGTCAACAGCCAGGGCTTGTGAAGCCGTGACAAACGGTCCTTGTGACGAGCGTCCAAAGACAATTGCAATGGTCGTCGCGGGTATGCAACGCTTCTGCCTCAACGCTAGCGGATAGAAGAGTGCATTTGCATCGGCACTCCTATGTCTGTGCCTGCACATCTCCTTTTGGGCCATCACTAGCCTAAAGCTACGACGCACTATGTAAAAACAGTCATATCTAGTTATCTACCATCGCACCCTACATACACAACAGGACGAACACGCGTCTGTGCAGTGACATGAGTTTACAGACATCGCGTTCCAACAAACGCCTGTAATAAGTCGCCGACGAGAGTTACAGTCCGGCGTGGTATCAACACGTGTTTATAATAAAATGGGTCCTCTACTCAGCTGTACAAAATACGTATACAGAAGTACGTGTACATGACACACATATATGGGCTTTTGATATGATACTCCGGAATGAATGTGGATCGTCCATTTATTCCAATCCAACGATCACGATCATCTATTACCTTCTAGAAGGTAATAGTATTTTTTGAATTTTTGTTTTATAAAAATAGGGTAAATAAGGAAGTTTTGTAATATTTAAAATATTTTTTAAAATTTGGTTGTTAAGATGCATGCCGTATCTTTAATATTGAAAATCTTTTTTATTTGATATTTTTTTTACCTGCCTTGCGAATACTTATTAGATTTGTTGGTACCTGCCAGATATGCACCACCATTTTTTTTAAAAAAATGTCACCGAAAATTTATTCGTGAGATACCCGGGCGTCGAATGATAAGGGAAAAAAAACCACGCATGCAGATATGAGGGAGAGAAAAAAGGAAAAAGAAAAAAAAAGAAAAAACCCCACAAATGAGGATACGAGGGAGAGAAAAAAAGGAAAAAGAAAAAAAAAGGAAAAAAACCCACGCAACTCACGCATGCAGATAGCAACGGGGTTTCCTCCGTCATTACCGGCCGCATGGTGTTTTATTTTTTGTTTATTTATTTATTAATTTATTTAGTAAAATATTAAGTTTAGAAAAATCAACGGTCCAGATTTGATTTAAGATATTACCTCCTAAAAGATAACCGGAGTACCTGAGTATTGGCATATATATATATATATATATATATATATATATATATATATATATATAGGGAGAGTATAATCTGTAGCTAGCTATAGAATAGGGTATTCTGTAGCCAGACCAGTTCTACTGATCCGCACCGAACCAGCACCCCAGGCCTAAATGCATGCATGCTGAGCCCGACCGGCCTGGCAGTCACGATCATTAATGGGAAATAATTAAATCGTAATTAGTACACATGCATCAATTAGCGCACGGTAATTTTGGGTTGTCGGCATCAGTACGTGCATGAAAGGTACTTAGACTGAGTGGTTACGAGAACACGACATGTCGGTAGAAAAATATAAAACGAGACTATGGTAAATAATATTTTAAAAATAGTTGTATTTATGATAATGATGAGACAATTTTAACAAAAATAGTTACAATTTAAACATTTCAAATGCTAATTAGGATAGAGTTACTCTACCTAGATACAAAATAATAGTAAAGCATGAGACGTATTTACTAAAACCATTACTGGAACTTTAGTTGCTTGAGATGGTAACTACTAAGGACAGAGTTACTGTATTTTGACATCATGGTGTTCTGAGGAACTATTTACAATAATGACTAGATGAATTAACATCAAATAGTCACGAGAAAATCAAGTTGTTACAAAATATCAATGGAAATTTACTATAACACACTTACTACCTGAGAGCATTTACTATTTCCCATCGTTGAAGAAGAAAAAATTACGAGAATTTTTACGAATACATATTTACTAGAATTCACACCAAGAAATATTTACTGAGAACATGAACTACAAATATTTACTAGAATCTGCACTAAGAAATATTTACGAGAATTTGCACTACTAATATTTACGAGAATCCGCACTACAAATATTTAGGAGAATCTACAAGAATATGCATTAAGAAGTATTTACGAGAATTTTTGTGAATACATATTTACTAGAATTCACACCAAGAAATATTTACGAGAATATGCACAAAAATATTTTTGAGAATCTACACTAAAAAATATTTATGTACGAGAATATGTGCATTAAGAAGTATTTACAAGAATGTGCACTATAATTAGAAGGGAATTACGACAACTTACAAGAAACAGTAATCCATGTGAAAGTACGAAAATTTACAACAGTAACCAATAACAAAATCAAATACGAACATGTCGTCGTTCATCAGAAATACATCACATGAATTTTTGGATGAAATCAAACTAATTCATCTGTATTTGTACAAATAAATCCAACAAAAATCAAACCAAATAAGTCGTGTTGCATCAGGCAAATGGAGCCTGACGCCACAACATCCGAGCGAGACGGACTGCGTCGTCATCGGGGAGCGCCATCGAGTGCGGCGAGTTGTGTCGTCGTAGGGTTCAACATCCATGTGAAAATGGGTCATATGGTGTAAGGCCGCACCGCCGCCACCATGGACGCGTTGCATGATGGAGCATGGAACCGACGTTGCTAGTGGTGCGCAGATAGGGAGGGGCGTCAGGGGAAGGAGTGGTGCTGCCGTTCTAGATTGCCGCCGCCGCAACATGAGCCGGGACGGCGCCGTCGCGACATGGGGGGGGGGGGGGGGGGGGGGGGGGGGGCGATGGATTAGTGGCGAAGAGGAGACCACGTTGCCAGGGTGCTGTCCGCGCGCTCGGGTATCGTCGCCGTTGTGGGTGCTGTCTTTACAAGATCCATTTCCATAGGGTGAGAGATGCCATGGATCTATCACGATGTCGGGAATGATCATGGCTACAAAATATATCTAAATTGAGGAACATAAGAAATTTACCAAATTACGTGAGCGGTGACGATCTACTCATAGCGCCGGCCTCCCATGGGGTGCTCCTGCTCCATGCTCCTTGCTCCGCCGTGTAGGGTCATGCGATGGATGACACAATATGCCCCAATGTAGCTCCTTGGCATGCATGCGAAGGATCAAATGGTGTTCTCATGTGGCCGGATTCTTCGGCGAAGAAACAAGCAGGTGTGGCAGGTGGAAGGAAGGAGAAAATCAGGGGATTGAATAATCAATTCGCATGCATTCATTAGTCCAAAGGGGACCCCCTAATCAAATTAAAGCCACGGGCGTGAATGACTGGTTTGCTGGTGTAGCTCCGGCTCGCAAGTTTCGGTCTGGCTATAGAATAGTTATTTTGTAGCTAGCTATATGGTAGTAGTTCCATACATATATATATATATATATATATATATATATGACTAGAGTGTGTGTAGAGACGTCCCACACACTATAACCATGTATGTTATAGTTGGTCAATTTCTATGTGTAGGGACACTATCTAAGAGCATGTTTGGTTCACGATCATAAATTTGGTGGCGAGTGTGGTAGCGTCTAACCTGTGGTGGTTAAAATCGGTAACTGAGAAGATTGTAGCTGTTATATCCAAAAACTGAACCAAGCAACAGTGTTGTGCTAGTGGCATGCCACAGGCTAGAAGGTTGTGGCGGGGAACCAAACACGCGAAGGTTGTGGCGGAGAACCAAACACGCCCTAAATACCTAAACAACTTATACCAAATGTACATAGCTAAGTACCAATACTCATCAGTCATATAATTTTCACATTAGGTACAACAAAGAACAAAATAAAAACACATTTTTTTATAAGTAAAAAAAGGCTCGTAAAAAGAACCAAACAATTTCATAACCTATACAACATAATGGTTTATATAAATTATAAACTATACGTGAAATACTACAAGTTGATTGGAAGATGAGTTTGATGGAAATGAGAGTTATGACTTTATTAATTAATTATTAACTTGTAGAAAAATGAATTTATTTTTGATAGATCAATTATAAGCGTAAAATTATTTAAATATTAATTTTCTGTATAAGCATAGGAAGACTGTCTGCATGGAGATAGAGAGCTAGCAGAAAGGTCAAACGCATAGTGTGAAGCTATTATCTTTCTGAGCTATGAGTTCATAGGATTAGACCTTTAATTTTTACCGTAACAAATAAACTTTCTAGACCATGCCTAGGGCCATGCCCTTAGTGGCCCTAGGTGGATATCCGCCCCTGCCGCTCGCCCTGCCCAGGGCCAGGCCTGTCAACAGCGCGTCCAGAGACGTCCACACACACTATAACCATGCATGCAAGCAGTTCTATTTTCACATGATAGCAATTGTATACAACAATGTTGAAATACTTAAACATACAAATTGTTTACAACAATAATAATGTTGAAATAATTAAACAGACAAACAGACAAATATTCAGTAGTTGGTGTCTGTTCCATCTCGAACGATCAGAGGAGACGGAACTTGGAGAGTCCGGGTAGCTGCAGGTGTCTGGTAGTTATCGGTGCTGATGGATGACGGATACAATCATAAATTCATAATCATACTAGAGATGAAATCACTGGGTAGGTCTGCTGGAAAATATAATGGCACAGCCAACTCAACGCAAAGGAGCTCAAGCATCAGGAGGGTGGCGGCATGAATGGACCAAGGTAATACATGAGAAGGAGAACATGTGTGACGAACTCACCACCGGTGCTCAGATGCTCGTAGTGGAAATCACCGCCACAACGAGGCGCGATGTAGTAAAGCATCTCCGCCCACACCTTGGCGATGAGTTCCCAACGCTTAGCTTCATTCTTGATGCCGATGAGCTCTTGGGCCACCTCAATTGCACGGGGCAACACTGGAGACTTGAGAGTCTGAGAGTTAATCTGGAGTTTCTTGATATGAGCAGCATTAATATTATCATCGTTGTCAGCGGATTCTTGGCACTTGATCATTATTTCAGTCGGTGCATCTTGCTGTTCCTCTGATTCCTGGTGTATCATCTCGATTTCAACCGTCGAGTCTTGTTGTTTCTTTTTGGTTGCATAAAAAATCTTCAATGTATGAACCTTATGGTACTTTTCTAGACCAAACAGAGGCTTCCACGACAACAACCAGCGGGAACTTAACCCTCGTGAATACGCCGGTGATAAAATTTGGAGTATTTCCCTACGGGCACTGTCATATACGATCTGGGAGTTGGTGGTAATCATCACACCGCACTTGAAGACAAGGTACATGATGTAGTTTGATAATTCTGTGCTTATCTGCTTGTACTCTTGACCATCAGAAGAACTATTATTAGTAGTGTCTCCTCCAATGTGGTAGCATATGTCTGTTGCAATGTGGAACACGAGCACGCTCGTCGGGAAGTCAGCACTGGTTGAGACGATCTCCTCTACTGATTTCAGTGTCGTCGTCGTGGCCAGATCATGATGATGGGATGATTGTTGATTATCATGGTCCTTATTTTGACAATAATCAATCATCCACTTGTCAAGTGCTAGCCTGCCACGGGTGCTGGCAATACTCGTAGGCACTGTGGCTGCTTTCGCTAGACCGAAGCACCTCCTTGAGCTTGCCTGGTAGAGTCTCGCCATCATCTGCAGCAGCTACAGTGATGTTGTCCGCCTTGTTGAGGGAGCATCCACTGAAATGATGTCCTGTTTGATTGTACGGACGTCCCAGACCAGTTCACTTGGAGGCCGCCATGAACTACCTCCTTTTGACATCAGATCAAGTGTGTCACTCATATCTTTTATTCTTTCCTCCATGCTTCTTCTCTCCTTGCATAGTAGCTCATCATCATGCGCCATTCCCACTAGGTCCCACCACAAAGTAACCTGGGTCATCCACTTAACATTCTCTGTGGCCCCAAAGTAGAGGCAAAAGACACGCTCGGCATACTTGAAGCACCCACAGACGAACATGATCACCATGGCAGCCCTGAGTCGGGCGTCTGGCCAAGAAGCTTTAGCCACCACGTACCCAGCGACCCCTGCCTGGATAGCCAGGTTCAGCAGGTGCCGCCTCCACAGATCGTTGTCCTGCTTCGCAAAGGCAGTGATGGTGTCCTGCCCGCCCAGGTGGACGAGCACGAATGGGGCCCAGAAGGCCACGAGCTCGTGCCCAGGCTCTCGCGTGCTGACCGCCAGGTGGCCAAGCACGAAGACGGCCACAGAGTCGGCCGCCAGGTACGCAAGCCATAGGACGGTTTGCAGGAAGCAGTTGGAGCTGCGCCTCCGCAAGCCCGCGAAGAGGAAGAGGAAAACTTGCAGGGAAAGGCTGAGGAGGATCATGAAGTGGATCTCCCACGCGTTCCACAGCTCTTGGACAACAGGCACCAAGCTGATTGAGAGAGAGAGCGAGGTAGGGCATCCATGCATTGATTAATAAAGTTCATCATCGCGTAAGTGAGGTTATTATTTCTTGTTGTCAATTTTTTTTTAGATAATTGTGGAACAAAGTTCCAGTTTCTGTCAATGATATATATAACCACTATTAGAACCCTACTAACAATCATCCTCATAAGGCACGGCCTAGAACAAGTGAAGTCATAACACACACTTTTCTTATAGTTCAGGTGCCTGAAATTTAAGATGATTTCAGGCAATTAATATATCACCAACTAGCTAGTATAAGTTAGTTGTTAATTTTGTATTTTGTTATTTGTCTTTGTGTTATAACATATTAATTTTTTGTCCTTGTCCTCCTATAGAAATAATTGTAATTGTTGAATTGTCTTTGTGCCAACATTTATAAGATTTTGTCAGGTTTGTAGTTTTGTCTAACATGTTTTTTATTTCTGAATCCGAAAATTGCAAACTGTGTCTATATAAATTGCAACGAACTAAAACTACAATTTTAGTATAAAACATATGCAATAACTGTCTCCTGAAAGGAAACTAAAATTCAGGCACCTGAAATTTAGCAAATCCCGTGTGTATGTACACACGGTACATTGGGATTAGGCTTATAATTTGGAACATATGATGCATATATAAGCACATTGACTTGTATATGTAGCCTTGATTGAATAGCCATTTCAAATAGGACCGTGAATTAATATAGCTCGGTTTGCTAGTTCTCGGTGAAAATTGTTCATCCAAGCGTATTTTAATCTTTGGCTCAGCATGCCTCCTTGTATATTTCTTATTTTTTCTAAAAGTTAACAGAGTTATTATTAGTGGTTGGTGACATTCTCGTTGGCAGCGACATGTTTTTGATGACTTATTGTTAATATCGGCTTGCATAGTCTTTCAAAGTTGCTCACAAGGTTATATGTTTATGCACACATTCATATGAATGAGTGTACTGTACTGTTTACCAAAAAGAAAAAAAACTCTAAGCCTACTTTTAAGGAAAACAGAAAGAAGGGTGTGGCTTTCGTAGTTAATTTGGACCTGGTAGTATTGAGAGTTACTATAAGTCACACTTATAGTAGTACTCAATATTTTTCGTTATAATGAAGAAGGTGTCATGTGTTTAATTGATGGTTGTTTTAATAAATTTCCACTGAAAAGAAACTTGCACCAATTTTCATATAGAGAAAAGAATGGAAGGGACAAAGTTACATGTTGCAATATAATACCTTTGTTTATCCATCGAATGCCCCCCGCCAGCTCCCGCGCTGCGCGCTTGTATTGGCCTCATTTCAATCTCAGGTACAGGAAAGCACCATAGAAGGTGTTGCATTGTTGTGTCTTGCAGTGGTAGTGGTAGTGTATAAATAATACCGGAAATGATGAGTGATTCACAAGCAGTTTGCTAAGATATTGCTTTGCCGGTGGTTGGTAAGATGCTTGCTTGGATAGAGAGAAAATGTCTGACATGTAAGCTTCATGTAGAATCCATATCTTAAATTAAATCCTCACTTAATAGTTAATATTCTCAACTAATGATTTACATTACCAATGGCAGTAGCAATATAACACGTTAACTTACAAAAATAAAACATTTAAGTTGACATACGTTTTAATAAAACATCTAATAATAAGTGGTTGTTCAATTAATCATCAGCATGCCTACACTTATATTTTAATAAATAGAAACCACAATAGTCAAAGTTTTTCTATATTTAGCACATTCGACATCGCAAGCACTGGTCATGCAATTTTTAAAGAAATATATACCACAATAGTCATAGTTTTTTTGTTGTTGTTAGAAATATTTTTGACATATCAAGCACTAGTCATGGAGGCTGAAGCACATGTTTATGTCATTGAAATAACGTGGGCTAGGGTTCAACTTAACATCCATATATAGGATAAAAATTTTATTGCACAAGGTCAAAATTGGGAAGCTATCTCAAGAACCTCGATCTGTTTGTTTAAAGCATTTGGACTTTTAGCCTTCTGGCTGTTGTTGTTTTTTCTTCGGATTTTATAATAGTTTTTTACCTTCTTAACACACTAAAAGCTAGAAAACCCCTCAGAACATGCTTTTCAGCTTATAGTTAATTATCTTGGAAGCTAGCTTTCTAGCTTTTCGAAACCAGCTCAATAACGGTATGTCTGTTAATTTCAACTTCTGGCTTTTGGTCGACAGAAGCCGGATACAGATGAAACAAACAACACCTTAATTCTGTATTAATTATCAATTTCATGCTAAAGCTGCAACAAGATAGCTGACATAGCTAAACTTAAAGGTTCCAATAAAAAAAGTCGAGAAAAAACTATGAACGTGAATGGAAAAACTAATATAATAATTGGCATATGAAGACTTAAAGTATATCTCAAAAATATAGAAACTATTGTGTTATAGAAATGAGCAAATGAGAAAAGTTATAAGAAGTTGAAAATTATTATGTTATAAGAATTTTTTATTAGCTACGACTTTGAATTTGTACATAGACTTCCAATACCCATTTTTCTTAAATTAGGAGCACGGATTGATAGATTTATAGTATGACCGATCATTATTATATGTAAAAACAGAAAACACTACAAAGACAAATACTGCATAGAATTAATAGTGTTTTCTTTATCCCTCTGAGTTCATCCCTAAAAGTTATTTTGACTAACGTTCGGTTCGGCTTGAATAGGGAAGGAACTATTTCGGATTGATCAAGATTATGTAAATTAATGAACGATTTCAGATGAAAATGGTTCCAGGCATCTGTTCCCTGTCTAAATAAGCAATTACGGAGTAGATAGCTCGAACTTTTCCCTTTTGAACCCTAAACTCTAAACCCAACTTATCTGTCAATAGATGGAACTTTTCCCTTTTGAACCCACACATCGAGGGACATTTAGTCCCGGTTCGTAACACCAACCGGGACTAAATATTCTGGACATTTAGTCTCGGTTGGTAACACCAATCGGGACTATAAGAGACTTTTAGCCCTGATTGGTGTTACCAACCGGGACTAAAGATCTATTAGTTTCGGACGTAAAAATTGACGCAAAATTTTCAACACTAAAGCTCATTTTGAACATCGACGAAATGTTTGTTTTCTAGTAGTGTCCAGTGACTATTTCATATTTCACATTCAAGTCCTGTGAACTCGTGCGTGCATGTGAGGCAAAGTATTGCCTCCCCTGTGCCGAGCAGACATAAAATTCTTTACTTGCCGTCAGAGCAATGGCCTTTATGTAGCTGGACCGCAACACCGCTAGGGCACCCATTGCTGTGACCCACAATTCGAAGGCCGTCAGATTGCTAGCTTGGTGTTAAATAAACTGAAGCTCATAACCGATCGATTCGGCTCCATTGCCGGCGGCTATAGAAAGAGGAGGGACCAACGGCTCCATTGCTGGCGGCTATAGAAAGAGGAGGGACCAACGGCGGTGGTGGTTCGATCGGTGGCAAGTGACTTTCTGACCAATCCGAATCGATCGGTTCGGTTATCTAAAAGCAAAGAACGACCATTATTTTTATAAACATGACCGAGAAAGTTTGGTTTCGGTTAGTTCGGTTCGGTTTTGGTCATGACCGAACTAACCAGACTAACAAAACAACCACTAAATAGTATAGTTTAGCAAAAAAAATTCTATTTCAAGACAAAAACAACAAATGGATAAGAGTGATAGTTGATATAAAACCACTAAAATAAATATTATATCATTAATAATCACCTAAACTATACATTATGTCAATAAAATTGAAATATTCGGTTAATTCGGTTACCAGAGGCATATAACCGAACTGATCGTAAAAAGTCCGGTTAGTAAGAACTAGTGACCGGAAAAATCAGTTTTGGTTGTTAGTTCAAACTACCGGAAACGACCTCTTTGCCGAGTGCCCCGAGGTTTGCCGAGCGCTTTCCGTCGGGCACTCGGCAAAGAGCGTTTTGCCGAGAGCCACACTCGACATACATAAACACTCGGCATCTATCCTTGTTTGTCGAGTGTCGGGCACTCGGCAAACATCAACACTCGGAACCACCGTGTTTGCCGAGTGTCGAGCACTCAGCAAAATCGGGCACTAGGCAAAATGCCTCTTTTGCTGAGTGTGAGGCACACGGCATAGCCGACACTCAGCAGAGAGCATTAGGAGTCGACGCCGTCAGTTGTTTGTCGAGTGCCACTGTTAGGCACTCGGCAAACTGTAATCTTTGTGGTGTGTTTTACAAATTCCATTGGACGAACTGTGAGCTTTGTCGAGTGTCTTTTGTGGCTAACCCGACAATTGTACGAAGTTGTAAGTATATAATTATACTATTGATTTCATTTAAGATTTAGTATGCTAAATATGATCTTCATATATATGTCATGTACTTGATGTGTGTAGACGATTCCATGGTGGTGCTCCCATCACACCCATTGCTGGGAACAGATGGTGGAGAGGTGGTGCGCCCCCGACTGGGAGGAGATGCATAACGCTTGCCGGGAGCGACGCTTGATGATGCCAGGCACAACACACCACCAAGGAAGCCAGAGCCTAGAGGGATATACATCCACTTGGGTACGTCAATGACAACAATTTAGTGTAACAGTAAATGTGCATGCACTACGTCAAAAACGATTTTGCACAGCGTTGAAAAAACCCTCCGTGACGGACACTTATTCTGCCCGCTGCAGAAAATCCAATGATTTACCCCACCAGACATTTTTTTATTTATAATGGCGGTCATTTTTGCCCGCTTCGGTAAATCGATTTACCGCAGCGGGCTTCTTAAGATGCCCGCCACGAAAAATATTTATTTACCGCAGAGGACATGTTAAGACGTCCGCTGCGGTAAATTGATTTACCGCTGCGGGCCTGGTATAACGTCCGGGCCTGATATAACGTCCGCTTCAATTAAGCGCGAGGCCCAATAGGCCCAGGTGAAGCCCGATTCAAGCAGCCACTATATAACACGAATTAGGGTTCCAACCCTCATTCCTCACTTTATCGATCAGCCGCCGCAGCAGCACAACACGAAGGCTCCATCTCCCTCCTCCCACGCAGCAGCAACACAAAGGCTCCAGCACAGGAGCCGCAACAGCACATCACAAGGCTCCATCTGCCATTCTCCCTCCCTCCTCCCACGCATCTCCCTCCTCCCTCCTCCCACGCAGCAGCAGCATCTCCCTCCTCCCTCCTCCCTCCTCCCACGCAGCAGCACAACACGGGCGGGTGGCTTGCGCGGATTCTTCCAGCTCGCTTGAGGGCGGCGCGGCGGCCCAGATCTAGCTCGCCAGAGGGCGGCGCAGGCTCCCCTCTCGCGGCGGTGCGCGGGCCCCCCTCTCGCGTCGGCTGGTAGGCTCGCGGCGGCGCGCGGGCTCCCCTCTCGCCACGGCGAGAACCACCACGGCGGGGCGGACCCCCACGGTGGCGCAGACCGCTACGGCGCGGACCCCCACGGCGGTGCGGACCGCCACGACGCGGACATCCACGTCGGGGCGGACCCCACGGCGGCGCGGACCACCACGCGCGGACCGCCACAACGGCGTCCTCCTTGAGGATCCGGTGAGGGCGGCGGTGGCGGCGATTGGATCCGCGGCTGGTGCCCCTCCTCCATCACAGGCGGCGGGATGTGGCGCGGAGAGCACCCGACGACGGCAACCTGGATGGGCTCGTCGGGCCCGTGGATGGGCTCGGCGGGCCTATCTAGGTTTTTTTTGTTTTTTTTGAATGATTAACCACAGCGGGCATTGTAGTGTGCCCGCTGCGGTAAATAGCATTAACCGCAGCGGGCTTCTTATGTTGCCCGCTGCGGTTAATCGATTTACTGCAGCGGGCAAACACGCCCGCTGCGAGAAGGCCACGATTTACCGTGACCTTAACATCGTAGCGGACGCGTTTGCCCGCTGCAGAAAACAAATTTCGCCCGCTGCGCAAAATTGTTTTTCACGTAGTGATGATTTCTAATCATCTTGCTGGTTTTCTCGGAGTCGGCAAAACATGACAACCAACCTTACAATATGTTTAAGGCATTTGCCTTGTCCAAAAAGGGCAAGGCGTCATCGAACATCGACTACAACCTGGGGGACCCGCCCGACAAGTACACTAACTCGAACATCCACAGCCGCCTTAGTCAGTACACTTCAGTGGTAAAGAAGCTCCATGGGCCAGACTACGATCCGACCACCCAGGATCTTGATGGAGAGGTCATCATGAGGTTGGGAGGCGGCAAGAAGCATGAGAGGTACTGGATGGCCGACGGCGCACTCGACATGGCTAGTACGCCCAGTCTCAACCAGATTAGAGCGAGGAGCAGATCGGGCCCGACCATATGCAAGCGTCCAAACACCTCACAGCAGCAGATGCATGCACTCCAGGTTATTTATGTTTTATTCGTCGTTCATTGATTTTCATTAGCTTTGCATTAGTCTAACATTTGAATGAAATGTTGTAGGCCCAGCTGGAGGATGAGAGGAGGCGACGGGGAGATGGAGGCGAGGATAGAGGCTGATCGACAGGCGGTGGCGAAAGAGCGAGTACTCCACCATCAAAGCTTGTATAGGGTGATTAAGTACATGCAGAGCCTTGGCGCCGCTCAGGGTTTGCCTCCTCTGGCTTTGGAGCTGCCTCCACGTACACCTCCACATCCACCTACATACTTCGGCACTCCTGCGAGTATGAATGTTGTAGTTTCTATGTTTACACTTGTGGTCAAAGCACAATAGCACTTGAAACTTAGCATATTTCGAACGTTAGAATCTTATATTTCACTTGTGTAACACATGCAACCTTTTACTTTGTGCAGAATCAATCGGCGACATTGAGGCACCAGCTGGCTTCTAAACCCTAGACATAAACATAATTTCTTAACGGCCGAATACCTGGTTTCAGCATCCACCAGTCTTCTACTCAAATAATAAATCACACGTTCTTTCCCTTCAAATTCTTGAATCAAGGCTGACCCGATAACACCGTCATCGGCAGACAAATACAATCTGAAGGGTTTCCCATGTCGAGGTGGAATCAAAACCGGAGGATTCACCAGATACCTCTTAATTTCTCCCAAAGCCAATTGCTGCTCTTCTCCCCACACAAATTCCTGACCGGCCTTTAGCTTCAGCAATGGGCTAAAAGACTTAATATTCCTAGACAGATTAGATATAAATCTTCTAATAAAATTGTTCGTAGGAGCAACTACTTTGTTAATTGCATCAATAGATTTTCTGCCGATCTCTATGCCCCTTTGATGCACCATGAACCCTAAGAATTGACCCGCCGATACGCCAAAGGCACACTTATTTGGATTCATCTTCCCATGCTCCCTTGTGCACTCCAGAATCTTCCGCAGATCGGTGAGATGCTTTTCAAAGTCTCCGGACTTAACCACCACATCGTCGATATAGATTTCGACCAACGTACCGATATACTTATGAAAAATAAAATTCATCGCTCTTTGATAAGTAGCACCGGCGTTCTTCAACCCAAAAGTCATTACAATCCATTCAAACAAACTGACGTGACCTGGACACCTAAAAGCAGTTTTGGATATATCCTCTTCAGCCATGAATATTTGATTATATCCAGCATTACCATCCATAAAACTGATAATTTTATGTCCAGCAGAAGCATCAACTAGTAGACCGGCAACAGACATTGGATAGCCGTCCATTGGCGTAGCTTTATTGAGATTCCTGAAATCAATACAAACACGAAGTTTTCCATTCTTCTTATATACAGGAACCACATTAGAAATCCATTCGGCATATCAGCATTGCCGAATAAACCCAGCTTCGATTAACTTCGTAATCTCAGCTTTAATATCGGGTAGTACAGTAGGGTTACACCGGCGTGCTGGTTGCCGATGTGGTTGAAAACCTGACTTAATAGGTAACCGATGTTCAACTATCGATCGGTCCAGACCAGACATCTCTGTATAATCCCAAGCAAAACAATCTTTATATTCCCTTAACAAATCACTCAACTGTTGCTTACATTGGGAATCTAACTTAGCACTAATAAAAGTTGGCCTAGGCTTACTACCATCGCCGATGTTTATTTCTAGCAAATCATCGGCTGACGTGAACCCCTGTCCAAGTTTTCCATCATCGACGAACTGATCCATTAAACCTCTTCTTTAGAATCGACTGCTTGGATCGGTGTAATTTGGTAATCGGCCACCTTGAGGAATGTTGTATCCCAAGCTTCACCAGATATGCACTTGGTCTGCTCATAGGTCTCCGATTCTGCCGATGCAACAATTGACGGAACTTCACTCTGGACGACTTCAATTCTGTCTCCAACCCATTGCACAAGGCTTTGGTGCATCGTAGAAGGGATGCAATAGTTAGCGTGAATCCAATCCCTTCCCAGAAGAAAATTGTAGGTCCCTTTGCTGCTGATTACAAAAAAACGTCGTCGACAAAGTTTTACTGCCGATGGTCAATTCGACACATATGGCCCCCATAGCTGGTGACACATTGCCTTCAAAATCTTTCAGCTTCATGTCCGTCTTGACTAAGTCTTGGTCACCTTTCCCAAGCTTCCTGAACATGACATACAACATTATATTAATCGATGCTCCACCATCGACTAACATCTTTGACACCGGTTGCCCATAGCCTTCGCCCTTGACAAACAAGGCTCTCAGATGCTGTCTTTCATCATCGGCAGGTTTTTCAAAGACAGCTGCCATCGGATCTAGCACTAGCTGAGCCATATTAGCAGCTTCTTCCTCAGTATCAGTAGGTGTCATAAATTCCATCGGCAATATAACAACCATGTTGACTTCTGCCGATGGACTCCTCTCCTGGTGTTTTGGCCTCCACTCCCAAACTGGAGGTTCTCCCTTAGAAGAGCTATAACCCAGATCATTCTGGCATTCACGTTGGATTCTCCTCCTTTGAGTCTTTGTCAGGCCTTTGGGCACCATTGAGGAAGCTTAGTCTTCCAAACAGGTTGGTACTGTTTCTCACTGTGTCGGCTTTGGTTACCCCTTATGTTTGGATCTCTAGAGAATATCTCTTCATCGGGCACCCTTGCATTAGTCCTCTCTTCAATCTCTTCTTGACGGATATGCTTGCCAAGCCTTTCATGTACACTGAGTTTGCCCCCTAGCCGATTATGTACTGATTCTTTTCCTCTGATCAGCCTAGCATAGCTTGATCCCTGGCCTTCAAAGCGAGACTTCTTCTCTGACCGATCAGTAGGATAGTACCCATTGCATTCAGGACAATTATCGGTAGTGGGCAGCTTGATGCCTTCTTCCCAACAATGGACGAAGAAGGGGCATTTCCAATGATCTTTATGCCGATACCACTCTTGGCGTCTTTCTTCTTCCCGCTGTCTTCTGTGCGTGATCACAACACCATACAACGAACGTCGCTGAGGCCTCCTGGAACCACTGCTTTCATCGGCAGTTCTTTTACCCTCTCTTTCATCGGCAAGTTTCTTTCCCTTTACATCCTGCATAGCTATTTGATGTTCGGGATCCACCGATGAATTCTTCTTGGCCACTTCCGACGTCAGTACTTTGACTTTCCCATTAGTTTCCACCATATTATTTGGAAACGGATGTTGGTCAATTTTCATCGGCCTCTGAGCTTTAGAATTTTCAAACTTGATTCACCCAAATTCGATTTCTGGCTGCAACTGCTGCCTGAAGACTTTGCAATCATTGGTACTGTGTGAGGTTGCGTCATGCCACTTACAGTACTTCATCCTCCTAAGTTCTTCAGCCGATGGGATCACTTGATTAGGCGCCAGTTTAATCCGCTCTTCTTGAAGCAACAGATCAAATATCCTATCGGCTTTAGTGACATCAAAAGTGAATCTTTCAGCCTCCTTTTGACCAAACGGACATGATATCGGCTTTTTATCTTTTACCCACTCAGCAACGCCGATATCCATCCCTTCATTTGACTCAGAATCTTTCTCTTGTTCAATGAAGGACACCTTCTTATTCCAAGTCTTTCTAGGCTCGAAGGTTTTAACTTCTTGATCGGCAACTCTCTGCACGAGATGGCTCAGGCTTTCGAATTCTTGAGATGCATACTTATCCTTGATGTGCGGCAAAAATCCCTGGAAAGCCAAATCTATCAATTGCCGATCATCCAGCACTAAGTTGTAGCATTTATTCTTCACGTCCCGAAGCCTTTGGATGAAGCTTTCTACCGATTCGTCATTGCGCTGCTTCAGTTTGACCAAATCGACGAGCCTCTTCTCATGAACGCCAGAGAAGAAGTACTTGTGAAACTGCTTCTCCAGATCGGCCCAAGTAATCACATAATTTGGAGAAAGCGAGATAAACCATGTAAACGTCGATCCAGATAAAGATAATGAAAACAATCTTACCCTCAGCTCATCTCTGCTAGCAGCCTCTCCACATTGGATAATGAAGCGGTTGATGTGCTCCATCGTCGATGTATCATCTTGTCCAGAAAACTTTGTGAAATCCGGCACCTTGTACCGATTTGGGAGAGGAATCAGGTCGTAGGCCTGAGGGTACGGCGTTCGATAAGAGTACGTATTGACCTTAGGCTTGATACCGAACTGCTCTTTCATCACTTCAGCTATTTTATCGACCCAGTACGCATCCTGATCCTGCCGATGGATCGGCTAAATATTAATTGGCTGGGCCGGCGGATACATTCCTTCTGGCCTTTGCGGCAAACAAGTTGATCCAATTGGTATAGGCGCAACACCACCTTGCTGAATATTAGGCACCGATTGATTTGCCAATGTATAACCTTGGACACCTACTGGGGCATATTGCGACATGATATTCATCGGTCGATATACCGATGTCTCATTCTGAGAGTTTGTCGGGTAATGGTAATGTTGTGCTCCCGCTACTTGGTGTCCAGGTTGTACTACATGTTGTTGAACTGGACGGATCCATACAAGATTGTAAGTCATCGGCATATGACTTGCCGATAACTGATAACTACCCGGCGCCTGTTGCTCCTGCACTTTGGAATAATCAACAAATTGACCTCCTTGGTGCACTGACGTCCCAGCCTGAGGATTTGCCATCATCATGGGACGATTCATCACTGCCAAATCTTGTTGCATCGGCAAAGGATTTGCCGATGGTTGCCCATAAGGCATTTTAGGTATCGCTATCTGAAGATCTCCTAGCGGCAACTGTGCATTTGGAGAAGACGTAGCGTAATGTACTATCAGACTCATCGGCTGTGTCGATATTATCGACTCCATAGAGGCTTTTCCCGCAGCACTATTGCCTTGGATCAGTTTAGCATCGGCAGATGAATCCAGAGGCATACTGTATCCCCACCAGCTAGCGGAAGTTGGCTGACTCTGGACTATATGTCCTGACGTTGCCGATGCCACCGGATCGGTGTTCAACCGAACAATGCTTGCAGGACTTGATCTTGGTGGTGTAGCTTCATCGGTAGAAGGATTCACAGGTTGGAACACTGGAGCCGCCGATGATGTCGTGGCAGATGCCGATCCAGGTTGATGATACGCTGGACCAACATACCTAGGTGGCCGTCCTTCTTTGAAAGATTGCATGACAACATTGTACACAGTATTGGATAGCACATTGGAATAGCTAATGAGCGCCTAACTTAACGCAAAATTAACCATCTCTTGTAACATACCAGGGTTGGCATCGAAAGTGACCTGCCGAGGCAACGGCGGATCTTGCTTCTCGACTGCGTCGCCGCTCCTGTTTAGGCTGAAGGATTTCAGGTACAACTGCTTATACTCCTCCATAGCTTGCTCCATAGCTTGCCTCTGATCGTCTTTCAGATCTGCTTCGGAGACTTCAATGACGTTCCTTGGATCAACGTTAGTAGAACCACCCATGATCTTGATCAAGAGATGTATCTAGGGTCCCACTGGGTGTGCCAAAAGAGGTGTTGACACAAAAAGCGTCGGACCTACAAACACCTCGGCCTTATAACCCAAACTTGATATCCAAAGGTGTGCCAGTCGATTTGACCAGTTAATCGACAAGGATGATAACTAGAACAACGATGAACGAGACGACGGCGATGCACCCGGACGTCAAGGCTCAGATTGCTCAAAAAGCGGAACTCGCGAGGTAGACGGAGGTCTTGTAGATGCTGCCCGTCGAAATCGTAAGAACTCGTTAATAAACTAGAACTAATGCGAGAAAAGTAGATTGCTGGAAAAGTAGATGAAAGTTATAGATTTGTATTTTATAGATTTATTCTTTTCTACACCGCCCTTGGGTACATATTTATACTCCGGTAAAAGGAGTTACACATGTACACAACTTATACCTAAACAAAACTCCTATTTTTAAGGAAATAAAATGACTCGTGCAAGAGTCGGACTCAAACTAAAACAATAATACTAGCATAAAATCGCTAGTTTCCTTATCTGTTTTCCTTAAGATGAAACTTTCCATCGGCAGACTCTTCCAATCCGCAATCTCCTTCTATTGCCATCGGCAACTTCCTGCTGGCGTCAACCACATCAACTTGTATCCATCAGCAATATCCCCGACCAGCAATGTTCTCCTGTTTCCATCGACAACACCCTTCTGATCAGCCAATACCTTCTTTTGTTTCTTCAATCTCCTGTTTTCATTGGCAATCCGATTGGTGGGATTCTGATGCCGATAAGGAAAAGCAACCATCCTTCTACCGATCGGTGTAACTACCCTTCTATCGATCAGTGTATCCGGTTCATATTGACACGTACAAAAAACGGTGTCAACAAGATCCTTCCCTGAACACTATCTCATCCAGAATAATCTTTGTTATCTCATCTTGAAATCCTTTTATCTCAAAATCTATCAACCTGTTGTGCTTGTGCTCTTTGCGCTGTAAATTGATACAAGATGATATTGAGATGCACATACGTAAGACAAAACAATAGAATTAAAATGAGACGCCTACATACCATGCCATCTCCTATTTCTAGTTTTGCACCAAAGTAGGCAAGCATTGACTACATCACATAGAACCCGCATTCGTTGTTCCCCATTGGTTGATCTAGGGTCTTGACCCCCTTCATATACATCACTTTGAATGGGGCTCTCCATTTCTTTTGCATCTTGGACTCCACATTTGTCCTTTCTCTCATATTCGTGCTTGAAATTGTGTTTTTCCTAATTTCTTTTTTTTAATTGGAAACCCTTAGGTTCTAGGGCGTGGGGATTTTGTGAATTGTACTCTATACTAGTATTGGGGACAAGCGTGAGTACTATGGTATGCATGACATCAGTAAACTGTTGTACTTCAACTCGGTCTATAGTGCTTACTAATTTTGAGTGTATTATGTAAATTTGCACATAGGATTATGTTGAAGCTGAGGTTTCAAATAGAACCAAATCATCTTCTGAGTATGCCTATCCTAACTTTTTCTTAGTGTACAATTGTTTGTTTTGACCTTTGTAATTGTGTGACTTTTATGCATAAGCATTATGCAAGGAGTATCTATCTATTTATCCGCAATGTTATGCTGATGGTATTTTGAGATAACTAGGCCTTATGCTTTGCCAAGAGTTTGAGAGATTGAGGGAGACTAGAATTATTTCTTCATTATTCCTTGTTTAATTCCAAATGACAGGCGTTACTCTCTTTATATAGAGAGGGGATCAACCCTACCTAACTTGGTGGTTAAGCACTCTTCACCTAACTTAGCAGTTAAGCTATTGACTCTTGGGCCTATTGGGCCGACGGCAGCCTATTGACTGCCCATGACATCTCCCCCACCCTCGGAGACCCAGCTCACCCTCGAGCTAGATAGTTTGATGGCACTGTCTTCTGTGTCATAATGGAGTAGCACACTGGCCCATCGGATTGCCTTTCCCGCCTTATCTTGGATCCTGAATTTGAATCCCAAAAATTTACCTACACAATGTAGTGCATAGATATGATTGGTAGTGGGGCTTGAATTGTAGTAGCTTTGATCCTTTGGACTCTTGGCCATGTTGATGAAGAAATTAGGTAGCACAGGCCTGCTTGTGGGTTTTAGGGCCTCTGCCTGTGGAACCGAGGTAGGTAGCAACTTGTTTCGTGGTCCACGGTTGGAGAGACAGCTGTTGTAGTGGCCTCTGATGGTGACAGCTCTATCAGGATGCTCCCTTGTGGAAGCAATTCTTCAAAGTACGATCTATAAAAGGTGATTAAGCCTAGAGGGGGTGAATAGGCCTATAAAAATTCAGCTCAAACTGCAATTAAATTACAGGGCGGCAAAGCCGGCCTCCAGGGGCGACACTGCCAGCCTACGAAAACTAAATAGATCGAAATGAGTTTTTACAGTATGAAACTAGATACTAGCAGTAGTATACTACGACAGTTTCAGATCTAGAACCAGCTCGAAGACTTGTTACCATAGAAAAATAACTCTTGCTCAAATTGAAACTACAAACCCTAGCACAAGATAAATGCAAGAATATAAAGCTAGGGACCAACACACGAGACACAAGTATTTGACCCATGGTTCAGCTCACCACCAAGGCTTGCCTATGTCCATATTGTTGAGGTGCCACAAAGGCAAGGAGCTTTGCAACTCCTCCTCGGTCTCAGGTCAAGGAACCAAATCCTTGAGATAAGGGGTAACTTCTTAGCTTCACACAAGTCTTACAAACCTCCCTAGGTTGCCACAAGAGTGAGGCAAGCTCTAGGGTGACGCCTAGCTGGCTAGGAGCAAGCTCCAAGAGTAACAAACCCTAGAACCACCGGCCAAACGTGAACCACTTGCTCTTAGACTTTGGGAAGTAGTAGATCCGCTCTCTAGGAGTGTTTTGATGTCTTTTCCCTCAAGTTTTGTTGGTTGGAATGGTAAGGTTGCTTGGACGGTGAAGGAGCAACAATGGAGAGTGAGAGAGAGAGCTCTTGCTATTTTGCAACGGTCAAAATCCGTGTAAGACGAAGAGGTATGTGTCTGGTGAGGTGGAGAGCTTTCCAACGAGTATTTATACTATGGAAAATCTGCTGAGTTTGAAGGGCGGCACTGCCGCCCTAGCTAGGTAGCTCTACTGTGTGTGAAATTTGAAATGCAACCTGAGCTAGCTTAGTGTATGTGAAGGTTAAGAGTTTAGCATGTGATTCAACATTTGACAACACAGTTCTAGAATCCCCTTAATAGTACGACTTTCCTAAACTCAATATTCGAAATATAAATGAAATTAAACATCTATGAGCTGGACAGCCACCAAGTGAATTGGGGTACCTCCACCTTCTCAATACCTTCCTCTTTTCATCATTACCTGTCTATCAACTTGATAGATCTCATTAGTTCTTGAATTAAGCGGTCATTAGCACCAAAACCCACAATAGGGCTCGATTGAACTTTCACAAAGTGATCGTGACAGTCGACCACAGAACCTGTGTTGTTGGAAGCCATGAACTCATCGAAAGGGATGGTACTAAGGGGCGGCTCAAAATGTAGTTTGAGCTGCTTCGAGAATTTGCGCCATCGTGGCGTATCGTCGTTTTGCTGAACTTGGATATACAACACCTTGGCGCTCTCCTATATATAGATGGTGGCTGGCCATCCAGACGTTCTCATCTTCCATGATACGTTGTTGATGAAAGTAAGACTCACAACAATTGATGAAAATCAGCGGATCAGACTTGCCGTCGAACTACGGAAAATCCATCTGCTGGAGCCTCAGTGGTCGGTCCTGGTGATGTTCGCCGCTAGCAGGCGCCTTGCTAGACAAAGAACGACGAGTGGGGTTTGGAGGACAGGCGCGCGTTGGCCTAGGTGTTGGCCTCCATCGAGGCTTGCAGGGTCTTCACGGCGGCGACCAAGGTGTCCAATGTCGCCTTGAGGTCGCTGGTGTCGCCCATGTCAACGGTGGTGGAGGGTAGTGGACGAGCCTAGGTAGAGATGCGGTTGTGGTGGTGTAGATTTGGTTGCCGGTGGTGGGGTGGGCAGCGCGACCGCTGTTGTGGTGGAGAAGCGGTTGGTGGTGGGGTAGGCGACTGTAGTGGTGGATTGCTGGGGAGGATGGATCAGGCGGCGATTGGCAGGGATCGATGGAGATCAGGTCTGCAGTGGTGGTAATTGGAGGCGGTGACGGTGATGGTTGGCAGCTACTAGAAGAATAGGCTGACTCTAGATACCAGATATTATGTTGATGGTATTTTGAGATAGCTAGGTCTTATGCTTTGCCAAGAGCTTAGGAGATTGAGGGAGAATAGAATTGTTTCTTAATTATTCCTTGCTTAATTCCAAATGATAGGCGTGCCTCTCTTTATATAGAGAGGGATCAACCCTAAACCTAACTTGGTGGCTAAGCACCCTTGACCTAACTTGGCGGCTAAGGTATTGACTCTTGGGCCTATTGGGCCGGCAGCAGCCTGTTGGCTGCCCATGACATACAATGAACAAATAGCACAAGAAGATTCCTTTTTTGCCTTCGTTGTATCGTTGCTTTATGTCTTGTTCTGCGGGCTATGTTGTTCTTTTTCCCCGTAGTGCTCTGCTCTTGTCTGCTTATTTGAACTATAGATGTTTGGTTTCTTGCACATTATCCTATTGTAGAGCAAGATCCATGTATATTTTATAACTTCCTTGCAAGTTTGTGAGTTGGTTGGGGATTCATGAATTCGTAGTAGGCCATTGTTGTATATACCATTTACTTGAATGGCCAATATCTTGATATGGTTTTAACATATCATATCATTGCCCAATGTTTGAACTACAAAATGGTGTGTACTAAAAAATGTTCATTACTCTTTATCTTGATATGGTTTTAACATATCATATCCTTTCCCAATGTGTTGAACTACAAAATGTTGTGTACTAAAAAATGTTTATTACTCTTTATCTTGGAGCATCAGTTTAACTTATGTCATTTATTTTGAGCTAATGCATAGTTGTTTGATATGAAGGAAATTCTTGTTTAAAGTGATCGCTGTAGCAACTCCTTTAGTCCAAAGCATAGCTCAATTGCACTAGCTCTTATTTGTTTATTTCTATGCTATCGTTTCAACCTTGGATTCTGTTTTTTCTTTGCGCTGGCAGCTTGAATGAACAATTAGCATTAGCAAAAAAAACAGAAGAAATCTCTGTGTGAGGAAGAAGAAACCTGGCGGGTTGAAGCACTGAACTAGCCAGAACAACATGAAGTTGGTGTTCCAAGGGTACATATCTTTTGTTTTAAATGATTTTGTTAATTGCTATCATGGCAAATGCTTTCTCATACTACCATAAAAATACAGTTCATATGTTTTGGTTGTTAGGTCTGTTGGATTTAACAATTTGCATATGGCATCCTATATTTGGGATATATCAGTGTGCTTTTGTAGTTTGTAAGGTTCCATATTTTAGTTTCACCAACATGGTATGTCATCAAGAGTTTAGCAGTAACCATATTCAATCTTGCATTTAGGTTGATTCTTCTGGATTTGTTGTTTGCATCTGGATCCTAAAGTCGTTGATGTATTTTATGCAACTAGCCTTTTTATATTCCTTAACCTTGCATCCAGGTAACAGTCGAGGATGATACTAATGAAATGGGAAATAGAATAATAAAGTCTATACCAAGGCGCAAGATCTTTCACATCGATAAATTACTCAAAGAACATGGAGGGAAAAAGGTCAGCATGGAACTACTACAGGTACATAATTCTCTGAGTGACAGTCATGCTCATCTATTGCTCCTTTATTTGGACTACAAGATCAGCAACTCACTGCAACCTTTATTGAACACAACAAAAGGAAGAGATAATAGGATTGAAAAAAGTTTTGGTCAACAAAAATTACGATGAAAGTTACTTTGGTGATTGGTTTGAACCCCACGACACAGGGGTTGTATCAGATAGACTGAGACCATATGTACGTTGAAGATAAACTACAGGCTTATGCAGCCGGTAAAATATCTGAAGTAACCAGGATACCCTCGCCAGCTCTAGCCCTGCTAGCCCAATCGCCATCTCCCACTGCCATGGCTGGTGGCAACCCCACCGCGCGCCGCCTGCCACTATCTCTTCTACCACAACCATTGTGTCATGACCATCACCCCACAAACCCTACCGTCGTGTCGCGACCACCACCCCACAATCCCTCTTCTATCGTTGCCAATGATTGAATCCCCTCTTGATGAAATCCTAATTCTTGCAGGCAACTCTTCTTCTTCCACCCCGACATGGCGTAGATACGTCGCGTGAGTGCGTGAAGGCGCTATCCATCGGGTGTTTGAGTTTGCGTATTGATTTCATTGTGCGCGTTGTACCATCTGAGTAAAGATTATTGAACTTTAATAAAGAAAAAACTCGACCTGAGTTATGACCAACCTCGGGCATTTGCATGATAGAAAAGACATTCTCACGCAGGTCAAGAAGACTCTCGATCCCCTCCCTACTCACACACAATGGCACATTCGACCTGTGTTGTGGCGTGAGACCGCATGAGGAGTTTATTTTAACCCTAGCCCACAATTCACTTCCATTAGGATTCGAACTCCAGACTTGAAGAATGCTATTTTTTAACATCGCTGAAGAGTGCTATTGAAGCCACCTAACCTGCACGCTCCATAGAAATCGGATCAAACTTTAGAGGCAGTAAGTTTTTAACATGGCCTGTCCCTGATTTTTTTCCAGAAATGATAAAATGAATATACTTCTTTTCCTTAATACCAGGAGAAGCCCACTAATGAACCACCACATTGGATCCATTAAATTATGAACCACTTTTCTCTTTACTCTCGCAACTCATATGCACATATATCTTCCTATTAAAACTATCATATTCTCGCTAGGGGAGCACATGGATCCTGCTACAGACAAAAAAAATGACAATATATATTGGCCGTCCCCTCTCAAGTTTTAACATAGCAATAATTGAACATTATGAATATCTTAGAGCAACTTCAAAAAGAGACTTGGTAAAATTAGATTCTAAATTGTGAGATTTATCCATCATGTAAAATAGAAAGCCCATCTAAAACGTAGAGTTCTACAAAAACCTAGCTAAATTAGAAAACACATATAGCAAACAAGACTTGTTAGAAAAATATGTCCAGCGAGAATGGTAGGATAACCAACTAGGTAAAATAGAAAACAAGTGATTTTTATAGCATAATAGCTATAAATGGCTTCACTAATACATTTAGTCAACCTGTTGGAGTTTCTCTTACAAAGTTACAATGACAAAAAACAATTGAAACCATGTTCAAAGCTAACAAACTAAATCAAATAAACACTTCCTAATAACATACTAATAATGCAATGGCCAAATGTGAGGAGTTTATTAACCAATGCAAGCTAGCTAGCCTTGGTGGACGATCCATGCATATGCTACCTTGTTTATGAATCATGATGATCTGATGGAAATAGCAACAGTGACATGAACAGCAGCCTCGCCGGAGACGGAGCCACCGCCAACATACTTTGGGAGGAAGAACTGGAAGGAGTCGTTGGGATCCGGCAGCCCATTCGAGGGATCCGTGCATAGAACTGGGAACTTAGATGAATGGCAATAATACTGTCCGCATGGGAATTGCTCGAAGCGCGAGCATGTGAGCCCGAGCATGCACGTCGTCGTGTTCGTGTCCGACGAGCCCGCAGCGGCGGCGTGGGAGCCTAACCACACAAAAGAGATGGCGCGGCCGAACGCCGTGCTGGCCATGTTCAACAGGAGCAGGTACCGGTCGTTGCCGCGGACGGCGGTGAGGAAGTTGAAGCCATCGCGGAGATCGACGGCGAAGGAGCTGCCGACGGAGGGCTCGGCAGTACACGGCCAGCCGTGCACCGCCACGAGGTGGTCGACAAGCGCCGTCATGGTGCCACGGAAGCTGCATCCGTGGCCCGGACAGCGGCACGGCGCGTGGGGGCAACGCCATGGCATGGCGGTCCCGGCTGTGGTACGCCGGCCTGACGGCGCAGCCTTGCGCGGCGTGCGGACAGGCCACGCGGATGGACTCCACCAGGTGCTCCATGGCGTGGCCGTGGCATCGCCGGAACCCCGCCGTGGATCTGCACACGTGGCACCTGCTGCCTGCCGCCGGTAGCTTGTCGTGGCACGGCGAGCACACCACGTGCCCCACGTCGCACTGCATTCGTGCACGCAGACATTCACATTTAGCGAAAGATATATCAGAAGTAAGAACAATGGAGAACGAGAAAAAGAAATGGAAAAAAAAAACAGTTACTATATATATACCTGGAATATGGGAGGCTTCAACGGGAGGGAGCAGATGCCGCAGTCGAGCTCGTTGCGCTCCACCGTCACCGCCATCTCCCCGACGCCTGAACTCTCCGCCGAGCACGACGCCGGCCGCGGCAGTGGCGCGTGTTCTCCATCAACAGCGGCAACGTCGTCGCCCTGCACGTCATGCGGCTGCAGCGCCGGCGCCTCTTCTCCTTCTTCTCTTTCTTCTCCTTCCACGCCATTGTCGCCGTCAGATCCATATGATACCTCCTCCTCCTGTACTCTGTCGCCTTCACTCTGCTCCTCCTCTCCGATCTCGTCGTCGTCGTCGTCGTCATATTGCTGCTCAAAGTGAAATTTATACTTCCTGTATTGCTGCTCACCCTCCACGCCATTGTCGCCATCAGATCCATAGGAATTGGAATCGTCCTCCCGTCCCATGCCATCATCGCTTTCACTTCGCTCCTCCTCTTCCTCTTCCTCTTCCTCCTCCTGACCCTCGGTACCGCCGGGCACCTCATCGCCGATCCAATCGTCGTCAAGTTGCGGCAGGTGAGGATAATTGGCATCCGCAGACGGCGAGCAAGCCGCCGCGTATGGCGGAGACGTGGGCGAGTATGACTGAGAAGTCGGGATGTAGGATGGAGAAGTCGGCGAGTACGAAGGAGAACCTTGGACTGGTGTCAATGGCGGCGAGGCCGGCAAGAAGTGAGTCCTCCTCCTCCTCCTCCTCCTCCACCACCACCCGCCGTGGCCGGGGTCCAAGGCACGACCTCGCCATACCCATTTTCCTATGCCATCATACCTTTTTTATACTAGCGTTTTGGATTCGGATGAGCTCGCCGCCGATCGATCGAGAAGATAAAAGGAACCCTAACTACCGGCCCAAAATGCCCAGTGGACTGGGCCAGAGCCAGACTCTTGGGCTCTATCATGGCTGAAACTACGTTTGCGTCACGTTCCTGCGTCACGTTCAGCAGGAACAGGCAGGGTGCGGCGCCACTTGGTCACCACCATTGTTACTGGCCGCGTGGTCGTCGAGGAGGAGGAAGTTGAAGCCGTCATGGAGGCGGATGTTGAACGCCTCCTCCGCAGCGCGGACCTTCTTGGTGGTGCACGGTCAGTCGTGTGCGCCGGCGAAGTGGTCCATGAGCGCGGCCGTGGAGCCGATGAACCAGTACGACTCTTCGGGGCAGGGGCACGGCGCGTGCGGGCACACCTGGCGGTGGCTTTCGTGGCCGTGGTATGGTGGCGTAGCGTCGCAGCCGTAATCCGCGTACCGGCAGGGGACGCGGATGCAGTCCAGGAGGTGCTCCATGGCGTGGCACCGGCGGTAACCGCCGCGCGTGGCGACCCTGCAGACATGGCACTTGCCGTTCCCGGTGGCCTCTAGCTTGTCGCGGCAGGAAGAGCAGACCACATGCCCCACCTCGCACTGCGTTTTCCGGCGAACTTGTTTCACCAAATACTCAATGCGAATCGAACATGAACAATGGAAAACTGAAAGGTGGGCTGGTGTAATGGTACCTGGAAGATGGGAGGACAGAGCGCGAGGCAGCACACGCCGCAGTCCAGGGCGTCGGCATCGCACACCGTCACGTTCCCAACTGCGGTCCTCCTCGTCCTAACACACCCGTCTGGCGGCGCCACCGGTGCCGATGCCGCCGGTTCAGGCGAGCCTTCTTCATGTTGGTGAACGCTGCCGTTGCTTTTCTTCCTCCTCTTGTTGGACTTCAATCGACGGCATGAATGAGAAAAAAAACTTACTTTCCATAATCCACGGAATCAAATAAGAACAAACCACAATGCGCTCACCGTGCTCCCTCCTGAATCGGACCCTAAAACTGACGGCACTGTGACGCCCGTTGGCGATGCCAGTGGCGGTAGCGGCCGCTCGAGCAGTTCGTGAATAAACCTGTGGATTTGACGACGTCCACTTATTACTGTGCGCGCCTCCATTACCTCCTTTCCTTTCCTTTTCCCGATCGACCCGATCTACATACACAGTAAAACCTGTGGAATCAGAATCATCATTGTCATACCAGGAGCGTCGGTTTCTTACCGTCGGCCGCCGGCCACCAGGAGCGAGCGAGCCCCTAACTGCTTACGAGGAGATCGACTTGCCGCCGGCCGCCGGGTACTAGGGTTAGCCAGTTAGGGAAATTGGAAAATTGCCGACGGTCTCCTTGTCTCCGTCACTTCTTGAGATCGACCGTGATGATAGGTGAGGTGAGCGTCTGCACACGGGTCCTTGCGTCCTCGTGGGCTAAGGGAGGACGGATTTGCTGGCCTCTTGGGCTATTAGGGGCTTTGGGCGAGCTTCATCGGCTACAGATTCTTAAAAAACCAACTCGATCTACTACACAAATTGTTCGGATCCATGTACAAAAAAAAAAAAGTCCAGACAACAGATGATAATAGATCCCGCTTGATGGTCCGAAGAAACTGCTTTTGATTTTTACAATCAACACATGCATGGCCGGGCAATATAATGTATGTATCCATTACCTTATAATTAACCTTATACACTATTTTTCATATGCCCCATGCTGGTCTTCGCAAAAGAATCAATAATGCGTTTCATGACCTTGGCCGACACATGATGCGAGTACATCCATCCATTTGTGATCCACACTACCACTGAAAACATTTTCGAAAAGACAGACATTTCTCTATTAATTTAGACGGGTTGTCATATTGTTAATCGGCAAAACAAAAAAAAATAGTGTCCTTAGGGAATCAAACTCACAGCTTACTCCTCAGCTGTGTGACCTCTCTGCCACTACACCATACACTCGTGACTATATGTATAGAATGCAATCCTTTTACATATCAACATTTATAATATTAATATTGAATATTTTTGCTACTAAATAAACTCAAATGAAAAGAAATTCAATTACAAAGTTTCAACTCTTGTCAAACACTACAACTTTTGGAATAAGATGTGTCTCCATCGAAGATCATTCGAAAAAATAAAAAATATAAATCTCAAAATATATAAATTTAAAACAAAAATTTGAGATACTAAAAATTCAAATAAAAAATTATATAAACATCAAACATGTACATCAAGTCATCCCCTATAACTTTGGTATTAACTATATGAACATTCATGGTCATCTAAAAATTCAAACTTTGAATTTCAAAATTTATGAAATTAAAACACATTTGGGATTGTAAATGACTTCAAATATAATTTTCTTTAACTATATAGTTATAGATTGTATTAGGAATTACAAGTTTCATATAACATCTGAGGTTATTTGAAAATTTTGAATTTTAAAATTGTGGCTTAAATTTATATTTTGGGACTATAAACCATTATAAATAGAAAACTTCCCAACTACAAAGTTGTAAATCGCATTAAGGGCTATAATTTTTTATGTAATGTTTGTCTTGATCCGAGTTAAGAAGAAAAATTGATGAGTTCATGTTTGGATAACATTATTTTTAGAGACGGACAACTTATGGTGTTTGTCTCCAAAAATTCATTTGGAGACGCAAGCTTAGAATGACCACCTTTGTTAATTGTGTTTTTCAAAGAAGGGCATTTGCCTGAAGGCCGCCTAGTCATTTATGGAGGTTTCTAGTTCAAGTTCTAGGCTCAAACAAGTGAGGAAGAAGAAGAAGATAAAGATGATTTGTCCACGCCAGAATTTATCAACAAAGTAAGAGATGTTGGTTCCACCTTCCACGAGTTGTTCCAGGCGGAACAAGTAATGGATTCAGGTAAAAGTCCTTCTAAGGAGTGTCGCAAAGTTGGGAAGATTGTATCAACAATGGTGAATCGTCGGCTCAATGAGATCGAAACCATGTTAGGGTTCCTTACCACCAACAAGAGTCTCTCCTAGTAGTGGTCTCTCCATCAAGGACTCTAGGTGATGCGTTGGACAATCCAATTGAAATCCTTGAGTTCAAAAAGGAAACCACCTAGAATCCACTCCCTAGCGAGGCCGGCGTGCAAACCCTCCTCAGCGCCGGCGAGACAACATTCAAGGAATTTCAATTTTTTTAAAAGTGCATATTCGACCACTGATCTGAAGCATCGGGTGTCCTCACCAGTTGCAGCCTCACCGACTCGGTACACATACGATCCAAGAATAGGGCATTGTCACCGGTCGTGGCTCCGTCGACTCGGCAAGCGCACAAACGCCTTTTTTGGAAGGGACAAGAATTGGTTGATCCAGAATTTTAGGTGTCGATATGGATTGCACCTACGGAGTAGCAAACGTAGTTTGTACACTGAGAGCTATGGTGCTGACCATTGGTGATGGAGCTCTGGTCAGTGCAAGGAAGAGAAAGACCATAGTCCTGCAAACCTGGCTTCAACCCGGGCTACAATGCCGAAATTATAGGTTGGGGAGGGTAGGATCGAGGGCACTTTGCCCCTCGTGGTCATGGTCGAGGAAGGAGATGGGGACATGATGGTGGCTTTGGCGGTTTTGGTGGCTATGGCAACCACTACATCTACAACACCTTCAACTCACATTCGGCAGAGGCGGATGCCAAGGCGAGCACAACAGGCAGGCATACAGAACCCAGAGGGCGATGTGATGAAGTCTAGTGGAGGACCGACTTCTAAAAGCTCTATGAGAACATAAATGTGAACAGATCTAAGAGAGATGTCACATCTATGGTTACTCTATAACAATCCATGGGATCAGGCATAAACTTAAATAAACACTAACCTTGACACCATGTATATCCGAACTAATATTACTCTAATTCCACGCTAGAAACAGAGTGCTCGATTCCATTCTAGGTAAAGTTAAAGTAAGAACTAAATTTAATTAAATAGCAAATTTAGAGTTCCCAGAAGAATAATCCGGAATTTACTCAAAGATGAGTCGCATCCATAGAGGTAGGAAGTCAAGGACGACCCGACATGCCCGCAGCACCTCCCACCGCTTCGGCGCTTTCCCTATTTTCTAGATACTACCATTCGATAAAAGTCATTGAAGAATCATGGCCCTAGTGGTTTCGGTGATTAACAAAAATTAGCGATTATTATGGCTAACGTGTGTTTTGCAAAGGCTATGCGTAGCTTAGCCATAGTGATCTACATGAATGGTCATCACTTAGCCCTCAAGATGGATATCGTTTTGGATTTCAAAGAGACATGATGAAGACCCTAGAATGATAGGCCAAGTGCCATAAGGTGATGAAGGGCACTTAGAAATAGATAGGGCTTCTATTTTATCTTTGATTGTACTATCAAGAGGGGTTGAGACTAGTAGCTTGACTTAGGAAAGCTTCATGACTTAGGTGTGGTGCACACTTGACTTCCTTAGCTCTAAGCAAGCCTATGATGACCGTAAGATAGCTAAGAACTTCTTCCGAATTCATTGCGACGAAAAACAAAGTTGAAAAAAGAAGTTTTCTGGGCGTCGGACGCTAAGTCTGGAGGCGTCGGACGCTGTCCGTCGCGTCGGAGGATGGCGTCGGACGTTGACGTCAGGATGACGTAGCGTCCGTTGGCCGCCTAGAGGGAGCCCCTGAGTTTCAGGGGGCGTCGGACGCTGTCCGTCGCCTAGGCGTCGGAAGATAGGGTAGCGTCCATCGGCCTTCCAGTGGGCATGTTTTCAGAGGAATTCAACAAGGGGTGCCGGACGCTGGTTTACAGCGTCCGTCGGACTACGCAGGAGCATTCGTCGCCCAAACCCTGTTTCTGAACTAGCCGTTGGGCAGGGCGACGGACCGTCCGTCGCCTAGGCAATGGAGCATCCGTCGCCAACTTAATGTGCCAGTCCGAGGCAGTTTTCTAGGGGGCTATTTATAGCTCCTCTCCCTTCTCTCCCACCTTGCCTTTGCTCATTTTCAGTTGCTGAAGTCTTTGAGAAGGTTGGGAAGAGAGCAAGAGCCCTAGAGAGAGATAGTGATTCGCGAATCCATCCATCCTCTCCTCTAGTTCATCCAAGAGTTCAAGTGTGCATCCTCTAGTTGTAAAGCTTGAGTGAGTCAAGCGAAGATCGAGGCTTGTTACTCTTGGTGATCGACATCACCTAGACGGTCCGGTGGTGCTCGGAGGAAGGTGATCACCGGAAGATTGTCGGCGGCCCTTGTAGGGTTATGAGGTTGCTACGCTAGCCGGAAAATAAATTTTTCTACCCCATAAACCAGGAACTAGTGCTAGTTATAGATCACGGGGTTACCACTAGACGCGCAGGTGCAGTGGAAGCGACTTGGTGTAGTCGTGCGCGTTGCAGTAGTGTCGTGCAGTTGCGAGGTCGTCCGTCTCAACGTCTCCTACTCGCGGTTCGTCCTGTTGCTCCAGATGCAGCACCTCCGAGGAATCCCACACGTGCAGGGAAGAAGCATCACGCCTCCGGACTGCTAGGTCCGCGAGGAGTACTAGGCGCGAGCGTGGGGAGGGCGACAGCGGCTGCCGAAAGGACGTAAGTCTAACTCGCCCCGCGCCTCCCCTTGCTTATATAGGTGTCCTAATGAGCTCCCACATTGGAGGCCCATTAGTAACCCTAAACCTAGTCCAATTCGGGTCCAGCCCGAATTAGGCTTCAAGCCCCTTAAGCTTGCGACCCTATGGGCTCACGCACACATAGACATGACCCAAGTACTCTTACTCGACCAATAGTTGATAGCGGCCTCTAGCAAGGCGTGTCAACTCCTATGCATACGCTATGATCATATCAGACGAACCACCACAATACAATATACATGTTATTCCTTTGCATCATGATATTTGGTTTAACTCGTGGGTTAACACTTAACCCAAGCACGGTCATGCATTTCATGATCTAATCATTTGAGTGATCTAGTGATATCTCTCTCATAAGGAGAGTGGCAAATTCCATCTTGATTGACTATGTCTCACAGCATGTTTCCCGTCAAACCCAAAAGCCACCTTTATAACTACCCAATCACGGAGTAGCGTTTGGTAGTCCTAGGGTAGGTCGTTTCACATCTTGAGTACATACGCCAATCTCAGGTCTAAGGACATAACGTACACGATGTGTACAGAGACAATCTCATATCGGGTCTGTCCAGCACCATGTCCTACATGTGCCCACATTATTAGTTTGACATCTCATGTCCATGACTTGTGAAACATAGTCATCAACTAATAATGTGCTGATCTAATATTCATGTGCATTCTTGCACGAACTCCGATCAGGGACAACTTTTATAATAACCATACAAGTAAAAGAGTTTTACAGGCAATTCACATAATTGCTAATCGATACAAGTTGTCTTTAATGGATATTCATAACATGTCATGGATACAAGGAATACATCATCTCTATGATTACCTCTAGGGCATATTCCCAACAGTCTCCCACTTGCACTAGAGCTAATCTCGAAGAAATCTAATACCCATAGCTTTCACGTGCGCCTCATGCTTGGGCTGTGGAAGAGCCTTTGTCAAAGGATCCGCAACATTCAAATCCGTATGTATTTTGCACATCTTGATCTCGTCTCGACCGATGAACTCTCGAATGAGATGAAACTTCCATAGTACATGTTTGTTCTTTTGGTGATTCCTAGGCTCCTTAGCCTGCGCTATCGCCCCATTGTTATCACAATACAGATTCAATGGGCGAGATGCATTTGGAACCACACCAAGCTCGATGAGAAACCTCCTCATCCAAACACCTTCCTTTGCAGCGGCAGAAGCTGCAATGTACTCGGCTTCTGTTGTAAAATCGGTTATCGTCTCCTGCTTGGAACTCTTCCAGCTTACAGCACCACCATTTATTGTGAACACAAAACCTGATTGAGATTGTGAATCATCCACGTCAGTTTGGAAGCTGGCATCGGTGTAACCATTTACAACGAGCTCCTCCTCACCTCCATAGATTAGGAACACATCTTTAGTCCTTCTCAAGTACTTAAGGATGTTTTTAACAAGCGTCCAGTGACTCTCACCTGGATTAGCTTGGTACCTGCTCGCAACACTTAGAGCATATATACATCTGGGTGAGTACATATCATGGTGTACATAATGGAACCAACGGCCGAAGCATATGGAACCTTACTCATGCGCTTTTGCTCATCAGCTGTCGAAGGACACTGCTTCTCGCTAAAACGCATACCATGTGACATAGGCAAGAACCCTCTCTTGGATTGTTCCATGTTGAACCGTTTCAACACCTTGTCAATGTACATATCTTGGCTTAATCCTATAAGCCTCTTTGATCTATCTCTATAGATCTTTATGCCCAAAATGTATGTTGCTTCTCCTAAATCCTTCATAGAAAAACTATTATTCAGTGAAGTCTTTATGGATTGCAACATAGGAATGTCATTCCCAATCATTAGTATGTCATCTACATACAGGATTAGAAATACAACAGTGCTCCCACTTTCCTTCTTGTAAACACAAGGTTCTTCTTCATTCTGACGAAAGCCAAACCCTTTGATCACTTCATCAAAACGAATGTTCCAACTCCGAGATTCTTGCTTCAACCCATAAATGGATTTCTTTAGCTTTCATATTTTTCCAGCATTATTAGGATCAACAAAACCTTCGGGATGTATCATATACATGTCCTCTTCCAAATTTCCATTTAGAAAGGCTGTTTTAACATCCATCTGCCAAATCTCATAATCGAAATAAGAAGCAATTGCTAGAATGATCCGGATAGATTTAAGCATCGCTACCGGCGAGAATGTCTCATCGTAGTCAACTCCTTGAACTTGCCGAAAACCCTTTGCAACAAGTCGAGCTTTATAGACATGAACGTTTCCATCCATATCCTTTTTCTTTTTATAGACCCATTTGCACTCTATGGGTTTAACCCCATCAGGCGAGTCAACCAAGTTCCAAACTTGATTGTCTCCCATGGAATCTATCTTAGATCTCATGGCACTTAGCCATTCCTCGGAATTTAGGTCCATCATTGCTTCCGCGTATGTCGCAGGTTCGTCATCGTCTAACAACAACACTTCCCCACGTGCCTCACGGATTCTTGCTGACCTTCATGGTTGTGGTGGTGTTTCTCTTGCCACAGGTATCTCAACTTGTTCTGCTACATTAGCATCACTCATAGAGTTATCCCCTATTGGCTCATCTTGAACTTCTTCAAGATACACCTTTTGTCCACTCTTCTCTTTATTGAGAAACTCTTTCTCTAAGAAGACACCGTTCCGAGCAACAAACACTTTGCCCTCTGATCGGTTGTAGAAGTAATACCCTAAAGTTTCCTTTGGATATCCCACGAAAAAGCATTTGTCCGACTTGGTGTTAGTCTATCTGACATAAGTCGTTTGACATAAACTTCACAACCCCAAATCTTTAGAAAAGACAAACTAGGACTCTTACCAGTCCACATCTCATGTGGTGTCTTAACTACGGACTTAGACAGTACCCTATTCAATGTGAAAGCGGCTGTTTCAAGAGCATATCCCCAAAACGAGAGTGGTAGGTCTGACTGGCTCATCATAGACCGAACCATGTCCAACAAAGTCCGATTACGTCGCTCGGACACGCCGTTTCTCTGAGGCGTTCCAGGTGACGTAAGCTGTGGAACAATTCCACAACTCTTTAGATGAATGCTAAACTCATGGCTCAAATATTCGCCTCCACGATCAGATCGCAAGGCTTTAATTTTCTTTCCACGTTGATTCTCTACTTCATTCTGAAATTCTTTGAACTTTTCAAATGTCTCAGACTTATGTTTCATTAAGTAGACATATCAATATCTACTAAAATCGTCAGTGAAGGTTATGAAGTATTGAAATCCACCTCTAGCTGTCGTACTCATTGGTCCACATACATCAGTATGTACAAGTTCCAACAAGTCTGCCGCCCTCTTAGGAAAACCTATGAAAGGCGACATGGTCATCTTACCCATCAAGCAAGCCTCACATGTCTCGTATGATTCAAAATCAAACGAAGTTAGAAGCCCATCAGAATGGAGCCTCTTCATGCGATTTTCACTTATATGACCTAAACGACAATGCCACATATAGGTAGGACTTAACTCATTAAGCCGAGGCCTTTTAGCATTAATATTACAGATAGGTTCATCATCAAGATTTAAAATAAACAACCCATTCATAATGGATGCAAAAGCCACAAACATGTCATTCTTTGAGATCACACAACCATTGTCTTTACTCGCAAATGAATAACCATCCTTCATCAAACATGAAGGTGATATAATGTTTCGACTTAAACTAGGAACAAAATAACAATTATTCAATTCCATGATAAATCCTGACGGGAGGTGAAGTTGCATCGTCCCAACGTTCAACGCAGCAACTCTTGCATTATTGCCCACACGGAAATCAACTTCTCCTCTTTTCAAGCTTCTACTTCTTATCATTCCCTGCATCGTATTGCAAATATGAGCAACCGATCCGGTATCAAATACCCAAGAATTGATATAAGAATCAGCGAGAAAAATGTTTGTAATATGAACAAGTGTACAAGCAGCGGGAGTACCTTTACTGCCGCCATCCTTCAAGGATTCCAAGTACAACTTGCAGTTCCTTTTCCAGTGACCTGTCCCCTTACAATGAAAGCATTTAGCTTCAGCAGGTCCAGCAGCCTTGGGCGCAGGAGGAGGGTTTGGCTTAGAGATCTCATCTTTAGCCTTCGCCTTCTTCCTTTTCCAAGCCCTCTTCTTAAAGTTAGGCTTGTTTTGGACCGCCATCACATGGCTACTGCCAGCACCTTTCTTGATATCAACTTCTGTTGTCTTAAGCCCTTCTCCGCCCCATGCATATGGTAGTTCAAAATGAAGTTTCCATAGCTAGGTGGAAGAGACGCAAGTATGAAATCAGTGGCTAACTCTGAGTGTGACCACCCATCTTGATCACATGCGGGCCAACTGCTGCGCCTTCTGTTAGCTTGGTTTCGACAAAAGCCTTGGACACATTGAACCTTTCAGAGTCTGAAACATATCATTAAGCGTCACGATCATATCGTACGCTACATGATTATTGTCAAATTGCATTTGGAGATCTGGCTCCATGCAAGCGAGCATAAGGCAACCTACTTCAAGATCAGCATCACATGCTTTCTTGTAAGCGGTTTTCTCTGCAGCAGGTGCATTATCAGCAGGCTCATCTGGTAATGGGGTGTCTAGAACATCTTCCTTTTTCTCAGCCCTGAGAACAATTCTCAGGTTGCGGATCCAATCTGCATAGTTTGTTCCATTCAACTTATCTTTCTCAAGAATTGAACGCAAAGTAAATGGTTGATTACTGGGAGCCATCTACAACAAAAGTAATGCAAAATACTAAGACAATGCATTCATAATAGAGTAAATCATATTAAACTTTTAATAGAATATACTCCCACTAAAATCAATATCCCTCGATTGAAACTTAGTGATTCAAGACCCACAACTAGCAAGTCGACTAGTGAGCTAGCATCATCGCTAGGCGACATGGTAGATCGGTAAGCAACTCCTTGCTAATCATATCACATATGACTCTTGTTGTTGGGTGGCATCTCCATGCTTGTGTTACCAACAACTAATGCTTCAAGGTCCCTAACCGTTAGGATAACCTTGTTCAAGTAACCAAACCTTCTGCATGTAAGTGTCCGACACGAACCTGTCTAGTCAAAGAAAATCAGTGGCACCCTAATTTCATAGACCTACCACCGATCGTACAAGACACGTGACAGTGCAAGGTTTGGGGAAGCATTACAACTTAAACATTGTTGAGGGATCGTTCTACTTCACTACCGCATATGTAGACAAAAACATTATCGCACGTAAAAATAGAATATCATAAGAACGACATAAACACAGATTTGACTTGGTATAGCCCATTGTTCCTTTGGAGATCTCCATCTCCACCAATCTGTTCATCATGGTGATCGCCATCTCCATGATTGAAGTATGTCATCCTCCGTGATGAGTCCACCAAGACTATCTATCACTACTGTAACATAGTGAAATAAAATTACATAGTCATAGGATCATCACAGATTGGCACGCGGGCCATTACATATGAATTGACAATATCTGTGGCTCCAGCCATATTGTCTTTAATCATGACATGCAAGCCATGAATTAATTACATACATGCATCACATACACATAAGGGCTATACCAATCATGAATACCTGCAAAACAGAGTTAACCGATTTCGACGTCTAAACTTAAAACGCCGAAAACTCAATTTTCTGGGCCAAATTTCGTAAATCTAATTTTCTCCAAAACCACCATAGGTTGTTGTTGATGAATGCGAAATTTTCCGGCGCACGATTTTCGTTTAAGGTTTTTCTCGTTCCGAGGTCGTATGCAAAAGTTATGGCCGTTTTACCGAACAACACTTTTCTGCAAATTTCCCTCCGACGGCGGATCCTATCCGCCGCCGCCTCCACATCTCATGCGCTTGGAACTTGACCTAGGTCCGATTCGATCAATCTTATTGATCTCCAACTCACCGTAATTGGGTTTACATGTATCACTTAACTCGGATGGCGGAATCCCGACCGGTACGAGTAGATCGTTACAATACCAACATGGCAAGATCACGAACCATGATCAGAGATTGATCCAAAACCATGCATATCTCCATATGCACACACCCAAAAGTATAACGAGGAAACTAACGACTCTGATGCCACTGTAGGGTTATGAGGTTGCTACGCTAGCCGGAAAACAAAATTTTTCTACCCGATAAACCAGGAACTAGTGCTAGTTATAGATCACGGGGTTACCACTAGACGCGCAGGTGCAGCGTAATTGACTTAGTGTAGTCGTGCGCGTCGTGGCAGTGTCGTGCAGTTGCGAGGTCGTCCGTCTCAACGTCTCCTACTCATGGTTCGTCCTTGTGCTCCAGATGCAGCACCTCCGAGGAATCCCACACGTGCAGGGAAGAAGCGTCACGCCTCCGGACTGCTAGGTCCGCGAGGAGTACTAGGCGTGAGCATGGGGAGGGCGACAACGGCTGCCAAAAGGACGTAAGTCTAACTTGCCCCGCGCCTCCCCTTGCTTATATAGGCGTCCTAATGAGCTCCCACGTTGGAGGCCCATTAGTAACCCTAAACCTAGTCTAATTCGGGTCACCCGAATTAGGCTTCAAGCCCCTTAAGCGTGCGACCCTATGGGCTCACGCACACATAGACATGGCCCAAGTACTCTTACTCGACCAATAGTTGATAGCGGCCTCTAGCAAGGCGTGTCAACTCCTATGCATACGCTATGATCATATCAGACGAACCACCACAATACAGTATACATGTTATTCCTTTGCCTCATGATATTTGGTTCAACTCGTGGGTTAACACTTAACCCAAGCACGGTCATGCATTTCATGATCTAATCATTTGAGTGATCTAGTGATATCTCTCTCATAAGGAGAGTGGCAAATTCCATCTTAATTGACTTTGTCTCACAGCATGTTTCCCGACAAACCCAAAAGCCACCTTTATAACTACCCAGTCACGGAGTAGCGTTTGGTAGTCCTGGGGTAGGTCGTTTCACATCTTGAGTACATACGCCAATCTCAGGTCTAAGGACATAACGTACACGATGTGTATAGAGACAATCTCATGTCGGGTCTGTCCAGCACCATGTCCTACATGTGCCCACATTATTAGTTTGACATCTCATGTTCATGACTTGTGAAACATAGTCATCAACTAATAATGTGTTGATCTAATATTCATGTGCATTCTTGCACGAACTCCGATCAGGGTCAACTTTTATAATAACCATACAAGTAAAACAGTTTCACAGGCAATTTACATAATTGCTAATCGATACAAGTTGTCTTTAATGGATATTCATAACATGTCATGGATACAAGGAATACATCATCTCTATGATTACCTCTAGGGCATATTCCCAAGAGCCCTTCTCCATCGACTTGTGATCGGTTGTGGGCGATTCACCGAGCCGGAGTGGCAAAGAATCAGTCCGTAGAGAGCACTCATCCCTTGCGCGGGATTGAGGGGGGCTATACCTTGCGAGGTGCTCCAACGAGGACAAGGGGGGAGTGTCGACTCCTTGATACCTCGGCAAAACATCGCCGTGTCAAGCATCTTTTTCCCTAGCTCTTTTACACCGCATTACTTTCCGCACTTGTCTTTCAATTCATACTAGAATTGTGTAGGAAGGTTTCGCTTTCTTTTGGCTTGCTACTGCTTTCTAGCTAGGACACACGATCGGTAGGCACTAGGGGTTTAATTGGCTCTTGATAGGTTTAATTCTTGTCTAGAAATTAAAAAGAGCCCAATTCACCCCCCCCCCTCTTGGGCATCTTGATCCTTTCAATTGGTATCGGAGCAAGGTTGCTCTCAAATTAGGCTTTACCGCCTAGATCAAGATGTCCCATGGGGATGGACCGCCACCCATGTTTGATGGGGATGATTTTCCGTATTGGAAAGTGCGGATGGAGGCCTACCTTGAGGTCGTGGATCTCGGTGTGCACAAAGTCGCTACCATAGGTGGCACCGTGTTTGCCGATAATCCCTTCTTTGAGAAGAACAATGCCAAGGCAAAGAACATTCTTTTCCGTGGCATTGGCAAGGATGTGTTCAACCGTGTGCGGAATGGCAAAACCGCTAACGATGTTTGGACTACCATTTGTGCGCTACACGAAGGGACCAAGTGTGAGCGTGAGGAACTCTACCATTTGGTCATGGCCAAGTTGAACTCCTTTACTATGCTCACTCATGAGAATGCTAATGAGATGTACTCACGTCTTAATATTCTTGTAGAGGAGTTGAATGGACTTGGGCTCAACCAAATGGCGCCAGCCGATGTGGTGCGCAAGATTCTTTGTGTCTTTCCCATTGAGAAGTATGGCCACATCGTCACGGTTCTTCACCAAGGGGACCTCTCCGCCGCTACACCAACACAAGTCTTGGGTAAGATCAATGCCCATGAAATGTACATGAAGATTGGTGATGGTGGCTCTTCTTCCTCCTCCAAGAAGAAAGAAAAAGAGAAGGAGGAGAAGAAGGACTTGGCCCTCAAGGCATCCTCCTCGGAGAAGTGCAAGATGCAACTTGTGTATGAGAGTGCAAGTGATGAAGAGGATGATGATGACCTCGCCCTCATGGTGAAGAAGACAACAAAGATGTTGAAGAGGCTAAACAAGAATGGAGTCAAGTTTGACTCAAAGAAGAAGAAATTCTTCACAAGCTCCTCAAGGAAGCCTCTCTCCAAGATGGATTGCTACAATTGTGGCAAACTTGGACACTTGGCTCATGCTTGCCCCGAAGAGAAGAAAGACAAGTACAAGAACAAGAAATTCAATAACAAGTTCAAGTAGGGCAACAAAGATGAGTCAAGTGATGAGGAGAAGAAAGATGACAAGCCATTCAAGAAGAAGAAGAACTTCAACTTCCACAAGAAGAAGAAGGATGGCAAAGCCTACATTGTTGGTGATTGGCTCACTGACATTGAAGACACAAGTGACTCATCCGGAGATGAGAGTGAAGATGAGAAGGTGACCGCCTTGGTAATTGGGTCATCTACTCCACCGCCACCTCCTCCATCATCTCCGGGCTCATCCTCTACACACCTATGCCTCATGGCTAAAGGTGACAAGAAGGTACAAAAAGAGGATAATGATGATGAGGCTAACTCTAGTGATAATAGTGATGATGAATTTGAAGCACCTTCCTATGATGAGCTAATTGTGATTTGCAACAAATACACTAAGCTCATTAGGAAGTACAAAACTAAAAGTGAAACACTAGAGAAAGCAAATGATAACTTGCATTCAAAACTTGATGACTTGTCTAGTACGAATGATGATTTGAAGCTTGAGAACAAATCTATCTCATCTAGCACTAGGGAGCTCAAATCCTCACTCAAGCAAGCAAATGAGAAACATGATAATCTTGAGAGGTCATCACAAGAGCTCCATACAAGATACAACATGCTAAAATATGACTACAACCAAGTTAGAAATGAACATGGCACACTTGTGGTAACAAATGAATTGCTTACAAATGATCTTGCTACACATGTTTCTATTAACCGGTTGTTAAGTGTCATATAGCTACTTCTTGTGAGGACTTGCTTGATGAAGTTGCTAGTGAGCAAAATGCTAAGTGCAAGGGCAAGAAGGTAGTTGAGGCCGATAAGTATGATGACTATGTGAAGATGGGGCAAGAGAACTCAAAGCTCAAGGAAGAGCTAATCAACCTCAAGGCCAACAAGCCTTTCACCATCAACTCAGCCAAGCAAGATGACAATGATGCAATCACCTTGATCAACTCTCTCAAAGAAGAAAATGCAAAGCTCAAGGTTGAGAAGATCAAGCTAGCAAGTGGAATGGAGAAGTTCACCAAGGGCCACAACCTTCAAAGTGAGCTCTTGATGAACACTATCATGAAGACCGACAAGTCCGGTATTGGGTTCAAGGAGAACCAACTCATGAAGGCCAAAGTCAAGATAGAAGCAATGAACTACTACATGAACAAGGCAATGAGGAACAACTATGACACACCAAAGCCCAAGCCCAAGAAGTGCTTCGGATGTGGTCAAGAGGGTCACTTTGAATTCCAATGCAAGACTCCACCTCCCAAGACCTTGCCCAAGCACACAAGGCCTTTTACTCATGATGCTCACTTCATCATCAATAAGGACTCCAAGGGTAGACCCCTAGTTGTGTTTCTCGGTCCTAAGATGAAAAACAAGCCCAAAGTGCTATGGGTTGCTAAGGAGTTGGTGGACAAGGCTATGGGATCTCGCCAAGTGTGGGTTCCCAAACAACAAGATTAACTTCAAGTTGCTTGTGTGTAGGTGAACTACAAGACCGGTGGAAGTCATTGGGTGATTGATAGTGGATGCACTCAACATATGACCGGTGACTCCTGGATGTTCACCACACTTGAGGAAGATTATGAAGGGCAAGACTGTGACAGAACCTCTTAAGATAGGGCCCACTTGTCAGGATTAACCAACTTAATCTCCAACAGATGATCCAAATCTTAATTAGCCCATCAGGTGTCGCCACTTTGCAGCGGGTCATCCACCTCTTTCCGAACAGGATCAACCTTATCACAATCATGACAGAAGTAATACGAAATTTTTATATTACATCAAAGTAGCGGAAAATTTAAAGTCATATTACAACCATAAGTTTTGAAACATAACTTAGTGTCATACGATAAGATACATCAAGCTGCTGATAGCGAAAGAACAGATAGCCGAGTTACTCTTGCCCAAGAGTCAAGCAAAGACAAGTTATTCTTCATCTTCATCTACACTGACCACAGTCATGCAGCAAGGAGCCACACACACCGGGTTGTGATCCTCATCTGCAACAGGGGTTAACAAACCCTGAGTACGGGAGTACTCCACAAGACTTATCCGACAAAGAAAAGTATTTGGTGGACAAAGCAGTATGCAAGTCATAGGATTCAAGGTGTGGTTTGCAAGAACCAAGTATTTTGCATAAACGAGCATTTACAAAAAGAATTGAAATCATTTATGTTATCCGTAAAATTACTCAAGTATCGACCTAGATGTATGGTCGATAACAGGGTAATCAACATCCACGAAGGGGTCCAACAAGTATCCAGTTAAAGTGTATTACTACGCGGTAGAGGACAGGGTCATGTTTCCATATCCGAGGAACACGACGATTCGAACCGGTTTATCCCAGCTCGGGCTTCCCTATCACACGACATATACAGCCGCTTAAAGCACGCATATGACTACCTTTCCCTGGATCCTCTCGCCAAGACCGGGGTTCCGCCACCCGAGAGCACAGTACACCTCCATCCAGTTCGCTAACTTGGAGGGTACACACTACTCTCGCCATCTCTCCACTCCCAGTGCGGGTTAACCGTTCTTCAAGCGAGAATAGCTAGAGTCCAGCTTCCCGGAGTATGTGATAAGTACTCCAAAGTCACAACCCTTGGACGTCTACAACGGACGATTCCTAAACGACACAGGCGGATATCTGGTGGCTCTCCAACACCGTGTCCGCTCAGTCTCAGATTATTACTTCCATCAAGAGGACATAGCCATTTGCCGCAGCAATCCGCTATTCTTCTTGAAAACAGAGCCATTGCCGAAGCAATCAGGTTACCACCTATTCTCGCAGATGACAGGAAATCATCTGACTCTATCGGTCTAAGCATTGCTAAGCAGCATAAAGCAACAACCGTATTTTTAAAACAGTATCAAGGTACAGGAATAAATAATTCAAGGTAAGGCTATGCATCAAGTAGGAATTTGATTGAATACCGTAATTCAATAGTATAAACATAAGTGTATTTAAAACAAACATTTTAAATACAAGGAAGTGTTTGAATGCACCGGGGCTTGCCTTGGTTGGAGGGATAAACGAACTCGGGCTCAGATTCAAGAGAGAAGACCTCTGCACTGGAGGTATCCAACCCAACCAACGAGCAATCTATATGATAAATGACATGTCTTAGATGATGCTTGGATAGTAAACATGATGCTTAACACAAACAAGCATGCTATCGAGAGAAAACTAAAACAGATTACCCTAAAAGAACTCAGCAAACAGCATTACATCGAGCATGTCCAACTTGTGTTTGTCACTGGACAAATGACCATATATATCAAATAATCCAAAATCACTCAAAGCCTAAAGTTATTAGGGTTTCTAAACATTTTATAAATAAGCAAGGCATTGTTACAGAACTAAAAACAGGAAAATAGGGAGAACTCTGCTCACGACCCTCGGACGGCTGAGGCTCGACCGTCAGCGGCACAGAGGCTCGAGCGGTGGCGTCGAGAACCACAAAACACGGCGGCGAGTCGCCGTCGATGACCAAACCGAACGGCTACCCCTCGAACTTGCTTCGGCTTGCCGAGCCGAACCCAACAAGGTAGGCCACGACTCAAACAAACCTTCAGAGACACCTCCTCGAGGGTGCTGACGAGCTGTCGAGGCTCGACCGATCGCACACCATCGAGAACAGACCTCGATCGAAGAACTACCCTCGATCGCTGACGAGAGACCTCGATCGAAAGAAACAAGGCTTCGACCGACCCTCGAACTCGAGGCTAGGCCTCGATCGACACTCGATCCCGAGGCTAGGCCTCGATCACGACTCAGAAGACAACTGCGAGCAAGACGCCCATAGACACAAGGCTAAAACCTACATAGCCAACCTCGTCGACGATCATGGCGGTGAACTGAGCTCGACCCGCACACACATGCCGACGGACACAGGCCTCGATCAAAGGAGCTAGGCCTCGAGCAGAGACACTAGGCCTCGATCCGACCCTCGATCGAAACAACCAACAACTCCAGCAAGCTAAGCGGACTCCAAACAACGCGAAGCGCAAGCCAAACACACAGAGAGCTAAAAGCAACACCCTCGACGACAGCACTGGCGGTCGACGGAGAAACTGCTCGACGCGCGCCGAAGAGAACACGCACGCGCTCGAGGGCAACTACCCCTCGAGACTAACTCAGGACGGCTAGGCGAAGCTAGCGCAAGACTTGGATCTCGAAAAGATCAACTACAACGACAAGGCGTCGAACACACTGCCGCGATGAACAAGCACAGCGGCGGCGCTCGAGGACAGAGCGCTAAGGCTCAATACAAGGACAAACGAGTACAACGAAGAGGTTGAGGGGCTCACCCTGGTCACGGAGCGTTAGCAAGCGTGGCCGGAGATGAAGCGGAGACGACCGTCGATGGAGAACGCGCCGGCGGAGACGAAGAACTGCGCGGCAACGAAGATATTCTCGGAGCTGTGGTCCACCATTTGCAAAACGGAGAACCCGACAATACTCAGAGATGAACAAGGAGTAAGAAACATAAGACAAAAAGACAATGCAGCTCCTGCGCAGCCCGGTCGAAGACTAACCAGAGCGGCGGCGGTTGCGTCGGAGCTGAGGAAGACAGATCCGCGTTGGACGAATGCGGGCTCGACGACTTCAACCAACTTACCCCAAAGATGCGCAAGGTCAAGGCGAAGGCAATGACGAAAGATTGAGTGATTGGCAGCCGCTAACGAGCTCGGACGAGTTCGTCAATGATGGAGGTGAAGTGCTCAGCGGAACAGAACGGCACAGAGCGAAGGAGAAGTGTGGAGCAGTGGCGTGGAAAGGAAAGAAGAGAGAACGGCGTCCTGCTTTTAAAGACGGCAACGAGTTCCATGAGATCGCCATGTACCCACGACAAGACGGGAGTCCATGGACAGGCGTTGCGCTGGTGTCGACACGTGTTGGCCAGGAGCGACGTCGAGAACGACCCGCCATGCAGCTGCTCGAGGAAAAGACAGAACTGACCCTGCGGCTGTTTTGCAAAAATGCTCAAGCTTCCAGGGATTTTCAGGAAAACCTTTGAACACGAAAGATGTTCAAAATTTCAAGATCTACAACTTTGCTTACACAACCACAAGCAAAAACTTTATATATTTTGAAAATCGTGCTTAGGGTTTAATCCACCCCTTCGGAGAAAAAGGGTTTGGATTCAAATTTTAAATTTTTGAGACATTGAAAAGATGACCTGCATACAAACAATTGATCAAACACAGACAATTAAACTTATTTTAGTTCAATGCATATCCAGGTTTTCAAACAAATGAATGATGCTTAATGCATATGATGACATGATCAAATTTTAATTAAGAGATTAACAAGGGTAACACCCGGGGTGTTACAAAGACAAGATTACCTTTGGGGACAACTCAAAAGGCAAAGTGCAAGACCTAGGCAAAGTGGTAATCTCCAATGATCAATCAATATCAAATGTCTTGCTAGTGCAATCTTTGAGCTTCAACTTGCTTTCAGTTGGTCAACTATGTGATCTCGGGTTCCAATGTCTCTTCACTCCCAATGAGGTAGTTGTGACCAAGATTGAAGATTCATCATTGATATTCAAAGGATTTAGGCACAACAATCTCTATCTGGTGGACTTCACCTCAAATGAAGCAAGCTTGCAAACATGTCTTTTCTCCAAGAGCTCTTTAGGTTGGCTATGGCATAGAAGATTAGCACATGTGGTAATGTCAACTTTGAAGAAGCTTGTCAAGAAGGAGATGGTTAGAGGTGTGAAGGATGTGGTGTTTGAGAAGGACATGTTGTGTAGTGCATGTCAAGCCGGCAAGCAAGTGGCCAACACCCATCCCACCAAAGCTTTCATGTCAACCTCAAGAGTCCTAGAGCTACTCCACATGGATCTATTTGGACCTACCACCTATGCTAGCCTTGGTGGCAATCTTTTTTGCTTGGTGGTAGTTGATGACTACTCTAGGTACACTTGGGTGTTCTTTCTTCAAAACAAGGGAGAGACTCAATCAATATTCAAGAAGTTTGCAACTAGAGCCCAAAATGAGTTTGATGTGAAGATCAAGAAGATAAGAAGTGACAATCGGACCGAGTTTGTAAACACAAAGATTGAAGACTATTGTGATGAAGTTGGAATCAAGCATGAGGTGTCAGCCACCTATACCCCACAACGAAATGGTGTAGTAGAGAGGAAGAACCGGACACTAATCACTCTTGCAAGATCAATGCTTGATGAGTATAACACCCCCGAAAAGTTTTGGGCCGAAGCAATCAACACCGCATGCTATGCGGCCAACCGGCTATTTGTCCAAAGGCTTCTCAAGAAGACCCCCTATGAGCTTGTGAATGGGAAGAAACCGGATATATCCTTCTTCCGAGTGTTTGGATGCAAAGTGTACATCTACAAGAAGTGTCAACACTTGGGCAAGTTCCAAAGGCGATGTGACATTGGTTTTTTACTTGGCTATTCACTTAAATCCAAGGCATATCGAGTATTTAACAAAGCCTCCGGCCTAGTTGAAGAAACATATGACTTGGAGTTTGATGAAACTAATGGCTCTCAAGAAGAGCATGAGAACCTTGATGATGTAGGTGATGAACCCTTGAGGGAGGCTATGAAGAATATGCCTGTTGGTGCCATCAACCCACTAGAGGTGGAGGAAGTAGAAGATGATGCAAATCAAGTACCTTCTCCAGCACACACACCTCAAGTTGATCAAGGACAAGTAAGGGAAGCACAAGAAGATACCTTCATCCCTCAAGATCAAGCAGAGGCTCAAGCTAGTGATGTTGATGCACCACAACCTCCTCCCCAAGTGATTGATAGAAGATCTACACCTATGCTTCAAGCTCATCCACAGGACCTCATCATAGGGAGTCCATCAAGGGGGGTAACAACACAATTTAAACTTGCTTCTTATGTTGAGCATCACTCCTTTGTTTCCTTTGTTGAGCCTTCTAGTGTGGAAGATGCACTTGCGGATCCGGATTGGGTGAACGCCATGCATGAAGAGTTGAACAACTTCACCCGGAACGAAGTGTGGACACTAGTAGAAAAGCCCAAAGGAGCAAGAATCATTGGCACCAAGTGGGTGTTTAGGAACAAGCAAGATGATCAAGGCGTGGTTGTGAGAAACAAGGCAAGATTGGTGGCAAAGGGGTTCTCCCAAGTTGAAGACTTGGATTTTGGGGAGACCTTTGCACCGGTTGCAAGACTAGAAGCCATTCGTATCCTTTTGGCATATGCTTCACATCATAAAATGAAACTTTTTCAAATGGATGTGAAGAGTGCCTTTCTAAATGGTTTCATCAATGAACTTGTTTTTGTCTCACAACCTCCCGGGTTTGAAGACCCCAATTGTCCTAATCATGTGTATAGGTTGTCCAAGGCACTCTATGGATTGAAGCAAGCTCCAAGAGTTGGGTATGAGAGGCTAAGGGATTTCCTACTCAAGAAGGGCTTCAAGATCGGGAAAGTGGATACCACACTCTTCACCAAGGTGCTAGATGGAGAGATCTTTGTTTGCCAAGTGTATGTCGATGACATTATATTTGGGTCAACAAACCAAGATCATAGCAAGAAATTTGGTGCATTGATGTCCAAGGAGTTCGAGATGTCAATGATTGGCGAGCTAACCTTCTTCCTTGGCTTCCAAGTGAAGCAATTGAGGGAGGGAGCCTTCATATCTCAAGAGAAGTACACTAATGATGTGCTCAAGAAATTCAAGATGGAGGATTGCAAGCCAATCAAGACCCCAATGCCTACCAATGGGCATCTCGATCTCGATGAGGGAGGTAAACCGATAGACGAAACTCTTTACCGCTCAATGATCGGTAGTTTACTTTACCTCACCGCATCTAGGCCGGATATCATGTTTAGTGTGTGTATGTGTGCTAGGTTTCAAGCAAACCCTAAGGAGTCGCATCTTTGTGCGGTTAAAAGAATCCTTAGGTACATAAGGCACACCCCTAGCATTGGCCTTTGGTATCCCAAAGGAGCTCCCTTCCTACTTTGTGGCTATTCCGATTCGGATTATGCCGGGTGTAAGGTTGATAGGAAGAGTACCTCCGGCGGTTGCCATTTGCTAGGAAGATCACTTTTTTCTTGGTCCTCTAAGAAGCAAAATAGTGTGGTATTGTCTACCGCCGAGGCGGAATACATAGCCATGGGAGCTAGTTGTGCACAAATCTTACACATGTCTCAAACACTACTTGATTACGGTGTAGCTTTGAAAGATGTTCCACTTTTGTGTGATAATGAAAGCGCCGTAAAGCTTGCTAATAACCCGGTTCAACACTCTCGCACCAAGCACATAGATATTCGCCATCACTTTCTTAGAGATCATGTGGCTAGGAAAGATATCACTCTAGTGGGAGTTTCTAGCGAAAATCAATTGGCGGATATCTTCACTAAACCTCTCGATGAAGCAACCTTTTGTAGGTTGAGAAGCGAGTTGAATGTGCTTGATCACTCAAACTTCACTAAAAGATAATCTTGTGTGAACCAACCTTGCATCATGTGTAATATAATCATGTTAATCTAGCAATGCACATAGGCTTGGGTTAAGTTTGAGCATCCTCTGTGTTTGTCCACTTAGGGGGAGCCTTCCAAGATCAAGTCACTTCTATACCCCTCTTGTGGCCATATGATGTCTCCTTGAAGGTTCTATTCGAATATTTTGAGCTAAAACTAAATCTAAGCCTATGGCAAACTATTTGAAAAGGAGAGTTTGAGAGATGGTTCTCATATCAAGTCCAATCAGGTGTTATTTGGATCTTATTTGGATTGGAACTTGTTTGGGAGAAAGACACAAAAATCAAATTTGAAAATTTCTATTTTAAAGGGCGTCGGACGCTGCCGACGGACGCTCGGCGACAAATGCCTCAGCGTCCGTCGCGATCGTCCGGAGACTGAACGTTGCCTGTAGGCAGGGCGACGGACGCTCCCCAGCGTCCGTCGCGGAGTGTCCGACGCGGTCAATGCGTTTGGGCGTTTTCAAACCTGTTCTAGAAGCCCGACGGACTATGCCATCGGACGCTGTCAAGCGTCCGTCGCACATCGACGGAGCGTCCGTCGCTCCAATCCGGAGTGTCCGTCGCGAACTTAAGGCTGAAATTTTTTCAAAATCCCCGTCTGTTCTCTCCCTCTCTCGGTCGTTTTCTTTTGTTTCTGTACGCCTTCACCGCCTGACTCTACAAAAACCCTAACCACCGCCGCGTCCTTCCCTCGCCGGCATGCCCCTCCAAGCGCCGCCACCCTTCCTGCGTCGTTCTTCCCCCTGCCTCGCGCGTTTCAGCCGTGCAGGGGTATCTTAGCCGTGGAGCTCTCCTCCAAGGCTCTTTTGGAGGTTTGATCGACCTTTTTTGCGTGGTCAAGGTGAATTCCCTCTCTGGCAACCCTAATCCTCTCGCCATTTCCTCTCGCAACCCTAATCCTTAAATCCCCTGTTTAGGTTGCGGATTGGTTTTCGAAAACGACCGAGGAACTTACCCTTTCTATTTAGGCTTGGTCACCGTGGACAGAGGTAATAGTTTGGGCAGATTCGATTATGTTCTTATCTTTTTCATGCTTCTATATAGACCCACTCCTCTCTAGCTACATGCTTATATGTTATATATCCCTATCTATCTATTCGAGCAGGATCTGTGGCAGTGAGGAAGTGGCAGTAAACTCGGGGCAAAGCCCGCGAGTAAGGAACGAGGCAAAGCCTCGAAAGGACAGTCCAGGGCCGTCGTGCCAATCTTGATTGCTTGTGTTGCTCAGTGATTGTCAGTTGGCAGTGGGCAGTGAGGTTGTGATTTGACAAATTGAGGATCTCTTGACAGTGACAACTTGTTTTATCCACTGTATGTCCATGGCAAGAGCGAAGAACGCCGGTCCAGTTCCCGGTAGTGGTGGTGACCCTCCACCTCCACCGCATCCACCCACTGATCGGGGAAGGGGCAAGCAAAGGGTTATCTCCAAGAAGCGCAAGAGGCCACTTATGGATCCAGATTCAGCAGCAGCAGTTGCAGTGGCAGAGGCCGCAGAGATCGCGGAGCGAGGTGGATGTCGCACCGGTTTGAGGCTCTCACCTCACCGTGGAGCGCGTCGTGAGTCCCCTACGCGTCTAGAGATAGAGCTCGCAGAGGCTATTGAGCCAGAGGAGGCAGAGCCAGCTCTAGAGACTGAGCAGACAGAGGCCGCGGGCCACTCTTCGATTGGGGAGCTGATGAGTCGCAGAGTTACACGTTCTAGAGGCTCTGGAGCTCCTCCTAGTCCTCCGGGACCTCAGCTACCAGATCCAGTGAGGCATCAGGTCAGGGTTCTCACAGCCAAGCAGGTCCAGCTACTCCGCTTCGTGGACTTTCAGTCTTGGTTCCCCTCTCAGAGGGACCCCCGTGCTAGACATGACTTATATACCACTATCCACGAGGATTTCTACAGAGCGTACGTTGAGACCGACGCTCCTCTTAGGGCTCACAGAGTTTGCCAACCTGCTCACATAGAGGGTGTCGGTGGTCCAGAGATTCTCCAACACTTGCAGTATATTCATGGTCTGACTGATTTGATGGGACGATCCGGTGCTTATCAAAAGGACTGGGTCTATCAGTTCTACGCCTCTCTGTGGATCTCCCCTGACCACGAGTTCTTTCACTTCGGCTTTAAGGGCTGTGACTTCAGGGTCACAGCAGCTCGATTCAGAGAGCTTTTCCACTTAGAGTCCTCTTATACAAGGATTCACAGTTTGTGCTATGGGGATCAGGAGGCACCTCGCCGACCTCACGATGGAATAGTTCCATCTACAGATTATGTGAGGCCGTGTTTCCAGCTACCTTTCACTGAGGGTTCGAGCCGCACTCTGAGAGACCTCACACCTCTTGCTCGGATTCTCCATGAGCTACTCCGACGTACCATTCTTCCTCGGATTGGAGCCCGGGACACTATTACCCATCTTCAGCTATGGCTACTTTCTCATATCATCCGGAAGGAGAAGTTTGATCTTTGGGATTTGATAGTCAGTGAGCTTGAGGACATCATCGCTGCAGGGTTCAGAGGACACTGGCAGCTATAGTTTGCACATTGGATTTCATACCTGGTAGTGGCCACGACTCGATCTGGATCTCTACCTGTCACCCTTACCAGGTCAGCTACTGAGTTCCCCGTCTACTCGATGAGCCAGTTGGTCATCCACGGGAACCTGCCTCGCCCCAACAGAGCATACCGACTAGGCACTAGACAGGCAGGTGTGCCACCTCAGTCGGCAGCGGACACTGACGCCACAGTTGAGCAGATCGCCCAGGCAGAGCTTGCAGATCTTGATGCTCAGATTGACACCGCCGCCGAGGCTTCCTACAGAGAGGACCTGGACTCTGACAGCTCTGATGAGGACTATAGGCCCATGTCCGATTACGCCCCGATGTCTCATGATCATGAGGCAGGAGGGTCAGCTCCAGCTTCAGCTCCAGCTCCAGTTTCAGGCACCTCAGAGGCCACTATTCTTTCCCTACTAACGAGGATGCAGCAGGAGCAGTCATGATAGGCAGAGGAGCAGAGGCGGCAGGCTGCAGATGTTCGGAGACTCATAGCTCAGCAGCTTGCGGCTCAGGCTCAGACTCAAGCCCGGTAGGATGAGTTTCAGCGCTAGTTCCTAGCTTATCAGATGCAGCAGGCTGAAAATCAGAAGACTCAGACTATGCTTCTTGAGCGTCTCCTTGGCTCGACCTCCGTACAGACCGTCACTCCACAGCTTCAGATGTCCGGGGTCTCTCAGCAGCAGCCGTCAGTGGTCATGGTACCGACTCCAGTGTTACCGTCAGGAGGACAGCCGTGTCAGGCACCAGTCGCTCCACCCTTCCAGGCACCTGCCTCTCCAGAGTGCCAGTCTCCGAGGACTCAGGTGTCCTCATGGTTGGTTTCGCCCGGTAAGCTACAGACAGGTTTCACACCTATCCGAGGAACCACCATTGCAGAGGACTCGCGTGACCTCTCGGTCTCTTATTTGGAGATTACAGGAGATGACTCTCCAGGAGCCGCTCAGCCAGACTCAGGAGCTCTAGAGGTTGAGGTGGATCCTCTGGCGATGGGCACTTACCTTTCTTCAGTTGCCTCGTCGGAGATTGCACCGGATCAGTCTACGCAGACTGCCACCACTCCTCCAGCTATAGTTCAGACAGATGCCCTCTCAGTAGCAGTGGAGGCAGTTGCACTAGAGGACCTAGTTCAGGCACAAGACCAGGCTGAGGCAGTTACAGTGACAGTCTCTACTCCACCTCAGTCCCAGCCAGCAGAGCTTGTGGCAGCAGTCTCTCTGGTCGCTTTGGCAGTATCTACTCCTCCACCGCCTCGAGTCTTCACTCGTCGGGCTCCCAGACCCGCTACTTCAGAGGTCGGACCGTCAGAGGCACCAGCTGCGCCTCAGGGGGCGCCAGTTCAGTCAGCAGCTCCAGAGTTTCCAGTGTCAGATCCAGAGGTCACCCCAGCTGCACCCACTCCTGCAGAGGCGGAGGCAGATGTTGAGTCAGACGAGTCAGATCTTCAGGACTTCATCATGCTCGATCGCCAGGCTACAACTTCTTCGCCTTCTTCTCCAGCCCAGATGCTTAGTTGTTGGTGCTAGACGCCAAAGGGGGAGAGAAGGTCGAGTATAGAGATAGGGGAGGGATTCGTTTCTTTGTGTGATTTTATTTCCCTCGTACTCATGTCATCATGTATATCTTATTGCATTTGTTTATATGTGTGATGGATGATGCTAGTGAGATCCTTGTGCTTGTGAGACATTCTCTTGCTTTTCACTAATATATGTTGTGAGTTGTCTCTTGTTCATGATATGTCTCTATGATCAAATGGTAATTGAGCTTTCACGTCTTACTCCGATTATTATGAGAGAATTCATGAGGTACCATAATTCCATTTTATATCCATGAGTATCACGTTTTGTGGCTTGGCAAGGATGAGCAAGTATTGTTCAATTTCATTCACTAACCCTTGCTCATCCCATCCAAGTCACCTGAAATCCTAACCTTTCAATCTTATATCCATACTCGAGGAGTTATTGTCATCAATCACCAAAAAGGGGAAGATTGAAGAATCATGGCCCTAGTGGTTTCGGTGATTAACGAAAATTAGCGATTATTATGGCTAACGTGTGTTTTGCAGAGGCTATGTGTAGCTTAGCCATAGTGATCTACATGAATGGTCATCACTTAGCCCTCAAGATGGATATCGTTTCGGATTTCAAAGAGACATGATGAAGACCCTAGAATGATAGGCCAAGTGCCATAAGGTGATGAAGGGCACTTAGAAATAGATAGGGCTTCTATTTTATCTTTGACCATACTATCAAGAGGGGTTGAGACTAGTAGCTTGACTTAGGAAAGCTTCATGACTTAGGTGTGGTGCACACTTGACTTCCTTAGCTCTAAGCAAGCCTATGGTGACCGTAAGATAGCCAAGAACTTCTTCCGAATTCATTGCGACAAAAAACGAAGTTGAAAAAGAAGTTTTTTGAGCGTCGGATGCTGAGTCTGGAGGCGCCGGACGCTGTCCGTCGCGTCAGACGATGGCGTCGGACGCTGACGTTAGGATGACGTAGCGTCCGTTGGCCGCCCAGAGGGAGCCCCTGAGTTTCAGAGGACGTCGGACGTTGTCCGTCGCCTAGGCGTCGGACGCTAGGGTAGCGTCCATCAGCCTTCCAATCGGCATGTTTTCAAAGGAATTCAGCAAGGGGCATCGTACGCTGGTTTACAGCGTCTGTCGGACTACACAGGAGCGTCCGTCGCCCAAACCCTGTTTCTGAACTAGCAGTTGGGCAGGGCAACGGACCGTCCGTCGCCAACTTAAAGTGTCAGCCCGGGGCAGGTTTCTGGGGGGCTATTTATAGCTCCTCACCCTTCTCTCCCACCTTGCCTTTGCTCATTTTCAGTTGCTGAAGTCTTTGAGAAGGTTGCGAAGAGAGCAAGAGCCCTAGAGAGAGAGAGTGATTCGCGAATCCATCCATCCTCTCCTCTAGTTCATCCAAGAGTTCAAGTGTGCATCCTCTAGTTGTAAAGCTTGAGTGAGTCAAGCGAAGATCGAGGCTTGTTACTCTTAGTGATCGACATCACCTAGACGGTCCGGTGGTGCTCGGAGGAAGGTGATCGTCGGAAGATTGTCGGCGGCCCTTCTCCATCGACTTGTGATCGGTTGTGGGCGATTCACCGAGCCGGAGTGGCGAAGAATCAGTCCATAGAGAGCACTCATCCCTTGCGCGGGATTGAGGGGGAGCTATACCTTGCGGGGTGCTCCAACGAGGACTAGGGGGAGTGTCGACTCCTCGATACCTCGGCAAAACATCGCCGTGTCAAGCATCTCTTTCCCTAGCTCTGTTACACTGCATTACTTTCCACACTTGTCTTTCAATTCATACTAGAATTGTGTAGGAAGGTTTCGCTTTCTTTTGGCTTGCTACCGCTTTCTAGCTAGGACACACGATCGGTAGGCACTAGGGGTTTAATTGGCTCTTGATAGGTTTAATTCTTGTCTAGAAATTAAAAAGAGCCCAATTCACCCCCCCCCCTCCCCCTCTTGGACATCTTGATCCTAAGGAGTGAAACTCCAAGTGTGTGTTTTCGTTGACCAACCCTAAGGATGGTAATGGGGCCCCGATCCCCAATTCCCCATGGGAAATTCCCCTATATTTAGACGGAGACAAGGACATGGCCAAATTACTCCCCATGGGAATGGGCAATGCTACGGTACAAATTTTGATGCCTCTTCTCTTTCCCCATCCAAGAATATGTATTTTTTTTTTGCTATTGATTGGAGCTTCGAAGCGTGGCCTTGAGGGTGTCATGACCGGAATGTACATATGTTGTGGTTTATAGATCCATGATGTGTTTGAACTATATATTGGTTCGTTTTTTTTCTACTGATGTGAATATCTGAACATATGAATGGGTGTTGTTGCCCTTATTCCCACGTGGATTTTTTTTTTGCACGTGGACAGGGATGGGGAGAAGATCTCCCCCGCGAGCTTTCACAGGAACGGGGAATTGCCTGTTGCCATGTTTAAGCAACACCCCCCTTTTATATAGTCCATGAAACGATTTGCCTAAAATATGAGGTCAGCCAACCTTTGGGGGGATTTCCACATACTTTGATGAAACGTTCAGGATTGCTTCCCAACATCAGTTGATAGGTATCCAAAGTTGTCCGAGGTTGTTTGGTGGTTTTGGGAGGTCGCCCAAACCCTCTTGGAAACAAAACTCAAATCATTGCCTGCAACTGGGCGTAAATTTTTTAATAAGAAAATAAAGTTATAGCCTCTATCATCCTACACCGATGGTACGCTGATAAAACCTTTGGGCACATATGAACAAGAAAGACACATATAACTCTGGAAATAATAAAACTATTAAATTGCAGTGACAAAGTACTGGAATAACTCGAAAGTACAAAAGTTGCACATATTTGACGTTACAAGCTAGTTCTGGTGTTCATTTGGTTGGCGTCCTCCAAAGTTGTCCAGGTTACCAATCCTTGGCGTGACACACAAGCGTTTCCATGTGTTTAGAGCAAGTTTAACTTTCTTTTGGATCCAATCCCGACAAGCCTGTGAACGTGCTTTAACCTGGAAACGTGTGTTAACCTCGATATAATCCTGGTCGTCGTCTCCAAGAATGGCGTTGGACACCATGAACTGGAAGCAGACGTCCGGGCTGGGGAGCCCACTGGAGAGGTCCGTGAGCACTACTTGGAACTCCGAAGACAAGCTCCCGGCGTCGGAGTACGTCGCGAAGGTTAGCTCGCATCGCGTCGACATCGACGAGGTGGCAGGAGCGGTGTCCGTGGCGTGAGGTTGGATGCAGAGCACGGAGATGGCACGGCCAAGCCGTTCCTGCGTCACGTTCAGCAGGAACAAGCAGGGTGCGGCGACTTGGTCACCATCGGAGACGGTGCGGTTCTTGTTCGCAAGGAGGAGGAGGAAGTTGAATCCGTCACGCACGCGGATGCTGACCGTCTCCCCGGTGGCATTCACCTTGGTGGTGCGCCGGCAAAGTGGTCCAGGAGCTCGGCCCTGAAGCCGGTGAATCCGTACGACTCGCCGGGGCAGTGGCACGGCGCGTGCGGACACACCTGGCGATGTCTTTCCTGGCCGTGGTAGGGAGGTGTGGCGTCGCAGCCGTTAGCCGCGTATGGGCAGGGGACGAGGATGCAGTCCAGGAGGTGCTCCATGGCGTGGCACCGACGGTAGCTGCCGCGCGTGGCGACGCCGCAGACATGGCACTTGCCGTTCCCGGTGGCCGCCAGCTTGTAGAGACAGGCCGAGCACACCACATGCCCCACCTCGCACTGCATGCGTTTTCCGGGGAACTTGTTTTAACTTTCAAGAAATATACTCTGATATGCGTATGTAAATACAAATGCGAGCGCGCACGTACCTAGTAGATGGGAGGCCTGAGCGCGAGGAAGCACACGCCGCACTCCAGGGCGGCGGCATCGTGCACCGTCACGTTCGCAACTGCGGTCCTCGTCTGCCTAACACGCACGTCTGCCGCCGCCACTGCCGATGCTTGTTCACGAGAGCCTTCTTCATGTTGGTGAACGCTGTCGTCGCTGCCCAAATCCTCGACGTCGGCCACTTGGTCACCATCGGCGTGGTTCTTGCTCGCAAGGAGGAGGAAGTTGAATCCGTCACGCACGCGGATGCTGACGGCCTCCCCGGTGGCATTGACATTGGTGGTGCACGGCCAGTCGTGTGCGCTGGCGAAGTGGTCCAGGTTCGCGGCCGTAGAGCCAATGAATCCGCACGACTCGCCGCCGGGGCAGTGGCACGGCACGTGCGGGCACACCTGGCGGTGGCTTTCCTGTCCATGGTAAGGAGGCGTTCCGTCGCAGCCGTGGGACGCGTATGGGCAGGGGACGCGGATGGAGACCAGGAGGTGCTCCATGGCGTGGCACCGGCCGTAACCGCCGCGCGTGACAACGCCGCAGACATGGCACCTGCGGTTCCCGGTGGCCTCCAGCTTGTCGCGGCAGGAAGAGCAGACGACATGCCCCACCTCGCACTGCATGCATGCGTTTTCCGGCGAACTTGGTTAACGAAATACTCGATAGCGAATTCAACATGAAAGGTGGGCGGGTACCTGGAAGATGGGAGGACAGAGCGTGAGGAAGCACATGCCGCACTCCATGGCGTCGGCATCGCACACAGTCACGTTCCCAACTGCGGTCTTCGTCCTAGACACGGCCGTCTGGCGGGGGCGCCGGTTCAGGCGACCCTTCTTCATTCTTGGCTGGTGAGCCTTCTTCATGCTTCGCCGACGAGACCGGATCGCCTGTTCCGCTGTCACTTTGTTGTGTGGTGTGTGCAATGTTGCTCACCTCGCCGGTCCAATTTATTGTAGAGAGTAGAGACCGCGCGCTGCACTTGAGGTCAATTCCCGGAGTCATTTGCACGCGTGCCCAAATGGAGATCGGGAACCCAAGAGGCAGCATTGACACACCAAGGAAATCGAGAATCGGGACAGTTGACGGCGCAAGGATGGAAAGCGGACGGCCATTGCAATTCACTCTAAGAGCAAGTTTAATAGTTCTAACCTGCTGGCTATAAGAGGTTTTACGGCCCACTCATATAATAGCTACTTCTTCACAATCAATGCATGACCCATATGTTTCTCTCACAGTTTCTTTGGTTCTTGTGTCCAAGCTGGCTTCTTTGGTTCTTGTGTCCAAGCTGGCTATAAGCTTATAGCCCACTTCTCCTCTCTCTCCTTCTCTCTCCTCCACCTAGTATACTTGCTCTAAGGCCAGTCTCAATAGGCATTTCATGTCATAGTTTCCAACATATTAATATTTTGAAAACAGTGCACAGTAGTATCTCTAGTCCTATAAAACTCTCACTGTCTCTCTCTTCATTAATACGTTGTCACATCAGTATATTTAATACACATGAAACTCCATTGATATTGGCATAACTTTCGAGGAGCTGACCATCCATCGAGTGGAATACAGCTGAATGAAATCTTTTCAATTCCATCTCTGAATTAACGAGTAGTCTGCGCTACTTGAATGTGAAGGGCCAGTTTCGTAGTTCCCCACACTGCTAGCTTCCCCGCGTTTTTTTGCATTTTCAGCTGCTAACGGTCAGTTTCAATGCAAGTTTTATTTAAGTTTCATTTATATTAAATAGTTTGTCATATATATACTCCCTCCATACATATATTAATTGATGTTTACGATAGCGACGCGGTCTTTAAAGCGTAACTTTGACAGCTTTATTAATCGAAATATAATATATGTATATTTTTATGAAAATATTTTTAAGATAAATCTATTGATATGTTTTTTTACTTTTTTAAACTCAACAATTTAAAAGTTATTCATAATTTACATTCTCAATATTTGACTCAAAATTTTTTAAAAACCACAACTAATATGAGGTACAGAGTAGGTATTTTTTTATGACATAGCAGCATATTTAAGAAGCAATGAGTTTTATCTTGATGAAACTCTCTCGACACGAGTACCAACTCTCTCAGTCATCTTATCTTACCATTGCTAATTAGAGGCCCCAACTGAGGCACCACTTTAGTTTTGACGCGCTAAGAAAAAAGATAAATTCTACAAATTCTCACAATAATTAGAAACATATGACCTTTCATTTGGATGACTCTAATCATCATCACTGATATTAGTCATTGGATCTATTGTAGTTCATTAACAAATTACCCACCACTATCATTATAAAAAAATACATAAATTAACCCTCTAATTTTACATGTAAATTACACATCACTGTCATTATAAAAGACAATTCAAAATAACCCCCTTAAGGACAGAAAAACTGCTTTCTATGCGTAGGGAAAGTAAAGTTGCTCCTAAGGACACATACCCCTATAACATAAACTACACGATTTGTATTGAGATATGTACACAACAGTATAGTGATCTTAATGGTAGAAAAACTGATTCCTGTACCGAAACACTACTTTCACACGGACGACCATTATTTCAATTCGCGCCTCTGGGCTTACCCATCCATCGAGTGGAATACAGCTGTCTTTTCCATTCCATCTCTAAATGAACTAGTACTAGACTACTACTATGCGCTACTTGAATGTGTGAAAGGTCACTTTGAAAAAGAATCAATTATGCCCTTCATGAACTTGGCAGACATACTATATGATGGAGTACAATAAACATTTTCAAAGACAAGCATTTTGGTAAATTGGCTCCTGGACATTCAAAGTGACCACCCTTTGCTATTAGACACTGAAAATGGAGCGATTTGCTGGAGGACACTCTTCTTCTTAGCAAATTTTTTGGTGGACATTGTGCAAAATAAAATATTCTAATAAAATAGATATAAAATAATATAACTCCCCAAAAAATATACTATAATTTTTTCTAGGCTCTACAAGATGAGAACTATATAGTAAAAATATTTTTATGTACTTAAATAATCATTTTGCCCCTCATCATAAACAAACAAAGTTAACCATAGTTAAAAAAATTCATATATTTGTAGGACTCTAAAAATCTTGGAAAAATCATAGAATGCATACATCACCAAATCATGACTATGCTAAAAATATTAGCCCAAAATAATCAACTTTAATATATCAATTAAGCTTGACAAAAGATAAATCTATAACTCAATGATGCTAAATATACCATTATAAACTTTATTATTTTAAGCTAATATATTTTGCATAGTAAAGATTTGGTTATATGTGCATTTTGTGATTTTTCCAAGATTTTTTTGTGTCCTACAAATATATAAACAAATTAACTATGATTAATTTTGTCTATTAATGATGAGGGGAAAATGATTATTTTAGTGCAAAACAAAATTTTAACTATATAGTTCTCATCCTGTAGAGCATAGAAAATTTTATAGTATAAATTTTGGACACTTATATGATTTTATATCTATTTTGTTAGAATATTTTATTGGACATAGTGTCCACTAACAAGTTTATCAAGAACAAGAGTGTCTTTCAACAAATCGTTCTATTTTCAGTGTCTAACAGCAAAGGGTGGTCGAGCCAATTTCCCCTTTCTGTAAATAACAGAGGGGGGGGGGGGGGGGGGGCGGGCAATGTTAATCGACCAAACAAAAGAATAGTGTCCTTTTGAGGAATCAAACTTGTCGCTTACCGGTTATCTGTATGACCACCATTGTACCATACACTCCTGGCTATATATAGGATGCAATCTTTTTATATCAACATTTTATAATCTTAATTTTGAATATTTTTGCTACTAAATGAACTCAAATGAAAAAAAAAACTACAACCAAAATGTTTAAATCTTGTCAAGCACTACAACTTTTTGGTATAAGATGTGAATTTAATACAAGAGATACTAAAAATTCAAGTAAAAAACTTATATAAACATCAAACATGTAGATCATGTCACCCCTACAACTTTGGTATTAAATATGTGAACATTCATGGTTGTCCAAAAATTCTAAATTTTGAATTTCAAAAATTGTGAACTTAAAACACATCTTGGATCGTAAACGACTTCAAATATAAAAAAAAATTAACTATAAAGTTATAAATTACATTGGAAATTACAAGTTTCTTAATTATGTACCCTGTCAACATTTGAGGTTGTTTTAAAATTTTAAAATTTAAAATTTGTGAGCTTAAAACAATATTTTGTTACTATAAACTATTTCAAATAGAAAACTTCTCCGCTACAAAGTTGTAGATCGTATTAAGGGATACAATTTTTGATATAACCTTTGTCTTGATCCGAGTTCAGAACAATAATTTATGAATCATTTCTAGAGATGGGTATCTTATGGTGCACGTCTCTAAAAATCGATTTTAGACACACGTGCATGCTGATGTGTGTGGCCGAATCTAGGACACTCTCAGAGCTCGGCCATGAGCAACGATGCTTCATGGTGTGCAATGCTATGTATGCCCCTCTAGTTCTCATGTTGCAAGCAAGGAATGACACGTACGTGCGTGGGGTCGTCAACGAAGAGCAAAGCCAAAGACAGCGATGAGCTAGCGGCGTCTGTGCAGAAATGAAATTATCCGGTTTATAATTAGGAGTTGAAATTAGAAAAACATAAGAATTGAGGGATGTTAAAATTGGAGTTAATTCGAGAGAAAACATAGAAGAAATTAAATTCATAGCCTTCTTGGACATAATCCAAGAGAAAACATAGAAGAAAATAAATTCATAGCCTTGTTGGTGCTACAATATATGAGAGATCATGGTTTACGAGTTTTTTATCATAAGAAAACAAAAGTTATAGTCTCTATCATCCAGTGATGGTACACTGATAAAACCTCTGGGCACAGATGAACAAGAAACACACATATAACTCTGAAAATAATAAAACTATTAAATTGCAGAGTACTTGAATAACTCGAAAGTACAGAAGTTGCACATATTTGATGTCAACTGTTCATTCAGTTCCTGCTCCCAATTAAGAACCCCAATTAGAACTGGTTTGATTCAATCTCTGCTCCAAATTAAGAGCCGCAACTTCCCAAGTACTGGTTTGATTCCATCCCAACTCCGAAGAACGACCCCAAGAATCCAAAGAACGTGCTTTAACCTGGAAACGTGCTCCAACCTGGATAGAATTATTGTCGTCGTCCCCAACCCCAAGAACGGCGTTGGGCACGATGAACTGGAAGCAGCCTTCAGGGTTGGGCAACCCATCGGTGAGGTCCGTGCACACCACATCGAACACGGACGACTGGTAGTGGCTATGGCTACGGCATGAGCTCCCGTCGCCGCCGCCGTCGTTGCACGAGAAGACCAGCTCGCATTGCGTCGTCGGCAGCTGTTGAGCACCGTTGGCAGCGGCGGAGGATGCGTGAGGATGGATGATGCAGAGCATGGAGATGGCGCGGCCAAGCCGTTCCTGCGTCACGTTCAGCAGGAACAGCCGGCAGTTCGCGGCCGCGTGGTCCCATTGCGAGGAGGAGGAAGTTGAAGCCGTCGTGGAGGCGGATGCTGAACGCCTCCCAAGCTCTGACCTTCTTGGTGGTGCACGGCCAGCTGTGTGCGCCGGCGAAGTGGTCCATGAGATCGGCCGTGAAGCCGGTGAATCCGCACGACTTTCCGGGGCAGTGGCACGGCGCGTGCTGGCACACCTGGCGGTGGCTTTCCTTGCGGTGGTAGGGAGGCGTAGCGTCGCAGCCGTGAGCCGCGTACAGGCAGGGAACGCGGATGCAGTTCAGGAGGTGCTCCATGGCGTGGCACCGGCGGTAGCGGCCGCGCGTGGGGACGCCGCAGACATGGCACTTGCCGTTCCCGGTGGCCTCCAGCTTGTCGCGGCAGGAAGAACACACCACGTGCCCCAGCTCGCACTGCGTTTTCCGGTGAACTTGTTTCACGAAATACTCGAATCCAACATGAATGAAAAACTGAAAGGTGGGCGGGTACTACTACCTGGAAGATGGGTGGACTGAGCGCGAGGAAGCACACGCCGCAGTCCAGGGCGTCGGCATCGCACACCGTCACGTTCGCCACTGCGGTTGTCGTCTGTTCATGCGAGCCTTCTTCATGTTGGTGAACGCTGTCGTCGCTGCCCAAATCCTCGACGTCTTCGTCCTCCATGAACTCCTCGTCGTCGTCCGCATACACGTACACTTCGTCCTCATCAGACTCAGAGTAAGAAGGTTCCCAATCCAGTGACGACATGGCTGCAGCTCTCTGGAATCTACTCTCTGAATCGGACGATAAAACTAGCGGGATTTAAATTAGAGTCCCCAGTGGGCAGTGGCGATGTCTAGCGATTGCTCGCCTAGGCCATTATTGATTCTTTTGCAAAGTGACCCTCACACATTCAAGTAGCGCATAGTACTGGTGTACTAGTTAGATGGAATTACTCCATCTTATAGTATGCGTGCCAAGTGTCAAGTTTATGAAGGACATTATTGATTCTTTTGCAAAGTGACCCTCCCACACATTCAAGTAGCGCATAGTACTGGTGTACTAGTTAGATGGAATTACTCCATCATATAGTATGTGTGCCAAGTGCCAAGTTCATAAAGGGCATTATTGATTCTTTTGCAAAGTGACCCTTCACACATTCAAGTAGCCCATGCACTACAGGAAAACTGGGAGTTACCAAGTGCCAGATATCGGGCACTCGGCAACAAATTTAGTTGCCGAGTGTCACACTCGGCAAAAAAAAAACACTCGACAACTAATTAAATGCCGAGTGCCTAGTACTCAGCAAAAAAAAACACTCGGCAACTTAATTAAGTTGCCGAGTGCCACCCTAGGCACTCAGCAACTTGAATTAAGTTGACGAGTGCCAACCCTCGGCACTCGGCAACTTAATTATTTTTTTTTGTTTTTTGGCTCCCAATTTTTTGTGTGTGTTTATTGAACTATTGTAAACAACATGTTCAAATTTGGAAGCTTTTTATTGTTTTTTGGTATTTTTCCTTAGTTTATTTTGTTTTTTTTTCAATTTTCCCGTTGATTCTTCGTTTGAACTGCAGGTGCATGAAATAATAGATTTCTTTCATTCTAAAAATGTTATCCTTGTTTGTTAGTGTAAATGATGGCTAAATCCATGGCATGTCTCGAAAGTTCGATCAACGTGCTCACGGGGCAACGTCGTCAACTTCGGTGCTTGTAGTTTTATAATTATATAAAATGCAAACAAATTCCGAAAATCACGAAACTTGGGCACGTTTCATGATCTCATGTGCGTATGTTGTGGTAAAAAATTGAAAAAGTTTCGAGCACGTCGTCACATACGGAGGCCAAAACGGCCCGCCCAACTCCCTACCCGCGCGCGCATGGGCTAAAAGTGGCCTAGTAGCCTCGGCGTTTCATCAGCCGTTGGATTTAGGGTAGCTCGATCGGACAGCTGCGCGCGCGATTCGCGGGATCAAAACCAGCCCCCCGAAACCCTAACTTCATTTCCCCCCTCCCCTCCCTCTGTCTTCCACCAGCGGCGGCCCGACGCGGCCCCTCCCCTCCCCCGACGCGGCCGCAAGCGAGGGAGCGACGCGGCCCCTCCCTACCCCCGACGCGGCGTCCGCGCGGCCACCGAGGGCTCAGCGCGGCCTCCGACGCAGCGGCCGGCCCCAGCCCCTCCCCTCCCCTGACGCGGCGGCTCCTCTCCCTCTGCTCTTCCCCTCGCGGCGGTGCTCTTCCCCGCGCGGCGCGACGGAGCAGCGGGGCCGCGGCGGCGCTACGGCGTGGGGCGGCGCCTTGCCTAGGTCTGAGCCTCGGTCTGGGCCTAGATTTGGGCCTGAGTCTTTTTTTTTGTTTTTTACCTGTTTAGTTACCGAGTGCCAGCATCCAGGCACTCGTCAACTAATTATTAAAAAAAATGAGTTTCCAGTTGCCAAATTTTTTTTGCCAAGTGATTACCTGGCACTCGACAAAAAAAATAACACTCGGCAAATTAGTTGCCGAGTGTGGCACTCGGTAACTAATTTGCCGAGTGCAAAAGGCTAGTTGTCGAATGCCTCCAGCACTCGGCAACTCCGCGGTTTTCTGTAGTGATAGTACTGGTGTACTAGTTGATTCAGAGATGGAATGGAAAAGATTCCATTCATCCACTCGATGGATGGTCAGTCCAGAGGCGCGAATTGCAATAATGGTCGTCCGCGTGAAAGCAGTGTTTTGGCTAAAAAAAGCATGCACTATCCTCCGCATCCATCAACACATCAAGAAAAATTACCTATTCGCCAAAAAAAGTAATAGAAATTTGGCCAAATAATCTTTGAGTCTTTGACCAACCAATGAAAGGTGTATATTTATGGAACCTTACAACAGACACTCACCTGCTCGCAGGAAATGTCATATCGGAACCCGGAAGTCGAAGAGGCGGAGCAGAAGAGGAGGCCTAGACACTCACATTGCCATCGCTAGTTTTATCGTCCGATTCAGAGAGAGCTGCAGCCATGTCGTCACTGGATTGGGAACCTTCTTACTCTGAGTCTGAGGACGAAGTGTATGTGTATGCGGATGACGACGAGGAATTCATGGAGGAGGACGACGTCGAGGATTTGGGCAGCGACGAACAGGCGGCGGCAGACGTGAGTGTTAGGCAGACCAGAACCGCAGTGGCGAACGTGACGGTGTGCGATGCCGACGCCCTGGAGTGCGGCGTGTGCTTCCTCGCGCTCAGGCCTCCCATCTTCCAGGTAACCATTACCCGCCCACCTTTCAGTTTTTCGTTCATGTTCAGCTTCGATTCGGATCGAGAAGTTCGCCGGAAAACGCAGTGCGAGGTGGGGCATGTGGTCTGCTCTTCCTGTCGCGACCAGCTGGAGGCCACCGGAACGGCGTGTGCCATGTCTGCGGCGTCGCCACGCGCGGCGGCTACCGCCGGTGCCACGCCATGGAGCACCTCCTGGACTGCATCCTCGTCCCCTGCCCGTACGCGGCTCAGGGCTGCAAAGCAAAGCCTCCATACCATGGCCAAGAAAGCCACTGCCAGGTGTGCCCGCACGCTCCGTGCCACTGTCCCGGCGAGTCGTGCGGATTCACCGGCTTCACGGCCGAGCTTCTGGACAACTTCGCCCGCGCACACAGCTGGCCGTGCACCACCAAGAAGGTCCGCGCTGGGGAGGCGTTCAGCATCCGCCTCCATGACGGCTTCAACTTCCTCCTCCTCGCCGACCACGCGGCCATCAACAATGGTGGTGACCAACCGCCGGCCGCGAACTGCAGCAGCCTCCCTTGCCGGCTATTCCAGCTGAACGTGACGCAGGAACGGCTTGGCCGTGCCATTTCCGTGCTCTGCATCCATCGTCATGCATCCTCCGCCGCTGCCAACGGTGCTGAACAGCTGCCGGCGGCGCAATGCGAGCTGGTCTTCTCGCGCTACGTCGGCGGCGACGGGAGCTCGTGCCGTAGCCGTAGCCATAGCCACTACCAGTCGTCGGTGTTCGATGTCGTGTGCACGGACCTCACCGATGGGTTGCCCAACCCTGAAGGCTGCTTCCAGTTCATCGTGCCCAACGCCGTTCTTGGGGGTTGAGACGATATGGATTCTATCCAGGTTGAAGTACGTATCCAGGCTAAAGCAGGTTCTTGGGGTTCTTGGCATTGAATCGAACCGCTTGCTGTGTCGCGCCACGCCAATGCAAGGATTGATCTTGTAAACCTGGACAACTTTGGAGGACACCAACCAAATGAACGCCAGATCGAACTTGATGTCAAATATGTGCAACTTTTGTACTTTCGTTATTCAAGTACTTTGTGATGGTCCTCCATAATTTTATACGTGAGCATGCTAGTGACGATGTGGACTTTGCTAAATTTGATCTAGATCCGAACTTTGTGCCAACTATCCCAGAAAAGTACAACAAGTTTGAAGTGTCTCGCCATGCCTCTGATACATCTACTTTTGAAGCAAGCTTTATGACTATGGACACATTTCGTGATAGTTTGGCTACGTCTGGTACATTCGCTTGGAATTAATGTAATCATTTTTGGAAACTATGGACTTTGTATCTCAGATTAATTGATTAGACTTGTAATCATTTGGGGGAAAACTATGGACTTGTAAGTCGGATTAATGTAATCGCTTAGAATTATTATTTAAGATTATCTCGTAAGTTGATGAAACTTTTATTATTTGTTTGTATGACACATCAATGAAGTACACGCATGTCAACCAAGGGTAAACTGGACAAACCACATTGAAAACAGAGAGTAGCATTCTAGCCAAACACCACGAACAGACAGCTCCAACTCCACTCAAACCTAGCTCCAGCTGGATTTCTGGAGTGGAACTGCTCTGAATGAAGTTGGAGTCATGCCAAACAGGACCTTACTTTAACTTTACCTGGCATAGAGCACTCTAGTTCTAGCGTGGAATTAGAGTAATATTAGTTAGGATAGACATGGTGTATAAGGTAGTTTTTATTTAAGTTTATGCTTGATCCCATGGATAGTTTTAGTAACCACAAATGTGACACCTCTCTTATATCTTTGTTCACATTTACGTTCTCATAGAGCTTTTGGTAGTTGTCCCTCCACTAGACTTCGTCACATCTCCCTCTGGGTTTTGTATGCCTGCCTTCTGTGCCCGCCTTAAGATCCGCCTCTACCGAATGTGAGTTGAAGGTGTTGTAGCTGCAGCTTGCAGTGGTCGTCGTAGCCACCAAAACCGCCAAAGCCGCCATCATGTCCCCCTCTCCTTCCTCGACCATGACCATGAGGGGCAAAGTGCCCTCGATCCTGTCCTCCCCGACCTCTAATTCCGGGGTTGTAGCCCGAGTTGAAGCCAGGTTTGTAGGACTATGGCCTTCCTCTTCCTTGCACTGATTAGGACTAGAGCTCCATCACCAATCGTCAGCACCATAGCTCTCAGTGCTCCGTAGGTGCAATCCATGTCGACACCTAAAATTGTGGATCAACGATCAATTGTTGTCCCTTCCAAAAAAGACATTTGTGCGCTTGCCGAGTCGACGGAGCCACGACCGGTGACAACGCCCTGTTTCTCGGATAATGTGTGTACCGAGTTAGTGAGGTTGCAATTGGTGAGGACACCCGATGCTTCAGATCAGTGGCCACATCTGCACTTTTAAAAAAATGTAAATTTCTCGAATGTTGTCTCGTCGACGCTGAGGAGGGTTTACACGCCGACCACGATAGGGTGTGGACTCCGACTAGTTTCCTTTTTGAACTCAAGGATTTCAATTGGATCTCTTTGTCCAACGCATCACCTAGAGTCCTTGATGGAGAGACTCCTGGTGGTGGTAAAGAACCCTGCCATGGTTTCGGTCCCATTAAGCTGACGATTCACCATTGTTCATACAATCTTCCCAACTTTGCGGCACTCCTTAGAAGGACTTTTACTTGAATCCATTACCTGTTTCGCCTGGAACAACTCGTGGAAGGTGAAACCGACATCTCTTTCTTTGTTGATAAATTCTGGCATGGACAACTCATCTTCATCTTCTTCCTCCTCACTTGTTTGAGCCTAGAACTTGAACTTGAAACCTCCAAAAATGACCACGCGGACTTCAGGAAAATGCCCTTCTTTGAAAAACACAATTAACAAAGGTGGTCATTCTAAGAGTATGTCTCTAAATCAATTTTTAGAGACGGACACCATAAGTTGTCGTCTCTAAAAATATTGTTATCCAAACATGATTCATCAATTTTTCTTCTTAACTCACATCAAGACAAACATTACATCAAAAAATGTAGGCCTTAATGCAATCTATAACTTTGTAGTTGGGAAGTTTTCTATTTAAAATGGTTTATAGTCCCAAAATATAGTTTTAAGCTCAAATTTTTTAAAATTTAAAATTTTCAAATAACCTCAGATGTTATATGAAACTTTTAATTTCTAAGACAATCTATAACTTTATAGTTAAAACTTTTTATATTTTAAGTCGATCCCAAATGTGTTTTAATTTCATAAATTTTGAAATTCAAAATTTGAATTTTTAAATGACCATGAATGTTTATATAGTTAATACCAAAGTTATAAGGGATGACTTGATCTACATGTTTGATGTTTATATAATTTTTTTATTTGGAATTTTTTTAGTATCTCAAATATTTGTTTTTAATTAATATATTTTGAGATTCATAATTTTTTATTTTTTCGACGATGGATACACATCTTATTCCAAAAGTTGTAGTGTTTGACAAGATTTAAAACTTTCTAGTTTAAGTTCTTCTCATTTGAGTTTATTTAGTAGCAAAAGTATTCAATATTAATATTATAAAATGTTGATGTAAAAGGATTGCATTTTATATATATAGTCACTGACAAAAAAAAATTCATGGAGAGGAGACCATGCATGGCTAGCTTTACCAGCTCCCCCTTGCATTGCATGCATAGTTCCGGTAACATACACTACTACATAAATGATTTTGCATAGCACTTGGCTTTTATTAACCGTGGCGGTTAAACACCTAAACCGCCACGGTTAATAGGTGGCCGGAAAGCCCACCGGCTGGGGGGGCACAACCGCCACGGTTATTGTTAAGATAACCACCACGATTAAGTCTGTAGTATAAATACAGCAGCCCCCTCTCTTCTTCCCCGCGGATCCTTCTTCATTTTTTATGGTTTTGAGCTCAAAACCATCAAATTGACCATTTTTTGAGGGGGAGGTTTTGCCCTTGGATTGGGTGAAGTGTGGCACCGCAAAAGGTTGACTTCTACTCTCCAAGTCGTGATTTTCTCTTTTTTGATGATTTTGGTGCTTTTCCCTAATCTAGATCTAGATCCAATGGAGAGGAGAGAGAATAGGAGATCTCTAGAGGCTACACACATGTTGGAGAGGTTTTTCCCTTGGATTTGGTGAAGGGTGGCACCGCAAGATGTTGACTTTACTCTCTAACAGTCGATTTGCTCTCTTTTGGATGATTTTTGTGCTTTTTCAACTAGATCTAGAGAGGGAGAAAGACTATTAGATCTATAGAGCTACACACATGCATGGTAAGCTAATTTGAGTTTTTTGTGCATTTGAAAGGTTATGGAGCACAGGGATAAGTGGATGTACAAGACATCGAGGATGGATCTGAGATTCCTAGAAAATGTGAGGAAGAAGTTCATGCCCGTTGCGTAGAAGCATCGCCTCAGTCTGGATTGGGAGTTCATGGTTTGTCCATGCAATGATTTTGCATAATGAACTTGTATATATAATGAACTTGTTGTAACTTTGTGATATATATCGGTTCTCTTGAAAGAAGACAACACATTAATGTAATATGTTTGTTTAATCCATGTTATATATTATGTACTCTTATATAATTTGTGCTCTTATATAATATGTGCTTGAATTTGAGAAATGTTTTGAAATCATATTTAAAATTATAAAAAACATTTTTTTTTGTTTTTTGAAAAATATTAACCGTGACGGTTGCTATAAGAAACCGCCATGGTTAATCCGTGGCGGTTGACCCTACATAACCGCCACGGTGGCGGTTGGCCTAGAAAACCCGCCACGGTTAATGCTCCGATTAACCGTGACCATTGATACGTGACGGTTGGAAAAACCGTCACGGTTAATCATTTCTGCAGTAGTGATATGCATTGGTAATGAAACAATGAATTCGTCTTAAGCAATGCAGCTGTGATTGCTGTGTGTGTGGTGATTTGCATATGTACGACGTACTGCTGTCCATATTTTGCAATTAAAAAAAGTTTGAAATGTGAATGTTTTGAATGTGCAAGTATATATAGCTGCTAATAAAATCAAAATCTGAAGTTTGAGATAGCAAAGTTTAAAATCTTAAAACATAAAGTTCGAAATGTGCTAGTTTAAAAGTTTCTGAGTTATAAAAATAACGCAGTGAATCAATTACGGGTAAAAAAAGCAATACCGGCCTGAAGGCTGGTTAAAAATAATACCGGCAAAAGCAGTGTTGCATCAACGCCATATTGAGCCGATGGCTTTTTGTGATGTGTGTGGTGCAGATAGTGAATCAATTAAGCATGTCCTCACTGACTGCACAATAGCTAAAATGTTTTGGCATGATATCAAGCTGATTACGGGTACTAAATTACCGACTTTGCATGCATCCTGGGTCTTGGGCGTTTGATATTCTCTGTCCGAAGGTCTGCTCAGCAAGGATACATAGGTAGAAAAACTATTTTTACTGGTACCCCCAAAACACAATACAACCAGTTTCAGTTATCAGCCGCCTCTACAGAAAAAACGACTCCGAACGGTTCTGAACCGCATGTAGAAATCGATTTCTACACCATCTGTAGAAATGTGTCATTTCTACAGGCAGTTCCTTAAGACAACTGTTTGTAGAAATCGAAGACAACCGCATGTAGAAATCGATTTCTACAGGCGGTTCGTTAAGACAACCGCCACTAGAAATCGACCTCGGATTTTTTCCACTGATTTTTTTTATTTTTGTAAACGACTTCGGATGGAAAAACTTTCTACATAAAAGTTGTAGATCTCGAAAAGTTATGAAACTTTGTAGTTCGCAACTTTTTCATTTGAAATCATCTTATCATCGAAAAATACGTTTGAATGTGTCAAATTTGAAATTCAAATTTTTGTAAACGACCTCAGATGAAAAAACTTGCTACATGAAAGTTGTAGATCTCGAAAAGTTATGAAACTTTGTAGTTCACAACCTTTTCATTTGAATTCATTTAGTGGCTCAAACAATCAATTTACACTTGGTTTAGTATAGAATATGAGAAAGTACTACGGAATGTGAACACAAGTAACAGATGGTGGAGTGGTAGAAGAGAGATCGCACGAGGCCGAGGTCGAGGGTTCGAATCTCCCCGGAGCGCGTTCGTGATTTTACGCGAGAAACAACACGACTTGCGACTTGAAATGGAGACGGACGGGCAGGTTCGACGGGCAGGTTCCTAGTGGCCTCTCCCAAAAATTTAAATCTTTTTTTTTCTATTTTTAACACGCGTTTTTGTATTTTCAAAACGCGATTTCGGACAGTCATTTCTATAGGCGGTTCGTTAAGACAACCGCTTGTAGAAATCGGTCCGGAAAAAACAGCCAGTAGAATGGCCCCAGCGCTGATGGTTCGGAAAAACGCCTGTAAAAATGACTTCCGAACCGCACACTCTTTGTACTAGTGATAGGTGCCTACTAATCATTGGTATGTATTCGCTATGGTCACAGAGAAATAAACGCCGCCATGGGGAGTCTCAGGCTCCAATCAGGGCTGCTGTACAATGGACTGTGGACTTGGCGCATGATCTATGGCGGATTTCTGAGGAAATGAAGCCAATGAAATGCAGTCTTGGGCGGCAGAGGTGGCATCCGCCACCTAAAGGCTGGTTAAAATGCAATGTAGATGCTGCTTTCAGTTTACAGGATGGTCAGGGAGCATCCGGAGCTGTCTTAAGAAACTCAGCTGGGGTTTTTGAAGGGGGCCGGGCCCAATGGTACCCCCATGGGTTAGATGCTTTGATGATGGAAGCTCTAGCGTGCAGGGATGACATTCAGTTAGCAAGGTTGAAGGGTGCCTCAAATCTGCAAGTGGAAACTGATTGTGAGATGCTGGCCAAACTGTGGGCAAAGGGTACCTTCAAGCGATCTCATGTTGCGCCGATTCTTAGCGAGATTCAGTACAAGTTTTGTTAACTTCTCTTTGATGTATGCTCCCAGATCATGTAATCGAGTAGCACAGTTGTTAGCTAAGCAAGTTTCGAGTGACGTCAGGTTGGGAGAGTGGCAAATGGCCCCAACATGCATCGATCACCTGATGGCTGAAGACTGTAATCCTGAGACTCATTGACAAATGAATGAAGTCTGAATCGCAATAAAAAAGAGTTGTAAAAATAATGTTTTTAAACCTTGAAGTTACAAATTTTTTAAATTGTGCTAGTATATAAATTAATTAAACTCCATAAACACGGGAAACTGGTTGCGCGTCGTGGCACTCCGAGTCCGACAATCCGGGCGGGGCCTAATTCAACACGGGAAACCTCCTACAAAATCTATAAATATTTGCAACGCCCTCCCGCCCGGCGGCGGCTGGACTAGTTGGATACCTTAATTACGTACCTACATTTACCTAGCTAGGGTTTTAGTTAATTAATCTTATTAGTTTGGATTGGATTGGGAAAGGAGGAGATCGATCGATCGAGCAGCCGCCACGGTACGGTACGGTGCAGATCGACAGAAGCTCGATCATGGGCGACGTGAGGGGACTCGTCCGGCCAAGAAGGTCTTGGGCGGTACCGGTGATGCTGCAGCAGCGAGGGGAGTCGTCCTCGGTCACCAGGAAGCGGCCTCGTCCGTCGGCGCCGCTGCCGCTGCCGCTGACGCGTCGGGCTCGGACCCCAAGACACCGCCGCCGCCGCCGGGACGACGAGCATCAGCAAAGCGGAAGAAGCCAAGACGAACGTGAGTCGTCGTCGACACGGGTAGATGAGTCGTCGGAGTCCTCGGGTGGATCTGGATCTGGTTCTGGTGCCGACGACGACGACGATGTCGTCCTCCTGGCCCGAAGAGTACTGCAGGAACTACAGTCGCCAGCGGAGGAGGAGGGCAGAGACAGCGACGATGACGACGACGACGACAGGCCTATACCCATCACTGCGACGGCGCCGCCCGCACCCCGACAACCACCGTCGCCGTCGTTCTTTATCTTTGATGATGACATCACCTCGTCGGTGATCAAGAACGTGACGGTGGACAACTCCTCAGCCTTGGACTGCACCATCTGCTACCACCCACTCAAGTCCCCGATCTTCCAGTGCACGGCCGGCCACGTGGTGTGCTCGCCGTGCCACGACAAGCTGGAGGAGCAGGCGGCGACGGACCGCTGCCACATCTGCCGCGTCCCGACCCCGGCGGCTACTCCCGGTGCAACGCCATGGAGAAGGTGCTGGACTCGATCCGCGTCCCGTGCCCCAACGCTGCGTACGGCTGCGCCGAGACGCGCCTGGCGTACCACGACCGCGACGCCCACGCCCAGACGTGCGCGCACCGGCCGTGCCACTGCCCTGCCGACAGCTGCGGCTTCGTCGGCAACGTCCAGACGACGCTGCTCCAGCACTTCGCCGCCGTCCATGGCTGGCCATGCACCGCCGGAGGTACCGTCGGGGCCAGTGGCGACATCGATGTCTGCCTTCGCAATGGCATCAACGTAGTCACCGCCACGACGGAGGAGGGGCAGTACACGCTGGTGCTCAATGTGGCGCAGGCGGCGGCGCCGGTTTGCAATGCGATCACCGCGTTCTGTATCCACCCTAGCCGCACCGGCACCGTCAGAGTCGGGCTCTCTTACTACCGGCGGTGGCGCCGCCACAACTCCGGCGGCGCCGGCGGCATGTTCTCCAGGTACCTGCAGTCGTCGCAGCTCGAGGTCGTGTGCACGGACCTCTCCGATGGGATGCCTGCTCCCAGCAGCTGCTTCCCGTTGCTCGTGCCCAGGTGGCGGTCTGCCGCACCTGCTGGAGGCGAAGAGGGCGACGACGATGATATCAGCATCACGGTCAACTACGTCCGCGGTGGTGGCGATTTCTTGTAGTACTAAAATTTGTCAAACTTTTTTTTTTCATCTACAGATCACACGCAGCGCTTTCTCTGTGCGCAGAAATAATTATATAATGGATTACTGTAGAACACCATTATGTTTGAATTCATACTCGGTTTTCACTGGTAAAATGAAGATTTGTAACAATACCGCCTCATTTCTGCAAAAGGTCCTATATATCTATATGATTTTTGTCCCTGCAAACGGCCCTGTGTCTATATGAATTTTCTTCCTATTTTTAGCTATGGACGGCGATCTAGAGCCTTGAGATAGATGTTATTATACATAAATGACCAACGTGAACTACCTGTATGGATAGGCAGAACTGATAACCGATCAAAAAAATAAATTTGGTCACAAATCACAATAGTTTCGATTGTCTTAGTTGGCACCAATTAATATCCAGTCTGAGTTGGCACCAATTAATAATAAGCGAAAGTGAATATGATTGAAGGGTTTCAAGATATATATATTGCCGGTCGGTTGTGGAGGAATCCTGTCGGCCTCGTGGACGGAGCGGAGCGGCGAAGTGGAAAAAGGCGGACGGTGTCGGCGGCGACTCCCGGCCGGATTCCGACGAGGTAAGCTTCTTCCTGATCCTTAAAACTAGGAGATAAGTTCCGGGGGTGCTGCTGCGTCGGTTGACCGGTCAGTTTTCTCCTGTTCTTCCTCTCCGTTCGTTCTCTCGTCGTTTTTTGGTGGTCGGGCTCGGCCATGGTGGCTGGGGTAGTTGTTTGTTCGATCTGTGGTCAGCGGATGGAGAATCCTGATATGTTCGATGGAACTCTGAGTTGTTTGGCGTGTGGGATGCTTGTTCCGGGGAGGGATGAGTTGATCCGCCGCCAGACCAACATGCTGGCCAGGTCAGCCGGATTCGCCATTGACGCAGGGGAGACAAGGAGCTCAGCGGATAATGTTCAATTGGATGCAATCGGATCCGGTTGGGGCAAATTGGCAATCAAATCTGATAAATCTCCATTTGGCGACCTTGCTGACAAGGATTGGCCTGATCTCGGGATCAGAAGAAGACTGCGGCATCAGCAAATCGCAATGGTGATCGGGGAGTTTCCAGAAACCTGAATAAACATGTTTCTTCATGGGAGATCAAACAAATACAAAGACAACGGGAGAAATGGGGATGTGAAATCAAACATAATCTATTCCAACACATTGATTCACAATTCAGTACAGATATCAACGAGCTAGATGAATCTAGTCGTAAATTGGAGGCTGCCATTGTTAAGGTGAGCCAAGTTGAATGGGGCAGTGCCAAGAGGGCTTTGAACAGACAGAAAGGGGGGGGGAGCGACCTTTTCGATACTGGGCCAAAAGTACAGTTGGGCCTGTCTCATGCAAGTATCCATACACTCTTGGAAACCGCTCGGGCCCGATTGGATATGGATTGACAAGGCCACCATGTTACAAGGGGAGTGCTTCCCAGCGTCAAAGACAGACATCTTTAGGTTTGGCCATCTAGCTCGTCGCATCCGGCGGCTCAAACCCCCATCTCCACTTCTCAAATCCTTCTCTGAGGTGGTGAAAGGAGGAGAAATGGCTAGGAGAGAGCCAGATAGGCGCCAATGGAAACGGCGTCAAGAGGACTGGATGGAGGAGGACGACCTACCGGGCGAGGGGAGTTACCAGGGTCAAGATCTGCGGCAAAAACTGCAACGTGGTTTTGATGGAGAAGGTAATTCTAATGCTCATAGGGGAGGGTATAATTCTGAGAGAAGGGGCTTTGGTGGAAGAGATTTTGGTCATGGAGACCAGGGGTATACAGGAGGTGATTTTGGACCTGCGGGTAGAGGCTTCGGTAGAGGACAGACCAACACTAGAGATTTGGAAAAGGGGAAGAGGGTGTTTGGGGATGAAGCAGGTATAGGGCAATCAGGTCCAAGGGGAGGCTCGGAGCAAAGAGCACAGGGATCTCAAGGGGGATGGAGGGGTAAAGATTACCAGTGTGATAGAAATTTTCCTCTAATTGAACCCAAGCCTGCTGAAATCAAGTGCTTTCGATGCTTGGAGTCAGGTCATCACCAGTCGGATTGTACCAAGGATCCAGTTTGCTATAAGTGCAAAGAGATAGGACATGTGGCTGCTGAATGTGGGGAAAGGCACAAAGTCAAATTATTTGGCTTTGGAATTCCTAGCCATGGCTTTTACTCTATGGACATCCCTGCACCACAAGTCAAGCAGAGTCAGGCAGTGGGTATTGTCTCGATCTATGAAGGAGAAGCGAGTGAGGAAAAACTGAATGAGGAGCTAAAGTTAGTAGTCAATGAGAAGTGGGATTTTCAAGCTAGAAAGATGAGCCATAATGAGTATATGGTGGTCTTCCCAGACAAGGGGTCTTTGGAGACTTTCTCAAGACCTGTTGGACTAGAACTGACGATCTATAAGTTGAAAATTAAAATATCCAAGTCTACAAGGAACCCAGATACATCCTCGATGTTAAAAACATGTTGGGTAAGGATTAGCAATGTGCCATCTGTTGCTAGGGAGGTTGCGGCAGTAAAGGCTATAGCTTCTTTGGTGGGCCAACCTTTGGTGGTTGATGAATTGAGCCTGGTCAGGGATGAACCAATAAGGGTTAAAATTAATTGCAGGGACCCAGGATCTTTGAGATGCACAATTGAGGTTTTCTTCAATCAAGTGGGACATGATATCAAATTCATAGCTGAAGGAAGTTTTGGGAGTATTAATGAATATAAGGGAGGACCTTCTGGGGGAGGTGGCAAGGATGACAATTCTGACAAAAAGGGACCAAGAAATCAAGATGGTCATCAAGGGAAGAGGAAGAGTAACAAGTTTGATAGGATGGATAAATTTGAAAGAGAACATGACTCCAGTCATGGGGAAAGTCAAGAAGTCATGGAGGAAGATGCTATAATGGGAGATCTAATGAAGGACAGTGGTCAGGAAAGGTGTGTTCCTATAGCTGCTTTTCACCCTGATACTGGATTGATTCAGTTGGTGGACTGTAATGAGCAGGAATTGAGGATTCTGAGTCTTTCGGTTGGGTTACCTCAAGGTGAGATAATGCCAAAGGAAGGACTGCATGCACCAGGAGGGTGGAAGGGTGTCTGTTAACCAAGAAGGAGAGGAAAACATAATGATGCAGATTCCAGATAATATGATGGTGGTGCATGGAAAGGATGGGGCATATTTAATGGAAAAGGATAAATGGCCAAAGCTTTCCTTCTCCAATGATGATATGATGATGGATCATGAATCTGATATAGAATGCATCACACAAAAAGATCTTTCTCAGGGGGAGTTAATGGATAACACTCCTTCTGAGGAGCCCCAGGGGGTCTGCCAGATGAGGAGGAGTTAATGGAATGTGTTAACAAGGGGGGAACTGAATGTGGCATGGCTGATATGACTTTCTGGAGAAAGTTTCCAGTGAAGCCTTGGTCACAGAAGCAGAGGGGATTGGTAACGTTTCTTCTCAAAGTCTGGAGGAACTGGGGGAGGAGTCTACTCAACTAGACTGGTTCAGCTCGGGGAGGAAGAAAAAAGGCAAAAAGAAGGAAGAAGGAAAGGTTGTTATTATCACAAGAGCTAGTAGCAGAATCACAAAAGATGGGAGATCAATACTAGAGAAGGCTACTCAGCATGCTACCTACAAGAATGGTATCTCTAAAGGTAAAACATCTACTAATCCATTTCTTGTTCTAAATAACCTTGATAATGAATACATGTATGATGTTACTGCTAAGCTTGATTTGGATATAGTGAACATTGACACTCAAATAGACTTGTTTAGAGCAGAAGAAAAAGTGAGAGCTGATTTGGCTGAAGCCAACTACAAGGAGTACTTGGCTGAAGCAAATAAGAAGATTGCTCCTCAGGGAGAGGAGGAGTAGAAAAGAGGGCGACCCAAGCCTCAGGGAGAGGAGGAGTTACAGGAATATGATCTTTGTACTTTTGACAACTCAACAAGGGGTGTTGAGTTGGTACAAGATCAAATGAGCCCAGATATTCAGCCCAAGAAAAGAGGGCGACCCAAGAAAATTAAATGAGGTTTCTTTTTTGGAATGTTAGGGGGTTGGGTAAGGGGAGTAGAAAACAACAGGTTAAGAATTTTATTGAAGAACATAAGTTGGATGTCGTGGGTCTTCAAGAAACCATTAAGGAGGAGTTTTCTGATTTAGAGTTGAGGGAAATCTCTGGGAACAAAGACTTCTCTTGGAAATGGTCTGCTGCTAAGGGGAGATCTGGGGGGATCTTGATGGGTGTTAACCTTTCCAGTTTAGAGATGGAAGACTTCTGTATAAAGGACTTTTGTATTTGCATGACAATTAGGGATAGGAGATCAAACTTCAGGTGGTGTATGGTGACTGTTTATGGGCCAGCTAATCATGTTTCCTCAGATGTTTTTTTGGAAGAGTTAGATGTTGTGTGTAAACAGTCTGCTTTACCAGTTTTGATTGGTGGTGACTTCAATCTGATTAGAGAGGACTCTGACAAAAACTCTGATAATATCAATCATCAGTTAATGGAGATGTTCAATGATTTCATTGGGGACAATAATTTCAGAGAATTGAAGAGATCTGGACAGAAATTCACATGGTCCAACAAGCAAGTGAAACCAATCATGGTAAATTTAGATAGGGTCCTTTTTTCCTTGGGATGGGAAGAGAGGTTCCCCTTATCTATTTCTTGGTGTTTGACAAGGGTGGGTTCAGACCATTCCCCCATTATGGTTGATAATGGAGAAGGTTCACCGGCAAGGCCGAGATACTTTTATTTTGAACAACAATGGCTCTTATCACATGATTGTTGGGGATTGGTAGTGGACTATTGGAAAACAACTGAGGCAAGGTGCCCTGAATCTTGCTATTCTTTGAATAGTTGGCATGGATGCACAGTTTTTTTGAGGACTAAATTGAAAGGGTGGAACATTAGAAGAATGGGAGAGCAGAAGAAGGAAAAAAGAGATATGCTTAGGAAACTGTCTGATATTGACAACATGGCTGAAAATAGAGAGTTGAGACCGGAGGAACGGTCACATAGATATCAATTGGAAAGACAATTGGAGAAATTATATATGGAGGAAGAAATATATTGGAAACGAAGAAGGAAAAACTCCATTGTCAATCTGGAAACAGACCAAGGGGTGGTTGATAATCAACAGGACATCATGGATCATGTTGTCTAGTACTATAAAGGTTTGTTTGGATCTATAGAATCAAGATTGATTCATTTAGGAGCACAGTTTTGGGAGGATAGCAGAAAGGTTAAACATGAAGACAAAGAGGGGTTGGTCAGAATGTTTAGCCAAGAGGAAGTCAGAAAGGCAATGTTTGACATGAAGAAGGATTCTGCACCTGGCCCTAATGGTTTTGGTGTTAGTTTCTTCCAGTCCTTCTGGGATCTCATTAAAGACAAATTTTATTCCATGTTCGAGGATTTCCATAAGGAGGTTTTGGATATCAAAAGACTCAACTATGGGTGATTACCCTGGTTCCAAATATCAAAGATGCAAATAATATTAAGCAATATAGACCTATTTGCTTATTGAATGTGGATTTCAAGGGATTTACTAAGGTCTTGACTGAGAGGATAACCCCTGTGGCCAGGAAAGTGATTGGAGAAAACCAAATTGGTTTCATTAAAGGGAGAAATATTCTGGAAGGGGTGGTTATTTTACATGAAGTAATGCATTCTTTATCTAAGAGTAAAAATCAAGGGATGATCTTTAAGATAGACTTTGAGAAGGCATATGATAGAGTTAGGTGGGATTTTCTAGAGGAAGTTTTAATTGGGAAACATTTTCCTTGGCTGTGGATAAATTGGGTGATGCAAACTGTCCACGGAGGACATGTATGTATAAATGTTAATGGAACTAATGGATCATTCTTCAAAACTATGAGAGGGCTTAGGAAGGGGGATCCCCTTTCACCTTTACTGTTTAATCTTGTGGCTGATGCCCTAAGTATGCTCATGGACAAGGTTGTGGAGAAGGGCCTGATAAAAGGACTGTTAGATAACTTGGTTGAGGAAGGGATTTCTCATATCCAATATGCTGATGATACCGTTCTTATGACAGATGGTTCAGATAGCTCCATAGTTAATTTGAAGATTGTGCTATACTGTTTTGAATGGCTCTCGGGTTTGAAAATCAATTATCATAAAAGTGAGGTCATCTTCTTTGGTTTGTCACAGGTAGAAAAAGAGAAAAAAGGCAATATGATGAATTGTAAGCTGAGGGGAGCTTCCTATTAAATATTTAGGAATTCCAGTATCTGATAGGATTATTGGATCTGGAGGGATGCAGTTCATTCCAGATAAGATGAGAAAGAGATTAGATCCTTGGAAAGGAAAGTTGCGTACCTTGGGGGTTTGGGATATTCCCCTGAGACGCAGCCTGTTTGGAAGCACTATATTGGAATGGAATGAAATGATGGATACCTTACATAAGGTCCATTTGGATGAACAGAGTCAAGATGAGGTCTTCTGGACTTTAGAGAAATCTCAGAGGTTTTCTACAAAATCTCTATATAACTGTATGACTCAAGAGGGAGTTAAGGACAACTTAAATAATGTCCTATGGAAATGTAGGGTTCCATTGAAAGTAAAAGTTTTCCTGTGGCAAGCATGGCATAACAAATTGCAAACTGCCACTGCTCTTGTTAAAAAAGGCTGGCGTGGGAGCCCCAGCTGTTGTGTTTGTGGGATAGAGGAAACTGTTAATCATATTTTGTTTGAATGTTCTTTCGCCCAGTATGTGTGGTGTTGTATAAGGGATACTTTTTCTCTACAAGGTTTCCCTGTGTCGATGCAGGAGCTAGTATCTCAATGGTTGCCACGGAGGCTAGGGGTGTCTAAGAAAATAGCATTTGCTTTCTTTGCAGGGGTGGCTTGGGCTATTTGGAAGATTAGAAACAAGATGGCCATTGAGAAGAAATTCCCAGACAGCCCGGATCTTGTAATTCACATGATTGCCAATTCCATGCAGATGTGGGCCGAGCTTCAAAAGAATGAAGACATTGCAAAGATGCAGAAGATGGGCCAATGTATGGAAGACTGGATGGCCAAGGACTGCAAGCTGGGTGTTGTTTCTAATATTATGGTGATGTAGAGATAGGCTAGTTTCGATGCTCTTCCCTAAGTCTGTATCTTTTAAAAGCTTCTAAGCATCGCTAGCCCTCTAGGGGGGTTGTTTTTTGTTGCTGTTAGTTTCGAGTCTTGGAACTGGTTTACCAGCTGTAATCAACTCTGTTATTGGCTTTCTTAAAAGCCGAGTTAATCTCCTTTCAAAAAAAAATATAGATTGCAAAAAAGAGAAAAAAATATCAAATTTAAATGAAATTGGACAAATTGCAAAATTCCTGGAAAACCCCAATTGACTATAATAAAAAAAAACCCCAAGTGCCACATCTTTTATAGTGCATTGTTTTGAATTGTCATATCAAACAATCTTCTCCAATGAATACTCTTATTTTTCTTATATTTTATAGATTGGTCACATTATCAAACACTAGTATATTGTCCGTGCTAACGCCACGAGTTTAATTTAGGGATATACATGAAAACAATTAACCGATAATGGTTTTTTCATAGTATTTTGACTTATCTATTTTTGAGGATATATTCAATCAAGAAAGACTTTTTACATAAGAATACATGATAAATTTAAGTCATTAACCATGTCTTGAAGACCGTCACGGAAGTTGTGTAAACATTCATTTGCATGCTCTTTAGGATATCCGTCAAGAATTTCGTTCTCAGTGACTTTAAAGTGCCGTTTTAAAATTCGAGACTTTTTGTTTGACTGTTCGTCTTTTTTAAATTATTTGTGTATTTCTTATTTATTTTATTATTTTTATATTTTTTTGAATAATACGAACCGGTTAAATGAGAATCTAAAAGTAAAAAACGACAGTTTCAATGTGGGAATATGTGTGTATGCATTTACCTGAAGCGTGTATGTTTGTTACATCGCTCAGTAGAGTAAATCCTTCTTGTGGCGTCTCCATTTTTTTGTCCTTGAGAGCTGGTAATCATATAGATAAATTTCAGAACTTTGAGTAAGCATAAATTACCAATCCTTAAGATCTTTACTTATTCGGACATGTTTATTTATGACGAATAATAGGCAAAGATGATGAATTAGTAGGGTAGATGAGGCCTATCATTTCTACTGATTCAAGAGTTCAATAACAAATATCAAAATATTCAGAAATCAATTGACCCCAAGCCTCAGCCCAGCCACTTGCCGTGTCGAAGCACATGTCCCAGGCTATTTTTATAAACACCAACTACTTGTCATTTTGGAGCAGCCTACCCTGCATAGTCGTCTACTATTACCGATTCAACAATTTCCCCTACTTGGTTTATTGCATTTATAGTACCTCTTTCAGTCTCATTGTTTAGCTATGGCTACAGTACTATATGCAACATTAAGTACAACTAATAGCACACTTCAGTAGTGATAACATAGGAAATTTTGGACAGATTAGTACTTTGACTCCACCAAGAGAAAGAAAAGCACAAATGTCATACAAATAAACATAACAAACTCTGCTCTCTCATCTGTAATCTGTTGTAGAATAACTTGCTCTTTTTCCAAAGCTTTGCAGCCAACAATTGATACATGACCTAACCTCCACATTTCAGTTCAGAGATCCAGGAAAAGAAACTCACTCTCCTTAAATACCAATCTATAAGCTTACAGTACACTTTCTGCAAATATCCTTATTCACATGTTACAGATGTATTACTTACTAACTCACCTCAAGGAAAGTAATAAGACTGGGCTTGTCACCAACTGGTGGACTCTGATAGCGACAACATCCTACCAGCCAAACTAAACCGGTACTTACATGAGCCAGACCATCTGCAAGTTCTACAGTAACACCAAAAAGCTTATGTGCCAGAGTGAAGAGACCATCCATAACCTTGGGTGGTGCAAAAATAAGGGCGTAGTTTTTCCTGCAATGACAGTGTTCAAATAAGCTCATTTGTCAATCATTACCATGAGTTTCTTTCAGTGAGAATCATTTAATGGCATTTTAGCATATGAATTTCAAAGTATTTAGAATACATATATGCCCCGAGGACCTAGTTCTCTAAATTAAACAAACATTTAATCAAATCTCTCTTGGTTAGTTTGCTTACAATCAATAATGATTCTACTTAAATCAGGCAGGCTGATTAACTAATTTATATGTACAATGCGGGCGAAGTTCTGTACTAACAATGATCAGATTAGTAAGTGGCAACACATGCACGAGGGCAACAAATATTCCCCAGCCACAGCACAACTCTACCAGACCATCGCTTAGCTGCTGCGGCTTCCTGATGTCTGGCAAGTAGATGGACTGCCCAATGGTCACGTACCTAACCAACGGGAAAGAAGCCGTATTAGCATCAACTTCCTCAAATTGAAGAAGCATTCTTGCCAAGAAGCATTTGTTTTTTGTAGAGACCAATGTTCATTAGCAAAGATATGTGCATTCAGACATTCAGTCATTCACAGCATGCGACAGGCCCAACACGAGTGGCACAGGCTGAGGCGAGCATTCCATCGAGCACCTGACGCACGCGCGTGTAGAGAGAAACACAAGAACTTACAGCTTGTTGATGTGGCAGACGGTGGTGTCCTGGACGGAGGTGGAGCAGTCGCAATTGATGGAGGCGTTCACCGCCACCACTGCAATCTGAAAGAGGGGGTTCACATTAGCAGCCAAAATAGACAGAATATGATCTCCCTGGCCATCCGATGGGCGCCGGCGCACGGAGAACTTGACGACCACCTGTACTCGCTCCTGCAGGGTTCGGCTGCGGCTGTTGCCCGATCCTCGAAGCTCGGTTGTGGCGATCTTCGCGGCGGAGCGACGACGAAGGAGCGACGTCGTAGCGGTGGTCGGGAGGCGTGCGTGCGCGTGTCGATCGGGCGTGCCTACGCGCAGGAGCGACGGCGTAGCGGTGATCGGGAGGCGTGCGTGTGCAGGACAGGGAGGCGGCGTCGATCGGGCGTGCGTCCTGCGCGCGGGAGTCTCGCCGATCGGGCGTGCGTGCGGGAGAGGCGGCTTGACCGTAGGGGAGCGGGAGGATGAGTATAGGATGATACACGCGATCTTCACCGTCCGATTTGAGGAAGTAAAAAGAGAAAAGACTAAGAATAAATCAGAACGATAGATTTTAAATATGTTGTTTTGTTGGGTACATTTTTCTGGATAGATGGATGACAGACTTCTCAGTGGAGAGGATTATTTTTTGATGGACCTAGAAAAGAAAAAAATAGTCAATTAGTAAGGTAGAAATGATTTTAGGAGACACCTCTTTTATTTTTGGAGGTAGGTAGAACACAGTTATGTGTCTGGTAAAGTACCTTACAATTAACATAGACGGTCATTGTACTTACGTAAACATAAAAAATGTCTATATCACAAAACCGATTCATTTTATTTATAAAGGCAAACAAAAATCACTCACTCCAAAATGGATTTATAAGAGGGAGAGATTGAAGAATCATGGTCCCTTGTGTTTAGTCGATTAACGACAATCAGCGACGGAGCCAATGGGCAGGTAGTCAGGGCTCGAGCCCCTCCTACTGTTGTCCCGTATAGTAGAGCCTCATGGAGCCCACCTTCATTTTTTACTTAAAATTCATGAAAAGGCAGGGCTGAGATTGGTTGGGTCCTGTATGTATGACTGAACTACCTCCTTTTACATGTATTTTGTGAATTTTATTATTAATCAACATTTTCAACATTACAATGATTTCCATCTATTATATATTTGTATATTATGATAGGTCGTAGTATAGTTAAGTCGCTGTAGATTTTTGTTCAGCCCGTCCTAAATTTTTTCTTGGCTTCGTCCCTGACGACAATGCTAGGTCACTATGACTAACGTGTGTTTTGCAGAGGAAAAATCATTTGAGTTAGGTCATAAGTGAAGCTAGATGAATGGGCTTAATGGTATTCATGCCCCAAGATGGAAATCGTTTTTGGTTTCAAAGGATGAAGCTACAAGGTGAAGCCTAGACTAGGTCTTAGTGCCACAAGGTGTGAGAAGGGCACTAAGTATAGACTAGGACTTTGTTTTTCCTTTGACCGTACTATTAAGGGGGGTATGAGGTTAGTAGCTTGACCTAGGAAAGTTTGAGAATGTCGGTGTATGCACATTTGTCACAACATGTCCTAGAGACCCTACAAATAGCACTTGAGATGGTAGGAGCAAAACCCCTTCAAGAGACTTAGTGAACAGAGGTGAAGAAAGGGGTGTTTGAGGCTCTAGATCAGTTTGCCTAGGAGGCGTCGCACCATTGGAAGAGGTCCGACGGTCCTGCCTTAGGAAGTGAGCTGAGGAAGAGGCTCCAGACCACCTGTCCGGAGGGCTCTGGACCAATGGAAGTAGTCCGGTGGCCAGTGAGTTCAAAAGCGAGCCCAAGGAAGGGCTCTGGACTAGTCTGATGGGTTGACCGACGGTCAGTCCGACGCTTCTCAGCTGAGTTCGATTTCAACTCAGTGTGCACCAGGGCTCCAGACGAGAGCTCCGGACCAATGAAAGTGGTCCGGAGGTGCCTGACATAGTAATGTTTGAGTTGAGTGGTGAGCTCCGGACCAGAGAGATTGGTCCGATGTGTAGTCTCCGGAATAGTCCGGTGGCTTCGCAGAAAGTGCAAAAAGCACAAAACGGTTAGTTTTGGAGGTGAGGACTATATATAGTTTCTCATTTCATCCAAGCTAGCTCTCTTGGCCATTGTTTCAGCTGAAGGAATCTAGAGAGAGTTCTTGGAGAGCCAAGTGCCTAGAGAGGAAGAGATTCATTGGTGTTCTTCCTTCCTAGAGTGATTAGGAGTGACAAGTGTGCATCCATCCACCTTCCTAGTCTTGAGTGAGTCAAGTGAAGGTGTTGTGCTTGTTACTCTTGGTGTTCGACAGCACCTAGACGGTTTGGTGGTGATCGGAGGAAGGTGGTCGTTGGAAGATTGTTGGCGGCCCTTCTCCAAGTTCTTGTGATCGGTTGTGGGCGATTCACCGAGCCGGAGCGGTGAAGAATCAGCCCGTAGAGAGCACTCGGTCCTTGCGCGGATCGAGAGGGAGCAATACCTTGCGAGGTGCTCCAACGAGGACTAGGGGGAGTGTCGACTCCTCGATACCTCGGGAAAACATCGCGTGTCAAGCTTTCTCAATCCCTAGCTCTTTACATTTCAGCATTTACATTTCGTTGTGTTCTTCGCTTCCTACTAAAATTGCATAGGTTGTTCTTTCAATTATATGTCTTGCTACCGCTTTTTAGTTAGGACACACTTCCGGTAGACACTAGTGGGTGATTGACATTGATAGGTTTTAATATTGTTTTAGAAATTTAAAACAAGTCCAATTCATCCCACTCTTAGACATCTTGATCCTTTCAAACATATCCTGTGCAAACCACAACTTCGTGAAAACCCGTGCAAACCATGACAAAAAAATTATCTAAATTCACAAATAAAATCACACATGTATCTTGTACAAACTTGACTCCATTTGTTAGATATAAAAATAACAAATTTCTAACAAATCATTGCTTGTCAGGCCCTCCATGAGCGAGGTCCTCGTTCTGCTGTTGGTAGTTCACGACTCGACGGTGGATTGGGACCCCAGAATTATGGTGTTTCCGAATCCATGCTTGTCAGCAGGTAGCAATCTGGTCGATCCGTGGTCTGTTTCTGTAGGTGTGATCTTCGGATCCGTACGTGTGTCCCAGAAAGGCAGGCAAGGGATTTTCACCTTGGCAGGTAACAATCTAAAAAATGTTTGATTCAGCATCAAACATCACTGCATACCTTATTAGAAGTCCAGTTTGTCATTGACATTATGATATATACAATGTATTTAGGCAAGTAGCCACAAACTGATGGTGTCTTCTGCTCTCTATTATTATGTTTTTTGTATTTTATTTGTAGCTATAAAAGGATGAAAATGTTACTTCAATATCTACTTGGACGATAAAACTAACTGCAATTACTGTGCGTAGATGATCGAAAGGAGCTCATTCTTTCTCCCTCCCTGTATGTTTTTAGTATTTTCCTTAGATGTTACTCACAAAGCTTGGCACACTACTGAAGACAACTACTTACTTTTGTTTTCAATTCTTCGGTCAGAGCATTTCTTATTAATTTTTTCAAATAGCACAGTTTGTTAATCCTTTGTCTTGCCATTTGTTTTGGGACCGAGTGTTGTGGTGACCTTGAATGACGCATCATGGTTGTTGATCCATTCAGTTTCAAGTCGATCACCTCTCCTGTGCTCAAACAGCGTGACAGTCTAATGAGCATGACGCCTTGACCATAATAATTTTGTGTTTTACAATTCATAGTATTTGGTGATTTTTTTCCATTTGCAACGCACGGATATTTACCGGCCTAGTGTGTGTATATTGTTTGACATAGATTCACCAATATGTTCATCCAGTTGGCGAGAGTTGTTTTTTTGTCAAACAAATATTTTGATGACAAACAATTTTTGAAAATGATAATTTAAATCCATTAAAAATTCTAATAATTTTACTAATGAAGAACGAATGCAAATCAAGAAAATTTACCAATTCGTCAAAAAAAAGAAAAGAAAATTGGCCAAATAATGTGAGTCTTTGACCGACCAATGAAAGGAAGCGCCCGTATTCAAGTTTTATGGAACCTTGCAACTCTCAGGCTGTCCGCACCGCGGCCCGCTACAGGTTACTGCAGTGAAAAAAAAGACAGCAGCCCTGTACGTTACAGGTCCCTGGAAGCAAGTAAACGTCCGCGCGTCCGCGAAAATCGCGCTCATCCCGGAGGAACGGTATGCCAGCGGCAGGCAGTGTGTGGCGGCCCCACGTTCTTGCTTTACTTGCAATACTATTTCAACTCTTAGAAATGTTATAACCCGCAAAAAAAAAATCAAATTAAATTTCGTTTACGTTATTAAATTTGTTTCAATAAATCATTCAAAACAAGATCTCAGATGAATATATTTCGATAAAGTTATAAATAAGCTCTAATATTAGTAGTTGATATAGAGTATGAAATATAAAGGATGATGAGTGCGGAAGAAAAACGTATACAGGAGAGAATTTTGATGACTAGGACAAATAGAAAATGTATTTAGAGGAATAGCAGTGCGGACAGTCTCGAAGAGAATTGAATGAGCCTCATAACCAAACTCAGAAGTCGAAGAGGCGGAGGAGGCCTAGGCGAGCAATCGCTATATAGACATCACCACCGCCCACCGGGACGTCTCTACTTTAAATCCCGCTATTCAGAGAGTAGAAGAGTTCGAGGAGGAGAGCTGCAGCCATGGCGACGACAGAGGAGGTGGAATTATTCGAGGATTTGGGTGGTTGCGGACGAAGAAGAAGGCTCGTTGCGGATGACGACAACGAGTTCATGGAGGAGGACGAGGATTTGGGCAGCCACGACGACGGTCACCAACACGAAGAAGTCTCGCATGAACATGCATCGGCAGTGGCGGGGCTGCCAGACGTGCAGAGGAGAACCGCAGTGGCGAAGGTGACGGTGGTGTGCGATGCCGCCGCCCTGGAGTGCGGCGTGTGCTTCCTCGCGCTCAGGCCTCTCATCTTCCAGGTACCACCGCCAACCTTTCAGTTTTTCATTCATCTTCATGTTGGATACGCATCGAGTATTTCGTGAAACAAGTTCGCCGGAAAACGCATGCATGCAGTGCGAGGTGGGGCATGTGATCTGCTCCACCTGTCGCGACAAGCTGGAGGCCACCGGGAACGGCGAGTGCCATGTCTGCGGCGTCGCCACGCGCGGCGGTTACCGCCGGTGCCACGCCATGGAGCACCTCCTGGACTCCATCCGCGTCCCCTGCCCGTACGCGTCCCACGGCTGCGACGCTACGCCTCCTTTCCATGGCAAAGAAAGCCACCGCCAGGATTGCTCGCACGCGCCGTGCCACTGCCCCGGCGACTCGTGCGGATTCATCGGCTCCACGGCCGCGCTCCTGGACCACTTCGCCGGCGCACACAGCTGGCCGTGCACCACCAAGAAGGTCCGCGCTTGGGAGGCGTTCATCATCCGCCTCCACGTCGGCTTCAACTTCCTCCTCCTTGCCAGCAACAATGGTGGTGACCAAGTGGCCGCACCATGCCTGTTCCTGCTGAACGTGACGCAGGAACGGCTTTCCCGTGCCATCTCCGTGCTCCGCATCCACCCTCACGCCACGGCCACCGCTCCTGCCAACGACGCAATGCGAGCTGGTCTTCTCGCGCAAAGTCTGCGACGGGAGCTCGTGCCATAGCTATTGCCACTACCAGTCGTCCGTGTTCGATGTGGTGTGCAATGACCTCACCGATGGGTTGCCCAACCCTGAAGGCTGCTTCCAGTTCATCGTGCCCAACGCCATTCTTGAGGATGATGGGGACGACAAGAATTGTATCCTGGTTCTGGTTCAAGCACGTATCCAGGTTAATTAAAGCACGTTCTTGAGGTTCTTGGGATTCTTGGGAGTAGTACGTGATCGAATCGAACCAGTTGGAGGACGCCAACCAAATGAATAGTTTTATTCAAGTACTTTGCTAGCTACTGCAATTTAATAGTTTTATTATTTTCAGAGTTATACGTGTGTGTTTCTTGTTCATCTGTGCCCAGCGAACTTTGTTTTCTTATCTTAAAAAACTCTGCACACTGACAGGGAATGATCCGAATTTTGTTTCTCATATGCCAATATGCAGTTGTTTTTATTATCTCATTGTATACATAAACCATGATATCTTAGATTGTGGCACCAAGAAGGCTACGAATTTATCTTCTGTTTTCTCTCAGATTAAGTCCAAGAAGGCCAGCTATGAATTTAGTTTCTTCTATGTTTTCTCTCAGATTAATTAAGTCCAATTTTAACGACATCTATTCTTATGTTCGTCTAATTTTAACTCTGAATTCTAAAACGGATAAGTTTAGAACCCACTAATGTTTCATTTCTGCACAGTCGTCACTACTCATCGCTTCCCCTAGCACTACAGGGAAAACGGCGAGTTGCCGAGTGTCTAAATAGTTGTCGAGTGTCACACTCGGCAAAAAAAAACACCCGGCAACTATTTAAATGCTGAGTGCCTGGTACTCGGCAAAAAAATACACTCGGCAACTTAATTTTTTTTGCCGAGTGCCGACACTCGGCAACAAAATACACTCGGCAACTCAGGTAACGCCATCCCGCGCCGTTTAGGCACTCGACAACTTAATTAAAGTTGCCGAGTGCCTACCCTAGCACTCAGCAACTTAATTCAAGTTGTCGAGTGCCATCTCTAGCACTCGACAACTTAATTATTTTTTTTTTGTTTTTTGGCTCCTAATTTTGTGTGTGTATTTAGTGAACTATTGGAAACAACATGTTCAAGTTTGCAAGCCTTTCATTGCTTTTTGGTATTTTTCCTTAGTTTATTTTGTTTTCTTCAATTTTCCCGCTTAATGTTCATTTGAACTGGTGCATGAAATAATAGATTTCTTTCATTCTAAAAATGGTAGGCTTGTTTGTTAGTGTAAATGATGGCTAAATTCAGGGTCTGCCTCGAAAGTTCGATCAGTGTGCTCACGGGACAACATCGCCAACTTCGGTGCTTGTAGTTTTTTAATTATATTAAATGCAAACAAATTTCGAAAATCACGAAACTTGTGCACGTGTCATCATTTCATGTGCGTATGTTGTGGTAAAAAATTGAAAAAGTTTCAAACATGTCGTCACGTACGTTGTTCACAAACCTCAAAGTCCACATATGATATCACTTGTCCAGATTTCGAACACTCGGCAACTAGTCCGTCAAGGTTGACGGCCCAATTTTAGTTGCCGAGTGCTGGATCCGGCACTCGGCAACTAAAATAACACTCGGCAATTTAGTTGCCGAGTGTCCGAAATCTGGCACTCGGCAACTAAATTAGTTGCCGACTCAGCTTCTGCCGAGTGCTGAGTGCAAAAGGCTTCGGTTTCCTGTAGTGTATGCTTTGCTCTGCGTTGACGACCCCACGTACGTGCCATTCCTTGCTTGCAACATGGGAGCTAGAGGACCATACATAGCATTGCACGCCATGAAGCATCAACAGGTCATGACCGAGCTCTAAGGGTGCCCCAGATTTGGCCACACAGATCCTCGTGCAGGCGCGTCTTAAAATCGATTTTTAGAGACCAGCACCATAAGATACCCGTCTCTAAAAATAATTTTATCTAAAAATGATTCATAAATTGTTGTTCTGAACTCGGATCAAGATAAAGGTTGTATCAAAAATTGTATCCTTAATGTGGTCAATAACTTTGTAGCGGAGAAAATTTCTATTTGAAATGGTTTATAGTCCTAAAACATTGTTTTAAGCTCACAAATTTTAAATTTTAAAATTTTAAAACAACCTCAGATGTTGACATGGTACGTAAGAAACTTGTTATTGGTCGCTGGAAACAACTCGTCCAGAGCTGCCACTCGGCTTGGCGTCAAGTCCCTTGCGAATAAGGCGTCATATGTCCCCTGGACGCAGAAGAGACTGGAGCTGCCGGCGGCACAACGCCCATCCTCTGCATAAGGAGTATCTCGCCTCGCTTGGCAGTCGGTATGTGTGCCAATGGTTGAGCAGCAATCCTCCTGCTCCTGATTGGCATGGTCCTCTTGGTTGCGGCCTTCTGTCTTTGGGGGAGTGGCGATTAAGGGCGGCATCCGCTTGAGCTGCACCTCGTCGGTAAACCGAGCGAGCCGTCGAGCAACCTCGCGCGGCGTGGGCGTCGTGTCGGTGGGATCGGGTGTGGCCTTACCAACCTTCCCAGACGCCACTACACCCGCGTCAACGCCCAGTCTCTCCTATGGAGGCGTCCCCTGCATAGGCGACAACGCAAGCGGATCCATCGTGCCCTGCACAGGCGACAACGGAAGCGAATCCGTCGTAACCTGAGGTGTCGTCGCTGGAGGACTGATGTCCGCTGTGGGTGTGACTGCTTGCCGGCTCGCGGCAAGCTCTTCAAGCATTGGGTCGAACGAGACGACCCAAACAGGCGGCCCTGTGCTCCCACATAGCACCTCCCGCTAGTGGATCTAGCATGGTGAAGCGACGTGCGACGGTTGGAGCAGCGACGCCGTCAATGGAGTTAGCAGATGTGCCCGTGCTGAAGCCCTTCGCCGGCCCACCATGAGGCCGTCGGCGTCGTCTTCTCCTTGGACGGATGTCGTCAGCGCCCCCCACAGCACGCGACATGGCCCTATCCGAGTTTGATCTGTTGTTGGAGTTGTTGGCAGGAGCTGAACGGTGAGGCAAACCACCGCCCTTCGTCGTTGGCCTATGCCGCTTGCAATCCCTGGCGATGTGGCGAAAGTTGTGGCAGCGCAAGCAACGCATGGCAGCCGACAGGTCGCTACTCGATGTGAGTAGGAGAGGCAGTTGAAACACTTGTCGCGAAGCTCAGGAGGGATTCTTCGGGCCGGTGGGAGCTGCTCTAGATGAGGCTCGATCAAGACAGTCACCGGTCGTGTCTCTGGTCGGGGCAGGATCTCCCTCCACCCATCGGCGTTCGGAGCGGAGACCCTTCCGCGCTGGCCGAGGCGTTGGCGAACAAGGGCACGACCCTCCACTGGTCGAACGGGCATGCCGCACACCAGCTGGGGACGCGGCTGTTCGCGCTTCTTCCGGCTTCGCCCACGTCTGTGTTGTCCAGCGTGCACACACTGCCACATCTTGGTTCTTTCATCCGTGGCAACCCGGCCGGACGATCACCACCCGAGCTGATGTGTGAGTGCGTCAACAGTTATCATCATGAAATACAATTCTCGTCAAAAAATAAATCATGAGATACAATTGTTGTTGATCAATAAAAAGAGTTACGGTTGCAGAAGATACATTAGCAATTTGATGTGTCAAAAGTAGATATAATAACTGTCTATATAACTGTTGACAGATTTTTTAACCCAAAATCTGTCAATTTTTTGACAAATGAAAAGCTGACATATCAGCAAAAGAAAACTGACAGATTTAGACTATAAAAAACTGTCATATTTGTACAACGGGTAAAAATCAACAAAAAAGATCCAAAACCCATTAACATTGGCAGTCTAGAGAGTTGGCTAGATCCACTGGTCGAAGAGCCATGAATTGTCCATCGACGGATCCATGCATCTGGGCAAAAAAAGAATTGGTTGTGCTCATTCGACAAAGATTGGACCCCATATGCAGAGTACCTGGATTCAGATGCCACAAAGAAATGTCAGCAAAAAAGTAAGCACTGTCAGTCTAGAGATCAATATGATCCACCAACAAAATGATCAAACTCTTGTTGGTCACGTGGCACAAACCAAGTGAGCATTGTCAGTGTACAGATTGATATGATCCACCAGTGAGAACTCTTGCAACCATTCATGACAAAAACATAGAGAAACAAACCGTGCGAAGACCAAAATCATGTTATCAAAACACAAAGATCATATACCTTGTAGGTAGCCCTACAATGACACAGCTTGGGTAAAGCATTGCAAATTTGCAAAAAGGTGACAAGGGGCACACAAAAGTGTCGGCGTGGGCATGCGAAGGAGACGACCAAAGGGATACTATCAATCTATCATGCTACTAGCCATTTCAGATTTATTAGTCCCAAGTGCAGTAGCAAATATTTTTTTTAGTTCTACTACCTGTCTGATAACATATCTCAGATAATGACTGGTCCTGTTAATAAAAAGTGCTTCTAGTCTTTTTGCACACAGCTAATAATAATGAGTAGAATACATTAGCAAGCAGAAGCAACGCCAACAACAACAGTATGAGCTCAAATAATAGCACTCTTTCGGGCAATCAAAAGAATAAAGAAAAAATAAAAGCACCATTAGCATAATCAGCAGCAGAAGCAAGCAACATGCAACTGCAAAAACAGCAATACCAGCTCAATCAGCAGGCTTTTGGGGCCCTAAAAAGGCAAAAGACAAATAGCAGGGCCAAATGCTTAATCATTAGTAGCAGCAGGCAACAAGAACTACATACAAATAAAGAGAGAGAAACACACAAACAAACTCAAATGGATAAAGAGAGAGAGAGAGAGAGAGAGAGAGAGAGAGAAACACCGACAAACTCAAAAAGATAGAGATAGAGATAGAGACACACACAAACAAAGTCAAAATTTAAACTCAACTACACCTTCTAAAACTGAATACATTAACTCTAAACATCAGTGGAGATTCCAAAAAAAAACACAAACATCGATTTGGTTTGGGGACCTCAAAAGGCCAAAAAAAAAACTTAATCAACAGCAAGCAATTGCAAAAATAGCAATACCGGCTCAATCAACAGGCTTTGGGGTCATCAAAAGGCAAAACACAAATAGCAGGGCTAAAAGCTTAATCAGTAGTAGCAACAGGCATCAGCAGCTGTCAAAGACAATACACCAACAACCACACAGACACAAAAAGAAAGACAGAGAGACACACACATACAGAGAGAGCGACAATCACAACTCTGAAAATATATATGATGCAAAAATAAAAAGGAAAAAAGGAAAAGCAAAAAACTCACATCACATCAAAAACACACACACATAAAAAAACCCGAAACACACATACAGAGAGAGACACACACACCCAACAAAAACACCAAAAAATCAGATTTAAAAAAAAATTACAACTACCAAACAAATCAAAGTCATTAAGCCAACAAACAACTCCAAAATAACAACTCAAAAAACAAGTCAAATATAAACAAAAACTCTAAAGAGATATACACTCAGCTCAACTAAAATAGACAAATCACAACTCTAAAAATTACAGCTAAAGACAAAAAAAAAGAAAAAAAAAGGAAAAAGAGAATAAAATAAAAAGAAATACAAATTTGCACATCACAGCAATACAAATCTAAAAGATTCAGCTACAAAACATCATAAGGAAAAAACTATCAAAACTCTAAAAACTACACCTAGTGGTACAGATGGTCAGATAACAGTGCCATCGTCCAATGCCTCAGCATAAGCAACAGAGAAGCAAAGAGCACAATTGCACATCAGTGGCAACACACACGTGCAAAGCCTCCGTCCACCAAAAAGGCAAAACAATAAAATCTGCAGGACACACCCTTACTTAATTCAAAAAGCACAAACTTGAGCTAGCCGATTGCAAAGTAGCCAGGCAACCAAAAATTTTAATCCAAGCAGCACGACCCCAGATATGATCATAAGTAAGCAAATCTGCCAACGATCGGACTTGTTAAAGTGCAGAATAGACACAACAATAAAGCTTCATAATTTGCATTAGTCTGAACTTACCAGGTTTAACATGCAGATTATATCACAATGTGAGCCTCGTTGGATGCAAAAATTATTTTTTGATCCACTGCCATCAAACATTATTTCAAGTAAATGAGCTAATGCAACAGACAATAGATATGTCTTGACATGTATAATTAAACCACATTTGCCTAATGCACTATAGAGTTTCAGAGGAGCTTCCACCTGACTATCAGTTAATAGCTCAATACTGACCTTTTTTATTCAGCAAGTAATGCACACTTCTCCGGCATATTACCAGATTCAGAACTTCGGTCATCTGTGGTATAGCTGCATTGCAAAGACCACAATAACATACAGAAGATTAGCAGCCAGCCCAGTCAATGTTTTGTATATCAGGAAAGAAACACAAGATCTCAAACAATGACAGCTAAATAGCACAGCAAAACTAAGCATGTCCATTTGATTTTGACTACCACTAAATGATTTTACCTTATCCCATAAAATCGTGCATTTCCCAGGAATTTGATGTAATCCCCCACCACGATCTGCAAAAAGCACCATTTGTACATGATTTTTTTACTTGAAAGATACATACAATCCCTATCAAACTATCCCTCTTCATCACTAGATCCTTGTCCCCTCCCTATAACCTTTCATTTTCCTATAAATCCCCATTACCTGTGCTCAATCAACTAACCAATCACATTCTAGAACCATACATCAAAATCAAATCCTAATTAACAAGGACTAGCAGAACCACACCATTTACAAAAAAAAAAGTTCACAAAAAAATGATAATTAGTACAATAAAGAACAAACCCTGTAAGCATTCCAACCTCACCCACACAAATCTCCATCCATTTGCTCTCACCATATGGATCCACAAATCTACGCCGCACTAAGAAATTGGATCGAGTACAGACCAGAGCAAAAGAGCAACAAATAGGAAGGAGAAATTGCTGAATGGACGGAGAAGGGGATGCGCCACCGCCACCGCAGCCGGTGTTCCAAGCGCGGCGGGAGGCTTCCAGGGAGCCGGAGGAGAGAGAGGAGTGGGCAGATCAGGGACTGGGAGAGTGGGAGAGGAACGGGTGGCCAGGTTCTGTTAGCGGGTGCGACTCCAGTGCATGGACCCAATAAAGAAACATCAGACCCAATAGGAAAATAAACACGTATGAATCTTCAACACCATCCAACGAACTCAGATTACAGCTAAAGCAAATCAACGGTCCAAAATTCAACAGATACAAAGCAAAGAAATCTGTTGACAGATAAATAGCAAAACTCATAATTAAATATAAGTTTCAACGAACCGTCGCAGTTATGCCAGCAAAATGGAGAAGAGACACCTGACACGTTCAAACTTGTTTTTTTTTCAATTGCAACGCACGGACATGCTTGACATATCTATGTACACGTTCAAACTTTTTTTTTTTTCAATTGCAATGCACAGGTGAGTACCAGATGGCGGGTATCGGGGTATGCATATACGAGATTTTTTTTCACACCGTCGGCCAGAAATTCACCATCTCAATCCTTTAAATCCTGGTGACGTGGACGACCTCCAAATACTTGACCATTTAGTCTAGCAATTTTTTTTTGAGATTATTTAGTCTAGCAAATTGATATGATGCATCACAAAATCAAAGATTAGTGTTGACACAAAAAGCGCCGGATCTGCGAACACCTCGGGCTTATACCCGAACTCGATATCCAAAGATGTGCCAGTCGATTTGACTAGTTAATCGACAAGGACGATAACTAGAACAAGATTGAACGAGACGACAGCGATGCGCCCGGACGTCAAAGCTCAACTTGATCAAAACGCGGAACTTGCGAAGGCGACAAGGGTCGTGTAGATGCAGCTCGTCGAGACGTCGTAAGAACTCGTGAATAAACTAGAACTAATGCGATAAAAGTAGATGCTGGAAAAATAGATAAAAAGTAATAGATTTGTATTGATTGCATATATTTTTTACACCGCCCTGGGTACATATTTACACTCCGGTAAAAGGAGTTATAAACAGACACGACTCATACCTAAACAAAACTCCTATTTTTTTAAAAAATAAACGATTCGTGCAAGAGTCGGGCTCAAACTACAATAATAATGCTAGCATAAAAACCACTAGTTTCCTTATTCGTCTTCCTTACGATGAAACCTTCCATCGGCAGATTTCCTCAATCCGCAACCTTCTTTTATTGTCATCGACAACTTTCTACTGACGTCAGCCATATCTCTCTGCATCCATCGGCAATGCTTTCCTGTTTCCATCGACAACATTTTCCGATCGGCAAATATCCTTCTTTTCGACGCTTCTTCAATCTCCTGCTTCTATCGACAATCCGATAGCGGTATCATGATGCCGATAAGGAATAGCAACCAACCTTCCACCGATCAGTGCATCCGGCTCATATTGACACGTATAAAAAAACGATGTCAACAATTAGTAGTAACATAATAATATTTCACATGTAGATTGAGAGGACAGCAATACAAAAGATGAGGGACAACACCAAGAGGTGTAATAATATGTAGCAGCCCCACCAAGATCAAGAAGCCACCTGCTGCCAATTGGTCGGAGTGCCCCATGATGGCGCCGACGATGTCACCGACACTTTCCATGAGAGGCCATCCTCGATCAATAGGATGAGTTTTATGACTCAGTTTCCTTCAATGCAGTAATATTTTGCTAACTGTGCAGAAAAATTTTATAGGGATGAAACTATCTCTACTCCTATAAAAATTTTATCATCTCTCTCTTCATCAATATAGTGTTACATCAGCATATTTAGTGTCTATGAAACTCTGATAAAACTCCATTAAAACTGGCGTGAGGGCCTAGCTTGATGGCGGCCTTGTCCCCCGACACACCGGCGTATTGCATGGTGAGCTCGACGTCACGGGACAGCATCCCTCGCTGTCCTCGCGGTCTTTGGCGACAACCATACTTGTGGCAGCATATATGGCTTGTTGGTCTTCGTGCTCTTTGCCGAGATCTAGCTGTTTACTCAACAGAAACGCTCCTAAAAAATACTTCTAGAGAAGATTTATAAACTACAGAGCTCTTAGAAGCTACTCCTTCCATTCCAAATTATTATTTGGGATTCCATGAATCTGAGAGAGTTATCGACCAAATTTATTTTATATAATAATATAATAACATTTATTATGTCAACTAATTAAGTATTATTAAATTCTTTATCAATTATGTTTTTATAATATATATATTTGATATTATAAATCCTTATATTTTTTCTATAATAATAATAAAACTTGAGATATTTTGACTCCTTATAATTTGAGTTTTATAATTTGAGTTAGAGAAAGTATTTATAAATTCTGGTATGCTACGCAAATCGTTCCTATAAGAAATAGTATAGACGTCTTAAATGATCTTCGTGGTACAAGAGCTCCTATACCAGCTGCTGCTTTCCGTCGTTCACAATCCTGCGGGGGACAGAACCCCCGCCAACGTCCTCACCCAAGTGCCGGAGCGGCCCGACGGAGCCGACGACGTTGCAGCGTTCAGGCGCGTACGGGCACCTCCGGCGGTGAGCGCTCCGGTCGTGGTAGACTGGCCTGACAGGGTAGCCATGGGCGGCGTAAGGGCACCGCACGCGGACGGCCTCCACCATGCGCTCCAGGCTATGGCTCCTCGTGTAGCCACGTCCAGGTAATAAGTGGACGCCGCAGTCGTGGCAACTTATCCTCGTGTTGCCGGCGATGAGCTTTGCGCGGCATGTCGAACACACAGCGTGACCCTTGATGCACTGCATGCCAACATGGATGCTATTAGGTTTTCCCACATATCTGTGACATGTTGTTTAGGTCGTCGTCATATATACCTGGAAGATTGGGGGCTTGAACGGGAGGTAGCAGACGCCGCAGTCGAAGGCGCTGGTGTCCTCCACCGTCATCGTCAACGTCCCGTCCGCCGCCATGAGATCGTCATCGTCATGGTCAGACTCAGAGTCGGCCGCCTTCTTCTCTCATGATGGCTTCGTCGTCATTGATTACTTTTTGTTAGCTATACAACTACTATATGAGTATTATATATACACACACACACAAAGAGCGATAGATTGTTTTTTCCGAATTGGCGTCTGACGACACTCAGCTTGTATCCGATCCGGTAACGGTATGTAAATCATCCAAAGACGATATATATATGGAAGTCCCATATGTGTCCACATGATCGACCAGGTCCATACAAACTTGGATTATACAAGAAACAAAAGAGTTGTATTTAATTCTAGATATACTTTCTGTCCCTAAAACAATCAATTCCTAGAAACCGTACTAGTCAAACTTTTTTAACTTTGACTAACTAACTTTATAGAAAAATATAACAATATCTATGAATTAAAATGAGCCCGGCCATGTGAAAATATATATGTTCTATGATAAATTTAATGATACTAATTTGATACCATAAATTTTAATATTTTTTTCTAAAAATTTGATCAAAGTTCAAATTTTTTGACTTAAGTCAATCTCAGAAATCTATTCTTTTAGAGACGGACGAAGTAGTTGCCTATTATAGCTTGGACCAATGTTTGTCAGACAGGCATCCACGACCCCTGCACGTACTTACAGAGCCTGCGTGCTTGCTGTTAAAACTACTCCATGGGTGATCCAGCCTGAACCGCCTTGTAACCCTTAGGCCTTGTTCGTCGTTTGTTCCAGAATTGATCCGTTTTCGATCCAGATGTGAATTAAAATATGCGTTCATTTTGGCCCAATCTAGAATCAAAACTAGCCAAGAACCAAACTCCCCTTCACTTTCCCTTCTCTCAACGGCGCTCCCAGAACAAAACTAGACCTAGGAATGAGTAGAGGAAGCAGATCCAGTCGATCCTGGACCAGAACTGTTCAAGAGCCGGATCAAAAACAAAAGAACCAGGCAAGACGACCTTACTGGATGGCCATGAGGGCTTTGCTCTCCTTCTACCAATGCATCACCTCGGTGATCTTGGGCGATGGCCGAGCCACAAGTTTCTGTGACGATGACCATTGTCAAGGCTCAGAGACCTTGGCAGCACCATCATTCCCATGCCTTGCTATAGCCATGCGATCGACAGCACCTATCCAAAGCTAGCCCTCAGTGCAAGGGACCAAAGTGAATGGGATGTCGGCAACTGGCACCACGTACGGTTGTCGCAACGGGCAACAGCCAAGAATCCGGTTTTTTCACAACGGCATGATGCAGACGCATATCCTATCTCGTGGCTGGCCGGAATTTCATCAAGATGGGCACCAGAGTACGTGAAACATGGGAGGGTGAGACAGTGGTGGAAACGGGAGCATAGAATGGGCCGGGAGGGTGGAAAGCAGTATTGACTGGCGTGCGAATTTTGAAGCACCTTGGACGGTGCGAGAAAGGAGATGCGGCCACATACTGTTGCGGAGATGATCTCTCGGGCAAGAGCCGAGCTGATGGTGCAGCAAGTAGAAGAAATCTTGAGCAATATAATGTCGTGCTTGTGAATTCACCAGCCAACAGACTACTACACATGCCCGTCGTTGTTGACGGCTGATCGACCTGGACCACCGGAAGCTGCGCACCTCAGATCTGTAGTACAATACAAGGCGAATGCTTGAAAGATCCAACAATGAAAATCTAAAGTGTGCATGGATGGAGCATTGTTCATCTCAAATTCCAAAATGTAGTCACATTGAACTGGCCTTGTAACAAGCGGCCCTTTTCTACATTGGTGATTCAAGATTCTCCGAGAAAGAAATATGCTCGTTTTATTAACTCCATTCAGAGACACCAGCTGTGCATGATATATATATATATATATATATACTACAAATCGTGAATGAAATGATAATTCCTTAATGCTTGACAACTTCAAAAACCCTACTGATTTGCATTGCAAAAAAAAAAAAAAACAACCAGCTGGAATCTGAAAGCGAGTGGGAAAAAAACTAGCTAGACAGAAAGCGTTTTCATGCATGATTCCAATATATAATACGTACTACCCAAGAAGTTAAATTTCAGTCAGACAATAAAAAACAGAGAACGCGCGCGGCGTCTGCAGCGAAGGTCGTGTCGTCGTTGTCAGTTGGTAAGGTCCATGATGGCCGTGACGATGTCACCGCGAGCTTCCTTGAGAGCCTTGGCGGCCTTGTCCATGGACACGCCCGCCTGAGACATGACGAGCTCGATGTCCAAGATATGGTCCCCCATCCTGATGTCGGCGGCGGCGGTGGCCAGCTTCAGCCTGTTCATCAAGCTGCTTAGTTCCTCCGCCCAGAACTGCTGCATGGACTCACTGTTGTTGGTGTGCACGCTGGCTACATGATCCAGCAGCGCACCCGCCGAGCCGACGAAGCCGCCGCAGCCATGGCCGGAGCAGCTGTACCGCGCGTGTGGGCACGCCTTGCGATGGCTGCTCCGGTCGTAGTAGGTCGGTCTGGCGACGCAGCCGTGGACGGCGTTAGGGCATGGCACGCGGACGGACTCGACCATGCGCTCCATGGCATGGCTCCTCATGTAGCCACGTTTACCTAAGTCGACGCGGCATACATAGCACCTTGTGTTGCCGCCGGTGGTGGCCATGAGCTTTTGACGGCATGTCGAACACACAGCGTGCCCCTCAATGCACTGCATGATGACAGTAGCCAATCAATCAACATATATATAGAGAGACATAGAAATCTGTGAAGAATTATTTAGGGCGTCATATATACCTGGAAGATGGGGGGCTTGAACGGGAGATAGCAGACGCCGCAGTCGAAGGCGGCGACGTCCACCGTCATCGTCGGCGTCCCGTCCGCCACGAGATCGTCATCGTCAGAGTCGACCACCTTCTTCTCCCTTGATGACTTGATCTTGATGGACATCATCGATTATTATTCTACCTCAATCGCTCGCGTATTCTTCTTCAATTCGTTTCATATAATCATATATATGCCGTACGTAGATATGCAAACACACTCCTAGCTACCTCCGTTATCCTTAATTTTTTTATTAGCTACTATGAGTATATATATATATACACACACACAAAGATTGCATCTATCTTCCGCTTGTATCCGATCCCGTAACGGTAAATGATCAAAATTAAAGACGATATATATATATATATATATATATATATATATATATATATATATATATAAAAGCGTCCCGTAGGTCTACAAATGACCACGTCGATACAAACTCGGATTGTACAAGATAGTTGTATTTTGTAGTTTTTTATTATTATAGGTTGTGTAGATGGTATATATGGTAGGCGCAGGAAAAGGAAATTTATGGACATTTTTCCATTATTACTATCAAACAGAATATATCATTGAGGATCAAAACGGCCCATCAAGGAACTTGTGACGATTTGGTTAGCACTAAAGAAAATGAACAGTTACTTTGATGGTTTGATTTAGCACTCCAGGAATAAGTATTTTCTTGAATGTTTTCTACTACTGTCAAGGTAACAGCGCGCGCGTATATTCCTTGAAGTTTCAATCTCGCCGGTTAAGGAAATTAGTGAGCCCTCGAGGATATTTAATTTTATGATAGTGTTCACTAATGAGAATGAGCGCGCGCACACACATATATATAGTCCCTTGGACGTGACACTACTAAAAGGGATTTGTAGCAACGTTTCTATATTTTTTTTTGTAAGGACGGCTTTATATAGAGCCTGTTAAACCATATGTATATCGTAGAGATAAGTCAGATCTTGTAACTTGTACTCTAAGTAAACTTGTAACACAATCCTAGGCCAGTCGGTTAGGATTGATCATCTTGTAACGCCACCGTGGGGGCTGTTCCCACGATCCTATTTAACACGAACCCGAGACCCCGAAGAGGGGCAACTCGTTAACCTATTCTTTCATGGTGTTCAGAGCCATCTTCCAAGCGGAATCTTTTCTCCATGGCACCAAGCTTCACCTCCTCCGCAGCATCTGCTGCACAGCAGCTTGTCACCTTCCTTCCAGTGAACGAGAAGCTAACTCGCGCAAACCATCCATCCTGGAAAGCCCAGGTCGTCTCTGCCTTGAAGGGCGTTCACCTCATCAAATTCCTTGATCCAAACCACAATCCACCAGATATGTTCGTAGAGCCCAAGGAAGAGGGAGACGAAGGTGATGAGAAGAAGAAGCCGCCTCCGGTGATCAACCCCGACTACGATACGTGGGTGGCCAATGATGGGCTGGTACTCAACTACCTGCTCACCAATCTGTCCAAGGAAATTCTTGGACAGATCAACTCGGAGAACACCGCTGCCAAGGCTTGGGCAGGGATTGAGAGCATGTTTGCCTCTCAATCTCGTGCTCGTATCATCAGCACGAGGATGGCGCTGGCAACAGCGTCAAAGGGATCCTCCACCGTTAGTGAGTATTTCAGTAAGATGAAAGGGCTTGCTGATGACATGACTTCTGCTGGCCGAAAGCTAGAAGATGATGAATTAATCGCTTATATTCTAACCAGATTGGATCTAGATTTCGATCCGGTAGTATCTGCTGTTTCTGCTAGAGTTGAACCCATCTCGGTGGGGGAACTTTTCACACAACTCACAAGCTTTGAGCAGCTTCATGAATCGAAGGGCAACATCAGCAGCAAGTTCCAGTCCTCGGCCAATATGGTGGCAAAAGGAGGACATGGTGGAGGAAACAATTCCACCAACAACCGCGGCGGGAGAGGTGGCTTCCAGCGCGGTGGCGGTGGTGGTGGCTGATCCGGCCAACGCTACAACCAAGGCAATAGCAATGGTGGCCGTCAAGGTGGAGGAGGTTTCCAGGCTGGCATATTCTGCCAGCTGTGTGGAAAAGAAGGGCATCCTGTCCAACGGTGCTTCAAGCGATTCGACACCAACTATTCTGGTCCACCCCAGAAGTCGGTGCAGTCTGCTACAACCGGCTACGGCGTCGACAGCAACTGGTACATGGATACCGGTGCAACAGATCACATCACGGGTGATCTTGAACGACTAACGGTTCGTGACAAGTACCACGGTGGTGAACAAATTCATGCGGCCAATGGTTCAGGTATGAAGATATCTCACATTGGGCATAGTACATTGAATTCCCCCACTAGTAATATTCATCTGAAAAATGTGCTACATGTTCCTCAATCCGATAAAAGTCTAGTTTCTGTCCATAGACTCACACGTGATAATGATGTGTTTGTTGAATTTCATCCATCTCATTTTGCCATAAAGGAGGAGGAGACGATGAGAACACTCCTCAGAGGCAGGGCTGAAGGAGGCCTCTACCCACTACGACCAGCCAAAGATCGATCTACTTCCAAACACCAAGCTCTTAGTGCGGCTAGGTCTTCTACGTCTCTGTGGCATTATCGGTTAGGTCATACGTCAACACCTGTCGTTCAGCAGGTTCTTAGTCATAATAAGATTTCAGTGTTAAGAGAGTCCAATAAGATCAGTCACGTGTGCAATGCTTGTCAGCAGGGCAAGTCTCATCAGCTGCCGTTTCCTAGGTCTGTTAGCGAGTCTGCTAGACCCCTAGACCTTATTCATTCAGATGTGTGAGGGCCAGCTCCAACTTCCGTTGGACGGCACAGCTATTATGTAAGCTTTATTGATGATCATAGTAAATTTGTTTGTATCTATCTCTTACGTCATAAGTCTGAGGTTTTCCAGTGTTTCCATAATTTCCAAAACTTGGTAGAACGACAATTCAATCAAAAGATCCTGGCTGTCCAAACTGATTGGGGAGGAGAGTATCAATCTCTCAACTCTTTTTTTCCAGCGAGTAGGCATCTCCCATCACGTGTCATGTCCTCACACACACCAACAGAACGGGTCAGCTGAACGCAAACACAGACACATAGTCGAGATGGGACTCACCCTTCTCTCCCACGCTTCTATGCCTCTAAAATTCTGGGATGAAGCGTTCCTCACCGCCGTTTACATCATAAATCGTCTACCATCATGAGTCATCCAAAACAAGACCCCCTTTTCTCGCCTTTTTTGGGACTGATCCAGATTATAATCTGTTTCGAACCTTCGGGTGCGCATGTTGGCCTCACCTCAGACCATACAACACAAGGAAGCTTCAGTTTTGCTCCAAACCATGCGTGTTTTTGGGGTACAGTAATTTCCACAAAGGCTTCAAGTGTCTAGATCTAGCCGAAGGCCATGTTTACATCTCTCGGGATGTGGTGTTTGACGAACACATTTTTCCCTTTGCTTCTATGCACCAGAATGCTGGTGCAAGACTTCGCACTGAGCTTCAACTTCTTCCAGATATCCTCCTTAATCCAAGTTCTAGTGTTGGGGGACCAAATGTTACTGTGTCTAATGTGAGATCTTCATTACCATCTGACCCTGTGTGTTTGCAAGAAAATATTGTGCATGCAGGAACAAATTTGGAAAGAAACAGTGCAGATTTGACAACTCAACACGCTGGTCATCCTATGTGTCTCACGCCGGGAGACAACACGCGGCTCCAGGGGGATTCGCCTGCTCTGCAACCTCGTTCGGCAGGAGTATTGGCATCGGGATCCGCCCTGGTTCTCTCCAGCGTGCAGGCTGACGAGCTGCCGTCCACCGGTGGGTGGGGCTCGGGATCCTCTGCGGACTCCACAACGGCGGCTTCCAGCGCGGTGCCGCCTTTTCCGCCCACACCCGATCCAGCTCCGCAGTCCCCAGCCCTCGGCGCGGCTTCCGAAGGAGATTGGGTCGGATCTAGTGCGGCGGTACCCTCGTCCCCTGCGGACAACCCCGATGTGGGAGGAACTGCGGCTTCGACACCCACACGTCCTACTACTCGCCTCCAACACGGTATTTCTAAACCCAAGACTTATTTTGATGGCACGGTGCGATGGTGTTTGCGTACTGCCACAGGTGCTCAGGAGCCTGAATCTATTTCTGAGGCGCTAGCTGATCCCAAATGGGTTGCTGCAATGAATAGTGAGCATCAAGCCTTGCTTCGGAATGGAACATGGATACTTGTTCCAAAACCTCGCAACAAGAATGTCATCGGCTGTAAGTGGGTTTATAAGGTAAAACACAAGGCAGATGGTTCTATCGACAGGTATAAGGCTCTCTTGGTAGCCAAGGGGTATAGACAACGTTATGGAATCGATTATGAGGACACATTTAGTCCAGTTGTTAAAGCGGCTACCATTCGACTCATCCTGTCTATTGCAGCATCCAGAGATTGGTCTCTACGACAGCTCAACGTATAGAATGCATTCTTGCATGGTGTGTTAGAGGAAGAAGTGTATATGTCACAACCTCCTGGATATGAAGATAAGAGCAGTCCAAATTATGTGTGCAAGCTTGAGAAGGCTATCTATGGTTTGAAATAGGCTCCCCGTGCATGGTACGCTCGTCTTTGCGCTAAGCTAATGTCTTTAGGCCTTGTGCCATCAAAATCAGACACATCATTGTTCTACTATAACAAGGGCAAGCATACTATCTTTGTTCTAGTTTATGTTGATGACATTATAGTAGCTAGCCCTTCACAGGAAGCGACAAATGCTTTGTTGTCTGATCTACAGAAAGACTTTGCTCTTAAGGATTTGGGGGACTTACACTACTTTCTTGGCATTGAGGTCAAGAGAGATGCAGGTGGTTTGGTTCTTTCCCAGGCAAGATATGCCGCAGATATACTGTCACGGTCAGGTATGGACAAAAGTAAACCGGCTGACACACCTCTTCCCAGTTCGGAAAAACTAAGTATTACAGCAGGTCACAAGCTCGGCACTGAAGATTCTACAAAGTATAGAAGTCTCGTGGGAGCTCTCCAGTACCTTACCTTGACTAGACCAGATATAAGCTTTGCAGTGAACAAAGTGTGCCAGTTCCTTCATGCTCCTACCACTATACACATGACTGCAGTCAAGAGAATACTGAGATACATACGCGGCACTATTAGTCTCGGTCTTCACATTAAGAAGTCGAAATCCTTCATGGTAAGCACCTTTTCAGATGGTGATTGGGCGGGTTGTGAAGATGACCGTCGATCCACCGGAGGGTTCGCGGTATTCCTTGGAGAGAATTTGGTGTCTTGGACCACGAAGAAACAAGCGACGGTCTCGAGGTCAAGTACAGAAGCTGAATATAAAGCCCTTGCTAATGCCACTGCTGAGATGATGTGGATACAGAAGCTGCTACATGAATTGAAGATTGCTCATCCGCCGGCTGCTCGACTCTGGTGTGACAACCTTGGTGCTAAGTATCTTTCTACTAACCCAGTGTTTCATGCTAGAACGAAACACATAGAAATAGATTTTCATTTTGTTAGAGAAAGGGTAGCACAAGGATTGTTGGATATTCGGTTCATCAACTCAGGGGATCAGGTGGCAGATGGTTTTACAAAGGCACTACCGGTCGCCAAGCATAGAAAATTTAGGTCCAATCTCAACCTCATTGGTGGTTGAGATTGAAGGGGAGTGTTAAACGATATGTATATCGTAGAGATAAGTTAGATCTTGTAACTTGTACTCTAAGTAAACTTGGAACACAATCCCTAGGCCAGTCGGTTAGGATTGATCATCTTGTAACGCCACCGTGGGGGCTGTTCCCACGATCCTATTTAACACGAACCCGAGACCCGGAGAGGGGCAACTCGTTAACCTATTCTTTCAGAGCCGTCTCTACAAATGGTTCTCAAACGAGCCGCCCCTACAAATCCATTTGTGGTTCTCAAACGAGCCGCGGTGTTATCAACCGTCCGTACAAATGGATCTATTATATTAGTAGGGGCGGCTCAATATCCAGCCGCCCTAGAACCGAATTCTTAGTCTCGGCTTCCGAACCGGACTACATGCTCTTTTGGCCCGGGACTAATAGCGTGTTCTGCTCTAGTGATATATATTATATGTTTTGGTCCTACACATGAGAAATTAATTAAAATGTAGGTAATTGACAATAATAATAAAAACAGAGATCGAATTAATATGCGGCGCTACGGCGCGCAGAAGGTCTTGTCGTCGTCAGGGGTAAGGTCCATGATGGCCGTGACGATGTCACCGCCACCTTCCTTGAGAACCTTGACGGCCGTATCCATGAACACGCCAGTCTGTGTCATGACGAGCTCGATGTCCGAGGGACGGACCCCCATCCCGACGTCGGCGGCGGCCGTGGCCAGCTTCAGCCTGGCCATCAACCTGCTTAGCTCCTCCGTCCAGAACCGACGAAACCGGCCTGGTCACCTTCTGCTTGCTGGCGTGGACGCCGGCTACGTGGTCCAGCAGCGCTCCGGCGGAACCGACGAAACCGCAGCCATGGCCAGCTGTACCGCGCGTGTGGACATGCCCAGCGATGGCTGCTCCGGTTGTAGTAGGTCAGCCTAGCGGCGCAGCCGTGGGCGGCGTTAGGGCACGTGACGCGGACCGACTCAACCATGCGCTCCATGGCGTGGCTCCTCCTCATGTAGCCGCCACCACGTCCAGCTAGGTCGACGCGGCATACATGGCACCTTTTGTTGCCAGTGACCATGATCTTTACGCGGCATGTCGAACACACAGCGTGCCCCTCCATGCACTGCTGACATCATATATGTTATATATATGAACATGCATGTTATATGAATATATTTAGAACGTCATATATATATATATATATATATATATATATATATACCTTGAAGATGGGGGGCTTGAACGGGAGGTAGCAGACGCGGCGGCGTCCACCACCGTCATCGTCGACGTCCCGTCCGCCGCCACGAGATCGTCATCGTCAGAGTCGGCTGCCACCTTCTTCGTCTCCCATGATGACTTCGTCGTCATCGATATATATTCTACCTCAATCGCTCGCGTATTCTTCTTCGTTTCATATAATCATATGCCGTATATGCAAACACACTGTACCCCCGTTATCCTTAATTTTTTTTATTAGCTATAGCTACTATATGAGTATATATACACACAAAGATTGCATCTTCCGAGTTGATGTCTGACGACGAGGGGCAGACTTATCTCAGCTGGGGAATCCTATCCCGTATCGGTAAACGATAAAAAGACGATTATAGGAGTCCCGTGTAGGTCTACATATATATGAACACGTCGATACAAACTTGGATTATACAAGAGTTATATTTTGTAGTTTTTTATTAGGTTGTGTAGAAGGTATATTGTAGGCAGGAAAAGGAAATTTCTGGACATTTTTCCATTACCATCAAACAGAATATCCTTGAGGATCAAAACGATCCCACATATCAAGGAACTTGTCACGGTTTGGTTTAGCACTCCATGAATATGCATTTTTCTTGAATGTTTTCTATTACTATCAAGGTAGCGGTATATCCTTGTGTCTTCAATCTCGCCGGTCAAAGAAATTTTGAGGATATTTAATTTTGTGGTAGTGTCCACTATTGATGAGCACTAGTACAAAGCAGTACTATAACGGCGGTTGTAAATGTATTTCTATAGGCGGTTTTCGTAACCGCCTGCGTGAAAGGCCAGTAAAAATGGACGATTTATACAGGCCGTTAGAGAACCGCCTGTGAAAATCGATTTCCACAGGCGGTTTGTTTAAGTGAGCCGCATGTGGAAACAGATTTCCACAGGCGGTTTGTTTAAGTCAGCCGCCTGTGGAAATAGTTCTCACCCTACCAAATTTTTTAATTTTTAAATTTAAATCAGATCCTATATTTTACCCTAAACCTATTCGATGATGTTCAATTATACTCATATAGTATTTAACTATTTCATACAAGTGGTTTCATGCTCATAAACACAAACTCACACTTATTTACAACATCAAAGTTTCATGCTCACAAACATAAAGTAAATGTATTTACAACAAAGTTCTCACTAGTGCTCTAGTGCTCACAAACACTATATATATACATCAAAGTTTTCACTAGATCTCTGTGAGCGGTCTATACTTTGGGTCACTTAAGGTGGCCGACTCGTCGTGATATTTCCCTCGTGAGGAATGACATCTCTCATGATGAATGACCACAAGTCCTCGACTATGGCGTACAAAGTACGTTCGCTCATGTTAGTCGCCTTTGGTTGATCAGCTTCCTCATAGGAAAGTTTATAAACATTAATATATACACTTGACAATACATTTGTAACTTTAATGTGAGAACTAAAATCATGACTATTACTTATATTACCTTAGAAGGGTTCCTGCTGTATCGTCCATTCTGCCTCATGAACTCGCACACGTAGAATCCACACAGGACCGATCCTGGTGGTTGCTTGTGACACTATATAACAAGAAAGTGGTCATGTATATACTTACAACATCGTGTATGATATGTATTCATAAATTTTTATACGTACCGGCCAATGATGATATATGTTCAATGACTGCGTTGGATTGTCGCACTTTCCTTTTTTTTATTTGTAATACCTATATGCCCTATAATCTCGAATAGAATCACCATGTTATTCTCAAACTCTCATCAATAAAAGTATGCAAGCATATATACCTCAACTTACAGTTCCAAGTTGTTCAAGAACTTTGCATAGCTCGTAGTCGGATAATCTGCGGAGTCTAATACCAATATCCTTCCTTGCCTAGGATAAATGACAAAGCAGATCCAGTGGTCTCTGCACGAAGCAAATTTATGATGCAAGTGTGTATTAAAATTATTAATTTGAACTATGTAAACTCACACTTACCCAAAGTTATTTGGGGCCATTATGCATTTTCTGTCTTGATATATAAGCAATGAGGTTGCCAGGTAGAAGGTGTATTCGGATTCAAACCTTTTCTTCAGCTTCTTTTTCATATCCTCTCGTTCTTTACCTTCTAACCCCTTTAAATTTTTATCGTCGTCTCTGATTCTGAATATTGACCACTCTTCACATATTTTTATTGGGTTCATATACGCAAACCTTTCATTTTCCCTGTGACGAGGATCGTTACCGTAACGCATGACCTGCTTCTCATATTGTATTCTGCAAGGCACACATTCATGTAAGATGTGGAATTAGAATGGATACAACTCACAAATAAAAACACATGCATATTTATTTGTATGAGTAACACTTACACTGTAAACAACGTTATGAGTTGTACGTCGAGTCTCTTGAGGTTCATCATCAACCACATGTCCTCAAATGTAATAATGCATGTTTGTATTTCACTTGCAAATACAGGTGGTGGTATAGACACGTTGATGGGGGTAATGCCAACAGAAACTGCTCTCATGTACCAATCATGCAGCCTTTTTATACCACTAGGGATCTTGATCAATTTATCCCACCGTAGTAGTGGCCTCCCCGAGTGATAACAATCAGGAACATGTTCGTAATCTTCCTTTATTGGCTTCCTGATATTTACATTAATTACCTCAGGCTTTTTGGCTGACTTCTCATGATCATCCAAGTCAAGGGTACGAGTAGTGCGTTTACGTCCAATTCCTGCCAAAAATCTGCCCACGCCAGCATTATTCTTTTTCTTTGGCTCCCAGGGGGATATCAATTTGGGTATTGGAAATTTCTTTTTTAGTTGTGGTGGAGTCACCTTTGTTTGTTTTGGCTCCTTTGGTTCAAGTGTTGGGCAAGGTGGAGAACTGTATGATGGACCTGTGATGGGTGATGGTGATGGTGGAAGAGACTGGGCAGGTGGTGATGGTGGGTCTGGAAGAGTCTGGGCGGGTGGTGATGGTGGGTCTGGAAGAGTTTGGACAGGTGGTGATGCACGTCTGGAAGAGACGACTGGTCGGGTGGTGACGGTGGGTCTGGAAGAGATTGTGAAGGACCTGACGACCCCTGAGTGAGTGGTCGTTTTGGCGGCTCACTTAATTGGACATCTCGTCGAGGCCAAAGGATGAAGTTCTTGATAGCCTGTCCGAGTGTCTCAATGCCCTCGGGACCGACAATGTCTAGCATGTCATCTTCGTATCCTTGGACGACCGTCACCACTTCAACCTTGCAGTAGTCGTCTGGAATGTCATCACCATGAAACTTGTGTCCTGGGATCGCAAATCCAGTGCCTACTACCCTTGTACGATGATTGGAAATACCATATCTTATGACGAGGGAGCAAGGCGTGGGCATATCAATGTCGTCAACTGCATAGTGAGTCTTGTTTCCCGTTGACGCAACACTGCTTGGAATCGTTCCTGGACTGTGTGTCACCGCAAGGTGTTGTGATGTTGGGACTAGCTGCATCTCGGGACCCTAACCTGGCGTATGTTGTTGAACGGACACCGCACTAGCCAATCTTTGCATCAACTCAGGAGGAGGATTGGACAACATTTGGGACATCATCTCTTGGAAGTCTTTTTTAGCCTCTTCCTTAAAATACGAAGTCATCTCTTCCTTGTATCGATCACGCTTCCTGTACTCACCTTGCCACTCTGGTCTGAATCCCTGTTTCCATCCTTCTTTTGAAGATATTCCTCGAACACGACCAGGATGCTCCTTGTTACCCAAGTCAGCAGTTAGGATGTCCATGTCTCTTCGTGGATTAAATAATCCTTTCTCATGTTTTGCTGCTACCGCTAATATGCTCTTAAGTGCTTCATCGGTACCTAGGTCTTGAAAGGACAAACCGATCTCGGTTTGGATTGGTTTGCGAGCCATTATCCAGTTTGCGGTCCTTTCTCTAAGTTTCTTGGATAGCACTGGCAACCCTGCCGCCTTCTTGGTAGCCTCTTCTTCTCTCCATTTTGGAATTTGTCGTTCGTAACCACCAGAGCCTAAGTGGTGGGGGTACTTGTTCTTTTTTGCGAGCGCAGAATTGGATTCGCTCCGAGCTAAGAACTCTGCTTCTTGCCTCTGCTCTAGGAAAAGCGCCCACTGACTGGCTGAAATCTTGTACTTTTTTGTCGGGTCTGAGCCAGTCTTTTCCCACATGGTATTCAATTCGGACCTCCAGTTGCGGAATATGACCGCACATTGCTTCAGTGAAAACTCCTTTACCAGTGCTTCTGAGCCCCGAGGAAAAATAAACCTTGTCAACATCTTGGCCCAAAGCATGTTCCTAACATCGACTGACACATTTTTCCAATGTTGGATTGTGACATCAAGATTGTCCCTAACTACGAAACCAAGTGCGTTTCGAAACTTAGCTACGACGGCCACAGGAGCGAGGGGCTGTCCTTTTGGGCTCACTTTTGAGATTCTATATGTCTCCTCAGGCCACCTATTCATTCCTCTGTCACCTCGTTTCCGGTCACTCATCTTCCTTTTCCTTGAACTATTGGAGGTGGTGGTGGCCTCGATCGTTTCCGGTGCATCTTCTTGTGCTATTTCATCTTGAGTTAATATTTCTCTGAACTCAGATAACACCTCCTATTCATGTCAAAATTAAACATACACTCATCAGATTACAAAGGCTAATCCATTGTGGCAGGTTAATCATGAAATTAGGTACAACCATGACATCCTATATGCGAAAATTACCTCATCTACTTCTGGATTGTAATCGGGGTCACGTTCATATTCACGACGGGCCATCCTCTCTATGCGAGGATTAGTGCTGGCGCTTGGTGATTCGTATTCAGGAGTAGATTCTCTGGACCCCGTTGCTTGCTCCGCGAGGTGGGACCCCGTTGCTTATTCCTTAGGGTGGGACCCCGGTGCTTGCTCTGTGGGGTGGGACCCCATTGCTTGCTCCATAGGGTGGGACCCCGTTGCTTGCTCCGTGGGGTGGGACCCCGTTGCTTGCTCCGTGGGGTGGGACTCTGCTGCTTGGTCCTTGGGTGGAGAACTCATCATAAAATTCTATACAATTATATTATATAATTAGTATATGCCTTTTGCGAGTATTATATAATTAGTATACTCTACTCTACTATTCATAAACAAGTATACTAAAATTGATTATACAAGCATTTAATTCATGGCAATATAGCTTACAAGTATTTGCTTTTACAAGTACACTACACTACACTACTCTACTTTACTCTACTCTACTCTACTCGACTCGAACATATAAGTACACTACACTACTCTACTCTACTCTACTCTACTCTACTCGAACATATAGGTACTCATGGCAATATTTACAAGTATATATATAAGAATTTAATTCATGGCAATATTTGCAAGTATTTGAAAAAAAATAAAAAGGGCACTTGGCTCCTCTCTATCTTCCTCTCCTCCTCTCCCCTTTGCCCTGCTCGGCCCAGCAGTGGTGGCCCAACAGCGGCGGCCCAGCAGTGGCCCTCTCACAGCTGCGCGGGCCTACCCTGTCAGCTCCCTCTTCAACCTCCAGCCATCCTGCCGCCAGCACCACTGCCAAGCCCCGCCGGCACCACCGCAGCACCACCAGCGCCGCCGCAGCCCCACCGCACCACCACCAGCGCCACCCCAGCCCCACCGCACCACCACCAGCGCCACCCCAGCCCCACCGCACCACCAGCGCCGCCCCACCGCATCTCCCCAGCCCCGGCGCCCCACCACCGACTGCCACCGTGACTGCGCCACAGTCCAGCGCCCCGCCCCACCACCAGCGCCGCCACCGGATCTACCCAGCCCTGGCGCACCACCAGCCATCTCCACCACCACCACCCGGCCTCCTTGCCCCAGCCCCGGCCACCGCCGCCACCGAACCGTCGAGCGCCGCCGAACCGCCACGCACAGAGAGAGAAGAAGAGAACTGCCCGAAATGCTCACCGAGTGCAGAGACGAAGCTCGACGGCAGCGCGCTCGACGACTCAGCGGCGGGGAGAGGGCGGCAGGACGACGAAGGCGGCGGTGTGGAAAATTTTGGCAGCCTCACGGCGTTGTTCGAATTTTTTGGGCGCCTGGGACTTAGAAAATTTCGGGCCCTCGAGCGCGGGCTATATAATGGTCGGATTTCTACAGGCGGTTCCTACTGTTAACCGCCTGTAAAAATGGTTTCTACAGGCGGTTCCTACTGTTAGCCGCCTCTAGAAATCGTTTCCACAGGCGGTTGGTAGTAGGAACCGCCTGTAGAAATCTGCCTGTAGAAATGATTTCTACAGGCGGTCGACAGTACAAACCGCTAGTAGAAAGGTTTCAATGTGGTTTCTTTTTTTTATGTATTGTTTATATATTGTTTTGGTTTATGTATTGTTTTTTATATTGTTTATATATGTTGTATAAAGATTGTATAAAGGTTGTATAATTTCCATATAATAGTTTCTATTTAGGGTTAGGGTTTATTAAGGTTTTAGGGTTAAGAGTTTAGGTTTATTAAGGTTTCTATTTAGCTATAAGGGTTAGGTAAGCTAGGGTTTAGGGTTAGTTAAGCAAGTGTCTATGTTTTAGGGTTTATTTGGTGTTAGTTAATCTAGGGTGGTACTGAATCATACAAGATAGAATATATATATAGAAAATGATAGCATAAAGGTGCAACAAGCATAAAGTCTCACATTTACAAACAGTGAATGGTAGACATTGTAAGGTACACATTGTACCACAAATGGATTACATGACAAATATAAACTAGGCTGCTACTGTTCTTTCTTGTCCATCGTGGCGAACCCAGGGCAATGAATTCTGTGGGATGCTTCGCTCAACATTCCTTATCTTCACTGGATGGTCTACAAAGAGAGACATATTGCTAAACTGGTTGAAATCCTCCGGATCAGATACACCATCAACTCCGATAGCTTGTTGCTTTCGAGGAAAAACTACATGCTTTGGCCAGTTCGTACTTTTCTTATCATTAGGAGAAAGGATCTGTTCAGCATAGAAAACCTGTGCAGCACGGTTAGTCATTATCCACGGGTCATCTTTGTAGGCTACCTTACTTAGATCAAGAACTCTGACCCCATAGTTGTCCACTGTGACATGTTTGTCTTCAACCCATTCACATTTATATATGGGGATTTGGAATGTACCATAGTCTAGTTCCCATATCTCAACAATGATGTCAAAATATGTAATAATCTCACCTGTCGTAGAGTCAATGGCCTCGCATCAAACACCACTGTTTTGTGTCATGCTCTTTATGTCCTTGTACTTGGTACAGAATGTGAAGCCATTAATGTCATAGGTTTGCCATGTCGTGACCTGGCGTGAGGGTCCAGATGCCAACCCTTTGATGGTTTGTTCCTCAATTGTTTCCCCACGTGGAATATCCTTCTCCCTTAGCCATGTGTTGAACCAAGTCTTGTGTTCCTTCATTACCCAATCATCTGTGTGCCCAGGATTAAGTTCCTGAAGTTCATTTAAGTGTTCCTCGATCAAAGGCTCCATTATCGAGAGCTGATGCAGGATACTGTGATGTGCCTCGAGAACTATGTTGTAATCTTTCGGGATGAATGATTTTCGTCCCATCCTCCCACTTCCATACAACCTACCCTCATGTCGTGACGGAGGCAAACCTATTACAACTTGATCTTTTAGGACACTATTGCAGAATGGACCTCCGGACTCAATGGCCTCTTCGATTAAATACCCCTCAACCATAGACGCCTCTGGGCGAGCATGAGTTGAAACATAACCATTTAGTATTGCCATGAAACGCTCATAAGTTCACATTTCATGCAAGTACATAGGACCCAATGCCTCAATTTGAGGAACCAAGTGCACAACGAGGTGCACCATGATATCGAAGAATGCTGGGGGAAACACATCTCAAACTGTGACACTGTCTCCACTACAAATTCCTGAAGAGTCGCTAAATCATCACGGTCAATCACCTTTTCTGAGATCTTGTTGAAAATGAAGCACAGACGTGTTACTGCCATCTTTACGAACAAAGGATTTATAGCCCTGGTGACAATCGGAAGGAAAGTAGTAAGCATGACATGACAATCATGTGAGTTGTAGTTGGTGAGTGTAAGGTCTTTCATTGACACGATACTCCGTATGCTAGAGCAAAATCCATATGGGACTTTCAACTTCCTCAACCACACACACATCACATGTTTCTCATCCATGTTGAGGTTGTAGCTTCTGCCGGAAGATGGTACTTCCCATTTTCTTGAAGAACAGGGTGAAGTTCTTTTTTAATGTCTAACTGTACCATGTCCTTACGTGAATTGAGTTCTTCCTTTGTCTTGCTCTTCATGTCTAGCAATGTGCCAATTAGACTTTCAAACACGTTCTTCTGAGCGTGCATACCATCGATCGCATGTCGTACATCTAACTCTTTCCAGTATGGTAAATACTCAAAGAAAATAGACATCTTCTTGAATGTAGCCCGTGGAGTTGGTTTGACATTTTTTCTTGGTTTTCCGTCTTTTGTCTTTTTCCTGAAAACAAATTTTATATTGCTAACTATTTGGAAAACTCTTTGGCCTTTACTGTTACCTAATGGTGCAATAGAGTGTAGTTCATCGTTATTATCGAAGTACTTAGCCATCTTTTTAAGGCGGTACCTGTGTCCTTTCGATAAGAAGCATCTGTCTCATGTACACTATCTTCTTAGATGCATCGAGGGACACGTAAGCGGTTTCATCTATGCAGAATACACAACCAACCTTTCCCTTGAACTGTCCTGATAATGTGAAGAGAGCAGGGTAATCGTTGATCGTAACAAAAATAATTGCTCTCAAAGTGAAAGATTCTTTGCAGTACTCGTCCCACATTTGAACACCTGTTTTCCACAACATCTTCATGTCTTCCATTAAGGGCTCCAAGAAAACATCCATGTCCACTCTAGGTTGTGTAGGTCCAGAGATAAGGATGGTTAGCATGAGGTACTTTCGCTTTTGCATCAACCATTGGGGAAGGTTGTAGATGGTGAGGATCATCGGCCATATGCTATGTGTGTTGCTCCTCTCAGCAAATGGATTCATTCCATCAGTACTCAGTGCAAATCTAACATTTCTTGTTTCCTTTGCAAAGTCTTCATGGTTGTTATTGAAATCTCTCCACTGCGTACCATCAGCCGGATGACGAAGCTTCCCATCATTTTTGTGCTCATTTGAAGCATGCCAGGTCATAAGTTTGGCATCCTCTGGGTTCGCAAACAAACACCTCAATCGATCAACCACAGGAAGGTACCACATCACTAAAGCAAGAATCGTTTTCTGGGCATAATAGTCTACTTCATCTTTTTCTTTGCTTGTGGGGGTTTTTGTTGCTCTCTATTGGGTCTTCTTTCTCTTATTTCCTTTACATTTGGAGGCAGCACATTCTTCTTCTCGAAAGTCTTTATTCGTCTTGTACCTACTTGCACTGTAGTTAGGACAGCTGACCTTGTCCTTATACTTATCACCTCGATATAGGATACAATGATTTCTACATGTGTGGATCCTCTCAACACCCATAGTGAGCGGACTGATTAACTTCTTTGCATAGTACGTGTTAGTCGGCACATTGTTCTCATTTGGAAGCATGTCTGCGATAATACTCAAGAACGCATCAAAGCCAGCATCAGACAAACCATATCTAGCTTTGAACACCAAAAACTTAAGCACAGACCGCAGTGTCGTGAACTCTTGGGTACAACCCTTAGACTCATCGTACAAAGGCTCTTTTGCTGCATTCATCAGGGAATCCATACCTTTCATGAAGAATATTGAAGGGTCATCTAAATGACGATGCAACAGTGCCTCTAACAATTCTGCATCTTCCGCAGCCATATCTGGCAGGACCTTATCACATTCATTTGCTCTATCAACACCATGATCAGGAAGAGGTTGTTGTGTCTCATGTATGAACGGGAACTTGTCAACAAGCATATGTAGATCAACATCAATATCTGCAGTGTTTGCCGTTGTATAATGCGCAGAACTGCCCTCTCCATGCTTTGTCCAAATCAAGTAATCCTTCATAAACCCCCGATAGACTAGATGAGAAAGGATTGTTTGAGTGTCATCAAATACAACAACATTTTTGCAGTCTATGCATGGACAATGTATGTACTTCATCTTTGTTCTCCAAGCATGGTTCTTAGCAGCGTCAACAAACTTATGCACTTCTGATAAGTATGATGGATCTAGTCTTGACAACTCATACATCCATAATGACCGCTCCATCGTACCTGTATAGAAATATAATGAATTAATTGTATGCTAAAAGTTGAAACCATATGCCTAGCTCCAAAAAGTTACTCAAACTGAGCAAAAAATGAATAAAAGGATGCAAGAGAGAGATAAACTAACCTTTGCTAGCACCTCCTTCCAAAAAAAATGAATATCAAACCCTCTCCAATTGTATTCAATGGTAGTTTACTGCAAGCTAGAAGAGTTATCAGGGAGGAAGAAGGGATATGATTAAGTATAGGGTTTATCAGAAGGTTTAATTTTTAAACATATATTTGTCTCACCACACAAACAAACAATTCATGAAACAATTTAAGAAATAAAGAAAATACACTAAATAATTAACCTACTTTATTAGAGAACTAACAAAAAAAATATATATTGCTCTCTACATATGAACACACTTCATGAACACAAAAAAAAAACAATTAATGGAACAATTTATGCAAATAAATAAAAAATACTAAGTAAATGGACCTATATTGCCTCTACATGAACATAACATTCATGGCTATAGCCATATACATATAACTAAAAAAATCTTGGATAAACTAAATTGACAACAAAACATGAGTAGGGAGAGTGGAGAGGTATCATCTAACTATCTTAAGCATAAACATTTCACAAAATCTTGCCCATAACCTAGCTACCCTTCTCTCTCACTCATGGTGAAACCCTAGATCCAAAAAGGGACTCAAATTGAGCAAGGAATGGACCAAATGAGGCAAGAGATGCATAAACTAACCTTTCTTAGCAACCTCCTTCCAAAAATGAAGATTAAAACCTCTCCCCTTGTATTTGAAGAAATATGGACCTCCAAAATGGCCTCCAATGAAAGTCAGCTACGAGCTACATGATTCTCGGGGAGGAAGAAAGGTATATATAGCTACAGGAACAACACTGGCGGTTGCTTAAGTCAACCGCCAGTGTAAACTTCTTTACACTGGCGGTTTACCTAAAATAACCGCCTGTGGAAATGACGCATTTCCACTGGCGGTTGACTTAGATGAACCGCCTGTGGAAATGCGTCATTTCCACTGGCGGTTATCCGCGGTTATTTTAAGATAACCGCCAGTGTAAATATGTTTACACTAACGGTTCATAGTTGGTCTGTACGTAACCATTTGCACTGGCACATGTTAACTGAAACTGTCAGTATAAATAAAATATCACCGCAGCCTTAGAGCTGCTTTGTACTAGTGGAGTGAGCACACACACACACATATATATATATATATATATATATATATATATATTAATTATACATACATGGGTACGACTCTTGAACGTGAGCCACTAACATACATATATAGATGCATTTTTGGCGGTCTTTTTGCAGCATCTGTACCGATTCATTAGCATGCACAAAGTAAAATGTATTCTTCTAGCAGTCTGGCAATTCGAAACCGCCCAACCAGAATTTATAAGTTCTCTTAGTGAAGTCGAGTTCTTCTAATATTAATTTTAGCATTCAAAATTTAGTATAAATGTTTCCTATTAAATGACTTTTAGTAAGAATTTTCATGTATTATAACTAGTGTTAGTGTTTTACTACTGGTCTACTACTTAAAATCACTAGAACTCTACCATTTTGGTATTGATAATACCAAAACTATAAGGGACCGAGGCCAGTAGCGGATCTAGAACAAGATTGAAGTGGGTTGATGTTATGACCGGCATCCAATATGCCAGAAGGAGGCCCATTAGTGGCTAGATTAGGCGCAGGGGCTGTTAGGCCTGTTAGGCGCAAGGGCTAAATGCCAATAATTATCCTTATTTGTTATTTCTATAATTAGTAGATCAAATAGTCATATATATAGGAGTTTTAATCTTGATGGACAATTCAACCAAGTAATAATCATATTACTCGGCTTCCCTTAGGGAGCCGGGAGCCTAAACCCTAGCCGCCTCTATCTCTCTCTCACGCCGCGATCACGGCGCCTCGCCGCCGCGCGACGTTCAAGCCTCGGCCACCTCTCGTTCACAGCTACAACCTCCGATCAACTAGGCATAGAGGGCCGGTGCCTATCAGTTGATCTCTTCTTCTTTCTTTAATCTCTCTATTTTTCTTCCTTTTCTCCCTTTTTTCTTCTCCCTCAACCTCTCAGAACAGGATTGAAGGGCGGCTGATTTATTTTTCTTCCTCCAATATCTCTATTTTTCTTCTTTTTCCTCCCCCCCTCCCCCTCAACCTCTATATATTTCCTTTTATACTATGGTTGTAAGGGAGCTGGAGCCCCACCAGCCCCCTTTCCACCCCTGCCTAGGGCAATATTTTTTATTAAATAATATAGAGTTTAAATTAGAGATCCAGGAGATGGGATGAGGGATACCCCTTCAACCCCTACTTATCGGGCTTTGGCTATTTCCCAAAGACCCCCCTAGATACATTGAGTGAACTACCTAGCCTAAGCATTGCAGTCCAAGCTCCGGAAAATATCTCCCGCCTTTTGAATGGACGGCCCCGCTTCCTGCCGGGAGTTGTCGTCGCCTTGACGCAACCTCCAGGATTCTGCCACGTGCCATCCCCATTTCCTCGGAAGCTCCGCCTAGGTTTTGAGGCCCAAACCCAGGAAACCCGCCACCGGTAGCTTTGGGCTCAACTATCGAACCCCGAGTTTTGCGGCCCAAACTCGGAAACCGACGCGGATGGTTTTGAGGCCCAAACCACCAAACAACTCGACGCGAGCCACCTTGTCTTCGCCCAGTCGGACTCCGAGTCCCCTGAGCCTCCGCTCGACTCGCGTGTCTACCGTCTTGACTTGGTCAACTCGGTCTACCTCCATGTCTTCTCGCACTCGCCGGTGCCAAGTACTAGCCACCATAGCTAGTCCGTCGGCGCCCATGGTCCCTCAGTCCGAGCCCCGCTTTCGCCCTTCACCGCTCTCAGTCCATCGGCACGGTAAGCCTCTACTCGACCTTCTCCACGCCATTGATCACTATCACTAGGCATAACACCTGCACACCACAAGCCAATAGACAAGCACACATTTCTGCTTTCGCAGAGGTTAGGGTAAGCCACTCAAACTGAACACTCACGTGTTGGACGACCACTCATCATCAAAGCTGAACATACATGGGTACTTATCCACCATGTGTTCGCAATCTCTCCCTTGATGAGTGCATTGTCAACACAAGTGCATTTCAGATTTGAGCCACAAGGTAAAGCTCTCCAAATGACCAGAAAGCTACCAAAGCCAAAACAGGGTCACTTGAGAGAAGCAAACAGATACCAATTAAAAGAGAGAGGCAAAAAATGATACCAATTAAAAGCATCCTTAAAAACACCTCATGACAAAGTCACTTACTGATGCCAAACAAAAACATATGGGCAGCGGCTCAACGCAACCAAGCGAAACAAAGCTAGCCCTCAAGAAAAGGCACAAAAACGGGCTCAACACCGCTAGCAAGTCCAAGATACCAGTCACAGCTCTCAAAGCTCAGACTTCCAAGTTAAACACTAGGGGAGCTCAAAAGATACCAATTGAAACCACTTACGTCCCCTAATGCTCAAGAAGCAATCAAAACCTGTCGGAGCCAACAAAACAAACTAGACCCTCCAGAAGAGGCAAAGGCTCAACACATCTAGCAAAAGGTCCCCCTGAGCAAGATACCAATTGGAAAACTAAGAGAAGCACTCTCCCCCTTGGAAGTAGATGGCTGAAAATGGAATGAAATGCACACATCTCTCCCCCTTGATGACACATGTAGCTCATCAAACGTCAACAACTCAAGTTCCGGCTACAAATGCCATGAAATGCAAAATGAGTGCAAAAGCTTCATACTTAGAGCTAAGACAATGAATAGATGCTCTAAGTGATGTGATTCTGTGAGAATAGGAAAAGCTCTATGTGCCCAACAAAGACTCAAGTTGAGCTTAAGATCACGTTAGAAGCTATTTTAGAGAGCATATCATGTGAGAGCAAGGAATGGGTATCACCTCCTAGAGACAACGAGACATGGCAAACAAGACAGGATCTATCTCAAAGCAATCTCATGTATAGTAAGTAAAACTATCCCTTAGCAAAGTGCATACAACAAGCCAATGACCCAACTGATTGAATTTTTCAAATTTCAGAGTTTGCAGCCAATTTTTAGTTTTAGGCACATTTAAGTTGTATGCGAGTGGTTGTCAGCAAAGTGATGCCACTGCTTACCAACCGGGCGAAGTCAAAGAACTTGACACACCGGTTTTGGTCATACACAACACCGCTCAAGTATCGACCCATATGGGAAGCAGTCTCGAACACACGGTGAAGTGCTCACAATGCAGACCCAACTCGATCTTTCCAATTCACAAAACAGAGAGCAATTTCATTTTAGATATTAATCATGGTGCTCAAAGTTAGTGAATGAAACAATGAAGAGCCATAGTTACAAGCTATATACAAGACAGCCAAGAAGGATCTTCAAAGGCCTACACATGCTAGTGCCATTTCAGAGGTGACATGGGGAATTTAAATTCAGTTTTAAAGCTTTTCTAACTTAGCTCTATTGCATATCATAGAGATCAAAGAGAGTCTAAGTTAGGCAACACCATAGACACATAAAGCACCTCAAATAGAGCATAGATTCATTATATCGGTTATAGATATGAAGCTTAAAATGAACTATGTCACAAGTGCAAATGAGATGCAAAAATGCATTGACACCAACTAAACACTAACAAGACACCAATTGAAAAGAAGGACAAGAAAATACAAAAAGAATAAAAAAGAACTATGATACACAAAACTTTCCTCCTCTAAAAAGGAAAGCAAACACCCAACTTGCCCCGAAGGCGAGAAAACGCAGCTTGATCCAAAGGCTTAGTGAGAATATCCGCAAGCTGGTTTTGGGTCTCAACATGCCGGAGGTCAATGACGCCCTTCTCGTAGTGATCACGCAAAAAGTGAAAGCGGACCTCAATGTGCTTGGTCTTCGAATGAAGCACGGGATTTTTAGCCACACTAATTGCACTCGTGCTGTCACAAAGCAGAGGCACCTTAGTAAGCTCAAGACCAAAATATCTCAAAGTGGAAATCATCCAAAGCAACTGAGAGCAACAACTAGCCGCGTCAACGTACTCAGCTTCGCACGTCGACTGTGCCACACTAGATTGCTTGTGAGAAGACCAAGAAACCAAAGAAGACCCGAGAAACTGGCAAGTCCCAGAAGTGGACTTCCGATCAAGTCGGCAACCGGCAAAGTCGGCGTCAGAATAACCGCAAAGCACAAGAGAGGAAGAGGTGGAGAACCAAAGACCAAATTCGGGAGTGAAGCACAAGTACCTCGTGATGCGTTTCACCGCCTGCTTGTGCGAAGTCCGTGGGGACGCCTGAAAGCGAGCACACTGGCAGACGGCGAACTGAATGTCCGGTCGGGTCACCGTCAGGTATAGAAGCGACCTGATCATGCTGTGGTACTCCGTCTGGTCCACCGCCTCTCCTTCCTCGTCCGCATCCAAGGCAGTCGTAGTCGACATCGGCGTCGAAAGAGGCTTTGCCTCACCCATGTCAAACTTCTTCAAGATATCCTTCGTGTACTTGCCTTGGTGCACGAACGTCCCTTCCCGGGTTTGCTTGATTTGCAACCCGAGAAAGAAGGTCAACTCTCCCATCATGCTCATCTCAAATTCCCTGCTCATAAGATCTGCAAACTTGGCAACAAGAGCATGAGAAGAACCACCAAAGATGATATCATCCACATATATTTAGACAAGGAGAGTGTTTTTGCCTTGCTTGAGGAGAAACAATGTCTTATCTACCGATCCCATTTTAAAGCCCTTAGCAAGAAAAAAGGTTTTTAGCCTATCATACTATTCTCTAGGTGCTTGTTTCAAACCATACAAAGCTTTGTGAAGTTTAAAAACATGGTTTGGAAACTTGGGATTTTCGAAACCAGGAGGTTGTTTAACATAAACTTCCTCCTCTATGTTGCCATTTAAGAAAGCACTTTTAATGTCCATTTGAAAAAGTTTAAAACCCTTAGAAGCCGCAAAAGCTAGAAGGATTCTAATGGCTTCTAAATGAGCTATGGGAGCAAAGGTTTCCTCATAGTCTATTCCCTCCTTTTGACAAAAGCTTTGATCTACCAACCTAGCCTTATTGCGCACTACCACCCTATCTTCACTTTGTTTATTTTTGAAAACCCATTTGGTACCTATGGGGTGGCAACTAGGTGGTAGAGGAACTAAGACCCAAACGCGGTTTTGCTCAAAGTTTTCTAACTCCTCATGCATGGCATTAACCCAATCCGGATCCATCAAAGCGTGTCCAACATCTCAGGGCTCAAAAGAAGCGACAAAAGCCGAATGAGAAAAGTGAGAGATATAGGACCTGGACCACGTGACTCGACGGTCGATGTCGCCGATGATGTTCTCCAGCGGGTGCTACCGCTGGATGTGGCGGGGAGCCTGCCTGGACGAAGTGGCCTCCCCCTCGACAGCAGCTGGAGCTCCCTCAGGTGCAACAGGCACCGACTGAGGAAGCTGCTCGAACGACCCCCATATAGAGGAAGTAGATGGATCGGGACCATGAGCCGAAGTGGACGTCGCAGGGTCGACGGGGGCAGCCAGTGGAGTTGGCTCGGGATCACCCCAATCGGCGCCGTCCTGCTCCTCCTCCACAAAGATGCTAGTGTTCACCTCATCATCACCTGCAAGCTCAAAAGCAGTGGAAACACAGGGCATAGTCTCATCAAAGGTAATTTCACAAGTCTCCATCACTCGGTTAGTCTCAAGGTTAAGTGCACGATAAGCACGAGAGTGAGTAGAATAACCCAGAAAGATATCGTCAGAAGACCGTGATTCAAGTTTATCCAACTTATCGCCCTTTTTGAGGATGAAGCACCTGCACCCAAACACCCGTAGATGACTTACCTTGGGTGGTCTCCCAAATCGCAACTCATAAGAAGGCTTCTTCTTGAAAGCTCGGAGAAAAATGCGATTGGAAACATAGCAAGCAGAACTGAGTGCTTCGGCCCAATACCGCCTAGGAGTCCTGTGCTCATCGAGCATCATCCTAGCCATCTCAACAAGGGTCCGATTCTTGTGCTCAACAACACCGTTCTGCTGGGGAGTATGAGGTGAGGAAAACTGGTGATCGAGACCCAAAGAAGAGCAAAGAGTTGCAAAGTGAGCATTCTTGAATTCTGTGCCATTTTCACTGCGGATAGCTCTCATGGCATTCTTAGGTAGCTCATTTTGCAATCTCAAAATCAGATCTCGAACAAGTAGAAAAGCCTCATCCTTACTCTCCAAAAAGAACACCCAAGAGTACCTCAAGTAGTCATCAACAGCTACAACAACATACCACTTCCCTCCTTTCGACCTGACCCGAGCTGGACCAACTGTGTCCATGTGTAAGAGCTCGTCGGGTCGAGTGGTCATGATCTCAGTCACAGGAGGATGGGAAGTAGCAACCATCTTGCCATGTCTGCAAGGATGGCAGACCAAATCCTTCTCGAACTTTAGCTTTGGCAATCCTTGGATAAGGTACATTGAGCTAAGCATTGCAAGCAAGTCAAAACTCAAATGTCCCAATCTCCTATGCCACTTCCAAAGCTCAGAAGAAGAACCGGCAAGAAGACAACGAGAAGGTCCAAAAGAGATAGAAAAATCCGCACGAAAAACCTTCCCGAAGGGTAAAATCCGGCAAACAAGCTCACCACGAGAGTCCAAAATCTGAGAGAGATTAGGCTTGAAACTCACTTCAAAACCGTCATCAAGGAGTTGCGAAACCGAAAGAAGGTTAAAATGCAAATTCGCAACCAAAGCAACATCCTTGAGGACAAAAGAAGAGTTCACTCGGATGGACCCTCAGGAGACAACCTTACCTTTACTCTTGTCACCGAATGTAATGTACTTAGTGTGGTGCATGGGGTCGAGGCTGGAGAACCACTTGGCACTTCCGGTCATATGGCGTGAACATCCGGAATCCACAAGCCAAGTCTCCTCCAGTACTCCTTCCTACATCAATAAAAAGACATAGGGTGAGCAAACGGACCAACACTGGGGTTAGTAAACTGTGAAGGATACCAGTGTTGTCCCACTTGCCCAAAGAAAGGGTTAGGAGAAAAACCAAACATCTCCTGCCCCACGGAGGGATAGCGATCACCACGATAGGGAAAACGTGGTCCGCTAACGAAGGGTGGAGTAAAGCCACCACCACGAGGCCCGTAGTCGTATGGGTCACGACCGGTACCTCGTCGGGCACGACCACCGCATGGTCTCACCTCCTGAGGCCTAGCACCTTGAGGCATTGTACCTCTAGGCCTAGTAGTGCGTCTCTGAACCTCCGGTTCATGCACCCCAACTCGTGGGTGGAACATGTCCCGGTTGTTCAACTCAACCTGCCTCCGATCATCTCTCTTCCTCCTATAGCAAAACTCAGCCAAATGCCCATCCCGCTCACAATACTCACAATGGTACCTCACCACTCTCTTGGTAGGCACTCTCTTGTTGGGTTGGGTGGCTCTAGATTTCTTAGGAAGCGGATCACTAGAGATATCTGGCAGGGTGTCAAATGGGTTGCGAAGGTGGTTCGGTTTTGCAATCCACACTTGCTTCTATGGAGTGTTTTTGGTGGTTCTTCAAACACACCATCTCTCACAGGAAACTCAGAGGGGTTGGTAGGCTTAGGTGGAGTGATCTTGGTAAGCTTGGGAGTTGTGGTGGGTTTCTCATTTTCGCTCAAACCACTGCACTCACCGATCTTACCGAACATGTTATCGTCTTTCCCACCTATAGCAAAGCCTACTCCCGTGCTGCCAGCCCTTTTGCATTGGCTGAGCATCATCCCCAACTGTGGCTCTCGGCAAGACACCCAGCTCAAGATGGACCGAAGGTATGTGTTTTCTTCCTCGGTACGCATCTTGTCGTGTCTGCACGATGCGATCTCAAGCTCCAAAACATCAAAGCGATCCGACTCTCTAGTGCTATTTGAGATGACCTTCTCTAACACAGCGATCTTATCATTCTTCTGTGCCATCTCAGAACGCAAGCCTAAGCAAGACTTGCACTCACCAAGTAAGCTAGGCCTAGCCTTCGGCTCACTGACCTCCTCAAGTAGAGTGTCATACTTGTCCTGGAGAGTGACAAGATCAAACATGTGAATGGCGCAAGCATCACACTCTACCTCCTCCGTAACCACCACATACGCCTTAGCAAAATCTAGCTCATGAAGCACGCTAAGGTACTTTGCCTTAAAGTCGTTCCTCTCTACAGCAGCACGCTTGAGCAACGCATCTTGACTCATCAAGGCGTCGTTCAGAGACTCAATCTCAAGGGAGAGGGACTTGATGGTGGGTGGTACCTCGGGTGTGTCGGAGTCGTAGTCATAGTCGGGGCCTTCCTTGCGCTTGCCGACCTTGCCTTCTTCAATCGCCATGGTGCAAAAGCCACCGTGCTTGGCATCGGCGTAAAAGCATAGGCCGTTGAGCTTGTCCTCAACCTTTCCCTTGGACTCATCATCGCTTGAAGAAGCACCTCCGTCGGAGGAGGCATCGATGTCGCTAAGGGAGGCGAGGAAGGCTCGGTGCTTGGCCTTCACCTTGTCGATCACCTTCTTGGAGGACCTTCGGTGGTAGCCACCCTTGGGCTTGTGCTTGTCCTCGAAGTGGTGCTCGCGCTTGTCCTTGCGCTTGGTGAAGTCGCCCGCAGCTTTCTTGGGCCAGTTTACGATGAAGTGGTCCTTATCACCGTAATGGTAGCACCCCTTGGCTGAGCCACCACGCCGACGGTTCAAACGGTTGTTGTGAAACCGTGAGAACTTGGTGATGACCAAAGCCAGCTCATCATCTCCAAGAGCCTCCACTTGCTCCTCTATCACAGAAATCAAAGACAAGACAAACAAGGAGTGTGAAGGGTCAGAGGAGGAGGAAGACGTACCGCCGGGGCCAGAAACCAACGCCATAGAAGGTTTCGACGGGTTCTCAAGCTTGGCCCAGGTCTGGTAGTCAATCTCCAAGGACTTGAGCTTGCTGAACAGCTCATCCACGGTCAGGGCATCATAGCCCGATGACTCCTGAATGGCAGCCACCTTCATCCCCCACACCTTCCGATCAAGAGCATGCAAAATCTTGATAGCCATCTCATGATCATCATAAGGCAAGTTGGCCCGATTGGCACGCATCTTGTTGACGATAGATTGGAAGCGAGTGAACATCCCGTCAACAGATTCGCCGGCCAACTGAGCAAAGTTCTCGTACTCTCTACGGTACGTGTCAAAGAGTCTGGACTTGATCTAAGGGTTGACCTCATGATATCTCAAGAGTGTTTGTCAGATCTCCCGTGTCGTAGTGAGACTCGAAGCCCGCTCAAACTCCGGAAGAGACAGACAAGAGAAGAGAATGCTACGGGCTCTTGCATTAGATGCATGCTGCATGACCTGGGCATCGGTGATCCGAGCCTCAAGAACCATGTAGTTCTCATTCTCACAAATCTCCCAAAACTTCGTATCAAGCCCTTGGAGGTAAGCGGACATGCGCACCTTCCAATAGGCAAAGTTGGTTCCATCGAAGTAAGGAGATTTACCAGCACCTCGCTCCATGTTGCCTTCGTGGATCAAGAATTGTGTAAGGTGGATTGATCCTTAACCTACTTTGATACCAATTGAAGGACCGAGAACGGCGACCAGAGGGGGGGGTGAATGGGAGCCTCAAATTTCTCTCAAAATATTCGGGCCACTCTTCCCAAAAGCCAAACCCAGTTGATGGGTGCTCACCGGCAGTGGAGAGAAACTCACCGGAAACCCCAAAAACACAGGATCTCAACCCCTAGGGAAAAGAGGCAAGAACCTAGGCAAAACGGGCGAAAACAGCAACCAAGCAGGAGCTCCGGACTAGTTGAAGCAAGACCTCTGGACCAATGGAAGTGGTCCGGAGCCTTTGATCCGGTGCTCACCAGGGAACCATCGGACTAGTCCGACGCCCAAACTTAGTGGTCCGATGCTTGCTTAGGAACTACACAGGGAGTACCCAAGCTCCGGACACTAGTCCGACGCACACCGTTGGACTAACGCACCTGGTCCGACGCTTACTGAGAAAATCCCTCTCCAAAAAACAGTAAGCACCCAGGCTTCGGACAACTCGTCCGACGCTCACCGTCGGACCAATGGCTCTGGTCCGACACTCTGAGTAGTCAGGCAGTTTCCCGGGACTTGACCACCGGACTACTTGCAATGGTCCGGAGCCTAGTCAAAGATGTCCGACGCCTGGTCCGGAGCTCACGAACAGAAACGCTGAAGCCCGTGAAAACGACTTTCTCTCCGCCAAATCTTCCCAAAACTCAACCAAATGATCACCAACTACAACCAAATTTTGTAGGCATGATCCTTGTGCAGTAGTGGAGCTATCCCGAAGAAATCATCGCTCAATTTGGAGAGGATAAACGGAACACTCGGATTTGGGGGAGAAAGGGGAAAACGAAGAACGCCACAAAGAAAACACCTGATCTACGTACTCGTGAGGTTTGAGGAGAATTCCTTCGGTGCAAAGATGCTCCTCACGATTACGCACAACTTGGTTCAAACGGATTTTGCAAAGCTACTCCCTACAAAGAGAAATCATCTCGGGAAAAGAGGGAGCAAAAGCAAAACGCAAAGAACACAAGCAAAACGGGGACACAATCACGAAATCGAAGCCACCATGGCTTACGGAGGTTACGGCCTCCGATTCCTCACGACAAACTCAAGTTCTTACAAAGGTTGGTGGAAGCAACCTAGGGATCTCATGAACTAGAAAGAGAGAGAGTGGGGGCAAGTGATTAGGGTTCAAGAGATGGGATGAGGGATACCCCTTCACCCCCTACTTATCGGGCTTTGGCTATTTCCCAAATACCCCCCTAGATACATTGAGTGAACTACCTAGCCTAAGCATTGCAGTCCAAGCTCCGGAAAATATCTCCCGCATTTTGAATGGACGGCCCCGCTTCCTGCCGGGAGTTGTCGTCGCCTCGACGCAACCTCCAGGATTCCGCCACGTGCCATCCCCATTTCCTCGGAAGCTCCGCCTAGGTTTTGAGGCCCAAACCCAGGAAACCCGCCACCGGTAGCTTTGGGCTCAACTACCGAACCCCAAGTTTTGCGGCCCAAACTCGGAAACCGACGCGGATGGTTTTGAGGCCCAAACCACCAAACCACTCGACGCCAGCCACCTTGTCTTCGCCCAGTCGGACTCCGAGTCCCCTGAGCCTCTGCTCGACTCGCGTGTCCACCGTCTTGACTTGGTCAACTCGGTCTACCTCCATGTCTTCTCGCACTCGCCGGTGCCAAGTACTAGCCACCATAGCTAGTCCGTCGGCGCCCATGGTCCCTTAGTCCGAGCCCCGCTTCCGCCCTTCACCGCTCTCAGTCCATCGGCACGGTAAGCCTCTACTCGACCTTCTCCACGACATTGACCACTGTCACTAGGCATAGCACCTGCACACCACAAGCCGATAGACAAGCACACATTTCTGCTTTCGCAGAGGTTAGGGTAAGCCACTCAAACTGAAACACTCACGTGTTGGACGATCACTCATCATCAAAGCTGAACATACATGGGTTCTTATCCACCATGTGTTCGGACTACCTCCACATTTACGTCTAGCCACTGTGAAGCTATGTGCATTCCTCAATGCAATTTCTCAGAAGGCAATCGATCCAATGGAACTAGCTGCTCTATAGAATGATGTGGTTCAGTGTCTTGTCAGCTTTGAGTTGGTTTTCCCTTCATCCTTCTTTAATATCATGGAACACCTCCTAGTTCACCTGGTCAAGGAGATTAGTATTCTCGGTCCTGTGTTCCTACACAACATGTTCCCCTTTGAAAGGTTCATGGGAGTCCTAAAAAAAATATGTTCACCAATGTGCTCGCCCAGAAGGAAGCATCGCCATGGGCTACGGGATAGAGGAGGTCATTGAGTTCTATGTTGACTATATTCCCGACCATGACCCGATTGGTGTTCCAAAATCAAGACACGAGGGGAGACTTAGTGGGAAAGGAACACTAGGGAAGAAAACATATATCGATACGGGGGATGATTAATTCAACAAAGCACACTACACAGTTCTTCAAAACTCCTCCGTGGTGGAGCCGTATGTCGAGGTACACAAGAAGTTCCTACGATCCCAGTTTTTAGGGAAGAATATGAAGCTTGGATTATGCGTGAACACATGAAAACTTTCGGCGATTGGTTGCGAATAAAATTTAATGGTGATGATAGTATTGATGACCAACTGTATTTGTTGGCTAGACAACCATCATGGAACATCCTCACGTATAAAGCCTACAAGATAAATGGAAATATATTTTACACTGTAGACCAAGATAAAAGGAGCACCAACCAAAACAGTGGTGTCCGCATAGATGCCATTGACCCAAATGAAAAAAGGCAAACATATTATGGCCGCATAGTTGAGATTTGGGAACTATACTATGCACCTAATTTTAAAGTCTCTTTGTTTAAGTGCCAATGGGTGAAGATGACCGGAGTCGGGGTAACAATTGACAAGGATTATGGGATGACAACAGTGGACCTCGATACTATTGGCTACAAAGACGAACCATTCGTCCTTGCTGCTGATGTGAATCAGGTGTTCTATGTAAAAGATATGTCTACAAAACCAAAGAAAGGAAAAAACGATGACAAATCAATCATCAATGAGCCCAAGTGTCACATTGTTCTTTCAGGGAAAAGAAATATTTTGGGAATTGAGGACGACTCAGACATGTCAGAACTTTACGAAAGGGATGACCGAATTACGCCATTCAGTGTGACCAAAGACCCAAGCATAATTCTAAATGCCGAGGACACTCCATGGTTACGACATGAACATGACCAAGGGACATATGTCAAGAAGAAGATCACTAATGTGCCTGCTTGATGTAGCTAGCTTAGCAGTGTGATGTCAATCAAGTGACACATGTATTTGGTCAATTTTTTATTTAGTGACTAATTAATGTTTACTAATACTTCTTTTTTAGTCAATTACTGACTAATGAAGATCTACATTTGTGAGATTCATGTGAGATTCATGATTTTGTGACAATGTCTACTAACACTTCCTCAAATAGAAATTTGAAGTACATAAAAAGATAGATCTTGATGAGTTATAAAACCTTTGTATTCAAATTTTTTTCATATAGGGTCATTTCGTGTCTCATTAATAATTTCCTATTTAAGGGTAAACTTATTTGTCACATAATTGGACAATGAATAGTGAAAAACAAAAAGATTAACATTAAAATAATGTAGAAACTAATTTTCTGTTGGTAACCAAGCATTTTAGTTTTTCTAATTCAACAATATACTTTTGCATTAACCAAATACTAATGGTTGGTTACATTTATATTTGATATTATATAAAAGGTAAAAGATTTTATGTTATACATTTTTCTAGTGTATAATAAAGCAAAAGGAAATGCAATGGTTATTTTAAAAAAAAATGTGCCATGTATTTAATTTATTATGAAATTTACAAGAGCTAGAGCAATTTATATAGATATTAAACTATATACAATACCAAAACATATAAAACAAACCACTAAAATTTTGTTTGACGCCTAAAGAAGCCGTTAGCCCCAGTTGGTATTACCAACCGGGGCTAAAGGGTGGCTTCCTATATAAGGCTACCTCTCTCCTTCCGATCCTCATCGTCTTCATTCTCTTGATTCCAGACGTTGTGGATGCCGCCGCCATCGCCGCCGCCTCCTCTGCTACCTAGCCCCGACGCCCTCGCCGTGCCACGCACCGGTTACCGCGTCGCCGCCGTTCCTCCTCTGCACAGCGCCGCCGCTGCACGCCGCACGCCGCAACACCGCCGCCTCTCTGCCTGCCCCCGACGTTCCCTCTCTCGTCGTGCCACCGGCCACCGCGCCGCCTGCCGCCGCGCGTCGTTCCTTCTCTCCTTAAAGCAAAAAGGAGAGAGATCGAGAGGAGAGAGGAGAAGGAATTGAAGAAGGAAGAAGAAGGAAGAAGGTAGGGAGAGAAGCTAAGGAATAAGAAAGAAAAAGAAAGAAAGAGAAAAAGAAAGAAGAAAAGAAGGAAGAAGGAAGAAGGAAGAAGAGGAAGAAAGAAGGAGAAGAAGAGAGGAAGAAAGAAGAAAAAAGGTGAATTGTGTGTAAAAAATAGGAATAGATTTTAGTTTTATATTAGAGAGATTTTAGGTTATTATTCGATTTAATTTGTGCAAAAATATTAGAGTGATGGTTGTTCGTAATATATTTTATTTGTAGAAAATTGATTTAGTTTTAGTATTCTATTTTAGTTTTAGGAAATTGTTTTATGTTAGTAATAGATTTTAGTTTCTGGAAGTTAATTTAGTTTGATATATGATTTGATATATATAATTGTGTTTAATAAAATAGAAATAGATTTTAGTTTTAGAAATAGATTTTATCACTTAGAGAAATATAGACCTTCCATTATTGCTATATATGATTTGATATATATGTATATTCATTACATTGCTAGTAAACTTGTATTCCCGTAGTGCCTACACTAAGTGTCTAAACCCTAAACCCTAAGTGTCTACCCGTAGAGCCTACACTAAGTGTCTACCCTATAGATATACATCATAAGTGTCTACCCTAAACCCTAAACACTTTTATTACACACACACACACTTAGTGTCTACCCTAAACCACTAAGTTTCTAAACCCTATAGATATACATCCTAAGTGTCTACCCTAAACCCTAAACACTTTTATTACACACACACACACACACTACTTAGTGTCTACCCTAAACCCCTAAGTGTCTAAACCCTATAGATATACATCCTAAGTGTCTACCCTATACCCTAAGTGTCTACCCTATAACCTAAGTGATGTCTACCCTTTTGGTTACTCTAAGACTAAGTGTCTACCCCAAAGTGTCTACTCTAGAGAAATATTGACCTTCCATTATTGCTAGTAAATATGTATATATATGATTTGATATAGATATGGACGACCCGAATGATGACATGGAGGCTTTATTGTTTTCAATGATCAACGATGGTACTGATCAAGTAGTAGATGGCACCAATCAAGTAGATGATGGAAGTCAGTACTTTGCGCCAGATGTTGAGCAAGAAAATATCGTGCAAGACAATGTTGCCGAGGTATATATATGTCTACAATCTCTTGTGTATACATGAAAATCAAAATAATTACAGTTGTATAATTATATTTATAAGTTTTTTGTGTCTACATACATAGTCGTCTGCATCAACGACAACTACGGGGAAGAGTAAAAATGTACGAGGCCCGAAGAAGCCATTGGAGGGTCGGTACATTATCACGGAATTCGATGAGGAAACAGGGGCAATACTTGGAGCACATGCACATAGATTTGCCAGCAACTGTGGTTACCTTGTAAGGGATAGGCTTCCGATCAGTGCTCGTGAATGGCGGCAAAGGAAAGGACGTCCTGACATTAGTTTTGTCTTTGATCGTGACAAGAAACTAATTTGGCAAGAAGTCCTTCAACATTTCTCGCTCGATACAGAAGATGGTCATCCCAAAACGGCCTCAACTTGACGTAGACCTTATTGTTGAAATCTGGAGTAAGGTTCTTCTTGATAAAATCAGTATGCAATTTCTTCTTCCAGGCTTGGAAATATGTTGCCATCTTCTTCATAGCCCAGTCCCTAACTCTCCCAAGGGCAACATATTTCCAGGCCTAGAAGAAGAAATTGCATACTGATTTTATCAAGAAGAACCTTACTCCAGATTTCAACAATAAGGCCTACGTCAAGTTGAGGCCGTTTTGGGATGACTTTGTATCTTTCAAGACATCCAAAGAGGGCGAAGCATGAGCACAACAGAACCATCAAAATGCCCGAGAAAAGCAATACCATCATCACATGGGATCAGGTGGCTAGGGGAATCCAACCGGAATCAGATAACTGGCCTCAGCGCAGTAAGTGGTGGTTTTTTGGTCACGGGGCAGGCATTGACCCTCAGACCGGGAGATTAACGTATACCGAAGGACTCACAGAAGCAGCAAGGAAACTGGTTGAAGCTAAATCTTTGAGGGAACAAGGAGTATGGTCACCAGATAGAGATAAGGATGAGTTGACATATTCCCTGGGGACTGCGGAACACGGTGGGCGAACGAGAGATCATGGCGCGGTGCCGTGGAAGCATGTCTTCCCTCAAGACAAAGATACATATAGAAGCCGCCACAGAAAGAAGAAAGAGGAGGAAGCTATGAAACTTAGCATGTCGCAAATGCTTAGTGAAGCACGCGTAGCAGCTATTCAAGCAAAAGAGCGAGAAGAGAAACTTGAAGCAAGAATGAGCGAGGAAATCAAAAGGCAAGTGGAGTTAGCAATCAGCCGAATGCAAAGTACTGGATCAGTACCGCAAGTCAACATCAGTCCATCAGCTCAGTTGAAAAGCAGTTGTGCTTCCACGGAAGTGCCTCAACCTGGTGATGATGCAAAGCTACGCTTCCCCGTGGATGACATCACAGAACCGAATACACCATGTGAGCTGCACATTCCAGAGGGGGCTACCACAATCATGGTGGCTACTGGTATTGTATCTCCTATCGACCCTACGAAGACACTAATATGCCATGGGTCAAAAGTACTAGCTGGATATGCTCGCGTCTCAGTGGATAGAGTTAAAAAAGGTCATCGCGATGTTAAGCTTGACATTGAAGGAGGTGATGGGGAGACGACTTTAGGACAAGCGGAGAAGACATTTATTTGTTGGCGCAAGCGCTATATCATTATTCCTGGGGCATCACCTCCTATTGTACCGTCGCCGCCTCCTCCTCCTCCTCATCCTAGGTGCGAATGAAAGTGAATCATACCTATATATCTCTTTTTCACTAACTTTGTATTGGTTTAAATAGCGATACTTTATTCACACTCGTTGTTTTCACTGTAGGACCTCACCCAGAGACCTAAGTCACCATTCATCACCTGCTGGTCATAGTGTTGCGAGGGATGATGATGGTGAAATGCACGACACGGCTTCCTCCCCAGAACCTCCAAGGCGCTCTCCATCTCCGAAACCGGTCCCATCGCCTCTACGACGTTCTCCAACGCCGACACCGGCCCCATCGCCAAAGAAGAGGACCGCCACAAAAGCAAAGGTGTCGGTCGCCCAACCAAAAACAAAGAGGCAAGCTACAAGGAAAGTTATTGTTAAGATTCCTCCGAAACTTCCGTATGATAAGATTGAAGAAGAAATAGACGCTTCAGTAAAGGCCTCAGTGGACGCACATTTCCAAAAAATTATAGACGACTGTAAAGAAAGGAAAGAAGCTACACAGCCGTTCTACGTACCTCAATCAGTTCTAAGGCAGAAGTTGGAAGAAAAGAAGAGATAGCTATGTGATGCTCAGAAGAAATCTCCAATATCGGACTATGATCGCACTCTTGAAAAGGTAATTATCGAGAAGAAAAGAGCAGGGAAGGGTGTCCCACAGCTTGGGAACAATCGAAGCAATCGGTGGCCCTGCTAGTTGTTGGGTATGAATATGGTTCAAACATGAGTGTGCTAGAAGACTACAGTGGCCCCAGGGTCAATTATGATGGATTGGAAGATTTCTTGAAAGGAGCTCGTATATCCGCGACTCAATTTTACGGAAATGCACTAGTCGCAAATGCCACTGTAGTCGATGAGTTTAAGAGAACTTATGTACGTGGCAGAAGTCTGTACAACCCATTGGCCCTCAGGGATCTTGGTACGCAAATGCACAGGTTAAACTCATGGTACATGGAGGCATGTACCAAAAACCCAAATGACGACTGTATTTGCGTCAGAATTAGACAAGAACATTACTTCCGGGGCGATGACCTTATATTTGTTCCGTATAGTGAGCACCACCAACTATGCCACATTGACTCTCTAGACAAATCTCTGATGAGTTTCTACTGTCTGTAAGTGATCATTTCTTTTAGTAATCGGACTATAGCATATGTATATGTATAGTAACTAACTATTCTCAAACATATATATGCAGATTCTTGATGTTGATGCTCAAACGTAAGGGAGACACAGAAATTGGTTTCATTGATCCATCAATCATATTCTCGGATCCAAACACTCCCCTCGATCAATGGATACCTCAAACGGAGAGGAATTTACGGAGGTTCTTGGTCAACCAAAAGACCATACAATATATACTCTTCCCCTACAACTTTGGGTGAGTGTTGTTATCGTTTGCACAATTTGTCTTACTTATTACTCAATTCAGCATAAAGATATATATGTTGACTCTATAAACAAATGCAGTTTTCACTGGATACTCATAGTCATCGATATGAGAAGAAGTCAATTGGTAATCTTTAACTCATTGAGAAAACCAGTGGGAGATTACCAAGATATGATAGACATTATCAAGGGGTAACTTTGATCTTTAAATATGGATTCCTGCTCTTTAACTACACTGCAAGAGTTAATTAACTAATGATCCAATTGTTGAGCAGGGTTTGGGCTTGGTTCGTCCTGAAACACCGTCCGGAACTAGAAGAGGCACTAAACGATCCTCGTATGTTACCTGTAAGTTCTACTAGCTCTCATAATTTGTTACCTTATCATGCTTTAACATATGCGTATGATGACGATGGTAATCTTTTCATATCTTACAGTGGATTCTAAGGCAGCCACAAGGCAACAATCTGTGTGGATACTACGTTTGCGAGTGCCTCATGGTGTATGCAAGAAGAAATCTTACAGAGAATCTAAGAGTATGTGATATGTATATATAATACATCCATTTTATTTATTTGTTGCTATTAACTAAATCTTATGTATATTAACACTTGTTTCTTTATAATGCAAATTGAAGACGCTATAGTTGCAGCAACAAATGTTGAAAGAAGACCGCCTCAAAGGAATTCAAGAGACATTTGCTGGATTTTTTTTTGAAAAAGTGGTCAAACCTGAAGGCGACTACTATTACGACCCGGCCGAACCACTCAAGCCAAATCAAAACGAACATTTGTATGATATTTAAGTGGCGAGAGCGTTTGTGTCTTAAGTCAAGTAACAATGAATAATGATGTAAATTTTATGTGCATATATATTTATACTTATAGAGTTTCATAGTTTATTTGTGTTTAATGCTTGAAACTAACTTATAAGTGCGTGAATACATGTATTAGCAGCGAATACATGTATTAGAAGCGTAGAATACACACATTTGAATACCTAATATAATTGGAAAACCAAAATAAGAAATATCAAAATCAGAAGAAAAAAAAGGCTCTTTAGCCCCGGTTGGTAATACCAACCAAGGGTGCTGTCACGCGTGGCTGGCCTGCGCCACCTGGCGCACCCTTTAGCCCCGGTTGGTATATTTACCAACCGGTTACCAACCGGGGCTAAAGGTCAGGTTTTAGCCCTGGTTGTGCGAACCGGGGCTAAAGGGGGAACATTTAGTCCCGAATCCTTAACCCCGGTTCAGACACCGGGGCTAAAGGCCCTTACAGACCGGGGTTAAAAACCGGTTCTGTACTAGTGCAGTCATAAGATGGGATGCAGCTACATGGAAGCTTTTCAATTCCATCTCAAACCACATGAATGCTTTAGCTTTTCTGAATATAAGTTGTTCTAACTTTTTTTTATATAGCTAGGGATAATGTATATATAGATCCATAGAAAAAGCTATAAATCTCTAGAAATCCAAACGACATTTTGAATAGAGAGTTCACACCACTTCATTACAAAAGCTACTAGTTCACCACTACAACGCAAAAGCTAGCTAGCAGCATATCTAGCCACCGAACTACAACGTAAATTGTTTATGTCATCGAGTATCCTCACTTGTCACTTGTTGACTTCGTCACCATCGATTATTCTACCTGAATCGCTCCTCTCGTAGTCTTGGTTTTGCATGCCGATGTGCAAACACTACTTCCTCCGTCCTTATTTTTTATTAACTACTTCTTCCTCTGTCTTAAATTATAAAACATTTTGACATTTCAAGATTCATAGCATTTGCTATGTATCTAGACATAAAATATATTTAGATGCATAGCAAAAGCTATGAATTAAAAAAGTCAAAACGTCTTATAATTTGGAACGGAGGGAGTACATACGAGGAGTTGATGTCTCATGACGAGTACGCTATCTCAGCTTGTATTCGATCCCGTAACGGTAAATGATCAAAAGACGATATCCGTGGGTCCACATGCAGTTGCCCTTTCAGTCAAATATGATGGCAGCATCTGGGCATTCAATGGAATTTGGCTGCAGGTTTCTTCCAAATGATGGTACAAGCAAAGCAGCAATTTCAGAGTCCCTTCTTCATGGAAATTTTCACCATCGTCTTTTGTCAAATTTGAAAGCAAAGAAATGACATAATATTTGATAGAGGAAGACCTTCTTTTAATTCTTGGAAGTCTCCCTTTCTTGAGGAGGCTAAACTCCAGGCACAGACATTTCTTGATGAGGCCAAACGAGATGTTTTTCTTCTTTTGTGTAGAACTCTTCTTGTTTAGTTCTGTTTTTTATTTGGCCTCTCCTGCTGTACTTATGTTAAAAAAAATATATGACCAAGCTAAATTCTGTCTTCAAATCGTTGTCGTGTTCAGTTGTATGGCCAGTGGAATAATTCTCTAATACAAGCAGAAACAAACGAAAAATAAAGGATTGTCTTGACCATGTGGTCGCTGGCATATTGGCCCGTTCGCGGCTGCTGTTTCCACAAAAACGATATGTGAGAGGGAGCAGCAGCCACAACTGAAAAAAAATCATTTCTTCCACAAGACAAATAGAAGATACTAAGGCTCTGTTTGGTACAGCTTATAAGCTGCTTATGGTCAAAATAAACTAGAATAAATAGCCAAATATAACGCTTTTTAGCAGCTTATTCTGGTCACGCTTATTCCCACAACTCCCATTTGTACTAATAAGCAGAAGCTGGATCAGAACAACTTATTTTAACAGCTGATTTTACTCTATTTGTACAGCTTATCTAAGAAGCGCTTCCCAAATAAGCTATACCAAACAGAGCTAAGAAATGGTTCCTAAGCTGGGGAGGAGCGGTAACCACACTACGATTACGAAACCAGAATAGAAAGCCATTTACGGATCATGTGGCTGAAAACATAAACAGAACTTAGCCTTACTGTCAGGCGACCGGCCGAGCTCACTATTGATGGCAGGACAACTACCACCAGGACATGATCAATGTAATAATCAATATTAGATTCATTGTTGTTCATGTTAATTAGAGTAGAGATCATGTGGTTAAGCACTCTGTTTTACAACAATCTTATGATTTCTACAGCTTTAGGATATTTTTCTCTAACTCATTTCGTCAGTGGAACCCTCCAACTATAATAACATTAATGGCCCAGTTTGGTTTCTCTTGAAGAGGGCCTAAAGACTTATTTTAAGTCTCTTTTAGTCTATTTGAACCAAACACTAGAAAATTATTTAGGGATTTTTTTGGGCTGGATAGTAGTCTCAAGAGGTGAGGCTTATGGAGACTTTTGGACCACAATTGACACCCCTTGCCCTTCATTATTATCTGCTCACGCCCTCTCCCTTCACCATGCAAGGGTACAATGGTCTATGTTAAAGTGTATTAAATGATGTTAAGTCTATAAGTTCATAGAACCAAACATCAATAAAGACTTTTATTAAGTCTGTGTTTTAGTATTTAGTCCCTAGGACTAAAGAACCAAACGGGCCCTAAGATTGCCAAATATAAGATAGAGCAGTTGTCATTCCAAGTACTATGCCAACAAACTATTAGTGACCAACACCACCACATGCTAGGCTACTACACTTAATCATCGACATGTTTTTTGAACTGGGATCGTCACTTCAAACAGCTCTAAAAACTAAACCACAGTGGGTGGTGACATACACAACTAGCAGGTTCTAATTTACAGCACTAGTTAAAGAGTTAAGACTGACCCACACCAATCTACCTCAATTAATCTATGACAATGCGAAATTTGATCTTGATATCAATGCCATCTCCATCAACTGAATTTGGCACAACAACCTGGGAGCAGTCACCAGGTTTAGGCAGCCCATTGGAGAGGTTTGTGCGGGCTACTCTGAACTTTGACATCTGGTAATGCTCCATTAACCAAATACCTTCGCGGGGATTGTTGGAAACACTGGACATCCAAAGTTTGCATCGCATTTTCTTTGAGCTTGGTCCCTGACTACCATTGGTGGCAGCAGCATGAGGGTCAATCCAGTGCACAGAGATGAAGCGGGCAAGCTGCTGCCTCTCCACAGTTAGCAGGAGAAGACACTGGACGCTGGCAGTGTCACCTTTGTTCTTGTTTCCCGTGGGGCAATCAGCGAGAAGGAAATTGAAGCCATCATGGAGGCTGATGGAAAATTCGTGCTTACCATTCGGCTTGACTGTTGTGATGCATGGCCATTTGTGCCTTGTGCTGAAATGGTCCAAAAGCTTAGTCGTGGAGCCCACAAAGCTGCAGGCCTTACCAGGGCAGTGGCATGGAGCGTGCGCACACACCATGCGGTGGCTTTCTTGATCATAGTACGCCGGTCTCAAGGCACAGCCATGGGAGGCGTACGAGCATGGGACACGGATGGACTCCACCAATCGCTCCATGGCATGGCACCGGCGGTAGCTGGTGGTGGCGACACCACACACATGGCACTTGCCTGTGGCCTGGAGCTTGTCACAGCACAGAGAACAGACCACGTGCCCCACTACGCACTGCAATATATACACAATATGGTCAGAGATAAAGCCAGTGCCATAAATATTATAGCATACATGCTGTGGATGGTGTTGAATTCTTTTACATATAGATGCATACTGAAGCAGCATAAAAAAAGTATCAAGAGCTATTGTTAGAAGAAAGACATTTAGCCCTACACCTGATTGCTCGAAAATAGAAAATATATGCTTATTGCAAGTTATCTGCTGGGAAGAAAGTTGGAGTTGTTTAATTGCACTTCAGAATCAGAAGAGCAAGGTTGCTTTGGTTCCTTATGAATCTGGAATGTCAGTCAACAAAATCGGACAGAGTCACAGGGCATAATGGTTCCTAAGTCCTAACCCACAACCATAGGCTGATTCTTAGAGTTAAAGGTGTCCTGTTTTGGATACACAATCTGATTTGAGGTGGAGGATATGTCTGATCATTTACTTCAGCAGAAACTACGGATGGTGAATAGCACTACAGACACAGACATGATCCTGGATGATTGGAAAGGCAAGGATCAATTGCACATATGCTGCATGTAGTGCCTTTGTTTCGTGACTTCCAGTGGGAAATTGACTGTTTCAAGAATGAACTATGAAACTATTCGCACCCGTCGAATTGGAAAAATGATGCTTGGACAAAACTTTTTTTAAGGGATGGATAAAAATATTGGTCCACTAGTCCGCTGAATTGCAGCTAGAAAATCACAACTAGGGTTCTCACCTCAATATTGGAATCGATCACCTGATCATACGGTTTTTAGGAATCAAACTGGTTTCATGCAAAACAGGGAGACAGCATTTATAAGGGATAACAATGACATGTGACACTGGGGATCTCCCTCACAGTTTTTTGCTGTAAATAAAAAACAATGACATGTGACATCCTAAGGCGTTGTGGTTTGAGAATAATGAGATCTTTCAGGAGAGCCTTTTCTCTGGGAAAAACAAACTTGAAAGCCTTTACCAATTTTGTGGGATAACTAGATTTCAGACCTTTTAAGAGGACACCCTTCTGGTAATCAAGTGAATGGGGACCATAGCATTAAATGAAAAATACAGGAATGGGGGATTAGGCCCTGATATAAGTCAGAGGAAGGGTTTGCAACACAAGAAGATGTTATTTACTCTTTGTTACTACTGCTTATGTTCAACACAAATCGTCAAAAAACGGCAGGTGGGAAGGAATGTACTTGTCTTTATAGGGGTCAGCTAATCCCAATAAAATTTAGCAAGCCCTAAATAACGTTGAATGAAGATTCGATGCAGATTCAGTCATAACTGGTTGAAGTATGGTTTAGTTTGTCTCCAACGTTATATTGTTGGAGAGAAGGAAAAAAAAAAGTGGCGCTACTGCGATAATTTAATGTTTCAATGTGGCATTTTGAGCTCTAATCTGCCATGAAATCAACTTCGAACCTCCCAAAAATAAAATAAGAAGCATTTTGCTTGTCAGGTACAGTATGTGTAAAGGGGAAACTTTCGAGGTGAGAAAATGGCACCGGCTGAGGATTGGACCAGTACTGACTTCAATTCAAAATTGGGGGAGAAGTCCAGCTCAAGTAAGTTTTTTATGTGATTTATCTTTTTTATAGACCATTAATGTAGTTATATAATATATCCATCTTCTTGTTGGATTTAATTCCATCCTTGTTACTAAAATGAGACAAATGACACATTTTGGGAGAAATAACACAGGATACGAGGAACATTTGGGTTCAGGAGATGGGATTTGGGTGTACCGCAATATACCTGGAAGATTGGGGGCTTCAGTGGGAGGAAGCACACGACGCAGTCGAGGGCGTCCACGTCCTCCACCGTCACGTCCACCAACGACGCCACAGCGCTCTCTGGGCAAGCGCCAGAGGATCCTCCGCCGCCGCCGCCGCCGGAGTCGACACCGAGCGATCTTGGTAGCTTTTGCTTCGGTTCAGCTCCCCCTCCCGGGCCTCCCCTTCCCGACCGCTTCCCCTTCGCCGCACTATCTTTTGATGCCGAGTCCTGCAAAGTCGCCATGAGTGGAGTGGAGTGGCCCTCTCTTTCTTGCTCTCGCCGCGCGTCTCTCTCAGCCTCGACTCTTCTCCCGCATTGATGAGTGAGTGGGTGTGGCCTGGCCGTGGGCGTAGGTAGGCTTTCGAGGCGATGAAGCTCGTCTGACATTGCGTGTGCCTCGGCGGAGTGGTCCGAGTCAGAAGGTCACAGGTGAGCAGTGTGAGAGGCGAGCGTGCGCGCAGAGCCCGAGGACGTACTCCAGGACGTGTTTATTGCGATTCAGAAACTATTTTATTCAAAAATAAACTTTTTAACAAATTTTCAGAAATCATCTCTTTTCATTATGCCAAATAGAGATTTATAGTTGGCGAATTCATCACAACCAAATAAAGATTATAGAGTATTAAAATTTGTATTGAGTTTCGAAACAAAGAGAGAGTAAAGATGTTTAATTTCCATTAGTAGACTAAATTTATCCAGAAAATTTATGTATAATAAGATGCTAAACAATGTTGGAGCACAACTAGTACACATCTGACTGTAAATCTTATGGCGTACGACTTGTTGGTGAAAAGGGCATGTTTAGGACTATTTTGCCTCTTTTTTTTTAGCTTTTCTTTCCGCTCTAGAGTCATGTCTGGCACACAGCCTAACTCAAATTCTGGAATATAAGATTCCAATGTCTAATATGGTCCTGATTGATGTTTGGTGTATATATTTTGATGTATGTGGAACATATGTAACCGATTTTTTTTATCAATTCGGTGTAAAAATGTTATAATCATATTTAATTTATTGGAGAAAAATAAAAAATGTTTTGGTCAAATAATTCCATACTTTTGTCCCATAAATTACAATGTGTTTGATAGTTAATTGATAAAGCCCATAATTCGAATACAAATATTCGTTCATAGATAACTAATGACACATAATTAACACGGTCCATCATTTAGATAGAAATAATCGTCCATAGATAACTAGACATCAGTGGCCAATACATAATTCTAGTTCAAAGCTAGCGGAGGAGCTGAGCGGTGGCCAACTCATCACCGAATACATCGATAGTAGGAGCATTCTACTCAAAGTAGACCCATTTGATGTAGCTACATATTTGTAATACCTTTTAGGAATTGTTGGAACAAAATTTGCATCACGGTCGAATTGCGAAATCCAAGACTTCTCTGGCATGCTCACAAATGAACTTGTGAAGGACCATAGTAGCCACAACAATCATGTTTTTCTTGAACATTGGGTAGGACCACATTTCATAGAGAATTTATCATTTCATTTTTAGCACTCCAAATGGATTGCCCCATAATATCATGGATATATGAGTGAACATGATAGAAACTTTCTTTAGGAGTCTTTTGTTCCATTCCTCTATGCCACCGCGGTATATGATACCTCTCATCTTTATAAGGACAAAGGTAGCCTAGACAATTAGGATACCCTGCATCGATAACATAATATTTGCCTATAATTTTGGAAAAAAAATTGTCAAGTCACATTTGTAAGCATGGACTTATCTATCGACAATAAAATGCATGTTCATATTCATGATACCTTTTGGTCCCAATGATGCATGGAGTTATGTATCGTTAAACACCATAAATCATGGTTTGGTGCCATAGTATTTTTTAAAAAATTTAGTGATTTGTTACAATATGTTTCCTTAGGGTTTGACTTTAATTTGGTAGACTATAAATCATTATCCTCAATAATAGTCATTTGATCTAGACTTTTTCCTATAATAAAGAAAAAAAGGAATGATGCAACAAGATCTGATATAAATTAAGGTTTCAACTAATTAAATACACGTACATATTAAAAAATCATTGAGGTTCAATGCATAGGCTTCTATTGTGTGCAACGGATTTTTTTTCCCTTTGCCCTGGCATATGTTGTCCTGGTACAGGGTTTCTGAGATGGTGGGTTTTCCTTGACTGCAAATAAACGGCAGTCCCAGCACTCTTAACTTGTGTTCAAGGCTGTCGTGGATTTTTTTTAAAAAAAAAGGGTTAAGTACACTTTTCAACCTCCAACTTGCACACAAGTTCGATTTTCAACCTTCAACTATGAAACCGGGTAAATTACACCCTCCAACTTTCAAAACCGGACAAATTTGGCCCTCGACTGGTTTCAAAAGCGGTTTTCTATTTTTTAAAGACGCTAAAATATTATATTACTTTTTTGAGCATCTTAACATTCTCAAATGAAAAAACTCAAAACTAAAAAGTTGTATATTCCATTAAGAGCTACAACTTTGGTATAAAAATTATTTTTATTTGACTCAATACAAAAAATATATTATTTTTTAAATACGGCAAGCCCTAGAATGCGATTATTACGGTGCTAAAATTTTATATTATTTTTTTTAGCATCTTAATATTCTCAAATGAAAAATATTAAAACTAAAAAGTTTTAGATATTTTCGAGATCTATAATTTTCATATAAAACTTATCTTCCTCCAACGTCTTATTGAAGACTTATAACTTTTTTAAATGTTGAGTCTTGTCATGCCTCAATATTATTTTATCGCGTGATACGACTTTACTTTCAAAAAATCATAACTCTTTAATACAACTTTGGATGAAAATAACTTTTATATGAAAATTATAGATCTCGATGATATCTATAACTTTATAGTTTTAATGTTTTTCATTTAAAGACGTTAAGATGCTCAAAAAAATAATATAAAATTTCAGCACCGTAATAATCGTGTTCTAGCGCTTGTCGTATTTTAAAAAAATAATATATCTTTTGTATTGAGTCAAATAAAAATAATTTTATACCAAATTTGTAGCTCTCAATGGGATATACAACTTTGTAGTTTTAAGTTTTTTTATTTGAGAATGTTTCGTAATTGAAAGTTGAAAACCGAACTTATATGTAAATTGAAGGTTGAAAAGTGTACTTTACCATAAAAAAAAAGGGTTGCTGTGGATTTCAACTTGCGTTCTGTTCCATTCCACCGGCACCACCTGTGCCAGCGGAGGAGGGAGCGAGATCGACATACTGACAGACAGGTCCAACGGATGCCCCCAGCGGCGGTCCCTCCATGATCGCCGCACCGCCGCCGTACCTTCCGCGATGCTGGCTTCAACTTCCTCACAGCCGTTCGATCGATCGTGCCCAGTACGTCTCCTGCTGCTGAACATGCATGGCGAGCTAGCACACCGTTCGGCCACGCCATCCCGTCTCTGCGCGCGGTCTGGATACGCTCTCTCGCCGCCATGGCCGTCAGCTCCTCGGCACCTGCGGCGACAAGGAACACGTACGACATGCGAACTCGAGCTCTATCTGCTTCGTGCAGTGCATGTCCAGCATCATGTCCAGCTCCAGCGCGCGTGGGCATCACGAGAGATCTCGATCGGTTCCAAGTTGAATGCACGGCTGCCTGATCCCAACACCTCATTCCAGTCATTCCAGTTCTTGCTCCCAATCTATGCTGGTGGAAAAATGAGGCTACTCAAAGTGTTGCCTGTTGCGTTCGCATTTTCTTCCATACCTAATGTACGTACATTGGTACAATAATACTATCTGCTCATAATTAAGATCTGCGCCTTACAACTCAGTAATGTTGATCGCTGAGGCCCATGTATTTTTATGAAAAATGAAATATCATGATTTGGAACGGTCACAAGGTGGGTTATCATGAAATATCCACATGGTCACAAGGCTCCTACTATTGCATGTGTTGTTTTTCAGTTTCTATTCATTCCCAAAACGACAAGCACTGAAATAACTAACCACAACACCAATTCATGATCCCTGGTCCAGATCTACAACTCAACAAGATAAGTAGCTAGGTGCACACACTCACATACATACATAGAATTCTGTTCTTATATATTTGCCTATTGCATCTATGTTTATTTTCAATAATAATCCGACGCCTTTTTGACAAAATGGTCACTGATCGACCAAATGCTACCACAATATATAGCAGCAAGAAAATAAATAAACCTCTAAAATATCTATCAGGTCAAGGAATGATGTGTTTCTTGCTTTAGTGGGCTACTCATCGTCCCAATGGATGACGTACTACACAAGCTAGCAAGCTAGGCCAGAATTAGTACTCTCTCTGAACCCCATAATTTGATGCCATCCCATGTTACTTTCACACCGCTATTATTCTTTTGGACATCACATCTAAGAAATAAGAAGTTAAAACATCATTGTCATTTAGAACCCAAATCAACCAAAGGGACAATAACACAGTACTCTATGAAATTACTTGCCATAAAACAAATTAAGGCCATTTTTAACAAATGAAGTGCCCTGCAGCTAATAGAATTTGATTATGACATACCAACTGAAGGTGGGAATTAGCTAGGGCCAGCACTACCTAGACATTAAAGATATACTGCTGAGAGGGCACGTAATGATACCTGAGCATGGTTATCATACTGCTGCTTCTCACATTGTACCATCTTCCTGTTCTCATCACAAGAAAACTCACTCTTAGCTAGCATAATCTCCATTGCACCATATTTTGTCCTAAAGTGTCTGACCCTCGAATCAATATGTGGAACAACAGTTATGCCAGATCCAGGAAGCTTTTGAGCAAGTATACCTTCAAGAATAGAATAATATCCAGGCTTGAAACCTCCTTCAGATTTCCACTTTGGATCTAAAGAGAGCTCATAGAGTGCTTTGATCTCAGAAAAATGTGTATAAGTAATAGTGATCTCTGCCTCATGATATACTAATCCAAATTAATTTCTTGTGATCTCTTTCTCATGAGATCACACGTAGCAGTAATTCATGTATGGTAGCAATGAATATATACCAAATTCATGGTTCAGACTTCAGAAAAAAAAAACAAAATGCAGTAATTCACACACAAAGTAGGTTACAGTAGTGGATCCACCTGATGTGATAACTTTCTCCAAGCTGACCCACACCTCCTCAATCTGATTGTTGCATGCCCCCTCTTACAAAAGCTGATTTCAAGAACACAACAAGGTTAGGGTTTCAGAAAAAAAATTGAGAAAAGGTTGAGATGGAGGCATATGGAAGAGGGGGAGGGAGAGAAAGAGGATGGTTCTCACCGGTTTGTAGATGCAGTAAACTTGTGGCGGCAGTGACCTTCAAGAACAGGAACGAAGGGTTGAGATGAATAGGGGACAAATCCAGGGAGATGAAGAGGGAAGAGGACGGTCCTCACCGGTGAGGATATTCTCGAAGCAGGGGCTGGAGAGCGGTGGCGCTACGTGGTGACGAGGGCGGGCGGCGGCGCACTGTGGCAGCAGTGACCTTCAAGAACATGAACGAAGGGTTTAGATGAATAGGGGACAAATCCATGGAGATGAAGAGGGAAGAGGATGGTCCTCACCGGCGAGGATCTTCTCAAAGCAGGGGCCGACGAGCGGCGACGCTGCTTGGTGACGAGGGAAGGCGGCGGCACTCCGTGGCGGTGGACGGTGACGAGGGAAGGCGGCGGCGCTCCGTGGCAGCGGACGGGGATGGTGACGAGGGAAGGCGGCGGCGCTCCGTGGCGGCGTCGGCGGCGGACGGGACTACGAGTCACGCGAGTTTGGGAGGAGTGCGTAAAGGGATGCGTTGCAGGCCGGAGAGGAGGGGTAATGGCATTCCATAGGCCCGTATCCGATACCGCCGTGATTGCAGGACAGCCCAACCAAACGGTATACAACGTGACCCATTAGAGCTGTAAACGAATTACGGGCTGAAACGGCCGAACCAAACACCTCCTCAATTGTATATTTGAATGGGGTACAGAATACAGAACAAGATAAGATCCATCATTTGGGAAGACTGCACAGCAGGACCAGAGGTGTGATGAAGAAGAAACTTTTTATACTCTTTTCTGTTTGTAAACAAACACCTATAATGAAGTCCAAAGGTGTAGTATGGAGCTTCTCTTGTTCACAGCTTTTGAATATATTACAGCATTCATTTCTGTTTGAGGGAGCACACCTGCGACCATTCAACAAATTCCATCTAAAATTCCATCTAAAACTTTTACACATCACAACCTTCAAACCCAGTCCGGTATATTACCGGATACAGTCCAGCTCATGATATATATGGTATAAATAAATTGACGCACTAATTTTTACAGCACTCTATAACATACATGTATATGTATTAATCTCCAGTCAAGAAAAAAAGGAGAGAGAAGAGAACCACCGATAAATTGGGGGTTGAAAAGGAAGTACTCCCTCCATCTGCATCTTATTTGGTTGCCTTTGCCTGATTTGCTGCAACTGACATGGAGCGAAGCCGTCCAGCAATCTCTGTGAACGCTGGGCGCTGTGCCGGGTCTGGAGACCAGCACTGCTCCATGAGCCTTCTCCACTCCGGATCACATGAAGGTGGCACAGGTGGCCTCAGTGTATTGTTTACAATGCCCCCTGCAAAAGGGGGTTCTAAAAGTCACGGATGTGCTAGCTGATCAAAGGGGCAAACAAGGATCTTGGGAAAATGAATAAATTCAGTGGAGGAGCAAAATCTTCATCGGAGAAGACAAAGATGATGTTGAAAAATAAATCAGAATACCAGGGCAACCAAAAGGTGAAAGAGTGAAAGTGGTGAGAGTAAGAGGTGCACAATAATCCGTTTTTACATAGTCCCGTCTTCAACAATTCGATTAAAGGGCAATGTAGACATTATTCACAGCAAAATGATGAAGATTCTAATGTTGAATACCCTTACCTGTATCCTTTCTCTCATATTTCGGTAAAACTTATGTAGAAGCTTCTAACAACAATTCAGTAGCCACCCTCCAGAAAAGTGGATTACCAAACAGGGTAGTGCCATGACAATAACTTTGGTAATACTCCATGTTTAACACAGCATAGGATTTGAGCTGCCCAAACTACCAGTCCCAGGCCCAAACCCAATTCCAAAATAATAACAGGCATGTTCTTTTTATTGGCTGAAGTAATAACTTCTATTGGCCTTTTTGGTGAAACATTCAACAACCTACAAGTTAACTACTCATAATGCAGCTTGAAAAAAAAGATATAGTTAAAACTTCACCCTTTATTTGGTTATATAATCATCAACCCTAGAAACTGAACCTCAACAAACAAAACAAAAAAAGGCAGGGCCAAGTATTGAGAGAAGATCATTTTCTGAAACTGAATAGAAAAACATAGGAAGCCACCAGTAACATTCTCAAGTCTAAACAAACATTCATGAACTAATTGTAGATGATGAATTGTATACCTATAATCGCGCCATAGTGCATATTAGCATATGGTTCTTCACCAGTGAGGATTTCCCACATAACAATACCAAAAGAAAATACATCAACCTGTACCAGCAGAAACAAACTCAGCACGATATGAATATTATTGGTTCTGGAGTAAATGAATATAGTAAGATAAAGGATCGCCACACGATGGCAAATTTTATGAACAAGTTTCGAACAAGACGAGGGTGTTTGGTTTGAGGCATTACATCATGCTAGATGGGATAATCCATCATGAGTTGATTCCGTGAGTTTTGGTGGAATTATTCCATTGCCCATGTTGATACTAACCATGTGCGTGTGAGGAATGAGGTGGTGATTGATCAACCCATTCCATTCCTCAAACCAAACAAAAATGTGAGTGGAACAAAATTGATCACCTCATTCCACAAACCAAACACCCCCTAAAACCACAGCTGAAAAGACCCAAGAACTATGAGTATACCTTCTCTGACACCTTATTGCTGCTTCCATTGAGTAATTCTGGAGCCATCCATGGGAGAGTCCCTCTCACACCTCCTGAAACCAGGGTATTTCTTTTTATTTTGGACAAGCCAAAGTCACCAACCTGTATAGAAATCATAAATTCACCACGTGAGTATAATGCAAAGTAATTGAAAAACATGCAAAAAATACAGTTATACAATAACACTATAGATGGAAGTGATGCTCACTTTACATATGGGACGTGATTGATCTTTAAGATTTACGAGCAAGTTATCACACTTCAAATCAAAGTGCACAATATTTTTCGAGTGCAAATATTCCAGGCCAAATGCAGCATCCATTGCTATGATAAGCCGCTTACGACGGTCGAGATATCTGTCCAGTAAGAAAGCATTTTGTTACTCACAATAAAAATAATTAGTAAGTGAAACCAAAGTAATCAGAGCAATTACTTGTCCTTGCGCTGCAAAACATGCCGAAGAGAACCATTAACCATGAACTCGGTCACAGTTGCCAATGTACCACCTGGCCCATCTTTCACAACACCATAAAATGCCACAACATTTGGATGATGAAGCTTTGAAAGAATTTCAGCTTCTCGCCAGAATTCATGTGCCTAAACAACCAAGCAAGGGAAGTAAATTTTGGTGAATCAGCTGTCAGCCAAAGGTTATTTACTTATAGAGATAGTTTAAGCCATATTAATCAGAATCTGGCAAAAGTGGTGCCATGTCTGGTTTGGTGCATTTAGCAATTGTTAATACATGACATACTTAACAACTCTATCCGTAAGATCATAACATGGTCAAGAGTTGTTAGACTGCAATAGTGCTACAACCTTTCATCCAATAGCCAACTGCCATATTTTGCATTACTCCAAAAATGGCTATAACATCTAAATTGTAGATGTACAAAAGTGGTGGTTCAGAGCTTACTAGTCTTTCTAGTTCTGAAGACCGTCCTGTGAAGCAGCTTTTCTTTATTCTCTTAATGGCTACATCACTGCCCCTCCATTTTCCATGGTATACAGTTCCAAATGTGCCTGAACCAAGTTCCCTGAGCTCTTCAAGGTCTTCATTCTTGATGATCTGTGGAGAATGTTCCTATGTTCAGTACTCCAATATGATAGCTAACAAAAGAAATTAATAAAATGAGTATACAGCTCAATGATGTACCAGGCACAACCATTGGACCTTTCTGGACACAGGATGTACCATTCATCATGACTAATTTAACAAATAAAAATTCGAAAAACGATGCAAATAAAGATGTGGTACCAAATCCTAGAACAGTAACAAAAGGCGATAGATAGTATCTCGTTAAGATTAATAATGCTCTAATGTCCATTCTAGTCCATTGACATTACCAGTTTGATGTGAAAAAAAAGGAGAAAAAGACTCTTCACATGGATTTTTTCTCTGAAGCAGATTATAAAATAAAATCAAATTAAGGAAAATGTTAGTTTAAAACTCGCCTCAGCAGAATCAAATAAAGGTACCCACATGTATAACCTCATTGTACCAGGTTATCCAACTAATGTGTACAGTTAAACTATCACTAGATACTGTAGTGGCTTTACTTACCAGTTTCACAGAACTACAACTATTATGCCCCTAGTAACACAAACTACAACATTTTCAACACCCTAACGAAATGGTTGCTTGGTATTGAATGCCATTTAATTGAAATAGCATCCAGTGTCTCCTTTTTTTTTCTTTGTAGGTAGAAATTGGACGAATAATAGTATTCAGTAACTGTCTTCTATTATCAGCTAGGGTATAAAATGCAAATGCATAGGGTCAACTTGGGTTCAAACCCCAAAATTCAACAGCTACTAGGCAACTCCTTCAATCCTACTATCTAAAGTGCATCGCATGTTTCTCTCATCGATTCTGCAAAAGCTCATTTTCCATATTACTGCTGATTGTCGTGACAAAATGATAACCACAACAAAAGCAATTTCTTTTCAATATGCTGACTTATCTTAGATGGGTGTCTATTTATTTTTCCAATTTTAAAGAAAATGTCATGTTGATAAAAGAGGTAAAAGTTGTACAGCAGCAAAGGTTCACTCTAAGTACTTTTGAATCTGTTGATATGAACCTTAGAAAGAAGAGGAGATTTTAGTTTAACTATTGCTTGATCTGACTTACAGAGCCTCCTCTAAGCAAGAGTGTACAAAAAACCAACATCAATATAAAAAGAAGCTAACAAAACAGTGAAACACTATCTATAGTTATTAAGGAATCACTAAACATTAAGTTAGATCTAAACAACAAAGGTTTAAGAAACTAAATCATCGCTGGCTACCTCCCTGCATAATGTGTCTAACAGTGTGGTACTGTTAAAGCAAAGTAAGCACTACTGATGCAGCATGACTAAAAGGGTAAATGCCTATGGAGAAATCCATCCGTTCTGGACATGGAACATCTGTTGTAGGGTGAAGTGATTGATCACCCGCCTGGCCACATTGACTTGCTCCTGGATATGACAGGACGCTCTTGTCTTTAGCAATTTAATGGAGGGGGAAAGAGGGGGGGGGGGGGGGCTGCATTTGCTCCTCCTAAGTGCACAATAGGCAGCCATTACAGGTTTAAGTGCAACTAATTGACCTACTAAAACTTAAAAAACATATTTGGAAAGTGGAAACGGCAATAATCAATCTAAACTTGCTCCCCTTGATGTGCTTGCTTCAAACTGAAGCAAACTTGTGCAGACAGTGCTGCCATGGTTAATGTGACACTTTTTGCACATACTTTCCAATCAAACTGGGGTGAAAACAGGATGGATATTTCCCAATTATCCGTCCGTCCAAAGGGGTTCAGTTACTAAATGGATAACCGTATCTGAATCAGGATTCAATATCTGTACCATATCCGAATCCGAATACTCAGAGCCCAATATCTAGTATGGATATGGGATGGATACCAATATCCGACGCATCTGACATTATTCGTATCCAACTCTGAATCTAAGAAAAAAACAACTACATGTATTTGTATCTGTACGTATCCTTTTGTATCCTATCCGATTTCATCCCTAAATTGCCTAGTGCAGGTCATGTGAATGTTCTTGACCTCCTATCATCTCGTGCCCTCTCATGAATCATGACTAAAAAACAAGTAGGCGCCGCCTCTTGTCCATGCTTGCTGCCTTGCTTTCTTTTCTTTTTACAAAGCAATCACCCATTGCCACACACCAAGACTAGCAAAACATATTGCTCATGGATCCCACTTCCCTAATGTATTCTTAGTTTTGTCCGTGGCTTCAGGCTTTGCAATGATGAGGTGCTAGCAGCAGTCTAATGCGTGAACAATTGGCCATGGGTGCTGCCATGAAGCACCATCATAGAAAATGAGGAGACGACGATGCCACGACCAGGCCTCACTAGTCACTAGGCAACCAAGAACCCCAAGTGTACAACAATAATCTTCACCTTGTCCTGTCTGGAAACCCAGCAGGTGGTGCAATGACCAGTCCAGAGTTAGGAAGACAAGGATTGCGCCAGGCCTGACCCCAATGACTGGAGGTTCTTTTCAATGCCTTCACACCATGTGCCATGTGCTTCAATGAGTTTACGGCTACAGTCTGGTCTGTGTGGCATAAATATTTCATTAGTGTGCAACATGACATCATCCACCTCAGCCCAGGCGTTGTTGCTCTCTCATGCCCCAATCCCCATGTTGGCATGCACAATGATGATTCCAAGATCCAAAGCATGCCATAAGGACATCAAAGATAGCAAAGTTGGGAGGAGCTTAGGCTTATAGCACAAAGAAATTGATAAATGTGGAACATGCAAGTATGAAACATAACATCATGTTGTTCGCATTGTCCGAGGCCTTGTTAGCATCTCCCGTCACTATCTTGGCACACACAGTGATGATCAAGGTATGTAGACATTTCCCATTCGGCATAAGAGCATAAGAAATCATAAGACATGGCAACGAAGGGAGTAATTTGATTCTACATCACAAACAAAATGGTAGCAAAAGGTCGATTGATCGTTGCCTTGGCCGCAACGAAACTTTTGTCTGCTGCTATGCCAAAGGGGTTTGGTCTTCACAAACATGGTGGCATGGGAAGTTCCTTTCTTATTTTACCACATTTAAGACCACAATATGGTATTTTTGAGAATTTAAGATTCATTGCGTCACAATATGATTTTTTTTTTGTAGGTTTAGACTTTAGACACCATTAATTGACCTACCAAGTTTAACAAAATAATCTTGCAAAAGAATGCCAATCGATTTAAACTTAACTGCCTTATACCTAACTTAGTAAATTTTATCTCCCCTTACTTAATCTATTGCTTTCAAGCCAAAGCAATTGGTATGGCTGGTGTTGCCATGAGCCATGGCTAATGTGGAAACAAGCTTGGGCCCACACTTGTGTTGATATCTATACATGGTCGCTGTTAGAACGTACATGATAGGATTACGGATCCTATCGGGGATTTGGCATAGATTATAGGGGTGAAAGAGAGGAGGTCTAGGGTTGCTGGCTCGAGGAAGACGGCGCGGAGGCGCCGTGGTCGCGCGTGGAGAAGTCGGCGGGCGCGCGTGGAGTTGGCAAGCGCATGGGTTCTCCCGGTTCCTTGCAGGAAGCCGGAAACAATAGATTGTTTCTGCTTGATTCTCAATAATGTTTACAAGCCATATATATATATATATATATATATATATATATATATATCTACGATTGTCTCTACAAAAATAGGAAATAAATCTAATTGTGACATTGGGCCACCTAGACCAGTCGGCCCAAAATTGGGAATAAATCTAATTGTGAAATTGGCATTGGGCCACCAAGACCAGTCGCACGCCTCCCCTACGTCAACCCTTAGGCACCTGGTGGCCGACGCGTGGAGTAGGCAATCCCGGTCATAGCAGTACATGTATGACTCGCGCTAAAGGATTGCCAGCTTCTGTCTTCACGGAGTTTCGGTCCAGTCTCAACGTCTTAACGTCTGACTCCTCGACGATGTGACTGCGGGGGCGTTTTAGAATGTACATGTATGGGCCTGCACCTATGTATGGTATGGTCCTGCGTCTGGTATAGCCGGCCAGCCCTATAGATGGTTAGAGAGATATGAGCTCAACGTCCAACTCCTTGACGATGTGACTGTGGGGGAGTTTTAGAATGTACATGTATGACTTGCGTCTGTATATGGTATGGGCCTGCACGTGGTATTGCCGGCCAGCCCTATAGATGGTTAGAAAGATATGAGATCTTGTTTGGTCATGTTTCTATAAACCACGAGATCTCCTCTCCCCTATATAGGTCTCTCAATCAATCTAATCCAATATTCCACGCAATCTTCATTGCTTTCGGTCGCTTCTTTATTCTTGATTGAAAGCTCATTTTATGAACATGATGCAGCCAGGATAAATCCCCGGAGATAAGACTAGGTAGCATGATTGCAACAAAATACAATGCATTTGGGATATCATACCCTGCATGCTGATATTAGCAAGGGTTTGGTGCTTAGCCAAGGAAAGATGCCTACTTGGTATTTTCAGTTGACAAAGATGTCACTGACTCACTAGAGCAAGAAACCACCCTAAGAGAGCAGATGAGATCTTCCAACATGACATGTAGCACATTGTGCTAGGCACAAAAATATCATGATTTGAGGCATGGTACCCTTCGTGCTCCACAATATGGATGTCAAAGCTGTGGCTCACATTGCCCTTTTGTCAGCACTGCCATGATTAGTGGCAAGGATAACGCAGAAATACTTCACGCCTATTACAACTATATATTCCAATAAAGCATCACATTTTTCATGATGAAATTCATCTTATCAAGCAAGAAATCTGTTTCTGTTGTTACTTTGGTACCAGAGTGCATGGTGTTGGGTCTCGTAACAAATGTGATGGACCATCCAAAGACTTCAAAAGAAGAGACTTTACTCCACTGTTTCCTAATCTAATGAAATGTCAGGGATCTAACCAAACAAATATGTTGGACCCCGCAAATTAGTTCAGAAAACCATATATTACCCCTATAAGAATATCAAGACTCCTTAGGCTTTAAGTGTTTTGATGATTTCTTTTCTATGAGCCTATGAGGAAAATGCATAATAGTTAAAATGCATGCTGCTTCAGGGGACTAGAATCATATAATTGGGATGAATGCTCCAACCACATTGGTGTTGGACATGAATTGCAAAAGGCAATAACATGTGTGAAGAATCATTTTGGTTTTATGGAGTCACATGTATAACCAAAATAAGCACACAAGTAATAACCAAACATGAAAATAAATTGTACAAAATATGATAGGGCAAACAAGTTGGAACCTAGCCAGTAACTGTTCACGACAGTCCATTTTTTTCTATTTGTATAGTTGGATTTAGCAAATTACGTATTATAAAGTGGCAGGTCACCAAATCCATTGCTTTAGCTACACCTTTCTGCTGCCTAATTTGCTATTTTACAACTTGTTTCAAAATTCATCCAGCACCGGGAGAATGTACTTTTAGAATACAGCCAAGTGCCCATAATATTTAAAAGGACATCACAATCAGGAAAGAGCATAAACTTCTCTGCAAGCAAAAACCACTTATACCTGCAAGTATTCAAAATCATTATCTTTAAACGAAGCATCCATGACTGGTCCAACAGCCCTACCCTCTTCAGTCTTCTGTTCCTGGGACCAAGTAAACAATTTCAACGTGAAGGGCTCTCAACATCAAAGAATAAAGAACACATCAGCCTTCTTTCCAGACATGCATACCTCAAAATCCAGATGAGATGGCATCATTTCATGCATATTTGTAAAAGGATTATCAACTTGGAACCCTTCAACATTCTTCGTTGTCATTGGATCGTCAATCTGTGATGAGACAAAACCTGGAATTGAAATGCTAGGATCAACATTGGTGCTGGAAGCTACTGGAGGCACTTCCACAGGAGTATCACTCGGAGGAGCCAAATTCTTCACATTAGTTGTATCATGCTCTAAGTGATCTAAGGGATAAACTCCCTCCTCGATCTTTGCCAGATCTTGGGCCTCATCCTTTTTGGGAAACTCATTTTGTGCAAGATTTCTGAAAAATGACCACCGCTGGGGTTCATAATTAGGCATATTCAGGCTATGAATAGGATCAATAAAAGGACTGGATGACTGTGCTGAAGAATTAGCATTTGCATTTGCAAAGAAATCAGAAAGAATGTCAGGGGAGGTCCTCTCTGTACTACCAGCAATGTCTCTATTCTGTGTGCTCGGGACAATAGTTTCCTTCTGAGAAACATCCACAGAGCTGGTGGAACATGGTACAACAGGATCGTATTCACAATCAGTTTGCAGTGTTGGCTTAGGAGCATCCCAGCTAATATGATGTGGGACAGCAGCATGAGAACCCAGCTGATTAGTTGTTTCTACATCTTGAGAAGTTTCCTCATCGAGTTTGCCTTTAGCTACCACCTGTTCAGCTGCATAGCTAACTTTCTCCACATTTCTACTGCTCCTGTCATCTGAGGACCTCTTTTCACCAAGCAGTTGTTCACTAAATGGAGAAGCTTGCTGTGCAGTGTTGGTAAATTCTTTCTCAAACTGTATGAGACTATCATCAACAGCTGGATCATTCAGATTTATAGCCGGGGCAACTAAATTTGGTTTTTCAGTCCCCTCAAAGGCAGAGTCAATATTTTCTGCAATGTGTTCACTTGCAACGCCAGACTGCGATTGACGAATTAGAAGTTCAGGATTAAGCGAATCTTCAGATTTAGATAGCCGGTTCAGAAAGCCTGCTTGCTCCCTAGGAATCCACTCAGAATGAAAGACTCGCCCAGGGTGAGGAGATGGATTTTTATAGCTGTGATCTATCATGTCAGCCTGAAAGTCAGAACAGCCAGATGCAAAAGCTCCACCAGAGTGGCGATCATCTTCACTGATATCTGAACCCTGTGTCGTGGACCTAGCTCTTGGCATGGTACAAGTCTCTAGGCTCTTCACACTGTCACTTGGTTGAAGAGAAGATGCCACACCTTCCTGAATACCAGCAGTAGGAGGGGCTCCTGAATGCATATAGTTTGAAGCAGACGAGTCAAGAAGCTTCGTATGACCACTGAGATTTTCAAGCGACTGAAAGTAATCTAGTTCATTATTTTGATTAGGCATGTTACCAGAAAACCTCTTTTCCTCCTTCACTGATGCTTCTGTCTGAGCATCCTGATAAGACTGTTGATCAAAAGATCGCTGTGAAGCCGTTCCTGAGAAAGGTGCATACTGGGACGTATATCTATAATCAAAAGGTGTAGATAGGGGAATAGATATCTGGCCCTCAATGTCATGAAATCTTTCACTGGTACCTGGGTTATTAGAGTAATCAGAACCCTGCAAATTCTGCATCCTCTGGCCCATGTCATGAAATATTTCACTGGTAGCTGGGTTAGAGTAATCAGAACCCTGCAAATTCTGCATCTCATGGCTATAGTAAGAGTGCAAATTTGCAGTATTATCGCTGTATAGGGCTGATGGCATTGGTCTTGAGAGCATCTCTGAAGGCATGAAAGTAGACGCATTCACTGCATGCAAATTTGAACCGTCTCTGCTTGAGTTTGTCAGCCTACTATCAAAATTGAGATTAATGAACTGATCAGGTTCATTCATGGATGTATTTACTAAACCCTGGCCACTAGACGAATTTGCAGCTATTCCATCCATCCCGTTGATAGCAGCAACATATTGGATCCCAGAATCACTGTCCATACTACCCAGGCTGAAACTCATGTCATCAAATTCAATAGAAGAAACAAGGAATATCCTAAGCTTCTGGACCCATCCACATTATCAAGCAAACCACATTCTTCCATCATATTTCTCAAATCTTCATCATTTGAAACTGAGATCAAGGCATCAAGATCCTCACCGGGTAACTGATACTTGATAGCATGAGGTTGATTATAGATGGCAACTGTCTTCTGTTTAAGCTCCTGCCATGAAACATTCCTACTAATCCGAATTATATGGGTCTCACCGCCAACATACCTAAGCTTTCCATCACTCGGTCGGGGTAATATTTTCCCCCCAAAGCTACAGAGAATTTTAATCATTCTGGAAGTTTCGGAAGCCTCAGAAGAAGCATAGCCACGGGACAGTCCCTGACTACCTCCACCACCAGATGGAACTCGTGGAACTGACGTAATTGACATGTGCCTTCTTCTGTTTTCATTTTCAGAAAAAGGTTTCCTTTCAACCTCATCTGGTTGATGGTTATCTGAGGTCAGAAATATCGATGCATCGAATCTAGTTTCACCTCCTGTGCGATGAGCACCCAGGCTCACTCTAGAATCTTTGTGACCAGCACTAGAAGTAACATTCTGATTATGAGGCATACCAGGAACAAGATGTTTCTTGGGTATAGCTCTCATGAATTCAAGAGAGAACTCCTCCCCAGTTTGAATTGAATAATTAAGGACAGGCTTAGCGGTGCCTGCAACAGAGTATTCTGGAATGGGATAACTGGTACATGCTGAGCTTGAGGACCCACGAATGGAACTTTGAGAAGCCGAGCGAACATCATCTTTTCTAGGTTCCATCAAGCTGTCTTATCTAAAGTATAAAAATGAAGCAGGATATACAATTCATCATCATGCTACCCATTCATTCAGCTGATAGTAGTCCATTTTCCTCTACAATTTTGATGTGACAAGCCAAGCAGTTGGAGAGCACAGAACACCGAGTAAAGGTAATTCAACCTACAGCAAAGGACACAAGGTTAATGCTTATCAAGGATCATGAGAGGGGGAAAAAAAGGCCAATCAGGTCGTAATTTAGGAAACAAGCATTCTGTTGTGTGCAACAGCAGATTGAGTGACGCTACAGAACCTTAACAAATACTAGTAAACTGCAGTAAAATTGATGATGATAAGAGCAAGAACTAGCAAGAAACTATACCGACACAACAAACTTGCAAGCTCTAAAGCTCCCCCAAGTCGATGACTGAAGCATGATCAAATGTCATCATCAGGTGAAAATAAAAGCAGCTCTGAACTCAGGTTGCTTGAGGTGTTTATGACAAAACTACTTAAAGTTGAACAAATGCTACTTCGAAATCGACAAATTTACAAGCTCTAAAGCTCCCCAGGTCAAAATGACTGAAGGGCCACATGGGGATTCCTTTTTCCACCCATTTTAGACTGCATGCCTCCTCTATCTACAGTTCAAACTCCACTCTCCATCCACCAGCCACGCCACCGCCAACGACGAGAGGATGTCGTTGCACAGGTGGCAGAAGCAGCGGCGCTGGCCACCACCGCACTCTTCCCTTCATTTCCTGTCATCGCCTCCTCCCCACCTTCCCCACCATCTTTGAGTCCTTGTTCAAGAATCCTGTGGCTGATGCTCTGTTTCTAGTAGTAGTACTCTAGTAGTCCGGAGTTAGGAGGCATCAATCCAATAGCCAAACCAAATAGCTTTAGGTTAGGGTTTGGGTGCTCGGCTTCCCAATCCCACGGCAGTCAGGAAAGGGAAGAGAAGCGATGCGATGGGCATACCTGGCGGGCGGGCGGGTGCTCGTTGCCAGCGAAGATACCGACCGACCCAACACCCTCAGCACCTGGCGTAGGTAGGGCGGCGCCGGCGCCGGCGCAGCCGCCGGAGCGCGAGAGAGGCACGGAAACGCACGCGCGTGCTGGGTCAACCGTGAACGGAAGGGAATGCGTGGGGCGGGGGAAAGCAGAGGAGGGCAGTGGGGTTTCTTGGGAGACGAACAAGAGGAGAGAAAGGGCAAGGGAAGGGAAGGTTGGGAAATGAGGAGCGTGCTTGTGCTGACGCGGGCAGGCGGGCGGGCGGCGGTGCGCCTCTTCTCTCTCTCATCCGTCACCGTCATCGTCGGGCGAGGTGGGTTGGGGTGCTTATCTGGAGGGTAGATGGGGCCAACTGCACAGTCGAGTCAAAAGCAGCCGCAACCAGCAAGCCAAGCCACGCAACGCAAAGGGTAGGTCATCCTGCACTACTACAGTTGTGGTAGCTAGGATATGCTTTTGCTTTGTCCTAATTCATTTGTATCAGGGCGGCAAAGATGCCTTTTCCTCCTTCAAATTGAGTGCCCAACCTGTTGTAGTCATTGCAGTCTATTATCACTATCCCATATAACTGTCGTACATGTCATAAATTTGATTTAATTTATAAAAAAATATATGTTTATATTTGTATCTCTAAATAAATTTATTGAAGAACTAAATATCTTTTCAATAATCCTAATTATATATCATAAACATTAATGCTTTTTTTATATATTTAGTTAAATTTGTTTTTCAAAAAACACAAACGATAAATATTTAGGAACGGAATGAGTATTTGTTTCTCTTGATTTGTCAGAAATAGATGTTTTTGTTCTATTCTAAGCTAACAACCAAAACATATGGATGAGAATTAACAAGAGTAAACACGGGCCCAGACTTGACCGGAAAAAAAAATCATTAAATCAAAGCCCCGGTTTAGAAGGCTCGTTCTAGCCATTATTTGAGAGAGAAGTGACTAGTTAACAACTAGCTAAATATTTTAGTTTTTTTTTGTCTATAGTTATCTCTCTCTATATATACATACTATTCCCTCTGTTTCAAAATATAATTCGTTTGACTTTTTTTATCCCAAATTTAACCACTCATCTTATTTAAAAAATTTGTACAAACATAGTTAAATTTACATCATTCTTGTAAACCATTTATTAAGTAAGCAAGACAAAAAAAAAAGTGGTTTTTTCCACAAATATTTGAATAAGACGAGTAGTTAAACTTAGAGTTCAAAACGTCAAACGAGCTACTATAATTTAGAACAAAGGGAGTATAAAACATTGGTATAGTACAACTAAGTTGCATGGATGAAATTACAAGTAGAAGAAATCCGGCCACTATATATATATTTACAACAGCCCAATTAGGCAGGGATAAGGGGCTCCTCTAAATGCCCACAAGCTACCCGGAGCGACCGTAACTTCTATTTGTTTTCACAGCACAATTTTAGACAGGTGATGCGCATTTTCGATCTGACCAGCTTAGAAGTTATTATGTTAAATACAAAACACCAAGAATAAAATAAATTTTATCTTCGGAACATCCAACCATTACCATTACCTTGTATGTAGGGGTTTCAGGAGTGCATGTTTCACTTGTTTCAGTTCAGGGAGGTAGTAGCAACCTTTTCAGCTCCAGGACATTGCCCATTTTTCGTAAAGAGGCAGCTGCCATTCGGAAATAGGGATGCAAACGTACAAAACTTCTAGAGAACCAACCAAAATATATTACATTTTCTCACTACCATGTCACATGACCTGTGGTCAAAGCTTACATGCCTGCATCTACACATACAGTCAGCAACCCGACCTGTGGTCAAAGCTTACATGCCTGCATCTACACATACAGTCAGCAAAGAAATTAGAGGTGGTGATATATAATAGAGCCAAACCAGCCCTAATTGATTACCAACAGTGATAGTGGCTAAGAACCAGCATGGATTGATCTAGCTGGTTCGCAATTTGGCCTTCGATTTCAATCTTGTTGGGCACAACAAACTGGAAGAGCCGTCCATTGGACAGATCCGTCACCCGTGCATCCTACTCTGAAAGATTCATCTAGCTGATGAAAATTCGGCCTTGGACTTGGACTGTCTCCTTGTTCTCTCCCAGAGCGAAGTTTGGCACAACAAACTGGAAGCAGTCGTCGGTGCTAAGAAGCCCATTGGAGAGGTCTGTCAGTGCTACTCTGAACTTGCATCTTTGGTAATGGTCAGTCAGCTGATCACCGATATTGCGGCTCTTGGAGCTCACATACCGCGAGTAGGTTAGCTTGCATTCGATTGGTTCCTTTGAGAACTGTCCCTGACCATTGTTGGAGGCACGGGTGTCGATGCAAAGCATGGACATTGCACGGCCAAGTGGCCTGCGCACCACGTTCAGCAGGAACAGCATGCTCGGCCTGCTGGTGGCATGGTCATCAGCACGGAGGAAGTTGAACCCGTCATGAAGGCTTACCTTGAAATGGCCGCTGGGCTGGGCAGTGGTGCACGGCGGCCAGCCATGGATGCCGGAGAAGTGGTCCAGTAGCGACTCCATGGGTCCAACAAAGCCGCACACGTTGTCTGGGCAGCAGCAAGGCACGTGCGGGCACTTCTGCCAGTGGCCCTCCCTGTCATGGTACACTGGCCTAGCGGTGCAGCCATAGGCAGCATTCACGCACGGGGAGTGGATGGACTCCACCAGGGCACTCCATGGCGTGGCACTGGTTGTCATCACCAGTGGCGACGCCACACACATGGCACTTGCCAGTGGCCTTGAGCTTGTCATGGCACACCGAGCACACGACATGCCCCTTGTTGCACTGCATGCAGACATACATCTAGTCAGCATATGCATTAGGATAAATCATACATGAATGGAACTATAATATATGCATATATGTTCAGAGATAAAAAAACCAGCCAAATAATGGAGACTGTGTTAGTTGTTTTGTGAAAAGAATTTATGTTTCTGTAATGTTTTTTTATACAAGCTAGAGCGTGAAATGTCATGAAATAGATATGAAGATGCAGATGAAAAAACTGCTTGAGATACAGATGCTATGCTCGAGAGGTAATCATCTTTTGTCTCAATGCCAAGCTACCAAACCTCCAAAACCATATGCTGGTAATAGATATGACTTAACTGTTTCTTTAAGCCTTGGAATTTGAGGCATTATTGTAGACTAATTGATAAAAGGGTGTTTGCAGTCCACTGTCAAGATATGTCCATGATAATAGCAGCTTGATTTCAGCATCGACCGGCAGAGAGACGATGTTATATGTCATATGAACTAAGCCTAGCTCAATTCGTTCAGGGCGTGGATATACATACAGAGCACGGAAGTTAATTCAAAAGCCACTAAATTCTTCTTAATTAGGTAAGTCGATCTTTTTATGTTACAAATCATAGTCATAGCCAAGAGAACAAATTTTTTAATGCTGTTCGTATTCAGCTCGTGTGTGTAAGTGTGTTGACACACTTCTAGTCAGATCAATGCATGGATTAATCCGGCCGTGGACTCGATCAATTGTGCATTCGATTGGTTAGGGAATAGGGATCTATAATCTACTTATATTGGACGCATGGGGGTCACCGTGTACCTGGAAGATGGGGGGCTTCAGCGGGAGGAAGCACACGCCGCAGTCGAGGGCGTCCATGTCCTCCAAGATCAAGTCCCCCGCGGCTACGCCAGCTCCCTCCGTCCACATCCCCGGCGGCGGCATTGCCGGCACAAAGGAGACGGAGCTCTTGCCCTTCTGGGCGACGCAGGATCCCTCCGCCGGCATTTCCGGCCCATAGGAGCCGGAGACCTTGCTCTTCTCTGGGATGGCAACTCCCTCTGTCCGCATCCCCGGAGGCGGCATTGCCGGCCCATAGGAGACGGAGACCTTGCTTCTCTTTGGGACGCCAGCTCCCTCCGTCCGCATCCGCGATAGTGGCACTGGCGGCCTGCAGGAGCCGGATCCCTTCATCTTCTTTGCGACGCCAGCTCCCATCAGCGACGGGCGTTGCCGGCGCATAGGCTCCGGAGCGCTTGCTCTCTCGCTCTCCTTGGGGATGCCAGTAATTGCTCCAGCAGTCATTGGCGCCGCTTCGGAGAGCCTCCGCTCCATTGCTGCCATAAAAGATCCGCGACTGTTCCGGTGCTGGTGCCACCCCGAGCCCCGTCGTCTATTTGTTTTCGAGGGGAATACTTCGATTTTTTTTTAAAAAAAGTTAAATTTATTAATTCCGGGGATAATTAATTCATTTCCTAGATTATGATTTAGTATAAAAAAAGTTAATTCAAAAACCACTAAATTTAATTATGTACCAATGACAATTGTATAAATTTAAATTGAATCAAAGTATACAAAAAAAAATTAATTCAAAAGCTACTAAATTCTGCGTACGTTGGTCGTTTTTATGTTACAAGTCATAGTCATTGCCAAGAGAACATTTTTTGGAGTGTTGTTCGTATTCAGCTCGTGTGTGTCGATACAGAATACTCCTGTTCAGATCAATGCATGGATTAATCCGTGGAGTCGATCAATACATAGCAATGTTCAGAAGATCCTCATCATTCCATCAAATTATTGTATGAATCAATTATATTTTTTTACTAAGTCAACCAAACATAGAGGTAGTAAAACATATTCAAGCTAATATAATTGTCACTGTCATTCGCGACCACTCTGCCACCCCCATCAGACGATTGATGTCTACAAAATGGGATATGCTAGCATGTGATTCTTAGTTTGGATATAAGACATGTTGTGTCTACTGTTTCTAAACTCTTGTCATTGCCATGCCACTTGAAATGACAACTACTCTTTACATACATATAGAAACACCAACAAGGAAATTGGTGGTAACAACAACAATAACAGCAACAAGAGGCAATTACTGCGGATTGATGATGCTGATACAGACATCGACCCCCGGATAGTATCCTTCTCGTTCTTGTCTCCAAGAACGGAATCTGGCACAACGAAGTGGAAGCAGTCAGCAGGGTTAGGCGGCCCATTGGAGAGGTCCATGCATTCCACATTGATCTCAGATTGCAGAGAATAGCTAGCCAGGAACTTTTGACGCTCACAAGGGTCATAGTGTACTAATGAGTAGCTGAGCACACATCTTAGTATTTCTGAGGGCGACTCCTGACCGATGAGGTGCACGGTGATGGCAAGGCCAAGCGACTGCCTTGTCACATTCAGGAGCAACAGGTATCGACTGCTGCTGATGGTTTTGGTAGTGCTTCCATGATTTTCGTCCTCAGCACATTCAGCAAGGAGTAAGTTGAAGCCGTCATAGAGGCGGATGCTGCGCCTCTCAAACACACCGATGGTGGTGGAAGGCCAGCCATGTGCATTGGCGAAGTGGTCCAGGAGCGCGTCTGTTGAGCCATGAAATTTACATCCCTTGCTCAGGCAGCAATACGGTGCATATGGACACGTCTTGCAGTGGCCATGGTGGTCGTAGTAAGCTGGCCTTGTGTTGCAGCCATGGGCCGCGTTCGGGAATGGGACGCGAATGGACTCCACCAGGCGCTCCAAGGCATGGCACCTGTGGTAGCTGCTTGTGGCAATGCCGCATACATGGCACTTGCCCGCCGGCGCAAGCTTATCACGGCATGACGAACACACCACATGGCCCTCGCTACACTGCAGACATCAGCATGTGTAATCAAGTTGAAATTATCCATGAATAAATAAACACTATAACCATCTATGGCCAAAGATAAAACCAGAGGTAACCGAGAACTTTACAAAGGAACATTCAAAGAAAATTCTTTTTTTAGCCAGATTATGTTGGGAGTTCAGTAATTTGTGAGCTATATCTCGAAATGTCTATGCTTGACACATGATCAGGTTTTAGCCAATGGCAAACTATGACATTGACAAGTTCCACTACCATGTGATCAATTCTTAGGATTTGTTTGTAATAATATGTTCCTGTTTATGTCATAATTGCTCTGTAGTATAATAAGGTAATGAGTATGGAGCACAGTACTGTTATAACATTGAAATCAGGGAAAGTGTCTCTAGAGTCTAGATTAGTATGGAGCACGGTACAGGGTGTTTCGGGAAACTTGATCTGAGATGTAACACAGACAAACAGACCCCCACGTGTCATTTAGACGTTGAGTTAAATAATCCTGAATTATGACTATATTTAAATATTTGATGGCATATTGTGAAATCTCCCAGTCTGTTTGTGTGCAGATAATAGCCTAATATACAAATTTCAGTGGAGGTAGAGGTTCACAGTTGGATTTAAGCACTGTTGAAAGCTAGAACTGAGTATAATTAACTAATTATCATCCAGTAGGCATAGATAACGAGGGAAATATGATGAGGACAGGAGCGAAAAGGGACTGGCAATTTTAAGAGCCTTGGCTGACATGGTAATGGCATTGCTGCCGAGAAATATGTGCCTTCAGGCAATATGGGTACTTTTGATGCTCTAGGACTAGACACTAGAGCTAGTGGTATGGGCAGGCAATCATAATATCGATGGAGTTTGGAGAAGTCCAATTCCAAATTAAGTGGTTGGAGAACGAGGATTTTGTTTGTTGGAAAGGGAGATCCTGTCTAAGCCAGTTTGATGACAATGATCAGGAACAACAGACTCCTGAACCACAAAACATTAGGTGCAAGATAACATCTTACCTCATTACAGGTGACTGAATTTTAAAAGGAGGTTATGGTCTTTTAGATAAATTCACAGGAATCTGGAATTTGTGCTAGTAAATAGTTAAAAGGTTTGAATTTTGAGAAGAAAGTTTGTCAGGGGGCTGCCCTTTTTTTAATCCGAATTCCCTGAACTGTGTTTATTGTTCATGATCCTTACAGGAATGTAGCTTAGAATCTGGAGCAACTCTAGGTTCTCAGAAATTATTCACGGCTGGTAAGGACCAGATGCATGTGAAAATCTAACAAAAGCATGCTAACAAATAAGTAAGTGGCAAAAAGAAGGTTCCATTGAAATATTAAAGACTGGAAGTACTACATATCTCAAAGGATTAAGGTATTCTGGTTTTGTTATGGATAGAGAGTTTGGGACCAAATGTTAAAGGAAAAAAAAATCCTGGAATTGCTGTGAACTCAGATTCGTTTGGACCTACAGCGTACAAAGTACATAGATAGTATTGACAGTACAATATTGTCCTAGTTTATTTGGCTTCCTCTTTCTGTTTCCTCATCTTTTTCAGAGTTTTACTCCTACTGTCCCCCGCCACCTCTGCAGTGTTTCTCCTCTTATCTCCATATTAAGCGGGGATTTTTTAACCACACTCACTAGATATCAATTACTCAGCATAGCTACCACTCGGATATAAAATGCGATTTTTGCGACAATGATGAATCTGTAGACCATCTTTCTGTTTGGGGAAGAAATTATTTCCTGACGGTGCTGCTCTAGCCAGTCAAGGATGGACATGTTTATATCAAATTGAGGCTGATAAAGCGACTCCCTTAGGATTTGGGGGTCGTGTTTTTGCTGCAGGGTTATTGAATTGCAATTTGGGCAGATTTTGTGGGTGAAGCAAATCTGCGAGTTAAGGAAATATAGTGTAAAAAACATGACATATAGGAAGAAACACATGCACTTTAACCATCAAATTTCTTTTATGCAGCCAATTGTTTGCAATCATGGGCTGGGCTGTGTGGCTTACTACAGACGACAAAGTTGCTGCTGCTATACAATTTGCAGGGATTGGAATGATGCTTCGGCTTTGCAGGATGCGACGGCATCCATGAGCCACGAATATTTAATTCGTAATGTAGCATGTCTGCAGCGGTATTTAGTATTTACTGAAAGAAAGTGTCCTATGGTTTCAGCTGGTGGAAACGTTTCTTGAATGTCAAAAATGTGCCTCCTTTCAAAAGGAACCGCTTGAAATCAGGTCGCTAGGATAATCTTACTAGAGCGTTGTGAACTGGAAATCAGGTTTCAGGACTTGCGGTTCCATGAATGAGTTACTACTAATCTGTAGAGGGCAATGCGTAGGCGGCGCGTGTAGGGTTTAGGGTGTACCTGGAAGATGGGGGGCTTGAGCGGGAGGTAGCAGACGCAGCAGTCAAGCGCGTCGGCGTCCTCCACCGACACGTACCCGACCGCCGCTGCTGCGCCCGCCGGCCGCGGCCCGGAGGACCCCTTCTCCTTCTCCGTGTCCTTGTTGGGGGCGCCACCAGCGCATCCTGAAGAGGGCGGCTTCTGCCGTTTCAGGCGCATCAGCAAGGACTCAGGCTACACAGCTCGCTGGAGCAAACCCTCTGAACATGTCGAGTTCTGAGTTCTGGAACACTAGTAGCGGCCCTGCAAACTTTTGCAATGGGAAAAAATCTATAAGCAAAAAGGTTACTTAACCCTTCACCTATTTAGTGTGGTATACTTCATGGGAGCGTATACTATGAAAACTAAGGCTCTAATCAAGACAGCTAGACTCTAATCAAATAGTTAGAGCTAAAAATGGGTTATTTTAGCACTTAAACCCCTCCACTCATCTCATCTAATCTAAGATTTTGCAAATCACCCCAACCGCAGCGCCGCCGATCGGTTCCTTCTCGTCTCCTCGCGAGATCCCCGTACGATCTCTGGACGGCGTACCGAGCTGCCATCCACGGAGGCCTCCGGCGCTGTTGCCGGAGACTGCTGCGTCGAGCTGCTGCGGCGCGCGCCCTTGCTTGCTTCCCAGCTGAGCGAAATCGAAATCAACCGGGTAGATAGGTTGTTACGGCGGTGAGCCTTGCTGCGTAGGAAGTATGGATGCGCAGGCTGAGGACGTTGGCTGGCGGCACGTCGGCGTACGGGCGTCGTGGTGGTTGCTGCAGCTTGCGTGTAGGAGAAACGTGATGACTAGGGGCTGGACGCCCAAGGGAGATAAATTATCTCAATCCCAGGCTAATATTATTCATTATGAAGTTGGGGTCTTATAGTCCGCTTACAGATTTGACTCTTAATCTAATTGGACTCCAAAAAGAGACCTTGACGCTTAATAACTCATCTCCTAACTGGACTCTTTCCTGAAACAGACTCATCTACTAATTCTAATCCTAAATAACTAGGACTTGACCCCTGGGCATAACCCATGACTTGACTGGTTCGACTCAACCACCCCTGCGCCTAGCATATGTTTTACCGACCATAACATCACTCCCTCCCTTGGGAAACAGCTCGTCCGCGAGCTGGAACGAAGGATGAGCCACCCTGAAGTTGTCCACCGATTCCCAAGTCGCGTCTGACGGAGGTAAACCTGCCCATTGCACCAAGATGTGCCAGAAGCCGAGCTGTAGACGAGAACGAAGAACGTGGTCTGGTTGGAGGAGAGGACGCCCATGCTGAAGTGGAGGAAGCGGCGGTGTCGATGTTGGAGGCGAGCCAATGAAGGGCTTGAGGACGCCTACGTGGAACACATCGTGGATGTGAGCATTGCCAGGCAGCTGTAGGCGATATACCACCTGAATAATGCGCTCCACCACCTGAAAGGGACCAGCATACTTGGGCCCAAGCTTCCTGCGTGCAGCCGGCTCCAGAGACTGCGTAGAGTGGTTGAGCAACCGAAGGAGAACCTAGTCCCCAACAGCAAACTCCAGGGCCCGGTGATGGGCATCATAATGCTTGCGAGCGTACTGTTGTGCTTGGAGGAGTCTGTCCCGCACCTCAGCAAGGTACTCATCACGCCGGGCCAGCATGGCCTCAAGATCTTCAGAGGTCGTCGTTCCCTTGGTGTACGACAGCAGGGACGAAGGAGGTCGTCCATACACCACCTGGAAGGGCGTCGTGCGGAGGGCGGAGTGAAACGCGGTGTTGTAGCAGAATTCTGTCCAGGGCAGCCAATCAACCCAGTCACGTGGACGATCGCCTGTGGTGCAGCGAAGGTACATGGTGATGATCTTGTTCACTGCCTCAGACTGGCCATCGGTTTGGGGGTGGAACGCGGAGCTCATGCACAGTTTGACCCCAGCCAACCGGAAGATGTCCCGCCAAACGTGCCCGGTGAAGACCGAATCCCGATCACTGACGATGGACTCCGGAAAGCCGTGCAAGCGGACGATGTCGGCGAAGAATGCTCGGGCAACGGAGGCCGCCGTGTAGGGTGTCCCAACGGAATGAAGTGAGCATACTTGGAGAACCTGTCAACCACGGTAAGCAACACACTCTTACCATGCACCTTGGGCGCTCAATGAAGTCCAACGAGATATCAGCCCACACCCTCGACGGAACCGGCAAAGGCTGCAGTAGGCCGGCAGGGTGCAGAACTTCAGTCTTGTTTTTCTGACAAGTAGCACATGTACGGACGAAGTCCCGCACGACGCGACGATCATGTTCCACGGCGAAGTCTGTGTGGAGACGCTGCAGAGTCTTCTGGATGCCTTCATGACCAACTGTGTGAGCCAATTGCAGGAGATCCAGAAGCACTGCGGATGACTCGGACACATATACCCGACCATCCCGTAGAACCAGCCCATCGTGCACCGTGGTCGCCATTGGCGACAGCATCGCGGAAGGCCCCCTGTACTGCGTCGTTGTCGAACTCGTGGCGCAGCTCGTTGTAGAGGTCGGACATTGGCAAGGACAAGGCTGCCAGCGATGCATCAGCGCTGGTCAAGGCTTCCAGCAAAGGAACATCACCATCACGCCGCGAGAGGGCGTCGGCGACCGTGTTAGCACGGCCGGGCTGGAACTCCACCCTGAAATCAAAGCCAAGAAGTTTGGAGACCCACTGATTTTGTGGAATTTTTGATAGGCACTGGTCCAGCATATATTTCAGCGCGTAGTGATCCGTGCGCACGACAAAGGCACGACCCCAAAGGTAGGGGCGCCAATGACGCACGGCGTGGACGAGCCCAATGAGCTCGCGCTCGAGATGTCGGGCGGCGAACGACCTGCTGAAGAACGCCAACGGGCCTGCCCCTTGATGCAGCACAACGCCAAAGCCGAAGCCAGACGCGTCGCAGTCCACCATGAACTCCTTGCTGAAGTCTGGTAGATGAAGAACCGGCGCACTGGACAGGGCTCCCTTCAGGGCGTCAAACGCTGCTACGGCCTCTGCTGTCCACTGGAACACGTTCTTCCGCAGGAGCTGAGTGAGGGGCGCTGCAATGGCGCCAAAGTCCTCGATAAAGCGGCGGTAATAGCCGACCAAACCCAGGAAGCCCCGCAGGCCACGGACGGAACGCGGCTGAGGCCAAGACTGCACTGCTTCCACCTTGGACACATCCATGGAAACGCCCGCCTCGGAAATCATATGGCCGAGGTAGCGAACTGCCCTCGTAGCGAACGTGCACTTGACGCGCTTGAGATGTAGGTGGTGCGCGCGTAGCCCTTTCAGAAATCCCGAATATATATCGCCAGTTGTTCTGTTCTGTTCATCATCCCATTCCCATTCCCATCCGTGCCCCCGATCGAAAAGGTGGAAATGGCGTCGCTGTCCCTACCGGAAACGGGCGGCGACCCGACGGTCGGAGACGCGACAGCTCGGGTGGGGCTGAAGGAGGGCATGCCGATGGGGCTCGGCGACGAGCGCGGCTTGAGGTCCAGCAGCTGAAGCCCCATCAGGCGGCGGCTCTGGAGCTCCATGGCCTGCTGCTGCTCCTCCAGCTTCCGCCGCCTCAGCGGCATCTCGTTCGTGCTGTGCGAGTGCTGCAGCATCCTCGCACCTGATGGCAGCCAGCGAGCATCAGGCACCGTCACCGATCATTTTGCAATAGATCATGCCGAAATGAATGCCTTAGACTGACTCCAACAGCAACAACATAAATAGGAGACCTATTTACTGGTTTGGGTCACGCGGTACCAAAGGATAGGAACCTAAAAGTTATCTGCTCCAACAACGAACGCAAAAGGAGACCCAAAAAGGATACGGCCCCATCTCTGACAGCCTCCTCCTTCACTACGGCACCGAACACTGCCACCTCCCTAGCGCTGCGTGGAGACGCAAAAGACAGGGAGAGGACGCTTATTTGCCTGCTGCATGGCCGCCGACCCAAAATTCATCCCGTGTTTGCCTATTCCGTTGGAGAGTGTTTTTGTGTACTAAAACACTGTAGATCACCCATTTTGGGTATGAGTCACGATATGCCTAGGCTGTTGGAGACAGTCTTAGTACCGAGCTGGTGCAGATCGAAGTGGTCTCTGGTGTCGAAATCCACCACCGTCTCGCCTTACGTACGGCGTCGTCCACGAATCTCGCGAGAAGACAGAACGAACCGATCGACCGCGCTGAGTTGGGGTTGGGGTAAAATTTTAGATTAGATGAGTGGGAGGTTAAGTGCTAAAATAACCCATCTTTAGCTCTAACCATCGGATTAGAGTCTAACGGTCTTGATTAGAGTTTGCATAGTTTGCACATCTCCTTGGTTTTCATAACATACGCTCCCCTACTTCATACCTTTAAGTATAAAATCAGATATTTTACCCCCTGGATTTTCCAATTAAATTACCCACTTAGGTGGTTTTGATACAGTGGTTCTAAATCTCGGAAGGTTCAAATCTTGGAAGGTTCAAATCTCGTATTTATCCAGATTTCTAAAATTGTCTAAAATCACGAAATGACGTTATATCGTGAGATGCTGGATAAAGACATTCTGACAAAGCCCACAAACTTGATCGTATGTGGGTGAAATCCATCAGGCATGACCACATGAGTGCGGAATTCCAATTTTTTCGAATCCACATACGAATTCCCTCCCCATCTATATAGAACATGTTCTTTCATGCAAACTGAACTTAGATTTCTCCATATGGTCTCTGCATGCCAAACTGTAGTACAGCATCAGCATTCCAGTACAGAATCAGCATTGAGCAAACAAATTCTTTAGTGTCCAGATGCCATACAGCACATTTTCCAGAAAAAACAAATATAGTATCGATCGACAATGCAAGAAAAGGAATTTTCAAAGGTAAACCAGGACAATTGGAGCCTCGTTCTAGGTACAGGACTGCGCACATTATTAGGTCCAAAGCGCAACATGAATTCAGTTGTCCCCAGTCCTCACAAGTAACAAGATCCCTTGTTCTACACTGTCTCCAGTCCTCACAACAGGGGAGCATAAGGGATTTATAACTTCTACTAGCATGAACATAAGCTGTTCAACAGATGACCACAACATATAAACAATAGTAGTTATATAAGCTTCTGCCTATTAGCAGCTCTAAGCTATGAGCCAAATATGGGGGATTGCACAGATTAATTACAGACCCAAGTGGAACTCCTGATCTGTGACTATGATAGTCGTCATGAAAACATCAGGAAAGAGCATTCCTCTATGGCTGTGTCAGGTGCGAGGGGCGCTCGCTTAGGCATGTCGCGGCTATTTATTCAGCAGAGTGGAGAACCCTTGGTGGATAAGTGGGAAAAGCTCAAAGCTTTCAACCGTGGGAAACGAGGTCCTTCACGCCAATGCTACTACCGCCTGCATGAGTTGCTGCTAGACTTTGCTTCTTCTAAGGTCCGGTTTACATACAGGTGCAACATCACTGTTTGAGGGCCTGGTCTCACAATATTCACATCGCCCCACTGGGAACATGGATCACTGAACCACCTCTTCCGACCTGTGCACCAGGAACCAGGAACTGGTCCATGGCTCCAACGCTTGAGTATGTTGTCGTCGATCTGGTCCAGCAGGGATCATTCTCCTCAAACGGCCTTGCAAAAGGTGCCCCACTATCCACCATGTGACCGTAATGTCCTCTGCCCGGGAAAAGACGCTTTGTCTCAGCAGAATCATCCCGCACCGTGAACCTCAAGTTGTTGTTCACAGTGAAATTGCGGAAGTCCAGCGAGTTGCAGATGACTGACTGGAAATATCCTTCCTGGGGTTGTATTACGTTGTTGAAGTACATGAGAAGAATCCGAGGGAGATTCTCCCAAGCAAGAATGCAGTACTCTATAAATCGTCGGTTTAATATGACCCATGGAGAACCTAATAAGGAGGAGACAAATTGATGAGGAAATTATTAAGACCAATGGAAACAAACCATGCACAGAGAGGAAGAAATGCCTGTGAAGAACTTAAAAGCTTCAGGAGCTGGTCGTTTCTCTGTTGCCCGAAAAAAGTTGGTCCTCCTTGACAAGTAAATTCCAGCATCGACTATAATTTGTTGGACTTTCTCAGGTCTGCATAGAAATTTTGATCGGTAACAATGCTGCAAGCAGCTAGCATTATTTGCAAATTCAGATGTCACATACTCTTTTGATCCAATGTCACCGGTGTGCTCAACAAAGTTAAGATCCCTTGGAACAGAGGAAAGGACATGGATCAGGTCTGCAACAGGGAGAAAACATAAAGAGTTATAATTATCTCCATTAACTAATGAGGATAATCACAAAATGATGACTTGCTGGAATAATTAATGAAGCACTGAAGCAGATTTCTGTAAAAGATAATAGTTTTTGTGGAGAACCAGAATAAGCATGATATATTCTAGCATTCAAGAGTGATGTATAACAAAATTTGTAATCATGAACATTATTTAACATAGGCTCTACAACAGACCTATATGTTTTTTAACAGATATAAGTATAGCAACAGCACAAGTTTTGGCATGTGCATTACTAATCAATAAATAAGGGGAGCATCAATCTAGTATTATTTTTTATACTGACAGCACAACTTCCAAAGCAAAATAAGACTGACAGTGTGCTAATAGGCAATTGGAATCATATGAAATGTGTATGGTTGACTCATGACTGGGTGTGCAGCTCTTCAAAGTTCTAAGTATATTTATTTGCTATCAGTCAACACAAACAAGCAGAACTTACATTTACATTCGATGTTGTAGCTAGAAGACTACTTGCAATGTCCATATAATAAAGGAAGAAGACTACCAGTTGCCATTCTTTTGTAACCTAGATTGAACCAACTAATCCAACCAATTAGAAATCCCCCATGTGCCACATTCCAAGGCCATAAAGTGAAATTTGTACAGGAAAAGAGAATTTTTTTTTCCTGATCTAGAGATGCATAGATGCCAGTGTTGCCCTACCATCCTGTGTGACGAGGGGGTAATCCGCGGCATTGAGGGTGAGGAACCAGTCCCAGTCAGCGTGGAGCCGGAGCAGCACGGCCGCAGCGCGAAGCGTGCCGGCGAGCCCGGAGGAGCCCACAGGTGTCCCGGCAGTGGGGTTGCCGACAACGACAACGTTCTCGAATGCTCCCACGGCGGGCGCGGCGGAGACGACCCCGGCGGCGAGGCTCCGGCGCTCGTCGTCGGGCGCGTCGGCGGACAGGTGGAGCACGTACCGGTTGCGCGGGTGGTAGACCGCGAGGATGAGCCTGAGGAGGCGGCGCCCGTCGCCGCGCGCGCCGGTCAGGAGGTACGCGAGGCAGGGCGGCGCGTCGGGCCCGCGTCGGACGGCGGAAGCGGCAGCGGTGGTGTAAGGCAGGACGACGCTCGGGAGGCGGAGGCGCGGCGCGGAGAGGAAGAGGAGGATGAGTGAGATAAGGAAGGAGACGGACGCCAGCGCGAGGAAGAGGACCCGCCGCCACCGCTCGCCGGGGAGCCAGCCCCCTGCGCCCCCTCTCGCGGCCCCCATTCCCATGCCAGGAGGGTAGCGGGGACGGAAGGGGAACGAGGCGTATGATTAAGTGCGCTTCAGAACGAGGCTATGGCGTGGCGGATTGGCTCGCCGGCGGTGAGTCGCCGGAGGGTTAGATGCGGCGGCGCGACGTGGAGCATGGAGCATCGCAACTTTGTCTTGGTTTGTGCGAGTGGGCGGAGTTCTCGGAGAGCGTGTGGAAGGTGGGCTGTGGGGCCTGGTGTCGCTTACGGTCACACTTTTTCAGCCTAATTAAAGCCCAAGCTCCACATGGACCCGCTGCGTGTTTTCCAACTATAAAAAAGAAAAAAAAGTCAATTTCAACTTCTTAGCTACTCTCTCCGTCCTAAATCCTTTTTTCGCTCTTAACTATGATGAAAATATAGTTGGCCATGCAGCCCGAGGCCAGGTGGCCCAGCCCGTGGCCCGCCATTTTGGTCCGGACCGAGCACGGCACGACCCGAGACACCAGGTTGTGCCTGGGCCGCCATCTTGGCCCGAGGCACGGCACGGGCACAACCCGGTGGAAAGAGGCGACCCGGTGACGGCCCGACCTAGTAACTCTATTTTCAGTTTACCATCCCTCCATGGTCCAACAAACTAACAACCCAACAAACCAACAACCCAATCATTCCCTTCCCAACTAGTTGAACCCTAATTACCTTTCCACCACCCAAGCGACAGCAAGGCTGAAAGTCGTGAGTCGCGCCCGGCACACTTCTTCCTCCGCGGCTCTAGTCCCGCGCGGTGACGTGGACCCTTCCCCAGTCCCCCACTGCGGGCGCGGAGCACAACCAGTGCCCAGCCTGCGGCGAGGCGGAAGGACCTCGCGCGGCGCCGTCCGTCCGTGGCGGGCGGAGCACCTCCAGGGCGCGCGACTCGGCTGAGCAGCACCTGGGCGAGCACGCGACGGGCGACGGAGCACCTCGGGACGAGCGCGCGGCGGAGCATCTCGAGGTCGAGGCGGGGCATCTCGCGGCGGCGCGGCGCAACTCCTATCGGCCACCTGCCGCACGACCGACACACTCATGGCACTGGTGAGGGCTCCCTAGTCCTCTAGGGCCGCCTACGGCACGCAGGCACGCCGTGCTCACGTGCTCACGGGCCGGCACGGTGGCCCCGTGCCGTGGGCCGAAGGTCAGGCACGAGCACGGCACAGGCACGATCCGTCAGGCACGACGCAGTGCTGGCACGGCACGATCCGATGGCCATCTATAGATGAAAATGGTCAGGAAATTCCTAAACTGTTTTCTACTTCTACATTTAGATACAAAACAAAAGCGAAGCAGTAAAGCCAGACAAACAAATTTGAGTGAAATTATGTCAAACACTGTCGGTATATAAAAAATCAATACGGAGCATACGAATTAACAAGTTCTACAACTTTTATAAGTACTTCCTCCGTCCTAAAAAAAGAGTCGCTATGGGAAGTGTGCTAGTCAAACTTTCTTAACATTGACTAGATTTATAGAAAATGTGTGCAACATTTATATCTCCAAATAAGTTTATTATTAAAGTATATTCAAAGATCTATCTAGTGATACTAATTACATACCATAAATATTAATATTTTGTTAAATATAGTTGTTTAAAGTTAAAATTTGTTGACTTTTTGGAAACGAGAACGACTCATTTTTGGGACAGAGAGGGAGTATATCTCTATTTGACACCATATAAGAAACATATAAGAAAGATATGATTCTTCTTAAACATCGGTATCCAGATTTGTTGTTGTAGATCTATAACTTTCTAGTATATGATTAATATGATTAATAAGTTTCTAGTAACACTAGTTTTTAAAAGTTTTTTGAACATCTTAACGATCTCAATTGGAAAAACTTAAAATTAGAAAGTTGAAGATCTCGACACGAGCTAGAATATTTATATAAAACTCATCTTCATACGAGATCGTATGAAAAAGATATATTTTTTCTAAGGCTAGATATATAGTGGGTCAAATTTAGTTTAAACTGAATACCGAATTTCTAATATTCCGAATTGAAAATAGAAAACGGTCGGAAAACATCTAAACCGTTTTTGTTTTGATATAGAATTTGGTATTTTGAATTTTGAACCAAATTCAAATTTATCCAAAAATACAAATTCGATTATGTGAAATGTAGAAAACGATGTGGTTCGGTACAGAATATTTCCATACCGTTTTTATCCCTACTCTTAACCATGTGAATCATTAATTATTTGAAACTGGTACATATACATTGAGTGACATTTACTCTTGCTTGTAGATGCTTGTAGATGTTTAGATCCAGGGGCTAAAGTTTAGACCGTATCACATCGAACATTTGGATGGTAACTAGGAGGAGTAAACATGAGCAAATTTTAAAACTAATTACATAGGAGTGGACTAATTAGCGAGATGAAACTATTAAGCCTAATTAATCAATTATTAGCAGATGTTTATTGTAGCATCACATTGTAAAATCATGGACTAATTAGACTTAATAGATTCATCTCGCAAATTAGACTCTATCTGTGTAATGAGTTTTGTAATTAGTCTATATTTAATATTCTAAATTGATGTCAAAATATACAATGTGATAGGTCCAAAGTTTAGACCCTGGGAACAAACACACCTTAAGATAGAGGGATGAGGAGTATTGCACAAGTCCAATTTATCTTTCTCAAGTCTCAACACGGAACTAAATTTGTACTTCTATAACTTTTTAAACAGTGCAATTTACCTCCAGACGATTTTGAAAGGGATTTTGGGTGATTTAGCACCAGATTAGTTGTTATGTGTAGCGTCATGCATTACCGGACACAAATTTTTTGTCGAGTGCCTGAGACACTCGGTAAAGCTCTATACACTCGGCAAAAGCTTTGTCGAGTATAACACTCGATAAACGACACTCAACAAAGAATTTATCGGCAAAGTCTTCTTTACCAAGTGTCTTTTTATCGAGCACTCGTGTCTGACACTTGGCAAAGGTTGAATAAAAAACTCCAAAAATAATAGCAAAACATATTTTTTAATCGGGAAGGCCTCCCATGACCGGTGCCCGCCCATCTTTATCTCCTTGCAAATTTCTGGAATTTTTCACACCTCTCTCTCATGCATTCCCCCTCTAACCACTACACTACTCTCATTTGTGTTTATATTCTGTGTTAGTTACTCATATATTATATTAAATCGATTGTAAATTACGTATTTGAGGCCCTAAACAAATTCAAATAAAAAAGTTGTAAACTACAAAGTTTCATAACTTTTTAAGATCTACACTGTCCAGTAAGGAAGTTTTTCCATCCGAGGTGGTTTATAAAATTTGAATTTCAAAATTTTGAAATTCAAACACAACTTTGCATCACAAGATTATTTCAAATCAAAAAGTTGACAACTATAATGTTTCATAACTTTTCAAGATTTACAAAGTTTATTTTGGTTGTTTTGTCATTCGAGATAATTGAAAATTTCAAAATTTTAAATTTGAACGTAGTTTTGCATGACAATATGATTTCAAATCAAAAAGTTTCCAACTACAAAGTTTCATAACTTTTCAAGATCTACGAAGTTTATTTTGGTTGTTTTTCCATACGAGGTCGTTTGAAAATTTGAAATTTTAAAATTTTGAATTTCGAACACAGTTTTGCATGACCAAATGATTTCAAATCAAAAAGTCGCCAACTACAAAGTTTCATAACTTTTTTAGATCTACAAAATCTATTTTGGTTGTTTGGTCTTTTGTTTATCCGACAAAGTCGTTATAATATTGTTCACAAATATTGTATATCGCTCTCGTAGTTTCATAAACTATTAGAGAGATATGTAAGATTTGTGAACAAATTTAATTTCACTTTGTCATATGAAGTAATGAGCAATATAAACATTGTACATCTTGATGAGTTATACAACTTTGTAGTTTAAAACCTTTTCATTTGAATTAATTTACTGCTTTAAAATATGTTTTAAATTTTTTTTTGCATAATGTAAAATACACTCGGCAAAGAGCTCTTTGCCAAGTGTTTTTTTACACTCAGAAAAGAAGCTTCTTTGCCGAGTGCCCGAAAAAAAAAACATTCGGCAAACCACTTGACTCTCGGCAAAGAGCTGTTTTCCGGTAGTGATGTCATCAACCACGCAAAAGACACTTAATCAGGCTTTTCTGAAAATTTGGGACGTATTCCCTCTATCCCCTTTTGTCCATCGTTCTAGGATATGGCTTGGGTGTCTAGGTATACACAATCTTCCATGAATTTGTACATCAATTAAGTCTAAGTAAAGAGATTTTTTGTACACTTCTAAGAAAGTTAAAAAAAAACAGACATTTGAGAACAGAGGGAGTACTGCACACAATGTAACATACACTCCGCTAGGCGCAGGGTGTGTCATAGGTCCCCCCTCTGCCTATCATTTTGAGCCACTAACACAGCTGATTATAGCGACAAATCGACATTAAAGAAATATATATAACAGTCGGTTATATTCACGAACTGACAGTAAATTGTTTATTCTGTAACAGTGTTAGTGTATCATATCACAGAACCAGGACGAAAATGCTTAGAATTATTATTCAGAGTGTGTATGTAAAGATCAGTGAAAAATAGAAGATGGATGTTGTGCAAATGCTATGCTCCATGTGCTGCTTGCTTATGATGAGAGAATGGTAATCGCAGCAGTGACATAATAAACAGGAGCCTTGTCGAATTTTGCATACTTTGGAACCAAGAACTGGAAGGAGGCGTTGGGATCTGGCAACCCATTTGAGGGGCACATGCCTTCAACTTGGAACTGAGATCTCTGATGATGTTGCTGGTGCTTGAGCCTGGCATCACGCATGCACAGCTTGAAGCTGAGGTCGAGGACGCATGATGTGTTCCTTGTCGCTGCCGCCGCCGCCGCCGGTGCCGAGGAGGAGACGACTATGGTAGCGGGAGAGCGTATCCAGACCGCAGAGACGGCGTGGCCCAACGGTGTGCTCGCCATGTTCAGCAGGAACAGGTACTGGACGCTGCCGCGGACAGCGGTGAGGAAGTTGAAGCCCTCGCGGAGGTAGACGCCAAAGGAATCACCGGCAGAGACTTCATCAATGCACGGCCAGCCGTGCGCCGCCGTGAGGTGCTTGATGAGCTTCGCCACGGGGCCGACGAAGCTGCAGGCGTCGCCGGCGGCGGGGCAGTGCCACGGCGCGTGCGGGCACTGCACGAGGTGCTCGTCGCGGTCGTGGTAGGCAAGCCTTGTGTCACAGCCGTAGGGCGCGTGTGGACACGGCACGCGGATCGAGCTCATCACGTCCTCCATGGCGTGGCACCGTTGGTAGCCGCCGGGCATGGCGACACGGCACAGGTGGCACTTGCGGGCATTGCTGAGCTTGTCAGAGCACGACGAGCACAACACATGCCCCACGCCGCACTGCATATATACATACCACCATACCGTAACAGTAAGCAAACAAACAATGAAAAAAATGTCAACAAATTGAAATGTCTAGAACCCCAGGCGTCTACGTATGTCTACCTGGAAGATGGGCGGCTTCAGTGGATGGAAGCAGATGCCACACTGTAGGACGTTCTCGTCTGCCACTGTCAGATCATAGACCATTACTGACCGGATGAAGCACCATTCTTCTCAATGCCACCTCTTGGAAGAACCTTTGATCCTCCTCCTCCTCCTGGGGTGTCCCAGGGCTCCCATTCTCCTCCTGGGGTGCTGGAAGGCTGCAGTCGTCCTCCTGGGGTACACCAACGATCCCATCCTCCTGCGTCGACGAGAGCAGATGGCATCTGATTTGGCTCTCGTCCTCTAACCGTCGTGGTGCCCGAGGACCGTTGCCCAGACATTTTGTGAGACCTGGTGGAAAATAACACAATGGTGAAAAATCTACAACACAACATAATATCAAATGTTAAGTTTTATTTGTAGTCAAGGAAAGTCCATATCTTTATCTTGTATCAGGATATTTAATTGATGAAGTATTTCTTTTTTCTCTTGTCCTGCAACATATGACTTGGCAAAACAAAAGAATTGAGATTTTCGTTCCACAAAATGGAAGCATAATGCACCTTGCAATAATTCACTCCCTCTCACTGAGCTGACCAGTGAGTCATGAGTCATCAGATGGGATGCAGACATGCTGGATGCAACTGAATGGGAGGATGGCTAATAATTCAATCTGTTATTGGCAACATTCAATTGCTACGCCATAAAAAAAAAGCTAATGAAAGTGTGTGTTTGTGTGTGTGTGTGTGCGCGTGCTAATAAAAGTTAACATCTTTACTCTCTTCTTATTTCTTAACACAATACCCATATTGATTCTCTGTAATCTCCATTTGATGCGATGAATGTACCAATGCGATTTCATCATTTGCATTGCACCTCTCTATGAACTTTTAACTACAAACCTACTTGTTTTAACTAAAAGGACCAAAATCAAACCTTAAGGAAAGAAAATGTACAAAGCATAAATTAGAAGAGAACATCATCACAGCAAACCCCAATTTATGGTGTCTAAACTATACATAAGTCCATGCATCATTGGGACCGGTGATTTAAATATCTAGGTAAGCCTTTTAGAGGGCATGCTTTTCAACCACGATGAAAGGCTATAGCTAGCCATAGTTGCCAAAATTTGACTTGGCGGTTTTGGAAACATATGGAGAAATAAGTGAGTTATGCAAATAAAATTGGCACAAATAAGGAAAGTTACCTCAACTCTTTTTAGGGGAGGGGAAAGGTGAGTCAGAGGTGAATACTACAAAATTTCTTTTGCATGACACTTGGAAAACTTAACCGTGGTGGTCAAACCTATAAACCGCAACGGTTAATAGGTGCCCTTGAAGCCCAGCCGCCAAGGGCCACAACCGCCCCCTAAAATCTATTAACAGAGACAAACTTTATAAGAAGCCCGCCTCACAAAATAACCCCATTTTCGAAGGCGGATATCCTAAATGGTCCGCCTCAGAAAAAAGGCCGAGGCCCAATAGGCCCAGGCGAGGCCCGATAATTGTTTCGAGTATAAATACGCTAAGTTAGGGTTTTCACTCTCTCCCTCTCCCTCAGCCGAGAGCGGCACTCTCTTCCTCTCCTCCGGCCGAGAGCAACACTTTCTCCCTCTCCCACACGTCTACACCCTCTCCCTCTCCTCTTCGAGCGACACATACTCCCAGGCTAGCGGTGGCGAGCCGTTCAGTGGCGCCCTAGGGAGGCGGTGGCGCTCCCAGGCCCCGCTCCCTCTCGGATCTAGCGCGGCGGCCCCTCCTCCCTCTCGGATCTAGCGCGGTGGCCCCTCCTCCATCTCGGATCTGGCGCGGCGGCCCCTCCCCCCTCTCCTCAGGCGTGGCGGCAGTGGTGTGCCAGGTGCGAGGAGATGTCAGAGGGGTGACGTCCGCATCTGGGCGACGACATGACCCCAGCTCCCTCCTCCCTCTCCGCCGCACTGCCCCTACTCACTCCTCCCTCTTTGCCACGGCGGCGGTGCCACGCTGGGCGTGGGGTGACAGTGACACGTGGGGTCCGGATCTGAGCGGTGGCGTGGCCCCAGGCCCCCACCTCCCTTTCCATCGGCGTGGCGGAGGCGGCGCGCTTGGTGCCGACGGAGTGAGGATCATGCGGCCCAGATCTAGGCCCATGTGGGTTTTTCTTTTTTTTGTTTGTTTTAATCGATTAACGAAGGCGGGCAGACCAATCGCCTCCATTAATCCGTGTTTACTGTGACCTTTGCTCGGAGGGGTTTGCTATGCCCGCCTCTGAAAATAAAAAAATGTCCGTCTCCGAAAATGTTTTATGTAGTAGTGCTTGGTGGTCTCCTACTCGACAAAAAGCGAAGGAAGGCGGAACATGCTCATCTCCTTCTAGTCTCACGACATAATCACGCCGACGAGTGGATGACTAAATTGCTTGAGGGAGTTGGAGTACCTGGATCTCTGCAATTCGAGCCGCTCCTATCGATCGAAGTTGTCGCTGCCACACGCGTTGCAACAGATGCTACCGCCGCCGTCGAGAGACCAAGAGGAATGGGGACTAGGGAAAGGCCAAATGGCTAGGGTTACATTCTTGGATGATAGTTACTCTTTATATATGATCATAAATTTTGGGCCCCCACGACCTTAATTGGGCCCTTTTGGCGGTGCTAGTTATATGCCCATTTAGCGGGTTTCACCGGCTAATTGTTCCTATTAGTGCTAAAGATCAAATAGCAATTAAATTATTGATCTATCCTAGTGTGCTTGTTGGCCAGCAGCTATCTCCATCTAGAGATTTAAAATCTTCATTGGGACGACCAAGATATGAGTACCCAAAGATATGAGTCCAACAACACAAATAGATGAATCTAATCATTGCCATAAGAGATTGAGAGGATCCAAATATAGATTTTCCAGTCACGCCTCGGTCACAGATGAACTGAAGAACACAACGCATAACCAACATGCTTTCATGGTGAAGAGTGACAAGGTTTACAAGCAGACAAACAAAGGATATCTATCGTGCTTATGCTACGTAGAATGTTTAGTTCTTAGGGAAACTAGCAAAGGAGCTATCGAAGCTCTCTCCTAGGAGGGACACTATTGGGGCAAGAACATAACTGGGTTGCCCTAGGTTGGCAACAAATCCTAGTGGCCATCCTTGGTCACCAGATCAAACAATGAACAACAATAGAAAGTTGGATTATTTCCTCAATCTGCTATGATCCTAATATATAGGGGCACGACAAGGAGCATGGAGCGTCACAACCTTTTCTTGGTTTGTGCGAGTGGGCGGAGTTCTAGGGGAGCGTGTGGAAGGGGGACCGTGGGTCTGATCTCGCTTGCGGTTACACTTTTCGGTCTAATTAAAGCCCAAACTGTACCATAGACCCGCTGCGTGTACTTTCCATCTAAAAAGAAAAAAAAAGTCAAATTTAACTTCTTACCTGTACTTCCTTTGTTCCTATATTTAAGTCGTTTTGGCTCTTAATTATGTGCAACAATAATTATTTGAACCTTGATATATTTAGTGTACGGATGTAAGTGAATCTAAAAATTTACTCAGAACAACCAAAAAAGGGGACACAAGGAGTATTGCACAAGTCCAATTTATCTTTCTAGTCTCAACACAAAACTAATTTTGTACTTCTATAACTTCTAAAACAGTCCGGTTTACCTTGTTCAAAGGGATTTCGGATGATTTTGTTATGTGTAGCGCCATGTCATCAACCACACAAGACAGGTAATCAGACTTTCGTGAAAGTTTAGGGCTATATATATATATATATATATATATATATATATATATATATATATATATATATATATATATATATATATATATATATAACCACCAGTTATATTTACGAACCTACAGTAAATTGTTTATTCTGTAACACTTAGTATATCATATCACAGAACTAGAAAAGTACTTAGAATTATTATTTAGAGTGTGTATGTAAAGATCAGTGAAAAATAGAACATGGATGTTGTGCAAATGCTAGCAACTAGCATTCAGTTTAGGTTGATGATCCATCTGCTGCTTTCATTGCTTCATGATGAACAAATGGAAATCGTAGCAGTGACATAATAAACAGGAGCCTCGTCGAATTTGGTTCCACCAGCATACTTTGGAACCAAGAACTGGAAGGAGGAGTTGGGATCTGGCAACCCATTTGAGGGGCACATGCCTTCAACTTGGAACTGAGATTTTTGAATATGGCGCTGGTACTTCAGGAGCTTGACATCATGATTGCACTGCATGAAGGTAAGGTCGAGCTCACATGCCGTGTTCTTCCTTGTCGCCGCCGCCGGTGCTGAGGAGGAGCTGATCATGGCGGCTATGGTGGCGGGAGAGCGTATCCAGACCGCAGAGATGGCGTGGCCGAACGGTGTACTCGCCATGTTCAGCGGGAAGAGGTACTGGGCGTTGCCGCAGGCAGCCTTGATGAAGTTGAAGCCCTCACGGAGGCAGACGTCAAAGGAAGCACTGGCAAAGACTTCGTCAGTGCACGGCCAGCCGTGCGCCGCCGTGAGTTGATTGATGAGCTTCGCCACAGGGCCGACAAAGCTGCAGGCGGTGGCGGTGGCGGGGCACTGGCATGGCGCGTGCGGGCACTCCAGGAGGTGCTCGTCGCGGTCGTAGTAGGCAGGCCTTGTGTTGCAGTCGTAGGGCGTGTGCGGACACGACACACGGATGGCGCTCACCATGTCCTCCATGGCGTGGCACCTCTTTTAGCCACTGGGCGTGGCGACACGACACAAATGGCACTTGCGGGCATTGTTGAGCTTGTTAGAGCACGACGAGCTCAACATGCCTCACGACGCACTGCAAGTGCATACCATACCATAACAGTAAGCAAACAACATCATAAAAAAAGATCAACGAAAGGTCTAGGACCTCCTGTTCCAAAAACAAAATGTCTGGGATCTATAGGTGTCTATGTACTTACCTGGAAGATGGGCGGCTTCAGTGGGTGGAAGCGCCACCTCTGATCCTCCTCCTCCTCCTAGGTGTCCCAAGGCTCCCATTGTCCTGGAAGGCTGCAGTCCTCCTCTTGGAGTACACCAACGATCCCATCCTCTTGCATTGACGACAGCAGATGGCATCTAATTTGGCTCTCGTCCTCTAGCCGTCGTGGTGCCCGGTCCCCGTTGCCCAGACATGTTGTGAGACCTGGTGGAACATAACAAATGCTAAAAATCCACAACACAACATAATATCAAATGTTAAGTTTTATTTGTAGTCAAGGAAAGTCCCCATCTTTATCTTGTATCAGGATATTTAATTGATGAAGTATTTATTTTTCTCTTGTCCAGCAACATATGACTTGGCAAAACAAAAGACTTGAGATTTTCGTTCCACAGAATGGAAGCATAATGCACCTTGCAATAATTCACTCCTAGTAATTCTCCCTCTCACTGAGCTGACCAGTGAGTCATGAGTCATCAAATGGGATGCAGATATGCTAGATGCAACTGAATGGGAGGATGGCTAATAATTTAATCTGTTATTGGCAACATTCAATTGCCACGCCATAAAAAAAAGCTAATGAAATTGTGTGTGTGTGGGTGTGGGTGTGTGTGTGCGTGCGGGTGTGTGTGGTGTGTGTGCGCTAATAAAACTTAACATTTTAACTCTCTCCTTATTTCCTAACACATCACCCATATTGATTCTTTGTAATTTCCATTTGATTGCGATGAATGTACACTACTACAGAAACGACAAATAGTGCCGATTCAGAACCCCTCTTCAGTGGCGGTTTTTGAACCGACACTGACAATTCGGCAGTGATGAGGCCAAGCCATCACTGTCTGCCGGTTTGTTCCACCAACCGACAGTGATGCTTGAGCCATCACTGTCGATTTTAATTGAACCAACAGTGATATTATTTTTTAAAATTGCATTTTATTAATTGTTTTATTTTCATTTGGGGTTTAGGGTAGAGGTGGTGGGGAGGGAGATCGTGGAGGTGTTTGCTATCGATCCATTTGATATCGATGTGAATTGAAGATGGTTGTGGACTAGCGACAATACAAACCCATCACACATTTATAATAATTATTACAAAACATCCAAACAAAACTTAAAGTATCGAATTAAATGTCGCATTACAATAGCCTTTCGAGGCGGTCTTTTCCGTAGATCTTCTTGATGTCCTTACTCTGCACAATGGACATATATCCTTTTCTATACACTATCTCGTCCAGAATAAGAGCTGTTATCTCCTCTTGAAATCCTCTTATCTCAAAATCTACCAACCTGTTGTGTGCGCTGTAAATTGATATAAGATGATATTGAGATGCACATACGTAAGACAAAACAATAGAATTAAAATGCGACGCGTACGTACCATGCCATCTTCTATTCCTAGTTTTGCGCCAAAGTAGGCAAGCATTGCCCACATCACATAGAACCCGCACTCGTTGTTCCCCATTGGTTGATCTAGGTGCTTGACCTTCTTCATATACTCCACTTTGAATGGGGCTCTCCATTTCTTTTGCAGCTTAGGCTCCACATTTCTCCAATCAGGTAACACCTTCATTCTATGTGACAATGTAAATGAAGTGTGAAGGCTGAGGACATTAATTACAATATCATATGTGATTGAAAAGTGTGGTGATATTGGGTTCACTTACATATTTAACACTTTGACTAGGGGTTCGATAAGTTCAAGTGGCTTCTTTTTTGAGTCCCACACCTCGATAGTTGAATTTTTAAGACTTATATCTACGAGGACGTAATGGTTGCTGCAATCACAAAACTCATGTTATTGAATGATATATCAAGAAAAAAAACACTTAAGTAAGGGTCGAGAACACATACTTGCAATTGTAGGTTAGCAGTGCGTTTGTTTTGTCGACTGAGAACATTCTTTCAAACTCTATCTTCAAACTTGCTGAGACATACGGATCTTGGAGACCAGCTTTGCATGTTGTCTCATTTACCAAGATGGGGTCCAAGAAGTAAAAATTGCTATTTCGTTTTTGGAGGCAAAATTTTGCTATAGACCTGCAAAATAAACATGCATGAATATATTCAAATGCAGATCACGTAGTTTATTATAACGTTGTTAGGGTATGGTACTTACAGAGTCCATAACATCATAATATGCACATCTAGCGAGCGTCGTTGAAAGAGTTGAAAGAGGTCTTCATAATGAATAGTATGCAAAACTTCTTTAGGATGATTAAAATGTAAACAGGAAGGGGTGCATACTTCAAAGGTTGCTATCTTGTCTTCGCTGCTATTACTATCTATGATGTAATAATCATGCAACTGTCGCATGTTTGTTGGCAATTTTCTATACTCTTCTTCGCTGGTGACCATAGGCTTGCCTAGTTCAAACTTGTATACAACTTTGGCGTTTTCAAATTCGGTTTTTCCAAAATAGAGATTCTCGACATCCTTCATGCTTATGTTCAGGTCCGCGGCCAAGGTTTGTATCTCTAGCTGCTGTAAGGTGTGTATTTCTCTAGATCTTTCTTGATTACCCGGATTTTTGCTTTGCCCTTCAAATTCGCTCTGTTTCTCAGGTATATAAGCCAATCGTGCATACAAGGCAAGTTTGGTGGCCTTTTCTGCAATCTGAGCTCGTAGAATTTTGTCCTCAGTCGGCGCTAGCTTCTGCCTTTTACTAGTCATCTTGGGATCTTTACCAACCGAAGCTGATGACCTCCTCTGTTGCGAAGTCGAACCTGATCTAGACCTAGACCATCAAGATCCCAGTCCTGAGGACTTTGAATCTGATGGAGGAGGAGGAGAAGGAGTCTTCTCCTTTGGGGTGGAGGAGGTGTCGGTGGATCTTGACGAGGAGAGAAACCTCTTCGCGGAGGGGACCGAGATGATTCACTGTCATCCTCATGTTCCGAAGATTGCTGCTCGTCTAGCTTGATGAAGCGTTTGCGCCAGGTGACATGAGTGCCCAAGTTGTGAACTAGACGCGGCCTTTCTTCCTCCACTGAGCTCGTCTAGATTGCTGGTTGTCATCACTAGTTCTTGGTCATCGGCTTCGGTCATAGGGCGACGGGTGGTGAATCGGCGCTTAATTGTCATGTTTCTGGACATGAATTTCGATTATTGGTATTAACTCATAGGTAGATGACATATATACAAGCATAAGTGTAGCATAAGAAAATCCATATATACAAGCATAAGATGATGCCATATATACAAGCATATATGACATTTATACATCTATATCTCTTTCTCTATCTTTCTCTCTATCTTTATATCTCTCTCTATCTATCTTTATCTCTATCTTTGACATGTATATATGATATGACATTTATACATCTATATCTCTTTCTCTATACAAGCATAAGTGTATCATATATACAAGAATAAGTGAATCATATATACAAGCATAAGTGAATCATATATACAAGCATAGGATGACATATATCTTTCTCTATCTCTCAAAATCAATATATAACATAGGATGACATATATATATCTCTTTCTATCTCTATCTATCTAATCTCTAATCTCTCTCTAACTCTCTAATGTCTAATCTCTATATATCTATCTCTCTATCTCTCTCTATATCTTTCTCTTTATATTGATCTAAGCTATTTTTCTCTATATCTCTCTATATCTATATAGACAAGTAACAAGATTAGTCATGAAATTTTCCATCTCTCACTATCTCTCTAATCTTTATCTCTCTATCTATCTTACTATACATCTATCTATCTCTCTATCTCTCCCTCCTATCCTCTTCTATCTCTCTCTATCTCTCCCTCCATCCTCTCCCTCCTTCCCTTTCTCACCCTCTACACTCTACTCATCTATCTCCATGCCAAGCAAGTAAGAAAAAACACTCTGAATCCATTTTGACATTTCGTCGAACACCTTTGGTGCGTGGACATGGAGCTCACCACTTGGAGGATCGGGCTGGATTCCGAGCTCCTCCACGCGTGCTCCTGTGCTCCGGGCGGCGTGTGCTCCTGCTTCTGTGCTCTCCTGCGGCGTGGATGTGGCAACCGGCGATGTCGTGGCGTGGCCGGCGTCGAGCGGCGGCGTCGAGCAGTGGCGAGCGTAGGGCTGGTGGCGGCCGGCGATGTCGTGGGCGTGGAGTTCCTCCTGCGGCCAGCTGGAGCGGCGGCGAGCTCGCGCTGCGGCAGGCTGGAGCGGCAGCGGGATGGAGCGGCGACGAGGAGAGCCTCCTGCGGCGTCCAACGGCGACGTCGGGCAGTGGCGAGAGTCTGAAACGGTTAAGTGTGGAAGGGCGCGAGTCTGAAAATTTCAGACCGCGCCCTTTCCTTATATAGTCCGCCTCATCACTGCCGGTTCCTATTACAAACCGGCAGTGATGTCCCCTATCACTGCCGGTTTGTATTAGGAACCGACAGTGATGAGGGCACATCAGTGCCGGTTTCTGTAAACCGGCAGTGATTGGGGAGGCATCACTGCCGGTTGGTAGATAGAACCGGCAGTGATAGAGGCACATCACTGCCGGTTCCTCTATAATCGGCAGTGATGTGTGTATTTTTTTAAATCTGCCTTTTGCTTTAGAATTCAAATTACTCCTGATTTTTGACTAGAACTTGAAATACTCCAAACATAGAAGTTGCATAATTTTTAATTCTCTACAACTTTTGCTGAAGAAGCATATTCAAATTCTTTCTAGTTTTTGAATTCCGTTTTGAATTTGAATAAGGGTTTAAAATTCAATTACCATCTTTGTAATTACTCCAAAAATTTGAATAGAAGTTGAAAATATTCAAACATAGCTTTTGCTAGTTTTGAGGAGCTCTACATTAATGCTTATACACTCAAGGTCTAATTCTTTATAGTTTTTAAATTCCCTTTTGAAATTGAATAAGGGTTTAAAATTCAAATACCCCCTTTGTAATTACTCAAAAATTTGAATAGAAGTTGAAAATCTTCCAACATAGATTTTTCTAGTTTTGAGAAGCTCTACATTAATGCTTATACACTCAAGGTCTAATTCTTTATAGTTTTTGAATTCCTTTTGACATGGCATACATCAATCAACAACGTGGTACAACTCAATCAATCAATGATGCAAATTACTAAAACAACATTTCATTAAGGATTACATAGTTTATGATACTCTAACAATTTACGGTGCAGACACGATGATGGCCTCATCGTGATCACTCCGGAGGTAAGCAGGTTCATCACCCTCTTCAAGGACATGTAGGGTAACGTCCGCCCCAAAAGGAGCCATTTCTTCATAACCTTTGTAGTCTTCTTCGTCTGTCACTCCGTCGACACCGACAATCTTCCTTTTGCCTTGCAATACTACATGTCGTCTTCCATTTGTATTGTTATCCCTTGCATAGAAGATTTGCAAAACATCCTTTGCAAGGACGAAGGGGTCATCTCTGTATGTGGTCTTGGATAGATCAACGGTAGTGAACCCATCCTTGTCGGTGTTGATTTCATTCAGCCGGACCCACAGACAATGGAAAAGAGCAACTTTCAACTGATGTTCATAGTCTAGCTCCCATATCTCATCTATGAAACCATAGTATGTTGCCACCACCGTGACGTACTCATCGTGGGCGTCGAAACGAACACCACTATTTTGGTTGGTGCTCTTTCCGTCCTGTTTTTTTGTGTAAAATGTAAAACCATTTATTTCATATCCTTGGTACATCATTAGCGTAGTCGAAGGTCCGAGGGCTAAGAGATCTATCTGATGTCCCGTCACCATTCCTAGCCTTTGGCGTCGAAACCAGTCACCGAATTCCTCCTTATGTTTTTTTCTCAAGCCAAGCCTGTGACCTACCGATGTGCTTCCTTTGCAGTAACTGTTTGTGCTCATCAATGTATGCCATCACACCGTCAGCCTGCTGGAGAACAGCGAAGCGTGCTTGTCTGAAGGAGACCACTTTGTCTATTTTGACAGCTTTCTCACCTATTGTTCCTTTGCCCCCTAGTGTTCCATCATGATGAGATATTGGAACTCCGAACCGCTTGATGTCCAGATAATATGTGGAGAACTCAATAGACTCCTCTGTTGACCATCCTTCTACCATGCTCCCTTCTAGTCTGAATTTATTCCTAACATACCGCCTAAAAATTTCATGAGCCCTTCGAAAGGAAACATCTGGTGTAGGTACATTGGGCCAAGGGCTTTTATTTGATCCACAAGATGAACAAGTAGATGTACTGAAATGTCGAAGTAAGTTGGTGGGAAATGCATCTCAAGCCTGCATATAATCTCGGCTATCTGCTGCTTCAGGCGGTCTAGCCTGTCCACTTCAATGACCTTTTCAGAGATCACGTTGAAGAACGAACACAACTTTATGATTGGAGTGCGGACCTTGTCAGGGAGGATACCTCGCAGGGCAACTGGGAGTAGCTGAGTCATTATGACATGACAGTCATGGGCCTTCATAGAACCATAGTTAAACTTAAGTTCTCTCATGTTAACTAGCCTCTTCGGGTTCCCACAGTAGCCACTCAGTACTTTGAGATCGTTGAAGAAAGAAATAAGCATTTCTTTTGCCTCCTTTTTCAGTGTCCATGATGCCACCGGAAGTTTCAAGTGGCCATTCTCAAGAGTTACTGGGTGCAACTCCTTCCTGAGGCCTAGGTGTTGCATGTCCAAGCGTGTTGCGAGAGAATCCTTGCTTGTTCCCCCGGTGTTCATCAACGTGTTAAGTGTGTTACCGCACACGTTTTTAGTTATGTGCATTGGATCAAGACAGTGACGTAGACTCAGAAGTGGCCAGTAAGGTAGTTTCCAGAAGATTGATTTTTTCTTCCAGATACTATCGGTTGGCGCTGCTACTGCCCCGTCCCCCCTCCCTAAGGACAACATTTGTGAGTTTGCTTAATTGTTGAAGTAGCTATTTCTCGTCTCGATACTTTGGAGGTCCACGTTTCTCAGTAGTCCCATTAAAATCTTTTGTATTCCTAAGGTAAGGGTGATCACGACGTAGGAACCTACGGTGTCCCATGTAGACCATCTTCTTGTTTTCTAGTAGATGTGTAGCATCAGTCTCGTCCAAGCACTCGACACACCCAGTGTATCCTTTTGTCTTCTCTCCAGACAAGGAACCTCGCCCTGGTAGGTCAGTGATTGTAGCGATAAGTACAACCTTTACTGTGACATGTTCTTTTTTGTACTCATCCCAGACATCCTTCACACCCGTCTCCCACATCTGTAGTAGTTCATCGATCATTGGTTGTAGAAGCACATCAATATCATTACCAGGTTGTCTTGGTCCTTGGATTAGTAATGGCATCTGGACGTATGCCCATTTCATACAAAGCTAGGGTGGAATGTTGTATATACATAGCGTCACTGGCCAAGTGCTATGATTGGTTCTCACCTGGTCAAATGGGTTCATCCCATCCGTGCTCAAAGCGAACCACAGATGCCTTATGTCGAGTACGAAGGTAAGGGGTACCCTAAACCCTTCGATAATTTAACGCTAAACATAGCAACCATTTTAAAGACAAGAACCAGCCCACTGCTCAAGTCAGCGAAGAAGGGCCCGTCACACGAAGGGCCCCTGCACCGGCAATAGCAACCAGTCGTGGGCCGGCCTGCTTCGGGGAAAGTGACGGACGAGGGGTCGAACGAACAACCCCGCCGCCTCCACCTCGACGTCAAATGACAGACGAGGGGTCGAACGAACGACCCCTCAGTCTCTACCTCGACCCCGGGTGACGGACCGAGGGACGAACGATCGACCCCTCGGCTCCTACCTCGACCCCGGGAGACAGACGAGGGGTCGAACGAACGACCCTTCGGCCCCTACCTCGATCTCTCCGACTCCGCCTCCGCTCCGACCCTACCTCGACGACGAGTGACGGAAAGAGGTCAAGCGAACGACCCCTCAACGGGAGGCTCGGTCAGCCCAACTGCTCCCGGTATGGGTTAAAGTAAATCCGCCTAATGCCATGGGCGCCCACGACCGTAGTCAAATCCGTCAACTCACCGCCATGACCCTGACTCCCGTCAACTGTGCTGCCGCTGTAACCATGTTGTGAGTACGGACTCCAGAAGCACCCTCGGGACGTGAACAGTACAACTCTCGACGACGCCTTCGGGAATACGACAGAGCCACGCAGGGCTCGACCCCCCCTAGACCGAGGGGCTCGACCCCTCTCTCCAACACCTCCGGTATGGGGGCCGTCCCATCCGCCCCATCCCACTTCAGCTGTGGGATTCGCGCCCGCCTGCGGGAGCTGTGCAGCGACATGCCGCGACGACTTCTACTGCCACCATGTCTCGGAGCGCCGGAAGGACGGGAAGGCCATGCCGACACAGTGTTCGACGTCCCTTCACCAGCACTATGCCGCAGACGTGCCGCCCATACTACAACAGTTTAGGACCCTGTACCCTCGGACCTCCCCTTGGTCTATAAAAGGGGACGCCGAGGTAGAAGAAAAGGATCCCTCTCGGACCAACAAAACAGGGCCGAATCCCTGGACTTTCAGACAGCTCCACGATCGCACTCCACACACCCCGTTGCTTGGTCGGCCCCTCGAGCAACAAACCAACCGCCTAGGGCAGCCCTGCTAGCCTCAGGCCACAGCTCGCTCTGAGCAACTCTGTGTAACTCAGCTTGTACCCCCCCTGTACGAGCACTTTGGGTGCGAGATAATACAAGTCATCCTCCCCCGTTGGATGTAGGGCCTTCTTTGCCGAAACTAGGATAAATCTTGTGTCCTTCTTGCATCACATCTGGGAGAGGGAGCACACAATATACAAATTTACTAGTTGGTGGTCTTGACCTCCGGGTCATAACACCGACAGTTGGCGCGCCAGGTAGGGGTAATTGTGTGTCGATCAACTCTGAACTACTCTCTCAGATGGATTCCACCATCCCACCACCTACATTCACCACTGTCGTCTGGTTCGGCAGTCTGGGTTCATATCCACGGGCCAGGGCCACTACATAGTCTTCCCCTTTGCCCGTGGCTTGGACGGCAGCAGCACCGGTACGCCGGGGCTAAGAAGGATCAGGCAACGGTCCCTCCGCTTGCGCCTCTAGCCTGCGATCAGGAGGAGGAGCGAGCGACTCCGACGCACTCGTCACCATGCGGATTCTGAGACGCCAAATGCCATTTCCCTGGCCCCAGCTGGCGACACAGCCCCTCCTCTCGGGAGCCTGTTTGACCCATGAATGCGGGTCGGGGGCGGGCACCTCTCTGAGTGTGACTTCGGCTCTGCCACATCGTCACCCCAGGGGGTCCCCGTGGCCTCTCCGACACACTCGACCCCGCTGCCACCGTGTAACCCGTTTCCATACGGGCTCCACAACAACACAAGACTCTGTTCTGCCCTCACAGGTCTGTAAATGCAGACACGTTGTGGGTCTCCAGGGACCCCGCTGCGTGCGACGATCAACCACGTCACCACCTCTTCTCCGGGCGGGCAACCGGAGCTGAGACAAGCCCGGACATGGGGCACGTTGCGGTGACGCTTGGCCGAGGAGCGCAGGGGATCTTTCTCCCACTTCTACCACGCCGACCCCGACTCAGACTCTCCCGATGAGGGTTACGATCCCACCCGGGAATGCTTCCACCTCGACGAGCAAGCCGACCCCCAAGACGACGTCGACGACACCGCAGCCACAGATGAAGGAGGAGGGGGCAACGCTACACCGGCACGAGATGCCAACCCCCCGAGTCCTGACAGAGCCGATCCACCCCTAGACGTCCAGATCACGCAAGTCCGAGAGCTTCTCAGTAAGCTCGAGGAGGAGCGCCTGCGACTTCAGCAACTCGAGCACGCCCTTTTGCGGGATCAAGGGCGCCCACAGGGCGGAGGAGCTCGCGAGCGGGCCCGGGAAGTCCACCGGCAAATCGTCGAGGAGGGGGCGAACGAACCCCGAGTCTACAACCGCGCCAGCCAAAATGTCATTGCGGCCGCAATGCTGCTCCGTGACATGCCAGCGCCATCCACACCCCAAGCACGACACATCAGGAACGAGATTCAGGGGCTCCTCCAAACTGCGGCCATGCAGCAGGCGGAGAGCTCGGCCTCGAGGCGTCGAGGGGCCGCCTCCGAGCGTCAGGAAGTACCCCCTCGACAAAATCGAGAGGTGTCCGTCCACCAGGACAAAGCACCCCCAGGCCAAGTCGAGCGACGACCAGTTCGGGAACGCCTCGTCGACGATCGACCACCACGGGTGAACAATCGACGCCGGTACGGCGACGCCGAGGCTCGAGGTTACAGCGCTCACCGAGGTGGGCGCTACGACAGCGACGAGGACCGATGTCGATCCACGGAGCCACCGGGGCCCCGAGTCTTCGGCAGAACCATCCGACGAACCCCCCTGCCCGTCCGTTTCCGTCCACCTACCAGCCTGGTCAAGTACAACGGTGAAACCAAGCCAGAGCTCTGGCTTGCCGATTTCAGGCTGGCATGTCAGCTGGGAGGAGCCGACAACGACCACGTCATCATTCGGCAACTTCCACTGTTCCTCTCCGACACCGCTCGCAGATGGCTCGAGGAGTTACCCCCAGACTTGATCCAAGACTGGCCCGACCTAGTCAGGATCTTTGAGGGAAACTTCAAAGGCACCTACGAGCGGCCAGGCAACCCCTGGGATCTCCACAGCTGCAAGCAGAAGCCAGGGGAGACCCTCCGCGCCTTCACCCGATGATTCTCGAGGCAGCGTACTGCATTGACCCACATCTCCGACCACAAGGTCATCACGACGTTCATCGCCGGAACGACCTGCAAGGAGTTGGTGCGGGAGCTGGGACGAAACACCCCCAAGACCGCCAACGAGCTCATGGACATCATCGCTAACTATGCAGCTGGCGAAGAAGCCATTGGCGCGTTCTTCTAGATTCCTCAAGACAAAGGGAAGGGCGAGGCGGATGAGCCCGGGGGCTCGGACAACGGGCCCAAGAAGAACAATGGGCCCAGAAGGAACAACAACGGCAACAGCGGCAGGAAGAAGAAAAAGAAGAACCAGCCGGGCCGACGCAACGTCGAGCCCGACGTCGAGCCCGACGTCGAGCCCGACGATCTTGTCGCTGCGATGGACAAGAAGAAGCCTCGAGGGCCCCCTCCCGACGGGGGCGTCTTCGATAAGATGCTGAAGGAGCCCTGTCCCTACCATATGGGACTGGCCAACCACCGTCTCGAGGACTGTCGCATGCTCAGAAAGCACTTCATCCCTCCCAGCTTCAGGAAAGACGACGACAAGGAAGACCCACCCTCCGACCTCCACGTCAAGGGCGATGCCAAGGAGGGGGGCTTCCCCGAAATCCACGACTGCTACATGATCTACGGGGGACCCTCGACTCGACTCACCGCGCGCCAGTGCAAGAGGGAGCGTCGAGAGGTCTTCTCCGTTCGAGCCCAGGCTCCTCGGTACATCGACTGGTCACACACGCCGATCACCTTCGATCAGGACGACCACCCCGAGCACGTCCCCAACGCAGGGGTCTACCCGCTTGTCGTCGACCCGATCATACTCAACACCCGCCTCACAAAGGTACTCATGGATGGGGGGAGCAGCCTCAACATCATCTACGCCGAGACCCTCGACCTCCTGGGGATCCCGAGGACCATGCTCCTACCCAGCGCGGGGGGATTCCACGGGATCGTCCCGGGGAAGAAGGCACTCCCGATCGGTCGCGTCAAGCTACCCATTTGTTTCGGCGTCCCCCTCGAACTTCCGAAAGGAAGAGCTGACCTTTGAGGTGGTTGCGTTCCGAGGTACCTACCACGCCATCATCGGTCGACCAGGGTACGCCAAGTTCATGGCAGTCCCGAACTACACCTACCTCAAGTTGAAAATGCCGGGGCCCACGGGGGTCATCACCGTCGACACCTCCTACGAGCACGCATACGACTGCGACGTCGAGTGCGTGGAAAAAGCCGAAGTTGTCGAGGAGTCGGCCATCCTCGCGGCCCTTGACGACTTGTCCGGGAGATCCCTGACCCCAAACGACACGCTGGCAACTTCAAGCCGACGGAAGACACCAAGACCGTCCCGCTCGACCTCGGCCTCGCGGATGGGAAGGTGCTGACGATCAGCGCCACCCTCGAGCCCAAATAGGAAGCAATGCTCGTCGACTTTCTCCGTGCGAATGCCGACGTGTTTTCATGGAGTCCCTTGGATATGCCGGGCATTCCGAGGGAAGTCGCCGAGCACTCCTTGGACATCCGAGCCGGGTCCAAACCGGTGAAGCAACGCCTGCGCCGCTTCGACGAGGAGAAGCGCAGGATCATCGGGGAGGAGGTCGATATGCTTTTGAAGGCCGGATTCATCAAGGAGGTAATCTTCCCGAGTGGTTAGCTAATCCCGTACTTGTTAAGAAAAAGAATGGGAAGGATAGGATGTGTGTAGACTACACCAGTTTAAATAAAGCCTGTCCCAAGGTTCCTTTCCCACTACCACGCATCGACCAAATAGTGGATTCCACTGCGGGAACCCTCTGCTTCCTTGATACCTATTCTGGCTACCACCAAATAAAGATGAAGGAGTCCGATCAGCTCGCGACTTCCTTCATCACCCCCTTTGGCATGTTTTGCTACCTCACCATGCCCTTCGGTCTGCGAAATGCTGGGGCCACCTACCAGCGATGCATGCTCCACGTCTTCGGGAAACACATAGGGCCAACCGTCGAGGCCTACGTCGATGACATCGTGGTCAAGTCCAAGACAGTCGGAAACCTGGTCGGAGATCTCGAGATCATGTTTGGGTGCCTCCGGGCAAATCACATAAAACTAAACCCTGAGAAGTGTGTCTTCGGAGTTCCCCGAGGCATGCTCTTGGGGTACATAGTTTCCCAACGCGGGATCGAGGCCAATCCCGAGAAGGTAACCGCAATCACAAGGATGGGCCCGATCAACGACCTCAAGAGCGTACAAAGGATCATGGGGTGCCTCGCTGCCCTCAGCCGGTTCATCTCGAGGCTCGGGGAGAAGGCACTACCCCTTTACCGCCTCCTGAAGAAAACAGAACACTTCGCGTGGACCACCGAGGCTGAGGAATCACTCTCGAAACTCAAAGCCCTGCTCACCTCGCCGCCTATCTTGGTACCCCGAGTCCGGCCGAGCCCCTCTTACTCTATGTCGCAGCAACTACCCAGGTAATCATCGCTGCCATAGTGGTCGAGAGGGCGGAAGAAGGACACGCCCTGCCGGTACAGAGGCCTGTCTACTTCGTGAGCGAGGTGGTTTCCGAGACCAAGACGAGATACCCCCACATCCAGAAGCTGTTGTACGCGATCGTCCTCACCCGGCGCAAGCTCCAGCACTATTTCCTAGGCCACCCGGTTACTATTTCCTCGGGGAGATAGTCTAGAACCGGGAGGCATCGAGAAGAATCGCCAGGTGGTCGGTCGAGCCCACGGGGGAAACCCTTTCCTACGCCCCTCGGAAGGCCATCAAGTCTCAGGTATTGGTAGATTTCGTTGCAGAATGGACCGACACCCAACTACCCCCATCGCAAGTTCAGACCGAGCTCTGGACCATGTACTTCGACGGATCGTTGATGAAGACGGGGGCAGGCGCCGGACTACTGCTCATATCACCCTCAGGGTTCACATGCGCTACGTCATCCGTCTCCACTTCCCCGCCTCCAACAACGTCGCCGAGTACGAGGCCCTCATCAACGGCCTGCGCATCGCCATCGAGCTCGGGGTTCGACGCCTCGACGTGCGGGGGGACTCGCAGTTGGTGATCGACCAAGTGATGAAAGATTTGAGCTGCCACGACCCCAAGATGGAAGCCTACTGCAAGGAGGTCCATTAACTCGAGGACAAATTCTACGGCCTCGAGCTCAACCACGTCGCCCGTCGGTACATCGAAGTCGCCGACGAGCTGGCCAAAATCGCGTCTACTCAAGGTACGGTTCCTCCCGACACCTTCTCGAGGGACCTTCACAAGCCATCCGTCGACCTAGACTCAGGGGCTCCCGCCCTCGAGCAAGGGGTCGACCCACCCCCCTCGACTGATCCCCCCTCGAGCGGGGGAGAAGTCATGGAGATCAACGGGGCTGCCGCAGCACCAACCCCTTTGACGGATTGGCGCGCACCCTACCTCGAGTACCTGACACGGGGCGAACTCCCAGAGGACCGCACGGAGGCCCGCCGTATGGCCCGACGTGCCAAAACCTACGTCTTGTACGGGGACGACCGTGAGCTATATCGACGTAGCCCTTCCGGGGTACTTCAACGCCGCCTCACCCTCGAGGAGGGGAGGGCACTGCTGAAGGGTCTACACTCGGGGGCTTGCGGCCACCACGCGGCGCCAAGGACGCTGGTAGGAAGTGCCTTCCAACAAGGCTTCTACTAGCCGACAGCAGTCACCGACACCACCAAACTCGTCCGATCTTGCAAGGGATGCCAATTCTACGCCAGGCAGACCCACCTCCCCGCCCAAGCTCTTCAGATGATACCTATAACCTGGCCGTTCGCAGTATGGGGGCTCGACATGGTCGGCCCCCTGAAAAGAACCAAGGGTGGCCACACCCACCTCCTCGTGGCTATAGACAAGTTCTCGAAGTGGATCGAGGCTCGACCCATCGCCAACATCCAGTCTCGACAAGCCGTGCTATTCTTCACTAACATCATCCACCGCTTTGGGGTCCCCAACATCATCATCACCGACAACGGCACGCAATTCACTGGCCAAAAGTTCCTGGACTTCTGTGATCATCACCACATCAGGGTGAATTGGTCTGCAGTCGCCCACCCTCGAACTAACGGTCAGGTCGAGCGCGCCAATGGTATGGTTTTGCAGGGCCTCAAGCCAAGGATCTTCGATCGGCTGAATAGACATGGCAGGAGATGGGTCGATGAGCTGCCCGCTGTGCTATGGAGTCTCCGAACGACGCCAAGTCAAGCCACGGGGTTCTCTCCGTTCTTCTTGGTCTATGGGTCCGAGGCCGTCCTCCCCACCGACCTCGAGTACGGGTCCCCTCGACTAAAGGCCTACAACGAGCAAGCTAACACAGTAGCCCGAGAGGACTCCCTCGACCAGCTCGAGGAAGCCCGAGATGTGGCCCTCTTCAAGTCGGCAAAGTACCAGCAGACGCTGCGGCGCTACCACGACAAAAACGTGCGCAAAAGGGACCTCGACGTCGGCGACCTCGTTCTGCGCCGTCGACAAAGCAACAAGGGACGTCACAAGCTGACGCCACCTTGGGAGGGACCCTTCATCGTGGCAGAGGTGCTGAAGCCCGTCACTTACAAACTGAAGAACGAGAAGGGCGAGCTCCTCACCAATGCGTGGAACATCAAACAGCTACATCGTTTCTATCCCTAAGGCCTCGTACATTTTCGCATTTATGTACAAACTCTCGAATGAACAGAAAATCCGCGATCCTAGCGCTTTCATCTTCATTCGTGACTCGAGGTAGATTTGCTCTACCCCTCGACGCCTCTCTTTCTTCTGCCCCTCGAAGCACGCTTAGCGCAGGGTAGGGTACGCGCTCGAAACCCACAAGGGTCCGAGCCAGGAACTCTCCTACGCCCCCGGGCTAAGGTACTCCCGCTCGCTCCCCCCCTCGAGGGCCTCGGGCGTGCATCCAACAACTGCGCCAAAAAGTGGAGCACTAAGGATGGTGGAAGTAAGAATGGCTCGAGAGATCACCGCACGTGGTCGAAAAGGTAGCCTCGACTCTGCCCCGGCAAAGTCGAGCCTCCCTCGGGGGCTAACAGGGGTGGACCCCCCTCCTAAGTCCCCAAAAACTCGAACGTTTTTTTGAAACTTGGCTCTCCCTCTCGATCTTTCCCTCGAGTACGCTTTGTGACTAAGTAAAGACGCCTCGAACTCCCTAAGGGTCGCTGGTGTCGTCGAGCCAGGGACTCTCCCACGCCCCAGGGCTACGGTATCCCCGCTCGCTCCCCCCCTTCCAGGGATACGAGCGTGCGTCGAACACTTAGTCCACAAGTGACGACTCAGGCAAAGAAAAGCAGAGAGAGCTCGAGAAGTAGAAATAACAAGACGCATTTCGAACAAAATGCATTAGATATAAGAAGCCCTCGGGGGCTCGGCATTGTATCATTACAAAAGCCTAACTGTTACACGAACCTTCCTGTCCAGATGTGGCTCGCAGGCCTAGGACTACTCAACGAGGGGGTCACCGTCCTCAAGAAGCAATGCGGGAAGCTGGGCATCACGCGTTGGCCACATCGGAAGGTGAAGAGTCTGCAGAAGCTCATCGACAACATCCGAGGGCTACTCAGCACCATCCGCCGAGGGGACCACTTCGGGCTCGAAGAGCTTCGCCAGCTCACCTCCGAGCACCTCCGCAAGGTCCATCAGCTTTTGGCACCTCGCGTCATTCTCTTCGTCAGTCAGCCTCGGGTCGGTTATGAACCCGCTGGTGACGGCGTTGAGGTCATAGTTGTAGCCCGAGCTGACGACCGCGAGGGCCTGCTTCACGCCCACGTGCAGGGCAGCATGGACGTGCTCCATCACCTCCTGCGTCATGGAGTAGAAGCGGCGCAACAGGGAGTCCCCTCGAGCATCGCCCTCGACCTCCGGCTCCGGCTCGACCAAGAGGTCCTCGCAGAAGGTGGAGATAGCGCCCTCAAGCCTCGCGTTAAGGCTCGCCTACGTCCCGAGGAGGCCCTGAAGGCTGGTCAGGTCCTCGTGGGCTCGTGCCTTGTCTGCTGCGAGCTCTGTCAAAGCAGGCACAAAACCCGATCAAAACCAAAAAAGCAGAAAAAGGGTCGAGACCGGTCAGATTCAGCAACACTTTCAAGAAACTTACCTTGGGCATGCGCCTCCAGGGTGGAGTAGCCCCGCTCGGTCTCCTCAAGTTTGCGGTGGACGTCGATGAGTTCGGTGGCCTGGCCGCTGACTTTAGCCTTGAGGCCCTCGATGACCTTGCCAGCGTCATCAAGGGCTCTCTTTTGGTTGTACGCCACCACCCCCAGAGAGACCGCTCGGGTCCGAGCCTTCTCCTCCGCGGTGACCAGCGTGTCGTGCTCGCGGAAGACGGCGTCGAGGTCACCCCGGAGCCCCCGGATACTCTCGGTCGCCTGGGCCAGCTCCTCCTTCAGTCGGGCGGCCTCCTCCTCCGCCCTGCGCTGGGCCTCCAGGGCAGCATCCCGCTCCTGCCCGACCTTGATGGTCGACTGGAGGGCGTCGTCGATCCTCGACTGCGCCGTCTCCTAGGCGGTCCGGGCAGCCTCCTGCACGGCCATCACCCCGGCCCTCGCGTGGTCGACCTTGGACTCGGCATCCTCCCGCGCGGTCGCCGCCTCTTCTCTCGCCTGGGCGGTCTCGGCCCTCGCCCTCTCCAGCGAAGCGCGGAGGGCGGGGAGCTGCTCCTGCACCCGGAGGATGAACTGAGACTTGTCGTAAGACCTCGACCTCAGCTCCTGACGAAGGTGAAAAGGAAGATCATCAGAGAAGAACAGTTAGGAAATCCGAGCAAAGTCAGAGTAAGGACGAAACTCACCTCCATCCCCGACATATATCCACGGCAGCAACCTCCGCGGCAAGGCGCACCGAGTGCTCGAACCAGGCCCGGTACTCCTCCAGGTGCTCCCACGTGTGGAGCTCGGCCTGGTCGTCGAGCGTGAGGAAGGGCTGCTCGGGGTCTCGAGGGTCCGCCAGCTCGATGACCTCTTGGCCCCAATACGCGCTCCGGAGGGCAATCCTCTCTCGGACCTCCCGCATGACGCCCTAGCGCGCTTCAGCAGTACCACCGCGGCGTTCGACCTCCTCTACCCAAGCAAAGAAGGGAGAAGACCCCTCCTACTGGGCTCTCCCGGCCTCGGGGCCACCCCGCCAGGACGTCGACGGCCCTGCCGAGCCATCACCCCCGGGCAGGGGAAGTCCCGGCCGGGAGAACAGCCCTGCACGACGAAAGAGACCAAGCGATTAGTACCTGACACCGCAAATCCGCTACGGGTCGACCAAGTCGAAGGACGTAATACCTCGAGACGTCGATGGCCCGATGTCGAAGTGAGGCCGAGCCACCTCGGGTTCCGCTTGGGGGGCCGAGATAGCGCCCACCTCCGCTGAGCCCACCATCTCGGCCACCTCTTTGGCGGTGGACGACATCAACATCCCCGCCTTCTCCACCGCGGGCATCGCCTCGGGCTACTCGACCCGACCCACTCGACCTCCGGCGCCGGCAACGGGCCCTCAGACGCGGCAGCGGCCGCGCCCTCACGCTCGCGCTGCTGGCGCGCCTCCAACGAAGCGAGGCTCTCGGGCCACCGCCCCGGCGTCGGGCGAGCCGGGGCCTCCTCCTCAGCCGCGGGGGCTACACCCTCCACTTCCATCTCGACGGCCGCTTGGGGCTCGACCCCCTCGGTCGCGACCATCATCGACGCGGGCCCCGCGCCTTCCGAGGTGCTGGGTGCGACTCCCTCCGACGGGTGGGCGGGCGCGGCTTCGCCCGCCACTTCGGCGGCCCTCGCCGGCGCCGTGGGCAGGCCCGTCTCCTCTCCCGCCTGGGCCAGCGCCGAGGTATGCTGCGCTGCCCCTCGCTCCATCGCCCCCTGGGCCCTGGCCGCCCATGCCGCCTCGGGGGTAAGAGTCGAAGGGGGTGGAGCAGCGGGACTGGCCTCGACGGCCGCCTCGACTGCAGCCCCCGTCCTCAGCTTCTTGGCCGGGGCAAGGGACGCGTCTTCCGCCAAGCGCTTCGTCGACCTGAAAAAGAGACCCATGCACAACGATAAGCGCGAGTCGCCATCAGCAAAAAGAAAAACATAGTAAGTACCCTCGATCAGCCGAAAAGTAAATTACCCCTTCGGGGCCAGGCGTTTCTGGCCGACGAACTTCGAGCCGCTCGAGGGCTTGAAGACAACGTGTCGGGGGGCACTCCTCCCGCGGTCCGTGGCGGGGGTCGAGGCCGCCCTCGGCGCCGTATCCTGGGCAGGGGCCGACGACGTTCCCATTGCCCCCTGCTGGTTTCCTCCTGTGCTGACGGGCCCGGCGCCCGTGCGCTCGACCCGGCAGGCGCTGGGGGTGTGTCCACTCGACCCCCCGACGGGGATCGCGACGACCGCCCGCGCATCTGCGGTGGCGCTTCATCTTGAGGGGCCACGAGACGCTCCACCCGTGGCTCGGTCTCGACGGTGGGGGCCGACCTCGACATCGACCCCTCTCCTCCTCCGATTCCAATGGTCGCCCTCTCTTCGGGCGCCGTTTGTTCCTCCTCGCTCCAATCCACCTCGACATCGTTGTCGCTGGACTCCTCCTCCTCGGAGGGCGACTCCTCGGGAAGGCCGTCCCGCCTCTGCCGGGCCCGGCGCTGCTCCCTCTCCTGCCTCTCATGGGCCTTCTTGGCCTTGTCCTTGGCCTTCTTTTCCTTCTCGGCCTGGAGGCGCCTCGCCTAGGAGTCGCCCCGTTCCTCCTTCACCGGCGGCGGTGAATCTCGGAAGGTAACGTTCCCCTGAGGAACACAAGGCACTTAGAGCGGAAGCAGAGAAGGTGAACAAGGCAAACACAAAAACACTAACAGAGGAAGGGAGCCTTACCAGCTCGACGTATCCCTCGTCCGGCCTCATGGGGACCCTGGCGACATTCTTGACGTCGAACCCGCCCGCGAAGAAGAGACGAACGCGGCGGACCACCCTCTCGGGGGGTAGCTCGTCCCCCAGATGACGACACCCCGAAAGGTCGACCCCCGGGCGCATCTCATCGAGGCGCAGAGGACAAGCCATCAGCGGGACGACCCTCCGCTGATGGAAGGCCGACGCGACGATCGCCACTGTAAGTCCCTCCTTCTTTAGACGCCCGACCACGTCCAGCAGGTTGGTGAGGCGGCTCTTCTTCCTCTGCACGACCTCGTACCTCCAGTAGTCAAGCTGCGCGTGGATCGTCCTCCCGGTGTAGGCGGGAAGCAGGTTGTCGTCGTTCCTCAAGTAAAACCACCCGGAATGCCATCCGGAGTGGCTCGACGAAAGCTTCCCCGGGATCGAGTAATCCGATCGCTTGAGGGCGATGCTGCAGCACCCAGCCCTGACCATCTTGCGGGTGCCCTTGACGGCCGATGCGTGGAAGATGTTCGCCTCGAAGGGATGGAGCCACAACTCCCAATGAGGCTCGATCCCGAGGTAGCCTTCGCACACGGCGGCGAATACCACCGCATGACAGGCGCCGTTGGGGGTGAGGTGCTGAAGCTCCACGCCGTAGTGGTGGAGGATCGCGCGCAGAAGACGGCTGGGAGGGGCGCCTAACCCCGCCCAGTGGAAGACCTCAAAGCTCACCACATAGCCCTCCGGCGGATTGGGCTCGGCGTGATCCGGCGATGGCACCAACCACTCCGGCCGCTCGACGGAGGTGACGGGCCGGAGGAGGCCACTCTCCACCCAGTCACCAAGGCGCGCGGCGGTCGCCGAAGACGCGAGCCAGTCATCGGGACCGACAAAGCTGTACTTGGCCATGGGATCAAGGAGGCTGACGTGCTCGGGCTTGGGGGCGGAAGGTACGTTTCCAATCTCCCCTCTCTTTCTCTCGCGTGCGCAGCGGTCTGGCTCACAGGGTGTCTAAGGCAATGGCGGGGAGAAGGAGGCAGGGAAGGCGATGGCGAGGAGGCAGTGAAGGCAAGTGTGCGGAAAAAGCACCCGGCTCCTCACCTTCGCTATTTATAAGCGGGAGGCCAACGGACGGATCCGTTAATCAGGCAAGTGAATCTCCGCATTTAATGTGCCTGTGCTCCACCCCCTCGTATTCCTCCAGGATAAGGCGTTCTGTCCCATCATCGGGCTCTGCACCGCACTCCGCCCTGTGCCTGCAACTGTTGCGCCGAACGGATATCGCCTAAAAAGGCGCGCGGCCGGAAGCGCTATCTTCGGAGGTAAGGAATCTTGAGGCAGCAACAGCTGGCCCTCGAAAGGGGGTTCAACAGCTACCCTCGAGTACCCGAGGGCAGAAATGACCTCGGGTTATGGACTTCGGTCCACCCCAAAATCTCGAGGGGACAAAGGCCGGCCCACGAACGGGCTCGATAGCCCCCCTCGAGTGTCCGAGGTCTGGGGAGACCTCGGGTTATCGACTCCAGTCCACTCCCCGGTCTCGAAGGGATAAAGGCTGGCCCTTACACAGGGTTCGACAACCTCCCTCGAGGACTCAAGCCCAACGGGCAAAGGCACAGGTATGTCCCCAAGTTCAATACAACTACCTACTTTTCCCCCTCGGCTTTCCACAAGGCAGGACTCCTCCTTCTGAGGATAGCGTCGGATGACGAACCATCCGTCAAATCTTGGGGAGTGAAGGCTGGCCCTTACATAGGGTTCGATAGCCGCCCTCGAGTACTTGAGGTCAGGAAGGACCCATGGTTAACGGACTCAGGTCCACCCCTAAATCTTGAGGGAGCGAAGGCTGGCTCCATGAACGGGGTTCGACAGCCGCCCTCGAGTATGCGAGTCAGGGATGTCCCGGGGGGGCCAGGCGCGTGCCCCTAGCTCGAGAACGAACTCTCGAGGTCCCCTGGGACATATCCGAGGCATAACCAAGGAATACCTAAGGATCCCTACGCTGGGAGGCATCGAGCCACCAACTCCTATCGAATGGGGTTGACACCTTGGTAAGCCATACTGTCTTGCTTAGTAAGACATACGGTCTTACTTAATGAGAACGCCTCCGGGCTGCTAATCAACCCCTATCGAATGGGGCACGAGTTCTCACTCGGATTTTTACCCATACTAGGCACCATTTTTAATGGACTCATGCCCGACACCAGCTCACCGAGGACTTCGGGCTCGTCCTAACGAGGATAGCACGATGCTCTTCACCCCACAATCCGAACGCAAGGATCCGTGGGAAGGATGCCATGAGGTAGTGAAGGCCTAGCCATTCGAGGGCTCGAGGGCCCGACTACGCACGGCACCCCTCGACTATGCACGACACTCCTTGGTAGAGCCCCACGTCTTCAGGTACCTTTAAATCCCCTCGACACTACATATCATAGCCCCCAGAGGAGTTCTTAATCACTCCTCTGGGGCCTCGGGGGCTACCCCCGCGGGGTGCGCTCGCGCGCACCCCACGGAGAATCGAACCTCTCACTAACCCTGCAGGTCAAGGACAAAACCTCCGGGTAATCCTTACTCCCTCCGAAAAAACTCATATCATAGCCCCCAGAGGAGTTCTTAAATCACTCCTCTGGGGCCTCGGGGGCTACTGTCGGGTACGAAGGTAAGGGGTACCCTAAACCCTTCGATAATTTAACGCTAAACATAGCAACCATTTTTAAGACAGGAACCAGCCCACTGCTCAAGTCAGCGAAGAAGGGCCCGTCACACGAAGGCCCCCTGCACCGGCAATAGCAACCAGTCATGGGCCGACCTACTTCGGGGAAAGTGACGGACGAGGGGTCGAACGAACAACCCCGCCGCCTCCACCTCGACGTCAAATGACGTACGAGGGGTTGAACGAACGACCCCTCAGTCTCTACCTCGACCCCGGGTGACGGACCGAGGGACGAACGATCGACCCCTCGGCTCCTACCTTGACCTCGGGAGACGGACGAGGGGTCGAACGAACGACCCCTCGGCCCCTACCTCGATCTCTCTGACTCCGCCTCCGCTCCGACCCTACCTCGACGACGAGTGACGGAAAGAGGTCAAGCGAACGACCCCTCAATGGGAGGCTCGGTCAGCCCAACTACTCCCGGTATGGGTTAAAGTAAATCCGCCTAACGCCATGGGCGCCCATGACCGTAGTCAAATCCGTCAACTCACCGCCATGACCCTGACTCCCGTCAACTGTGCTGCCGCTGTAACCACGTTGCGAGTACGGACTCCAGAAGCACCCTCGGGACGTGAACAGTACAGCCCTCGACGACGCCTTCAGGAATACGACAGAGCCACACAGGGCTCGACCCCCCCCTCGACCGAGGGGCTCGACCCCTCTCTCCGACAGCTCCGGTATGGGGGCCGTCCTATCCGCCCCGTCCCGCTTCAGTTGTGGGATTCGCGCCCGCTTGCGGGAGCTGTGCAGCGACGTGCCGTGACGACTTCTACTGCCACCATGTCTCGGAGCGCCGGAAGGACGGGAAGGCCATGCCGACACAGTGTTCGACGTCCCTTCACCAGCACTATGCTGCGGACGCGTCGCCCATACTACAACAGTTTAGGACCCTGTACCCTCGGACCTCCCCTTGGTCTATAAAAGGGGACGCCGAGGTAGAAGAAAAGGATCCCTCTTGGACCAACAAAACAGGGCCGAATCCCTGGACTTTCAGACAGCTCCACGATCGCACTCCACACACCCCGTTGCTTGGTCGACCCCTCGAGCAACAAACCAACCGCCTAGGGCAGCCCTGCTAGCCTCAGGCCACAGCTCGCTCTGAGCAACTCCGTGTAACTCAGCTTGTACCCCCCCTGTACGAGCACTTTGGGTGCGAGATAATACATGTCATCCTCCCCCACTGGATGTAGGGCCTTCTTTGCCGAAACCAGGATAAATCTTGTGTCCTTCTTGCATCACATCTGGGACGGAATATACAAATTTACTAGTTGGTGGTCTTGACCCCCGGGTCATAACACCGACACCTTACCTCTCCACCAATGTTCTTATAGAACATAGTGTTGATAGTCCTCCAGTCCGACCCATCGGCGGGGTGTCTCATCATTGAATCTTTCTTTCGCTCTTCGCCGTGCCAACGCAACAGCTTGGCTGACTTCTCATTTGCAAACAACCTATGCACTCGTGGAGCTATAGGAAAATACCATACGAACTTTATTGGCCATCCTCTGGTCTTGCTTCCATCATTTGATGGCCCTTGCTTGTATTGGGGAGTTTTACACTTGGGACATGCATCCAAGTCTTTGTATTTCTCTCCACGGTACAATATGCAGTCGTTGAAACACGCGTGTATTTTCTCAACCTCAAGGCCAATTGGGCAAATCATTTTCTTCGCAAGGTATGTCTTTTCTTCTAACTTGGCCCCGGGAACAATTTATGTAGTATAACTAACAAGTTATCGAAGCCTTTATCACTCAACCCATTCGTTGATTTGAACTCCAATAGGATGATGTTGGCTTCCAGTTTGCTTATTGGGCAGCACAGAAACAATAGTGTTTTTGCATCCTTTCTCATCGTCTCCAGTTTTTTCAACTGTGAAGCACTAAGGAAACCCCCCATGCACATCATGTAGAAGCTGTGGAATGCCATCATTTTCTTCAGTGTCGTCAGCTAATGTATTCATAAATAAATCATCATTGGTAGGCACATGTTCTGTGTACTCATGAACAGGCAATAATCCATTCAGGGATACACTAGGCATGAGCACATCATCATTAGCATTTTGACCAACCTCCCCATGCAAAGTCCAAATCGTGTAGTTTCTCATGAACCCCTTTTGATCAAGTGCAAACGTATATGTTCCACGTCGCCCCATTTTCTCGTATTCTTGCAGTCTTTGCATGGACAGAATAAAAGATGTGAGTCCCCAGCATTGGCTCTAACTCGCTTGATGAAATCGTCGATGCCCGTCAAGTATCGTGGGTCCATATGTGGCAGATCGTACATCCACCCTCGAGCCATGTCTGCACTGATAAAATGGACAGAGCAGAGAAAACATAGGAACATATTAATAGGAGCATTTTTGAACAATATTTTTTTCTTTATAATTTGAATTTGGTCGCACTATAAAAAGTGAGACAACAAAATAGCATGCATGGAGTATTAAATGTGAGTATTAAATGCATGCATGGAGTATTAAATGTAAGTATTAAATGCATGCATGCATGGAGTATTAAATGTAAGTAATAAATACCGAATCTATTTCACATCCCATCAAATCTTTAATACATGCATGGAGTATTAAATGTAAGTAATAAATATAACTAATTACAATTTTTATTCATAATTTTTGAGACGAATCTTTCGAACCTAGCTACTCAATGATTATACAATAATTTGCCAATAAAAACAAAGTGCTACAATTTTTCTAAATACTTTTGGATCGAAAAGGTACAAAAAGTTGACACAAATTGCAACATCTCTCTTCTTGTTCATGAAAACTAGCATAGCTCTAAACTATACATTTACACACAAAAACAATGTAAACCAACAATTCTAAAGAATTATGCTTGTTACTACCAAGAGCAAGAAGATATGAGGATCCAAGAGTGAAGAGGAGCCAAAAATGGGGATCAAGAAATCCACCAGCCGCAACAATGGAGAGAGGGAGCTCCGAGCACTGTTCTGTATTGTTCGGCAAAGGAGGGAGAGAGGAGATCGCGTGCTTTATACTGTACCCAACATCACTGTCGGTTGGTGGCTTGAACCGGAAGTGATAGGGCCGAGAGGCATCACTGCCGGTTCAAGCCTCGAACCGGCAGTGATGTGGTGTTTCACTATCGGTTCAGCCCCTGCCCCCAATAATTGGGGGTCTTTAAGAGGAAGAACCGGCAGTAAAGAGGCATCACTGCCGGCCCAAACAAAACCGGCAGTGATGGGCCGGAAGTGATTGCTGTTTTTGTAGTAGTGGTACCAATGCAATTTCATCCTTTGCATTGCATCTCTATGAAGTTTTAACTACAAACCTACATGTTTTAACAAAAAGGACCAAAATCAAACCTTAAGGAAAGATAATGTCACATATCATAAATTAGAAAAGAACACCATCACAGCAACCCCCCAATTTATGGCGTCTAAACTATACATAAATCCATGCATCATTGGGATCGGTCATTTAAATATCTAGGTAAGCCTTTTAGGGGCATGCTTTTCAACAACGATGAAAGGCTATAGCTAACCATAGTTGCCAAAATTTGACTTGGTGGTTTTGGGAACATATAGAGAAATAAGTGACTTATGCAAATAAAATTGGCACAAATCAGGAAACTTCCCTCAACTCTTTTTAGGGGAGAGGAAAGGTGAGTCTGATGTGACTTGGTGGTCTCCTACTCGGCAAAGAGCGGAGGAAGGCGGAACATGCTCATCTCCTTTTGGTCTCACATCATGATCACGTCGGCGAGTGGATCACTAAATTTCTTGAGGGAGTTGGAGTACCTGGATCTCTAAAATTCGAGCCGCTACTATCAATTGAAGTTGACGCCGCCACACACATTAAAAAAGATGCTATCGCCACCGTCGAGAGACCAAGAGGAGTTACATTCTTGGATGACAATTACTCTTTATATATGGCCATACATTTTGGCCCCCCACAACCTTAAGTGGGCCCTTTTAGCGGTGCTAGTTATATGCCCATTGTTGGCACAAATTATGACTCACTTTTATATAACTAAAATGTTGCCAATGACTCAGGATCGAGGAGAAAACAATCATCACATGAGTATTCTTTATTAAATAACAAGTTCCACATGTACATGAATATTTTAATGCAGATATAAGGAAATGGAACAAAAGAGACCTAGTGGGACCCACATAGGGGGTCGTCCGACCCCACTATGGGCCCACCAGGTCTCTCCCTCGGCCATGATCTAGGAGAAACCCTTCAGAATGATTATCAACCATCAGATCACCTTGTGTTTCCTCCCAACGGCTCACAAGCAATGTACAAGGATCCATGGACTCACACCAAAGAGATCAACATGACAAACACTCCAGAACGAGCAACCACTTCACATGACAGGTGGGACCAGCACCAGGATGGACGAGGTGGGCTAGGGACCCCTAGGGTGGTTCGGCCGAACCTCCCTTGGGCCCACCTGGCCCCCACTCAGACCCTAACCAGTGGGGCCACACCCACAAGGCCAGGGGATGGCCCATTGGCCATAGGGTGGTTCGGCCGAACCACCCCCATGGTCGGTTGGGCCCCCCTCAACCGCCATATCAAAGCACACATGTTGGAAATCCAATCCGTCCATTCTAGGCGGTTGTATGGCGGTTTGATCCAAGGGAGGAGGATTGAAGCTCCTTGGATCGATAACGTGGCGCTGGAGTAGCCCTACTCCACCCCACTATAAATAGAGGCCTAGACCTCCCTCTCTAATCATGATGTAATCCATAAAAACCACTATTGTTATCAAGTGGAGATCAGTCTAGTGGAGTTCTCTAGTGTGGGAGTTAGAGTTGAGTTGAGCATTGCTCGGGCTTTCCGGAGTTGTCTTCTCGGAGGATCTGGTATAAGCTCTTGTATCTTTCCCTTTTGTAAGACTGAAAGGATCTAGATGCCCAAGAGGGGGGGGGTGAATTGGGCTTCTTTTAAATTTCTAAAGCAATATTAAAACCTAGTGATGCCAATCACCCCCTAGTGCCTACCACAATGTGTATCATAACTAGAAAGAAATAGCAAGCCAATGAAAGGAAAGACAACCTAAACAATTATAGTAGGAATTGAAAGAACACAACGAAAAGGTAATGCAAAATGTAAAGAGATAAGGATAGAGAATTGGTGACACGCGATATTTTCCTAAGGTATCGAGGTGTCAACACACCCCCTAGTCCTCGTTGGAGCACCTCGCAAGGTATAGCTCCCCCTCTACCCGCGCAAGGGTAGAGTGATCTCTACGGGCTAATTCTTCGCCACTCCGGCTCGTTGAATCGCCCACAACCGATCACAGAAGCTTGGAGAAGAGCCACCGACAATCTTCTGGCGATCACTTCGTCCGAACACCACCAAACCGTCTAGGTGATGTCGAACACCTAGAGTAACAAGCACAAGACCTTCACTTGACCAACTCAAGGCTAAGAAGGTGGATGGATGCACACAAGTCACTCCTAATCACTCTAGGAGGGAAGAACAAGATGAACTCCTCAAATCTCTCCCTCACTAGGCACTTGGCTCTCCAAGAACTCTCTCAAAGGTTCCTCAGGTGAAACAATGGCCAAGAGATCTCTCAAGGACGAGGATGGCAACTATAAATAGTCCCCACCTCCAAAACTAGCCGTTTCTTGCTTTTTCTCTTTTCTGCGAAAGCACCGGACTAGTCCGGAGCCTCACCACCGGACCATAGCGACTGGTCTGGAGCTCACTCGTAGTTCAAAACTTACTAGAAAGCAGGCACCGTCGGACCACTCGCTATGGTCCGACGCCCTGGTTCGACGCTCTGGTCCGACGCCCTAGTCCGGAGCCAGGGTGCTTACTGGATTCCAAGATCCAGCTGAGCTTGGCACCACCGGACCACTCGCCTTAGTCCGGTGCCCTGTTCCGACGCAGAGGTCCAGAGCCAGGGTGCTTACTGTACTCCCAAAGATTTCTTACTCGAAGCATCGAACTAGAGGACGGCCCACCGTTGGAGTAGTCCGGAGCCTCTACTGAGGCTTACTTCCTCTAGCAGGGACCTCCAGACCACTCATCTATGGTCCGGTGCTCCTTTGGACAGGTGGTCCAGAGCTCTTGTCTCTGAAACTTGCCTAAGACAGGGACCGTCGGACCACTCTCCTTGGTCCGACGCCTCCTAGGCAGACTGGTCCGGAGCCTCTTTCTCCTCCTGATTCAACCGAAACGATTTCCATCTTGGGGGCATGAATATCCATTAAGCCCATTCAATAAGCATCACTTATGACCTAACTCTAATGACTTTGCCTCTGCAAAACACACGTTAGTCATAGTGACCTAGTATTGTCGTTAATCGCCTAAACACAAGGGACCATTATTCTTCAATCTCCCCCTTTTAGGTGATTGATGACAATACAAGCTCGAGTAGAGAATAAGGGTGAATTTTGATTGAAGAAACATGACTTGACATGAGATAGGCATGGGTTAGTAATAAGAAAGACATAAACATGCCTAAACCATTCAAGCCATGACAAGCACAAACGATATGAATTGAGCATAGTACTTGATTTCAAAAGGATATGCTATACCAAAAGATCAGAGATTAGCGCGGAAGCAATAACATAACCAAGTGACATGATATAAATATATAAGGTTCACACACATGTCACACAAGCATCAAGTCTTCAAACATCACACACATATCTCACAAATGCATAAAGACGGTAAACGTGATGCATGATTCAATAGAGTATATTACACATCAAAAGAACGAGTCCTACTAGCTCCCCCTGAAGCTAGCCCAACTACTCGACTCTCCCTCTTCCCCTTTGGCATCTAAGCACCAAAGTATAAGCGTCTGGAGGCAGAGTGGAAGGAGTCGTGGCACGATCAAGGATGTGAAAGTCGTCGAGAGCATCGTCATCATCCGAGGAGTCCTCCCCCTGAGTGTCTGTCGCTGGAAGTGGAGTGGTATGGGGAATAGGAGCTGACGTGCCATCTACCTCTGCTGCTGTAGAGTCTGGAGCTGTAGCTGGAGCAGGAGTAGGAGTAGTAGCTGCCACTGTCTCTGTATGAGCCTCTAGAGTTGCGGAGTCCAGTTGTGCCTCTGGCACTGACTCACTGGAGTCTGAAGGACCGGTGGCTGCTCAGGCGGAACCGGAGTGGTGGAGACAACTGTGGCATCTGTCACAATGGCCCCGGGCGGAGTAGATACATCTGGTGCCCAGATGTCAAGTGTAGCCTCAGACGAGGCAACTGAAGAGCGGTGCTGACCCGTTGTCGGCAAAACTAGTTCTGCCTCAATCTCAGCTGCCACCTGCTGACCAGTGGGGGACGACTTCCCAGTGATGTCGCTGAACGATGCTGAGAGGTCTCTAGCAGTGACACCCAAACGAGCAGACATCAGAGTGAATCCGGTAGTGAGTGGGGTGAACTGCTGAGTCGAGCCTAGAGTGTCCAACCACTGAGTGACCTGTGTAGCCGGTGACTGGAACGTGGTGGTCACGCCGGCACTCTGAAGTCCACTGGACTGTACGGCTGGGGTGGGTGTGACACACGGACCGACTGACACTGGCGGTTCTACTAAAGGAGCCACTGACTACTGAGCGCCCAAGACGGGTCCAAGTGCTGGAAAAGCCACTGATAGACCAGCTGATTGTGAAGGCTGGGTCTGACTCATCATCTATATCTATGGCGGAGTAGCAAACTCAATAGGAGGAGCACCGGTCCACTTCATCATGTGGGCCATAAAGGCCATGTTCTGCTACTGGATTTGCTGAGACTGTAGCTGCAAGCGCTGGGACTCAAGCTGCATTTGGAGCATCTGGCGCTGCACCTCATAGTGTTTGTCCTTAGACTGTCTCTGTAACTCATCCTGTCTCTGCTGAACCTGGGTGACAACCGTCACAAGAGATCCCTGCTGCTCCTGAATCCGGTCTAGAACCTTAAGTATGAGAGTCTCTGTAGTGGAGGCAGTACCAGAGCCACCAGCCTCAGTGTCGTGTGTCTGTGGAGGAATCTCTGGAATAGGACGATACTCTGCATCTGAGCTGTCAGAAGTAGTATCCTCAGGTGTAGCAGTTGCCCCGGTGTTTAACTCATGGAGCTCCTACTGCTCAATGCCGCGAATGGAGTCATTCTGTCTATCCACATCTTCTCTGTCTGCTGGTGCAGTCCTTTGCTTCACAAGCTGAAGCATGCGGTTCCCAAACCGACAATCAATAGAAGCTAGTGCTCTGTAAGGTGGAAAGGAAGTCTCAGACACATCTAGCAGAGCACGATGTCCGGGCTCGGTCCTCTCATGCATGATAGCAATGATAGAACATATCCAATGTGCATAGGGAAATTGTCGACGAGCCCGCATCCCATCTGAAATAACATCCTCAATCTCTGACACAAGAAAGTCCGCTATATCAAACTGTGTCTGTGAGACGAGGGCCTGTAGAAGAAACTGCTGCAGGTTGGTCAAACCATCCTTGTAGCCAGTGCGAGGCAGCAGGGTACGCCGTAGAACATCATTCAAACGACGAATGATAGGCTGAAGCTCAGCTGGGGTACGACGAGAACCCTCTATGAAGGGTGGCCTGAAGAGAGGAGCAACCTCCTGAACTGACAAAGCGCGATCACCTCAAGCTCGGCGTGGCAAGGAAACTCCTCCATAGCAATCATAGTGAAGGGAAAGTTGGTCGGCTGTCCCTGTCAAGCGAAGTATCTATCCGAGCTGTGTCAAATAGATCCTATGACGCTCTCCTCTGAAAGTGTACTACAAGAAGTGGTGATCTGGCTCAATCCACACTGAAGCATAGAACTCCCTGACCCACCTCTCAATATAGTTTCCGGAACAGCCAAGGAGATCCGCGAAGCCCGGAAGATACTCAATGTAGGGGCGGATCTCCTCACCAGCAATTTCAACAAGGCTCTCCAAAGAGCAAACTTTGTGAGGGCGTATCTGAATGTAAGCGAGCTGTGCTGCCCTGTAGAAATCCTCCATAAGGGTAGTGTGCCATCCGCGGGAAGCTCTAGGGTCACGCTGATCCGGGCACCACTTCTCTAGCTGAACAAACCAAAACTTCTTCACTTGCTTCGCTGTGAGCTCCCTCAGGTCAAGGTGAGCAGAGGCTAACTCTAAAGTAGGAGCTGCTGCGGCGCTCTGAGGTGACTGAGTAGCCTGGGAACGTGTGACCCATCCCCAGGAAGCTAGCGCCAACGGTACCGGAAGAACATCGGTTGCTAGCTCGGGCTCCTCTGGAAGTGCCTCTGTCGTTGACTGAGCGGGTGGTGTAGAAGGTAGAACCCTCGGAGGTGTACTGATACAAACAGAACCCCTTCGACCACCACGCTTGGCACGATCTGCTGCATCCGCCACTGCCTCGGCCTGCTCGACCTCTGTAAGCTTTTGCTTCTCCTTCTTAGGCTTCTCAACCATCTTCTTCTTCCCCTTGTCCTTAGAAGGACACAGAGGGGGAGGAGTATCATCACCAGAACCACTAGCACGAGCACGTGAACCACAAGCCATAGCTGATCAATAGAAGAGAAACCACTGCCCACTGGCAAGAAATACTGCCCAACCTGACAAGTGAGAACCACTGCCAACTGCAAGAACCACTGCCAACTGCAAGAACCACTGCCAAGGATCAACTCCCTCTGTCACAGACAAATGCAAGTACCAACTGATAGAGAGGCCTGCTAGCCATTGGACTGACCCTTGTGAGGCTTTGCCTCAATCCATACTCGTGAGCTTTGCCCCGAGTTTATACTGCCACTGCTGCTGCTAGATAGAATAGATAGAAGTATATAAGCATATATATAGCACTAGAGACGAGATACCATATGGAAGCAAGCACTAGATAAGAATAGAGTGAATAATTGGCATGGTACCTGAGGTAAGTGAGCGTATCTAATCAAAGCAATTCAAGGTCCAAACCACACTCCATAAAGAGGATAGCCAACTGTGAATTACAAGCAATCGAGTTTAGTGAACTGGAAAAGGTATGAACTAAGGCATGGGATGATCAAGCTAGACAAAACGCTAAAACAATGATCAAATGCATACCCTAGGAGACAATGAAGCGAAGTCGATGATCGAATATGTGTCGGCGAAGACGAATTGACGACGGAAATTCCCCAAACCCTAGGTTTTGGAAACCCTAGGGGGGAGATCTCTTGAAGGGTGGCAATGGCAAGGTAAAGGGGTTGAAACCCTAGCTTGAGGTGCAGTGGAGGTGGAGCAGGGGGATTGGTCTGGTCGCCGGTGAGGGGGATTATCGGTGGCGTGCTCTGTGATGGAGAAGGAGGGTGGCGCTGCTGCTGCTGCGAGGGGAGAACAGAGCAGGTGCATGTGGTAGAGTGGTGGCGGCGCACCGGGGAGGAGATCACCGGCGGCGAGTGCGAGATGGGGGTGACGATGTGGAAGAGCGGCGGAGCTAGGGCGGCATGACGGCGCGGTGTACGGTACGACGTGAAAAACAACAACTGCCAGAACAGACTGCACTGCAGGGGGTTAAGCGCGAAAAAATCCGAGCGTCGGACCACTCGCCTTGGTCCGACGGGGGGTCCGACGGGGTGGTCTGACAGACTTAGAAGAAAGTTGAACCAAAACAGTAAGGGACCAACCTTCGGACCAGCGCGTCGGATGAGCCTCCGGACCAAGGAAAGTGGTCCGGAGGTCCATTGACTTAAAGACCTTGCGCTGACCGAGGCTCCGGACCATTTTCCTATGGTCCGGTGGAGCGTCGGACCTGTGGTCCGACGGATTTTGTGGCTAGAGAATTTGAGTACAGTGAGGGACAGAGCACCAGACCACTAAGCGTCGGACCATGCCGAGTTGTCCAGAGGGTGGTTCGGAGCTTCAAAATGCTTTGAATTTTCATGTTTTCTCTCCAATCTTTTCTCTTAGCCAAGTACCAACACAAAAGAGCAGAAAGAAACACTTGTTGGACTTAGCATAATAACCATCTCTCAAACCCTCAATTTTAAAAAGTAGTTTGCCATAGGCTAGATTTAGTTTTCATAAGAAAATAGTTCAATAAAGCTCCAAGGATCACCATAGGGGCACAAGAGGGGAATTAGCTGAAGCTAGAGCTTTGAATGCTCCCCCTAAGTGACGAACCTAGAGGATGATCAAACTTAACCGAAAAGGAAGCAACAAGCAACACACATGCAAATGCAATGCAATACATAATTTGAATCTAGGTTGCTTGCAAGTTTAAACCGCGGTAAGGCTTTGTCACACGCTTGAGGGCGGTTATCCCAACCGTGTTAGCCAAGCCTATGTGCATTACTATAGATTAAACATGATTATATTACAAATGAATGCATGGTTCACACAATCTCATTTTTTAGTGAAGTTTGAGTGATCAAGCACATTCAACTCGCTTCTCAACCTACAAAAGGTTGTTTCATCGAGTGGTTTTGTGAAGATATCTGCCAATTGATCTTCTCTCTTAACTCCAACTAGTGTGATGTCTTTCCTAGCCACATGATTTCTAAGAAAGTGATGGCGAATATCAATGTGCTTGGTGCAAGAGTGTTGAACCGGGTTGTTAGCAAGCTTTACGGTGCTTTCATTATCACACAAAAGTGGAACATCTTTTAAAACAACGCCGTAATCAAGTAGTGTTTGGGTCATGTATAAGATTTGTGCACAACTTGCTCCCATGGCAATGTATTCCGCTCGGCGGTAGACAATGTCACACTATTTTGCTTCTTGGAGGACCAAGAGACAAGTGATCTTCCTAGCAAGTGGCAACCGTCGGAGGAACTCTTCCTATCAACTTTACACCCGACATAATCCGAATCGGAATAGCCACAAAGTAGGAAGGGAGCTCCTTTGGGATACCAAAGGCCAATGCTAGGGGTGTGCCTTATGTACCTAAGGATTCTTTTAACCGCACATAAATGTGACTCCTTAGGGCTTGCTTGAAACCTAGCACGCATACACACACTAAACATGATATCCGGCCTAGATGCAGTGAGGTAAAGTAAACTACCGATCATAGAACGATAGAGAGTTTGGTCAATCGGTTTACCTCCCTCATCGAGATCGAGATGCCCATTAGTAGGCATTGGTGTCTTGATTGGCTTGCAATCCTCCATCTTGAATTTCTTGAGCACATCATGAGTGTACTTCTCTTGAGATATGAAGGTGCCCTCCCTCAATTGCTTCACTTGGAAGCCAAGGAAGAAGGTTAGCTCGCCAATCATTGACATCTCAAACTCCTTGGACATCAATGCACCAAACTCCTTGCAATGGTCTTGGTTTGTTGACCCAAATATAATGTCATCGACATATACTTGGAAAACAAAGATCTCTCTATTAAGCTTCTTGGTGAATAGTGTTGTGTCGACGATCCCGATCTTGAAGCCCTTCTTGAGTAGGAAGTCCCTTAGCCTCTCATACCAAGCTCTTGGAGCTTGCTTCAATCCGTAGAGAGCATTGGACAACCTATAGACATGATTAGGCAAGTTTAGATCTTCAAACCCGGGAGGTTGTGAGACATAGACAAGTTCATTGATGAAACCATTTAAGAAGGCGCTCTTCACATCCATTTGAAAGAGTTTCATTTTGTGATGTGAAGCATATGCCAAAAGGATACGAATGGCTTCAAGTCTTGCAACCGGGGCAAAAGTCTCTCCAAAATCAAGTCCTTCTACTTGAGAGAACCCCTTTGCCACCAATCTTGCCTTGTTCGTCACAACAACGCCTTGATCATCTTGCTTGTTCCTAAACACACACTTGGTGCCAATGATTCTTGCTCCCTTTGGCCTTTCTTCAAGTGTCCACACTTGGTTCCGGGTGAAGTTGTTGAGTTCTTCATGCATGGCATTCACCCAATCCGGATCCGCAAGTGTGTCCTCAACACTAGTAGGCTCAACAAAGGAAACAAACGAGTGATGTTCAACATAAGATGCAAGTCTAGAGCGAGTCATTACTCCCTTTGATGGAATTCCTATGATTTGATCATGGGGGTGTGCTTGAAGGATAGGTGTTGATCTTCTATCATGAACTTGAGGAGGGGACGTGGTGCTTCAACATTGCTTGCTTCGGCCTCGACTGGAACTTGAGGGATGAAGGTATCTTCTTAAGCTTCCCTCACTTGATCTTATTCAACTTGAGGCGTGCGAGGTGGAGAAGGATCTTGATTATCATCATCTTCTACTTCTTCCACCTCTTGCGGGCTGATAGCACCAATTGGCATATTCTTCATTGCCTCCCTCAAAGGTTCATCACCTACATCAATATCCTCAAGCGCTCCTTGGGAGCCATTAGTTTCATCAAATTCCAAGTCATACGTTTCTTCAACTAAGCCGGTGGCTTTGTTAAATACACGGTATGCCTTGGACTTAATTGAATATCCAACAAGGAAATCAAGGTCACATCACCGTTGGAATTTACCCAAGTGTTGGCGCTTCTTGTAGATGTACACTTTGCAACCAAACACCCGGAAGAATGAAATATCCGGCTTCTTCCCATTCACAAGCTCATAGGGAGTCTTCTTCAATAGCCTTTGGATGAAGAGGTGGTTTGCCGCATAGCAAGCGGTGTTGATGGCCTCCACCCAAAACTTCTCCGGAGTGTTGTACTCATCAAGCATAGATCTTGCTAGAGTTATGAGCGTCCGGGTTCTTCCTCTCTACAACACCATTTTGTTGTGGAGTATATGTGGCGGATACCTCATGCTTGATCCCCACTTCATCACAATAGTCTTCAATCTTGGTGTTGACAAACTTGGTGCCATTGTCACTTCTTATCTTCTTGATCTTCACTTCAAACTCATTTTGTGCCCTTGTTGCAAACTTCTTGAAGATAGTTTGAGTTTCACTCTTGTCTTGAAGAAAGAACACCAAAGTGTACCTAGAGTAGCCATCAACTACCACTAAGCAAAAGAGATTTCCTCCAAGGCTTGCATTGGTGGTAGGTCCAAATAAATCCATGTGGAGTAGCTCTAGGACTCTTGAGGTTGACATGAATGCTTTAGTGGGATAGGTGTTGGCAACTTGATTGCCAGCTTGACATGCACTACACAACTTGTACTTCTCAAACACCACATCCTTTACACCTCTAACCATCTCCTTCTTGACAAGTTTCTTCAAAGTTGACATGCCCACATGAGCTAATATTCTATGCCAAAGCCAACCCAAAGAACTCTTGGAGAATAGACATGTTTGCAACTCGGCTTCATTTGAGGTGAAATCCACTAAGTAGAGGTTATTTTGCTGAAACACTTTGAATATCATTGATGAATCTTCAATCTTGGTCACAATCACCTCGGTTGGAGTGAAGAGACAATGGAATCCAAGATCACAAAGTTGACCCACGGAAAGCAAGTTGAAGCTTAGTGATTGAACTAGCAAGACATTTGATATTGATTGATCATTTGAGATTGCCACTTTTCCTAGACCTTGAACTTTAGCTTTTGAATTGTCCCCAAAGTTAATCTTGTATTGCCCTTCACATTCTTCATCAAGTGTGGTGAACATCCGGGAGTCACCGGTCATATGTTGAGTGCAACCACTATCGATCACCCAATGACTTCCACCAGTCTTGTAGTTCACCTACACACAAGCAACTTGGAGTTAAGCTTGTTGTTTGGGAAACCACTCAAAGCGGGGCCCCATTGCCTTGGTAACCATCTCCTTTGCAACCCAAAGAACTCTAGGCTTGTTCTTCATTGGTGGACCAAGGAACACTACTAGTGGTCTCCCCTTGTGGTCCTTCTTGATGACATAGTGAGCATCATGAGCAAATGGCCTTGTGTGCTTGGGCAAGGTCTTGGGTAGTTGAGTCTTGCAATCATAAGAGAAATGACCCACTTGACCACACTCAAAGCATCTTCTTGGCTTGGGCTTTGAGTACTCTTGATTGTAGCCATTGTACTTGTTCTTGTAATAATTCTTGGCCTCAATCTCAACCTTTGACTTCATGATTTGGTTCTCCTTGAACCCAATGCTGGTCTTGTCATTCTTCATGACGGTGCTCATCAAAAGCTCACTTTGAAGGTTGTGACCCTTGGTGAACTTCTCAAAGCCACTTGTAAGCTTGATCTTGTCACTCTTGAGCTTGGCAATTTCTTCTCTTAGAGATGTGATCAAGGTAATAGCATCCTTGTCTTCTTATTGAGCCAGCTTGATGACAATAGGCTTGTTAGACTTGAGAGTGATTAGCTCTTCCTTGAGCTTTGAGTTTTCTTCTCTCATATTGACATAGTCATCATACTTGTCGGCTTCGACAACCCTCTTGCCCTTGCACTTAGCACTTTGCTCAAGAGACACATCATCAATCAAGATATCACAAGAGGTAGCACTATCACACTTAGCACAAAGGTTAGTAGCAACATGTGTAGCAAGATCTTGATTAAGCAATTCATTTGCTACCACTAGTGTGCCATGTTCTTGCTTCACATTTTGGTAGTCATCTTTTAGCATGTTATACCTTGTGTGAAGCTCTTATGTTGACCTCTCAAGCTTATCATGTTTCTCATTAGCTTGCTTAAGAGAGGCTTTGAGCTCCCTAGTGCTAGATGTGAGAGAATTAATCTCAAGCTTAAAATCATCATTAGCACTAGTCAAGGTGTCAAGCTTATCATGCAAGTTTCCTTTGATCTCTAGAAGCTTGTCATTTTTACCTTTGTACTTCCTTATGATGCTAGCATACTTTTTGCAAATTTTAATTAGCTCATCATAGGAAGGTGTTTCTTCATCGTCACTATCATTACCACTAGAGTCACCAATATCATCATCATCCTCTATGTTTACCTTCTTGTCACCTTTAGCCACGAGGCATAGGTGTGTAGAGGATGAGCCCGGTGATGAAGGAAGAGGTGGCGGTGGAAGGGAAGAACCAATCACCAAAGAGGCCACCTTCTCATCTTCACTCTCATAATCGGAGGAGGCACTAGAATCCTCAATGTCGGTGACCCAATCACCCATAATGTAAGTCTTGCCATCTTTCTTCACCTTGTGAAAGTTGAAGTTCTTCTTCTTCTTGTATGGCTTGTCTTGCTTCTTATCATCATCACTAGAGTCATCATTGCCTCCCTTGTTCTTCTTGAACTTGTTCTTGTTCTTGAAGTTCTTGAACTTTTCTTTATTCTCTTCGGGGCAAGAATGAGCTAGGTGACGAAGATTGCCACAATTGTAGCACTTCATTTGGGAGATTGGCTTCCTTGAGGTGCTTGTGAAGAATTTCTTCTTCTTTGAGTCAAAGTTGATTCCACTCTTGTTTAGCCTCTTCAACATCTTGGTAGTCTTCCTCACCATGAGTGATATGTTGTCTTCATCATCCTCTTCTTCACTTGCGCTCTCAATGACATATTGAATCTTGCACTTCTCCTTGGAAGATGCCTTGAGAACCAAGTCTTTCTCCTCCTCCTTCTTCTTGGAAGAGGATGAAGAGCTACCATCACCAATCTTCATGTACATCTCATGAACATTGATCTTGCCCAAGACTTGAGTTGGTGTAGGGGCGGAGAGGTCTCCTTGGTGAAGCACCGTGACGATGTGGCTATACTTCTCAATTGGCAAGACACACAAGATCTTGCATACCACATCGGCTGGCGCCATTTGGTTGAGCCCAAGTCCATTCAACTCCTCTACAAGAATATTAAGACGTGAGTACATCTCATTAGAATTCTCATGAGTAAGCATAGTAAAGGAGTTTAACTTAGTCATGACCAAATGGTAGCGTTCCTCACGCTCCCACTTGGTCCCTTCGTGTAGCGCATAAATGTTTGTCCAAACATCGTTAGCGGTTTTGCAGTTTCGCACACGGTTGAACACATCCTTGCTAATGCCATGGAAAAGAATGTTCTTTGCCTTGGCATTGTTCTTCTCAAAGAAGGGATCCTCGGCAAACACGGTGCCACCTACGGTAGCGGCTTTGTTCACACCGAGATCCACGGCCTCAAGGTAGACCTCCATCCGCACTTTCCAATACGGAAAATCATCCCCATCAAACATGGGTGGCGGTCCATCCCCATGGGTGAAAGGTCCTAGATGGCTAGAGGGGGGGTGAATAGCCTAATAAAATTCTACAAATCACTAGAGCAAAAGGTTAGATAACACTTAAGCGAAGCCTTTTGCTCTAGTTCTACTTGGGGTGCAAAGCCACCTATCCAATGCAATTCTAGTTAGCTAAGTGCTTACAATCAATAGCAAGAACCTAAAGCACTTAGCACAAGCTAGTAAGAACAACTACTAGAGAAGCTAACTAGCAAGCTAACTAGACAAGATAAGAAGGAATATAAATGCAAGAGAGGAGGTGATTGATATACCAATGCCTTGTGATAGGAGGATGTCAATGTAGAGAGCCAATCACAAAGGACACCAAAGAATAGCCGGGAGACAAGATGACAATTGATTTTTCTCCCGAGGTTCACTTGGTTGCCACCAAGCTAGTCCCCGTTGTGTCGACTACTCAAATGGTGATTCGGTGGCTAATAGGGTCTCACAAACCTAGCCCACTAACTCGGGCGCCACAAGAATCCACCCAAATGAGAGTAACTCAATGACACGAACAATCTACTAGAGTTACCCTTTGGCGCTCCGCCGAGGTGGGTACAAGCCCTCTCACAATCACCGAAGTCGGCCGCAAACAATCACCAATTGCGCCGAAGCTTCTCCACAATCGCCAAGCTGTCTAGGTGTTGGCAAACACCAAGAATAACAAGAAACCACGCGGCGATGACGATGACCAAGTGCCACTAAGATGCAATGCAATGATCAATGCACTTGGATCACTCAAACTCTCACAAATATACAACAAGAGTGAAGAGAGTGAGTTGGGGCTATCTCAAGCAAGCACAAGTATATCAAATGAATGGGAGGTGCAAGAGAGAGCCCAAGGGGCTGGCCAAAGCATATAAATAGCCACCACCATGGAACTAGCCGTTTTGCCCCTTTTTCTCAGCTGTCTGCCTCAGTCTGGACGCAGTATGCATGGGGGTCCGGACCATCGCGTCTGCGTCCGGACCCTCTGCCGATTTGAATCCTGTCGTTGGCGCCCTTCCTAGCGCTGACGTGCCACCTCCGGACCCTGTGAACAGTGGCGTCCGGTGCCTCTGTTTTCTGCGTCCGGACTCGGTCCAGAGAGGGTCCAGAGAGCTCCTCAGCTTCGGACCCGCGTCCGGTGTCCTGTGTCCGGACCTCCTTCAGCGTCCGGATAATTACACCCGAGGAGTCCAGAGAGCTCCAACCTCCGGACGCTGCATCCGGAGGCTTGCGTCCGGGCGATGATCTGCGTCCGGTTCCTTTGTCCAGTGAGGCCGAGGCTAGGGTATGCCTCCGGTCGCATGACCAATGGTCCGGACCGCATTTTTCTTGCGTCCGGACCCTACGTCCGGAGTGCTTCTGAGTGCCAATCCGAGCTGCCTCTTCTTCTCCATGCTTCCATGTGCTAACACCAAGTGTTCCAACCACTCAAGCCCTGTGTTAGCCTTTTACAAATATAGTTCAAGGATTTTAGTTCATGTTTGTGTCACTTAGGTTTGTTTTATATGGATATGCAATGCAAACCTAGTGGCACATGATAACCGCAATCGACATGAGTTTTCCCTTCTTGATAGTACGGCTATCTATCCTAAGTGTGATCACACTCTCTATAGTGTCTTGATCACTAAACCAAAAATGGCCCTATAGATATACCTTTGCCTTGGGTCCATTTTGTTTTTCTCTTTCTTCTTTTCCTTAGTCCATGAAGCACTTGATTCACCAAGATCATCCATCTAGCTCCATGTTCCAAGGTGGACCACCCTATCTTGATCATACACTTAGTTCAAGGTTTCATCAATTAACCAAAACCAAACAAGGTCTTTCAATGGGACATCTTTCTCTAGGCGGTAAAGCCTAATTTGAGAGCAACCAAGCTTCGATACCAATTGAAAGGATCTAGATGCCCAAGAGGGGGGGGGTGAATTGGGCTTATTTTAAATTTCTAAAGCAATATTAAAACCTAGTGATGTCAATCACCCCCTAGTGCCTACCGCAATGTGTATCCTAACTAGAAAGCAATAGCAAGCCAATGAAAGGAAAGACAACCTAAGCAATTCTAGTAGGAATTGAAAGAACACAACGGAAAGGTAATGCAAAATGTAAAGAGCTAAGGATAGAGAATTGGTGAGGTATCGAGGTGTTGACACACCCCCTAGTCCTCGTTGGAGCACCTTGCAAGGTATAGCTCCCCCTCTACCCGCGCAAGGGTAGAGTGATCTCTACGGGCTGATTCTTCGCCACTCCGGCTTGGTGAATCGCTCACAACCGATCACAGAAGCTTGGAGAAGAGCCACCGACAATCTTCCGGCGATCACTTCCTTCGAACACCACCAAACCGTCTAGGTGATGTCGAACACCAAGAGTAACAAGCACAAGACCTTCACTTGACCAACTCAAGGCTAGGAAGGTGGATGGATGCACACAAGTCACTCCTAATCACTCTAGGAGGGAAGAACAAGATGAACTCTCTCAAATCTCTCCCTCACTAGGCACTTGGCTCTCCAAGAACTCTCTCAAAGGTTCCTCAGGTGAAACAATGGCCAAGAGAGCTCTCAAGGACGAGGATGGCAACTATAAATAGTCCCCACCTCCAAAACTAGCCGTTTCTTGCTTTTTCTCTTTTCTGCGAAAGCACCGGACTAGTCCGGAGCCTCACCACCGGACCATAGCGACTGGTCCAGAGCTCACTCGCAGTTCAAAACTTACTGGAAAGCAGGCACCGTCGGACCACTCGCTATGGTTCGACGCCGTGGTTCGACGCCCTGGTCCGGAGCCAGGGTGCTTACTGGATTCCAAGATCCAGCTGAGCTTGGCACCACCGGACCACTCGCCTTAGTTTGGTGCCCTGGTCCGACGCAGAGGTCTGGAGCCAGGGTGCTTACTGTACTCCCAAAGATTTCTTACTTGAAGCGTCGGACTAGAGGACGGCCCACCATTGGAGTAGTCCGGAGCCTCTACTGAGGCTTACTTCCTCTGGCAGGGACCTCCGGACCACTCATCTATGGTCCGGTGCTCCTTTGGACAGGTGGTCCGGAGCTCTTGTCTCTGAAACTTGCCTAAGACAGGGACCGTCGGACCACTCTCCTTGGTCCGACGCCTCCTAGGCAGACTGGTCCGGAGCCTCTTTCTCCCCCTGATTCAACTGTTTTCACTAAGTATTCTCTAGGGGTTTTGCTCCTACCATCTCAAGGGCTATTAGCAGGGTCTCTAGGACTAGTTGTGACAAGTGTGCATACACCAACATTCTCAAACTCTCCTAGGTCAAGCTACCAACCTCATACACCCCTTTATAGTACGGTCAAAGGAAAAACAAAGCCCTAGTCTATACTTATTGCCCTTCTCACACCTCTTGGCACTAAGAGCTAGTCTACTCTTCACCTTGTAGCTTAATCCTTTCAACCGAAACGATTTCCATATTGGGGGCATGAATATCCATTAAGCCCATTCAATAAGCATCACTTATGACCTAAATCTAATGACTTTGCCTCTGCAAAACACACGTTAGTCATAGTGACCTAGTATTGTCGTTAATCGCCTAAACACAAGGGACCATGATTCTTCAAAGACTTTACTTATTTAATATAATATTCCTTCCTTACTTTACTCATTCTTTACTTTGTGCAATATTATACTTGATATAGTATTGTTGTAGTTTATCTTGTCAATTAGTTGTTATAAACTAGATTGAGATCCTTGTGGCCTTTCTTGTATGCGATCATTGCCTGTTATAGGGTGCTCTAGTTGTCGTATACACGATTAGAGTAGTAAGAATAGGTGTAAGCGTGGTGCTTATACTTAATCTCACCTTTGGTTATCGCTTGTTGCACGGATTGTTTGTGGTAGCTAGCAAGATGTGACAGCCCTGTCTAGTCGTTGTATTCCACCACGTGTTTATAGGCAAGTTCTTAAAAGATAAGGCCCCCGTAAGAAGAGGGCGCGGTCCGGTAGGAGTTTTGTCCTCCTAATGATCTATCCCCTCGCCTAGCATACTTGTATTGAGGAATCAATTGATGTTTGTCTCAGCTGAGTGCCATAGTTAAATCCACAAAGGTAGAGTTGGAATCACAGGAGTCCTTTACTCTCTCTTTGTCCTCCCACATAGTTATACTCACTAGTCATCTCCTACTTATCTTTACCGGTGTGTTACATCATCACCTTCCTATCATTATATCGATTACCCCCTTACACTAGTTGGTACTAAATTGAGGTGATCTCTAGGATCTCTCTTTTATTATCATTTCTAGCTCTGCCTTCCTTTGGGAGAATATAAATACGATACCCCAGAATACTCCGAGGTGAAGTGCTACAACGGTATAATCTGTGCGCTTGCGAATTTATCCAATAGTCATAAGAAATACCAACAAGCATTTCTGGCGCCGTTGTCGGGGAAAGCATAGTCTAGAAATTTTAATAGAATTGAATCCAGAGTTTATTATCAAATTAGTTATCAAATAGTTGTAGGGGCTTACCCTTTGCCTTTGTCTTTCTTAACTGTGAAGCAAGGCATTGTATGAGTGAGTTCCAGTTTCAAGCAACAACATTTGAAAATCCTAAAAGTTTTCGAAGAAACTCTAGACATCGTCTAGTGTCTCCTCGAAGGCCCGACTCAAACTCAGAACCACTCAAGGAAGCAGGTTACACTTCGTTTGTCAAGCAAGCTATGGCTCAAGAGGCTATTTCCGACTTCTCGGCTCCTTCAGTCGCTCACGTGGCCCAAGGACCAGATGTTAATACAGGGGGTGCTACCTTCGAGCTGCAGCCAGCTTTGATCAACTTAGTGCAAACCAATCCTTTTTGCGGGAAGTCCCATGAGGATGCTAATGCACATCTCCAACACTTCTTGGAGGTAAGTGGCACCATCTCCATTAAGAATGTGGCACCAGATATCATTCGTCTCCGTCTATTCCCGTTCTCATTACTCGGGAAAGTGAAGCAATGGTTCTATGCTCATTCTGAGGAAGTTACCACTTGGGAGAAGTGTACCAATGCATTTCTCAAGAAGTTCTTCCCGATGGGCAAAACCACCGCCCTTCGTGGAAGAATTTCAAGCTTCAAACAGCAAGCGGATGAGACTATTCCCGAAGCATGGGAACGTCTCCAGGAGTACATTTGGGAATGCCCTCATCATGGAATTCAAGATTGGCTCCCGATTCAAGGTTTCTACTATGGGTTAACACCAATGACCCGTAGTCACCTTGATGCAGCCGCAAGAGGAGCATTCACTTCACTCAATGTCACACAAGCCAAATATCTCATAGAGAAGATAGTGATAAATCAAGGGTGGAAGGATGAAAGGCTCCTAGTTAAAAAAGAAGAGTGCAGAAACCATTCATGAAGTCAGTGCACTATCCACCAATATGGATCTATTAATGAAGAAACTCGAAGAAAGAGCCAACTTCAAGAAGGATAGAGAAGCCATCCAACACTATGCCTCCACACGGGCTAACAAGGTGAAACAATGGTGTGAGGTATACGGTGGAAATCATTCGGGAAACAATTGCCCCGAAACAAACGAAGGCATGAGCTTCATCAACAACAATGAGAATCGACCTCATCAAGCTGGATCGAAGCCTCGACCCTCCTATCAAGGTAATGAAGGTAAAAGATTTAATAATTTTAATCAACCTTCATTCAAAGATCTTGTCTTAAGCCAAGCTAGGATTAATGAAAGTTTAAACAATAAACTAGCTGCTAATGATAAGACCCTTGAAACTTTAAACAATAAAATGAATGACTTAGCTTCTGTTGTAAAGAGTCAATCAAACTTCAATAATATGATAGAAAGAAAATTGTCTCAATTGATATCTCTTGCTCTATATCTGGGTAAATCCGAAAAAGTCTCTAGTATAAATGCGGTGACCACGAGAGGGGGTAAGACCACTCGCGATCCACCGCATCCTAACACTTCAGGTAAAACGACCAAGCAAAAAGAAGTTGAAGCAGAAGAACAACAGGAGGAAGAAGAAGAAGAACTTGTACCACTTCAAGACTCCATCAAGTTCCATGGGAAAACAGCCCCACATGAGTACTACGACACAAACGTACTACTACCATTCCCACGCAAGCCAGGAAGACAATCTTCAGATGATCGCTTCGAGAAATTCGTTGAGGTAATTCGTAAACTATATGTCCATATACCCCTACTTGATGCAATGCAGGTCCCTACCTATGCCAAGTATTTGCGGGATATCCTCAACAACAAGAGGCCGTTACCCACTACCGAAGTCATCAAATTAACGGAGGAATGCAGCGCAGCTATACTCAACTAGCTGCCCTTGAAGAAGAAGGACCCAGGATGTCCTACCATTGATTGCTCCATCAGGACTCAACAATTTGAGCATGCTCTCTGCGACTTGGGAGCAAGCGTCAGCGTCATGCCAAAGGTAGTTTTTGACAAATTAACTCATACTACTTTGTCCCCTACACCAATGTGCTTGCAGTTAGCGGATCAATCAATTCGCTACCTCGCGGGAATCGCCGAAAATATTCCCGTCAAGATACAAGAATTCTTCATCCCTGTGGATTTCATGGTATTGGATATGGAAGTAGATAATAAGACTCTACTCATCCTAGGAAGACCATTCCTCAGCACCGCCAATGCACACATCGATGTAGGAGCCGGAGAAATTCAATTCAATATCAATGGAACCAAGGAGACATTTCACTTCAAGCCAAAAATCGAGCAATGCTCCATAGTCAAGGTATTCGAATGCGACCCATGTGTCAATTATACTTACCTGGCAAAATTGAAGCAACAACCTCGGGCGAAACCCAAACGGGTATGTCGGAAGAAGGTAATTAAGCCATGCACCACTCCACCTCAAAAACCTCAAAAGCAAATTCAACGGGCAAATGAGGAGGACAACCCTACTTCAAATAATTGAAAGCATGGCTTCATAAAAAGGTAAGTTTTCTTTCTCTTCTTTGATTCTTGAAATCTTTTTATCATATGATCGTATCGTTTAAATTCCAAAGCATAATCATGTTAACCATAATAATTTTTGAAAATACAAAAATAATCTTGAAATTTTAGTATCCACAAAAGTTTGCATTGTGTTTAATTTAGCATAGGAGGTTTAGCTTCTTGACACTAGGTCCATTAGTGGACCTAGTGGTTCGGCCGAATGGGCCCACAGGCCCACTGCCTCTGGCCTAGCATACCTCGTGATGCTCTGCCTTGGGGCAAAGATCCAAGCATTTCTGATCACCATAGGATTCGGCCGAATCCTCTTCCTCCCCTCTCCTCTCCTCCTTTCTCCACCTCGAGATGCTTCATGTTTGATTCTCAAACAAATGAAGCTAGGATCCAAAGAGGACATGCTTTGACTCCTCCCATCACCTCCTTGTTCCCCTCCATCTCTCTCTCTCCATGCCATGCAAATTTTTGTCCTCTGCAAAATCACTCCACCGTGAAGCATCCTGGCAAGAAAAGTTTGCTAATCCCTACAATCCCAACTACCACTCATCTCTTCCAAAAATAAGAAGATTGTCATTACCATACCTCTTCCCATAATCAATCCAAATCTTCTACTTTATCCATCTCAAGAAGTTTGACACTAATCTTTAGGAGCTTAAAACACTCCTATCATCACCAAAACTTCTTGATCATAACAATTTAGCAAATGACCATGCCATCCTCTCCAACCACTCAAAACCAAAAGAAGAAGCATCTCTGGTCTTTTTTTCAGGCAGAACAACATGACCCATGTCCTCTCCTTGCTCTCCACTACCTTCACTTTGGCATAGAGCACCAAAGCATCCAAAGATGCATTCGGCCGAATCAAAGAGGAGGCCCCTCCTCTCAATTTTTGTCTGGCATCTCCTCTATGCCACTACCTTGCAAGAAGGACACGCAAGGGCCATGTGTGGTGTTCGGTCGAATGGGCCCACACCCCCATTTGCTCTCCCCTCTCTTCTGCTATATGAACACGAGTAGAGTCACTCCTTCAGACATGCACTCTCGACCACAACAGCTCACAAAGCCAGAAATCCCTTGCCATCTCTTCGGTTAGCTTCAACGCTAATCAAGCAAAGGATTCTAGCTTAGTTAGCTAGAGTGATACAATGAAGTCTATCAAGAAAGCAATCCAAAAGGCTCGCAACTCGGTTAGTGGGAGTTCGTCCAGAAATTCTCATAGAGGAAGGCACCGATATTATGTCCATTGACTCACAAAGGTCAGTGCATATGTCGGATGCCACAGAAGTCATGACCAACAGTGCTAGCCATGATGATGTTGAGCAAGAATATCATAGTGCCGGTCATTACGAGCCGGCCAAAAATTCGGAAGATCAACCATCAAGAATCACTGATCCTGAAACCGGCATCCAGCTCACACCGTATGAGATGGTCATCTTCAACACCTTGAAAGACTGCGACTACGAGCACACCAAGGTAATTGATCCTAATCTCTTAGCTAAAATGGGTTTAGATGAATATTTTAAGGAAGCTTTTAGAGCTATAGGTTGGACCCGTGAGTTTTGGGATATCACTAGCGACCCAGGAAGCAAACTGTTAACTCTAGAATTCTTAAGTACAGTTAGCACTAGTCCCCAAAAAAATTACTTTCCGATTGCTTAATCATCCGCTATTCTTTACTTGGAAAGAATTTAGTCGTGTTCTTGGTTGTAAAGAAAAATGTGTTGTTAATCTTGAGTTTGCCACCCCTGGATTTAATTAACAAGAGTTTTGGAAACTCATCTCTGGAAAGGATAATGCTAGAACCCCACAAACAAGTGAAATTCATAATCCTACTTTACAATTCATACATCGTTGGATAGGAATAACCTTGTTCCCTAGAGATGATGTAAGGCCTGTATCAAATGTTGAGATGAGGTTACTTTACGTCATGGTGAATAAAATTCAAGTTTCTCTTGTTAGAGCCATGGTAGACCACTGGTGCTCAGCCAATGGTAGAAAAGGTCCTTTTGAGTTCACATCCATGATCACTAAAATCCTGAATAATTTGGCCCAGCTCCATGAATACCAGTTTTACTTAGCTTCACAAAGATCTATGTTAGATTTGGGATATTTTGTGCAAGGCCACAATTTGGCTCAGGGATTGAATGATTTTGTTTTATACCTGAACAATGACCCCTTAAAAAGAATTCAGCTCCCTTGTGAAAGGCTTAAACTGTATAGGTGTAGGAGACTAACCTTTACTACAAAAACACAAGAAGGGCGTAGGAGTTTTACAGGTCGAAGGGTGACACGCAACATGGCATATGCTGCACAAGAAGAAGGCACATCTCTAGGCCTAGACTTCGTAGACGAATCCTTGAGCTCCTCACAGTTCTCCGGCTCAAGCAGTGGATTCCAAAGATCAACATCGCACACCCAAAGTGCACGACACTCTTTTGCATCTTCTTCGCAGGGACGAGATGACCATGAGCTTTGCCATGATGTGAATTTACTCACCACCCAAGTGAATGAGCTACGGGTAAGTCATGGAACCCTCCATAACAACATGGTCAAAAATCAACAACGGGTCCAAGACATGAGAGATTTCCAGAACCAACAGTGGACCAATTTCTACACCTACTATGGAATCGACCCGACACAATTTCCTCCACAAGAACCATGAAGAAGGTAAGCTTGGGGGAGATTCTCTCCCCACTAAGGTGAGTTTTTAATTCAACATCTTTATTATGCAAGTTAAATTTTGTAATTCCAGCATTGTATTCTTGTATTTATCCTTCTAAAAAAACTGGAAAATTACGAAAATTAAAAAATAAATATTTCCTTGTCAAGTAATTAAGTTTTATTTCCCTTAAGATAATTTGTTTCATAATTATCTATCTTTCCTATGGAAATGATGAAAAGTTGCTCTGCTAAATGTTCTCTAGTACTTAGTTTACAACTTGATATTTCTCTAAGTATGAATTACTCGGCTTAAAAGAAAACATCATGAACCTCAAACTCCTGTGGGTTGCAAATGCTGTAACTAAGTCTAAGTTGTTGTGAGACATGATATGAAAAGATAAGAGCTACTATAATTTTGTTCTAAGCAAGAATGATTGTCGGAGTTTTATTTATTAAAATGATAAAACAACTTCTTGTTCCTCAATGGTGGAAAATTCCTACCAAAGCCATATATACTTCTTCATGATATAAGCTTTTTACATAAGCTGCTTATTTTGTGTTGAGTTTGGTCAAGTTTTGTGACCCTTGTTGAGAGATTTATCATGCTCCCAAGATCAAGATCACACGCACACCACATATACATGCTGCTTCTACACTGGAAGTACGCAGAAACATGTCTTACATTTCCACATAGTTCATACTCCATGCTCTGAGTAGAAAAACTCTCTCTAGTTTGTTGCTAGTAAATGAGACATAGACTATGCAAATTCAAGGGCATTCTAAAGTCCTAATCTTTATGAGCATTTCCAAAACTCTCTTGAAAAAAAGAGAGAAAAATGAAATAATGAGCATCTTCAAAGCTCATAGAAAAATTCAAAAGATAGCTATGTCTCAAAATAATAATTTTAGAAAAGAGAGATCATCCACAAATAGGAGTTTTGATCATCCACCATGTTTCCACACACTTGCACATCTTGATCTAAGAGTATGGCATTTCCCTCCTTGGATCCGGAATTTGACTTTACAATATATTCAAGGTAAGTTTGCTACATCTTTGATCCCTACCTACAGCTCCACATAAGCTTTTAGATATAGGATAAAAGAAGGCAAACTTTGATATATGCCTTGGTGAGGAACCATACATCTTTTGAGCGACTTGAGAGTACCATTTGAGGAACATTAGTTTTCTTTTACAAAACATTGCAAAACCTCCGATATGAAACTTGTGAAAGAATAAGAAAACTAGTGCTCAAGTCAAGTTGTTCTACCTCTCAAACACCCAAGACAAAGGATAAAGCTATAAGCCCCATGAAGGACTAAGGTAATATGGGTGAGTCTTTATTGCTGAATTTTTCATTACAAAAGAGAAGTATGATCGTTGTAAATTTAGTACTCTTGAAATATGAAGCATTGTAGCAGCTCTTGATCCACCATGCCAAGTTTAATTATTTGCTCGGGACGAGCAAAGGTTAAGCTTGAGGGATCTTGTTGGCACACATTATGACCCACTTTTATATAACTAAAATGTTGCCAATGACCCATGATCGAGGAGAAACAATCATCACATGAGTATTCTTTATTAAATAACAAGTTCCACATGTCCATGAATATTTTAATACAAATATAAGGAAATAGAACAAAAGAGACCCAGTGGGACCCACATAGGGGGTCAGCCGACCCCACTATGGGCCCACCAAGTCTCTCCCTCGGCCATGATCCAGGAGAAACCCTTCAGAATGATTATCAGCCATCAGATCACCTTGTGTTTCCTCCCAACGGCTCACAAGTAATGTACAAGGATCCATGGACCCACACCAAAGAGATCAACATGAGAAACACTCCAGAACGAGCAACCACTTCACATGACAGGTGGGACCAGCACCAGGATGGACGAGGTGGGCCAGGGACCCCTAGGGTGGTTCGGCCGAACCTCCCCTGGGCCCACCTGGCCCCCACTCAGACCCTGACCAGTGGGGCCACACCCACAAGGCTAGGGGATGGCCCACTGGCCATAGGGTGGTTTGGCCGAACCACCCCCATGGTCGGTTGGGTCCCCCTCAACCGCCATATCAAAGCACACATGTTGGAAATCCAATCCGTCCATTCTAGGTGGTTGTATGGCGGTTTGATCCAAGGGAGGAGGATTGAAGCTCCTTGGATCGATGACGTGGCGCAGGAGTAGCCCCTACTCCACCCCCCACTATAAATAGAGGCCTAGACCTCCCTCTCTAATCATGATGTGATCTATAAAAACCACTGTTGTTATCAAGTGGAGATCAGTCAAGTGGAGTTCTTGTAACATCCTAAAAATTGAATTAGCAAATTAGGTTTGAATTTAAATTTAATTTGCCTTAATTTGATTTTATTATTGTGAGCATGGAATTAAATAAATAAAACTAAAACATATACCACATGTTAGGGTTCAACATGTTGTGCATTGCATGTTGCTGCATTTCTTTTGTACTGTTTGTTGTTTGCAAAGCTCAAAAGATATTTCAAAACCATTTAGAAAATGTTTTGGAAAACAAAAAGGAACAAAACAAGAAAATAGAAAACCCCTTTCTCCTCCCTTCCTCTGGTTCTAGCCTATTTGGCTCAGCCGGCCTGCTCCCTCTCCCTCCCAACCTAGTCCTCCTTCCGGCACGTCGGCTTGCTCGGCCCAGTAGCGCGCCAGCAAGCCGCAGCTTCCCCAGCCCGCGCGAGGCCTCCCTCCTCCTTCTCCCTTGTGTGGATGACAGCACGGTCCCACCTGTCATCCCCAACATCTCCTCTATTCTTCGGACTCTGCCGAACGAGCAGAGTTGCAACCACCACCGCGTTTTTCCCGCGAGCGCGTCGTATCCGCGCCGAACTTGTCCCTGGACCCCACTATATATAGAGCTGCCTCCTCTCGAGCCAATAGCCCTAGCTTCCGCCTTTGACTCGAGCCGCAGCAGCGTCCGCTTCAAAACTCGCCATTGCTGCCGCTCTGTTCGCATCGTCGAACTCGCCGGACCGCCTCGTCGCCGTCGAAGGGCTCCGGTGAGGCTTCGGGTCGACCAGACGAACTCGCCGACCCCTTTGATTCTCTGTTTTTCACCTCAGCTAGCTCACTTGGGTTCACCGGCATGTACAGGAAGCACGCCACCGCGGAATCCCGTCGTCATCCGTCCTTGCTCCGCTCCGGACTCCGCAAGTAGCACCGGTGAGTTCGCCTCAATCTCCTCGTTTCACCGGTACCTTGTCTTCGAAGAACCAAGCACCCTAGCTCGAGTTTGCGTTGCACCGTCGAGCTCCGGCTTGCTGGCCATGGCGCCGCCATGAAAACAGCCGGGAGGCTCCTGTGCCCAGCCAACGTTCCCCTCTCTAATCCCTCTATTCTAATCTGAACCACCCATCTCAGATCAAACGACCTCAGATCCAAGATACCCCTTCGCCTGGCTTTTATCCTAAAGAGACCCTGAGATTTTCTTAAATAAACCCACCATCCAGAGCCTGCTCCTTTAATCCCGAATTCTTTTGATTTATATTAATTCGAAATAAGTTCAATCTATTTATAGATTCGCCACTGTTTTCAAATAACCGTAACTTGCTCGTTTTAGATCCGAATCGATCCGTTCAAGTTGCGTTAGATCCATAATTTTATGCTCTATCCAGTAGTATATATTTAATCTATGTTAATTACTTTTGAAAATCAAGATTTGATTAATTCTATTAATCCTTTAATCTTGTATAATAAATCTTGTTTAATCTATAGTTTATTCGTTTTAGATCCGTTTAGCGTGAATTTCGCGTCTTTGTGATCGTAGTAATGTATAGATCTGTTTTAAAACCTTTTCATAACCTCTTTATTGTTTATGGTGTAATGTTCTAATTATATCTTTATTGCTTCGTGTATGATTGTTCGGATGATTGCGTGGTGATGTTGATCGAGTACAGCCGGTGAGATTTTCGGTGTTCCAGAGTTCTTTGCAGCAGATCAGGACCACCAGGAGTTTTGTGATCAAGGAAAGTTTAACATGGGATCATCCTTGTTACCTATTCACCTTAATTCACCTAGTCATGATTGCATGTGTCTCAATTGTTTCTTATTTAGATCTTTACCATAGCTTGTTACCTTGTACCTTGTCACCTTGGGATACTATTGCATATGGGTAGATCTGCTATGCTTTATGAATTATGAGAAGAATCTTGACTAATGATATATGCAACAATGAGATAAAATTGGCTTTTGTAGCAACATGGAATAGGACACCATTGTAGGGAAAAAGCTGGGATAATAACGCAACCACAAGTGTTAACATGGCTCTGGTTTTAGTCAATTATGGAAGTTGGACTAGCATGATTGTGGTTCGTGAAAGGCACCTTTGCTGAGCTGGTTATGTGGTATAGCTTGTGTAGGGACCGCTGTGGGTGGTACCATCGGGGTGTCCCATATACCCCTTTGCATTGGGTCCGTAGGGTCTACTACTTGCTAGAAAGACTTTTTGAAAGACTTCATAGTGTATCCTGCCCACTCACCTTGGCAATGTTTTGGGAGTTGCAAACCCGGGCATATGGGCAACACGGCTTGTGGGTAAAGTGCGTAACCTCTGCAGAGTGTAAATGTATCATGATAGCCGTGCTCACGGTCACGAGCGGCCTGGAAAACTCACAGTGTAGATGATCATGTTGTTTAATTGTTAATGTTGATTATTAATCTTATCATGTGGTTTTTAATTGGGTTTTGCATAACTAAAGCTAAATATTGGTAAAACTTGACCAAGTTAAAAGCAACCGTAGTACAGACAGTGTCAGCCTTTGAGCTTCACAACCCTGTGTTACTCTTGCTGAGTACTTTAAGTGCTCACCCTTGCTTTATCATCGTCATCAGATGGCTATGAAGACTACCGTGAGGAGTACTAGGCTAGTGGTCAACCAGTCGGCGTTCCCTGTGAAGTGGAGCTTCGTCGCGAGAGTTATCTTTATTTCCGCTGTTATGTTTAAGAATATTATTCGTTATGTAATAAGCACTCAGTGATGGTACTATTTAAAGATTTGTTGTCTTATGTGTGTGATTGATCTCTGGGCACACATGAGTTATTCGCATTTAATTTTATTCTTAAAATTGGGTGTGACAAATTGGTATCAAAACAAGTGTTGACTGTAGGACGCAAGCCTAGTTAGAATGATCTTCTTATCTTGTCTTTACCTTCTCTTTTCATGCTTACATTCTTGTATATATATTTTCTCAAACTGTTTATGCTACACTTGACTTATTCTTTTATGAAAATGTTGTTCTAATCTATCTCTATCTTTGTCATGTTCAAGATGTCTAACCTTCGTCGGTCAGCCCGCATCAGCACCGGAGGACGTGTCCCTCGCCGCCAGATTGCCCCTCCTGAACCTCAAGCGCCAATGGTGGAATCCCAGGAAGAACCAGAGGAGGAGGTCTAGGAAATCTCCAGTGGCGAAGAGTATCACGGGGAAGGGAGCCCCCATGCCCCAAGTGCTGACGTTAATTCCTCTACTCCTGATGTTGTCGAAGAAGACCTGCCAGAAGAGCCAGGGTGGATCTGCACTAAGTATATCCGAGGAGGAGCGCACAGCAGCTACGCTCACTCCCAGCTAGTGGACCTTGTGATAGAATGCCACCCAGGATCCGTGATTGCAACCATGTACACTTGCAAGGAATTCAAACACCCCCTCGTCAACACTTACTGAAAGGCGAAGATCTAGATCTGTGGAAGTGTTAACGGGCAAGCAGCTGAACGTGTGGATTATACCTTCCATAGCTGTGTGGCTCATCCTACCATGGAAGCAAGCATGAAGGACGCCGCGTTCCCTGCATATATGGCCATCCACAAAAAATTCAGGGAAAGGATCGCCAACACCCGGCGCCGTTATATCCCTCGTTTTGATGTGGAGCAAGGTTGGATAATCACCGAACCTAACGGGGAAGGCGGCCCCATCTTGAATGAGCTCGTCAACTTCGTTCAGGAGATGATAAGCATGTATGGTCATCTCATAGTAGAAGCAAGGGAGCTGCGCAAGGAGCTCAAGCGTAGTTACCAACAACAAGATGAGCTTCGTGAAGAGTTTGGGCTGCCAATGAACTTCAAAAAGATCAAGAAGAATTAGGACTAGGAGTCCCTTTATAGTTTATTCGCTAGTTCGTGAGTCGTGTGTGCTAGTGTTCCCTATGTGTTTAGTTTCTTGTGCTTATGTTAGTGTGTGAGTTGCTTCTTTGTAATGATTGTTGAGGTTGTGGGCCTGTCCGCAACACTCATAGCTTAGGATGAGTTATTTGAAAAGTTGCATAATAAAAAAAGTTGCAGTTTTCGTTAATCTGTCTTTTCAGAACTCCCTGTCTTGTTATTTTTTCTTAATTAATTATGAACGTCCTAAAATCACTAAAATTTAACTGAAAACAGTAGACTTCCTTATCTTTCCGTGGCCGCAAGAAGCACCTTCATATCTGTTAGGAGTTAAGAGAAACAATTCCTGCAAGCTGATGTTTCTGCGCAGTTCGGTATTCTGGACAGACCTGTTTAAACGTAAGTTATGATTAAGTTAAGATCCGAATCAGAAAAAGTCGGTATTGCGAAAGTTGTAGATAATTTCTTTATCTTTCCAACCATGTAAGCTTTGCCTCTGTTTGAGTTCGGGAACTTCAGATATGACTATTTTTCTAGACTGCTGTTGTGTTGAAAATCCAGAAAAGTTGCAGACTCATCTCGTGTTAGGTTTTAAAATCGTTCTTATGTTCTATGTGACAGATGCCCAACTCCGGATCCAACACCAGTGGCAATGGAAGTCAGGATGACAATAACAACAACAACAATAACCAGCACCCTCTACCTCCACCACCTGCGATGACCCCAGAGCAGATGCAGACTGAGATGATGCAGACAATGCAAGCTATGATGCAGTTCATGCAGAACCAACCCCATCAACCTGCTGGAGCTCCACCTGTCAACAAGCGGAGGGAATTTCTGTAAGGACACCCTCCTGTTTTCTCTCATGTCAGTGATCCGTTGGAGGCGGATGATTGGTTGCGTGCGGTGGAGAAGCAACTCAACATCGCCCATTGCAATGACTAGGAGAAAGTGTTGTATGCTTCTGGTCAACTTTAAGGTGCAGCTCAGACTTGGTGGGAGACATACCAAGATGCTCGCCCCGACAATGATCCCGCTATCACCTGGGAAGAGTTTTCCCGGGACTTCAAGGCGTGCCACATTCCAGAGGGAATCATAGAGCTGAAGCGGGAGGAATTCAGGAACCTTCGGTTAGGACAGATGTCAGTCAGCGAGTACCATGACAAGTTCTCGCAGCTAGCTCGCTTTACTCCCAATGAAGTAAGGGATGATGCTGATAAACAACGTCTCTTCTTAAAGGGGATCTACTATGAACTCCGGTTGCAGCTGAAGGGTAATACATACCCGAATTTCCAATCCCTGGTGAACCATGCCATCGTCCTGGACAATGAACGCAGAGAGATGGACAAGAAGAGGAAACTTAGGGCACAAGCTTCTGGGAGCAACACTCGCCAGCATCCCAACTATCCTCAGCAAGGTTACCAGCAGAGGTACCAAGGCACATCCAACTTTGGGAACCGTAACCCGAACCAGCAACGTCCACCATTCCAGCAGCAGGGTGGTTACTCAGGACCTCGTCAAGGCTTATCTAGCAGTACCCCAGCAAAGACTAATGTTCCCAATACCCCCATCAAGTGTTTTGCTTGTGGTGAACCCGGACATCTCTCCTATAACTACCCCAAGAAGCAAAACTCATCAAACCCTCCAAGTCAGAACAGCAACAACCAGAGAGGAAGGTACCAGCCGCCCTCACATAATAGGAGCGTGAACCATGTGTCTGTAGAAGCAGCTCAGGAAGCGCCAGAAGTGATGATGGATACGTTCCATGTCAACTCCATCCCTGCTACTATTCTTTTTGATTCTAGAGCATCGCATTCTTTCATATCGCTAGCTTTTGTTAAAATGCATGGAATATCTTTGTTAGCAATGCAAAATCCTATAATCGTAAATTCACCGGGTGGGGTTATGAGAACCGATTGTTATTGTCCATCGATTACTGTTACTCTAAGGGGGTAGACTTCAAAGCTCAGCTTACAGTTTTGAGGACCGCTGGGATCGATGTTATATTGGGTTTGGACTAGATGAGAAAGCAAGATGCAATGATCAAGTGTGATAAGAAGATAGTTGAATTGTCTACACCTACAGGGGGCAGGATCAGTATTGATGTGGTTATGCAACCTCCACCGACAGCCGCCGTCAATCAGCTTGAGGAGAATGACAACCCAGCAGAGCGGGTTGTTGATGAATTTTCAGATGTGTTCCCCGAAGATTTGCCAGGTATGCCTCCCGATCGTGACATTGAGTTTATAATTGAGTTATTACCTGGAACTGCACCTATAGCTAAAAGACCATATAGGATGGGAGTAAAAGAATTAGAAGAACTTAAGAAACAAATTAAAGAGTTGTCGGATAAAGGTTTTATTCGTCCTAGCTCTTCACCTTGGGGTGCACCGGTTATTTTTGTTGACAAGAAAGATGGCAGTCAGAGGATGTGTGTTGATTATCGGTCACTCAATGAGGTAACTATCAAGAACAAGTATCCTTTGCCCAGAATCGATGATTTGTTTGATCAGTTGAAGGGTGCTTGTGTGTTCTCCAAGATTGATCTTCGGTCTGGTTATCATCAGTTGAAGATCCGTGCTTCAGATGTTCCCAAGACAGCATTCACTATGAGGTATGGGTTGTATAAATATACGGTGATGTCTTTCGGTCTTACCAATGCACCTGCATACTTCATGTATTTGATGAACAAGGTCTTTATGGAATATCTGGATAAGTTTGTGGTGGTATTCATTGATGATATTATGATCTACTCCAAGAACGATGATGAACATGCTGAACACTTGAGATTGGCATTACAGAAGCTTAGAGAGCACCGGTTGTTTGCTAAAAGAAGTAAGTGTGAATTTTGGTTGAAAGAAGTTTCTTTTCTTGGCCATGTTGTGTCTAACGGTGGTATATCAGTTGATCCTAGTAAGGTGGAAGATGTGCTGAATTGGAAAACCCGAACCAATGTCAGTGAGATTCATAGTTTTCTTGGCTTAGCTGGATATTATAGAAGGTTCATAGAAGGATTCTCTAAGCTAGCTAAACCTATGACCGCGCTACTTGAGAAGGATGCCAAGTTTGTTTGGTCAGAGAAGTGTCAGGCTAACTTTGAAGAATTGAAAAAGAGTTTGACTACAACTCCTGTGTTGACCTTGCCAGACTTGAGTCAGAAGTTCTCTATTTATTGTGATGCCTCTCATCTTGGTTTGGGTTGTGTGCTTATGCAAGAAGGAAGAGTTGTTGTGTATGCTTCGCGACAACTGAGGAAGCATGAGTTGAATTATCCGACTCATGATTTGGAGTTAGCAGCTGTGGTTCATGCATTAAAGATATGGAGACATTATCTTATTGGTCATAAGTGTGACATCTACACCGACCATAAGAGCTTGAAATACATCTTTACTCAATCAGATTTGAATTTGAGGCAACGCCGTTGGTTGGAGCTGATCAAGGATTATGACTTAGATGTTCACTATCATCCTGGTAAAGCCAATGTTGTGGCCGATGCTCTTAGCAGGAAGAGTTATGCTAATGAGATTCGGACAATACCCATGCCTGAAGAGTTGTGTGCTGAACTTGAGCATCTCAACTTGAGCATTGTTGCTAATGCTATGGAGATGGTAGTGGAGCCTACACTAGAGAAGGAGATTCGTGAAGGACAGTTGCAGGATAAGAATCTGCAGTTAATAGTTGAGAACATGAAGGAAGGAAGATCACCAGGTTTCCGGTTAGATGATAATGGTACATTGTGGTATGGAAAGAGGATCTATGTCCCCAACATCAAGTCTATTTGAGAGACAATTCTGTGAGAAGCTCATGAGTCAACCTACTCAATACATCCTGGAAGCACTAAGATGTACTTGGATCTTAAAGAGAAATATTGGTGGGTTGGATTGAAACGTGACGTGGCAGAATATGTAGCAATATGTGATACATGTCAGAGGGTTAAAGCAGAACATCAGAGACCTGCAGGACTGTTGCAACCGATGAAGATACCTGAATGGAAGTGGGACGAGGTTGGTATGGATTTCATAGTTGGGTTACCACTTACTCGGAAAGGTTATGACTCAATCTGGGTCATAGTTGATCGCTTAACTAAGGAAGCTCACTTCTTGCCAGTTCGAACCACTTATAAGGGAGCACAGTTAGCTAAGTTATACATGGAAAGGATAGTATGCCAGCATGGAGTTCCAAAGAAGATTGTGTCAGATAGAGGAACCCAGTTTACCTCGCACTTTTGGAAGAAAGTGCACGAGTCCCTCGGAACAGTGTTGAATTTTAGCTCAGCCTATCACCCTCAAACAAATGGACAAATAGAAAGAACAAATCAAGTGCTAGAAGATATGTTGAGAGCTTATGCCTTGCAGTATGGTACGAGTTGGGACAAGAGTTTGCCCTATGCTGAGTTCTCATATAACAACAGTTATCAGGAAAGTCTTAAGATGGCGTCGTTTGAAGCTTTGTATGGACGGAAGTGTAGAACTCCGTTGTTCTAGAATCAAATGGGAGAAACTCAAGTATTTGGACCAGATGTTCTGAGAGATGCAGAAGAACAAGTCCGAGTAATCAGAGATAATCTGAAGATAGCACGGTCTCGACAAAAGAGTTACGCTGATAACCAAAGAAGAGATTTGTCTTTTGAGGTAGGTGATTATGTTTACTTGAAAGTGTCACCTATGAGAAGTGTGAAACGGTTCAATATGAAAAGAAAGTTAGCACCCAGATATATTGGTCCGTTCAAGATTCTTGAGAGACATGGAGAAGTTGCTTATCGGTTAGAGTTACCAGAAAGTTTGTCAAGAGTTCACGATGTGTTTCACGTATCTCAGCTTAAGAAGTGTTTGCGAGTACCCGAAGAACAGATACCATTGGAGAAACTCATAGTTAAGGAAGATTTGACCTATGAGGAATATCCGGTTAAGGTTTTGGAAACAGCTGAAAGAATTACAAGAAGTAAGGTTATCAAGATGTGCAAGGTACAGTGGAATCGATATACAGAGAAAGAGGTCACTTGGGAAAGAGAGGAAGATCTAAGAAAAGCCTACCCTCAACTCTTTAAGTAAGTAAAATCTGGGAATCTCGGGTCAAGATTCTTTTAAGGGGGGTAGATTTGTAACATCCTAAAAATTGAATTAGCAAATTAGGTTTGAATTTAAATTTAATTTGCCTTAATTTGATTTTATTATTGTGAGCATGGAATTAAATAAATAAAACTAAAACATATACCACATGTTAGGGTTCAACATGTTGTGCATTGCATGCTACTGCATTTCTTTTGTACTGTTTGCTGTTTGCAAATCTCAAAAGATATTTCAAAACCATTTAGAAAATGTTTTGGAAAACAAAAAGGAACAAAACAAGAAAATAGAAAACCCCTTTCTCCTCCCTTCCTCTGGTTCTGGCCTGTTTGGCTCAGCCGGCCTGCTCCCTCTCCCTCCCAACCTAGTCCTCCTTCTGGCCCGTCGGCTTGCTCGGCCCAGTAGCGCGCCAGCAGGCCACAGCTTCCCCAGCCCGCGCGAGGCCTCCCTCCTCCTTCTCCCTTGTGTGGATGACAGCACGGTCCCACCTGTCATCCCCAACATCTCCTCTCCACTTCGGACTCTGCCGAACGAGCAGAGCTGCAACCACCACCGCGTTTTTCCCACGAGCGCGTCGTATCCGCGCCGAACTTGTCCCTGGACCCCGCTATATATAGAGCTGCCTCCTCTCGAGCCAATAGCCCTAGCTTCCGCCTTCGACTTGAGCCGCAGCAGCGTCCGCTTCAAAACTCGCCATTGCTGCCGCTCTGTTCGCATCGTCGAACTCGCCGGACCGCCTCGTCGCCGTCGAAGGGCTCCGGTGAGGCTTCGGGTCGACTAGACGAACTCGCTGACCCCTTTGATTCTCTGTTTTTCGCCTCAGCTAGCTCACTTGGGTTCACCGGCGTGTACAGGAAGCATGCCGCCGCGGAATCCCGTCGTCATCCGTCCTTGCTCCGCTCCGGACTCCGCAAGTAGCACCGGTGAGTTCGCCTCAATCTCCTCGTTTCACCGGTACCTTGTCTTCGAAGAACCGAGCACCCTAGCTCGAGTTCGCGTTGCACACGTCGAGCTCCGGCTTGCTGGCCATGGCGCCGCCATGAAAACAGCCGTGAGGCTCCTGTGCCCAGCCAACGTTCCCCTCTCTAATCCCTCTATTCTAATCTGAAATACCCATCTCAGATCAAACGGCCTCAGATCCAAGATACCCCTTCACCTGGCTTTTATCCTAAAGAGACCCTGAGATTTTCTTAAATAAACCCGCCATCTAGAGCCTGCTCCTTTAATCCCGAATTCTTTTGATTTATTTTAATTCGAAATAAGTTCAATCTATTTATAGATTCGCCACTGTTTTCAAATAACCGTAACTTGCTCGTTTTAGATCCGAATCGATCCGTTCAAGTTGCGTTAGATCCGTAATTTTATGCTCTATCCAGTAGTATAGATTTAATCTATGTTAATTACTTTTGAAAATCAAGATTTGATTAATTCTGTTAATCCTTTAATCTTGTATAATAAATCTTGTTTAATCTATAGTTTATTCGTTTTAGATCCGTTTAGCGTGAATTTCGCGTCTTTGTGATCGTAGTAATGTATAGACCTCTTTATTGTTTATGGTGTAATGTTCTAATTATATCTTTATTGCTTCGTGTATGATTGTTCGGATGATTGCATGGTGATGTTGATCGAGTACAGCCGGTGAGATTTTCGGTGTTCCAGAGTTCTTTGCAGCAAATCAGGACCACCAGGAGTTTTGTGATCAAGGCAAGTTTAACATGGGATCATCCTTGTTACCTATTCACCTTAATTCACCTAGTCATGATTGCATGTGTCTCAATTGTTTCCTATTTAGATCTTTACCATAGCTTGTTACCTTGTACCTTGTCACCTTGGGATACTATTGCATATGGGTAGATCTGCTATGCTTTATGAATTATGAGAAGAATCTTGACTAATGATATATGCAACAATGAGATAAAATTGGCTTTTATAGCAACATGGAATAGGACACCATTGTAGGGAAAAAGCTGGGATAATAACGCAACCACAAGTGCTAACATGACTCTGGTTTTAGTCAATTATGGAAGTTGGACTAGAATGATTGTGGTTCGTGAAAGGCACCTTTGCCGAGCTGGTTATGGGGTATAGCTTGTGTGGGGACCGCTGTGGGTGGTACCATCGGGGTGTCCCATATACCCCTTTGCATTGGGTCCGTAGGGTCTACTACTTGCTAGAAAGACTTTTTGAAAGACTTCATAGTGTACCCTGCCCACTCACCTTGGCAGTGTTTTGGGAGTTGCAAACCCGGGCATATGGGCAACACAGCTTGTGGGTAAAGTGCGTAACCTCTGCAGAGTGTAAATCTATCATGATAGTCGTGCTCACGGTCACGAGCGGCCTGGAAAACTCACAGTGTAGATGATCATGTTGTTTAATTGTTAATGTTGATTATTAATCTTATCATGTGGTTATTAATTGGGTTTTGCATAACTAAAGCTAAATATTGGTAAAACTTGACCAAGTTAAAAGCAACCGCCGTACAGACAGTGTCAGCCTTTGAGTTTCATAAACCTGTGTTACTCTTGCTGAGTATTTTAAGTGCTCACTCTTGCTTTATCATCCTCATCAGATGGCTATAAAGACTACCGTGAGGAGTACTAGGCTAGTGGTCAACCAGTCGGCGTTCCCTGTGAAGTGGAGCTTCGTCGCGAGAGTTATCTTTATTTCCGCTATTATGGTTAAGAATATTATTCGTTATGTAATAAGCACTGAGTGATGGCACTATTTAAAGATTTGTCGGCTTATGTGTGTGATTGATCTCTGGGCACACATGAGTTATTTGCATTCAATTTTATTCTTAAAATTGGGTGTGACAGTTCTCTAGTGTGGGAGTTAGAGTTGAGTTGAGCTTTGCTCGGGCTTTCCGGAGTTGTCTTCTCGGAGGTCTGGTATAAGCTCTTGTGTCTTTCCCTTTTGTAAGACTTTACTTATTTAATATAATATTCCTTCCTTACTTTACTCAGTCTTTACTTTGTGCAATATTATACTTGCTATAGTATTGTTGTGGTTTATCTTGTCAATTAGTTGTTATAAACTAGATTGAGATCCTTGTGGCCTTTCCTGTATGCGATCATCTCCTGTTATAGGGTGCTCTAGTTGTCGTATACACGATTAGAGTAGTAAGAATAGGTGTAAGCGTGGTGCTTATACTTAATCTCACCTTTGGTTATCGCTTGTTGCACGGATTGTTTGTGGTAGCTAGCAAGAGGTGACAGCCTTGTCTAGTCGTTGTATTCCATCACGTGTTTATAGGCAAGTTCTTAAAAGATAAGGCCCCCATAAGGAGAGGGCGCGGTCCGGTAGGAGTTTTATCCTCCTACTGATCTATCCCTTGCCTAGTATACTTGTATTGAGGAATCAATTGATGTTTGTCTTAGCTGAGTGTCATAGTTAAATCCACAAAGGTAGAGTTGGAATCACAGGAGTCCTTTACTCTCTCGTTGTCCTCCCACATAGTTATACTCACTAGTCATCTCTTAGGCCATGTTTAGTTCCAACCAAAATCCAAAATCCCAAATCCCAACTATTTTGGATTCCAAAATCCAAAATGCAAAATATTTTGGTAGGGTGTTTAGTTTCAACCAAAATTTGCCTTCCAATGATGAGGATTGTGAGGATGACACACAAACCAATGCAAAGATTCCCTTATTTTGACCTCTTGAGTCCAAAATCCAAAATGGGAAATGGATCACTTTTTGCCAAATATTTTGGGTGGTGTTTAGTTCCATTTTGCAAAATGAAGAGCCAAAACCCAAAATATTTTGGATTCCATGGGGAACTAAACACCCCCTTACTTATCTTTACCGGTTTGTTACATCATCACTTTCCTATCATTATATCGATTACCCCCTTACACTAGTTGGTACTAAATTGAGGTGATCTCTAGGATCTCTCTTTTATTATCATTTCTAGCTCTGCTTTCCTTTGGGAGAATATAAATACGATACCCCGGAATACTCCGAGGTGAAGTGCTACAATGGTATAATTTGTACGCTTGCGGATGTATCCAATAGTCATAAGAAATACCAACACCCATTTAGTGGGTTTCATTGGCTAATTGTTCCTATTAGTGATAAAGATCAAATAGCAGTTAAATTATTGACCTATCCTAGTGTGCTTGTTGGCTAGTAGCTATCTCCATCTAGAGATTTAAAATCTTGATTGAGACGACCTAGATATGAGTACTCCAAGATACTAGCACGACGGGCGCGCTATGCTGCGCCGGATCTTGCCGTGCATCGACAAACGGTAGTGGACTTGACAAATTGTGTTTGAAGCCAGAGTAACTAATCTTGATCAGTTTGGTCATTTGCCATTATTTGAACAATGAGTATTTCTAACCTTGGGAACATAAATACATAAAAGGCATGGTGTGGATGAAATGGAGACTCCAACTGGTAGATTTATTTTCAAAGAGTTATACATATGAAAAAAGATTTTAGCTAAATTAGTTCATTGCGTAAAGACAAAATAAAGCATGGATGAACATGTTAGTCTAAATAAAACCCATAAAGGAGTAACTGAACAAACATGTGTACATGACACAAAGGAAGTTGATCTTTCGAGGGAAAACTTCAAACCATTTCATTATGTATTTATATGACATAAGTTCTATTTGAGGGTTACATGACACAAGAGGCTAAATGTATAGAAGTTAGTAACATCTAAAATTAGGACACTTAGAGACAACAAAAAACAATGGAAAATTAGGACCTAACTGCTTGTTTTGTGCAAGAATAAGATGAATATCATGAGTCAGGTCCTAGGAGAGTCCAATTGACTTGGGCATGTTTATGGAGTGATGTACATGTTTGTAGTAAAAAAAAGGAGAGAACCTGTGAAAGCACCCTGGCCAACAAATCAACCAAATCAAATCAACAAAATGGTTTATACTACGAAGAAGATTTCAGGAAAGAAATACTGATGCAATACTGTAATATGTTACCTGATTAAATCTAACTGTATGTTCACATGATACTTTAAAGGGGAACCAGATGAATACTGAATGCATTAGCCATGTAAATTAAATCCATCAAGTCATATAAAAATTTTATATATTTATTAGGGCTGGCAAAGGTAACTTGGTTCCATGCCATGTACAGGATATAGAATATTTGTAGTTGGCCTGCATAGTTGAAGAGGAATGTCTGAAAAATAGAGTGACTTAATCAGTTTTCTAATGAAGTAAGCACATTACGCCTGACCTAACTTTATACCTTAATTTTTAAACTGAATTTTTTTGACACCTGGAATAGCAATCAATGGAAGAGAAAGGTCAATAAATTCATGTGTAAATTTGAATCTTTTGGGCACTATGTATTCAAAAAAGGAAAAAAATGTAACTCGGGAAGAGGTAGCATGGTGGCCACACAGTGGAATCACAAGGAACCATGAGGCTCAATGAATCATACATTTTTATATCCTTAGCATCAACACAAGAATCATGTACCATGTACAATACCACTCATGCCGGCATAATAATGGTGCAACAATGCCATCCTCCCATATAGCAACTCTGGTGCTGGTTGTCATCAAGGACAATTTGGTTAGAGCAATGTAGTCCTAGCAGTGACTACATAATCATGCTACAAAGAGGTTGCAGGTAATCATGACAAAAACAAAAAAAAGCAGGGTCAAAACTTTTATTCATGCCTAACCAATTAGCAAAAGAAGATAAAATTCAGACGAAGCATTGTCACATGACTATCATGTCATTATGGCCATGATCTGATTGCATCCTGGTCATATATATTCCTATGCAAGAATAGAAAGGAATCTGAAAAGAAGTTTATCTACGGTAGACCAGTACTGATGTTGACAAACAACTTGTTATGTTCTTTGATACTTATATACACTAAAAAAGCAAACTGAAATTAAAAACAGAAAATATATAATCAAATCCCAAAGCTGAACTCAGATATTTCATATAGATATAAACTGAAGCAAGATTCTAACTTGTAGCTAGAGAGCATACCATTATCTTTTAACATACTGCTACCATGTGAATAGGGACATGATTACTTTAGAAGAATCGACAAAGAGAATGCCTACAGAAGAAATCACTAATTTTAGTAAGGCTGGTAACCATAGAAGTAGAATATCTAACCCACATTTATCAGTATAAGTAAACTGCAGTAAATAGTATATTGCTAAAGCTAAGAGAAATGCTTACAAATTCTTAGTATGGGAAGAGAGTTAATTTGTAGCTGTTGTTTAGGACATATATAAACATCTGAGATCTGATAGTTCCGAATAGGTTCAAAACATGACTGCAGGCAGAAGAGACATTCTGATAAAGGTAGTCATAATTTGTACAGATCATCCATAGTGAAGCCACATAATATTATGCACAAGAATATTTGCACGTCAAAAAAATGATTAGAATCTCACAAACATCAATATCCTAAATGATGTCAATTCATCTGTACAAATAGAAATTAGCCTGCCAAAACTTATCTCATGAAGAAATTTGAAGGGACAAAATTCATTCATGGGTAATCCATAAATGTATATCACAAGATCTAAAAACAATGGCTAATGGTATGTAGGCGTATGTTTTCATGTAAACAAAGACATGCCAAAGGGATTAACTGAATGTAGCCATACAAAACGTAATGGAATCACAAGAAATTTGAGAAGAAAAAAAAGGAAAAAGGAAAATGGGCGACCATCACAGTTATGCGGAATGATGGACATAAATTGCTACCAAGTGCACTCAACCATCTAGTAACTCACTGAAATCACTCTTTGTGAGGTTGAGATCAATTGAAACTAAATATTTATACCTCTGTTTAGTGATCGTACACCATCGAAGCAGTTAAATTGGATTAAAAAAAATCGAGGTGGGCTGCAAAAGAAATTTGTAGGATGAATATGTAACACGACCGAGGCTAAATATTCTGTGAATATATGTTTCATAACAAAGCTGCAAATAAATGTGAGATAATATTTACCCTGTTATCCAATTGTATTTTTAGCGCCCATGACATCCTATCAAGAATTACAACGACAAGGTATGAGAGAGCAATGGATGGTAACTAAATTCTTAGTCGAAGCTAGAAGAAGATAGCAGGGCATGAGCTAACAAATAGCAATTACTTATCTGCAAGATAGGAACTGCTAATCGGTCCCATCCTTGTGGGGATGCACGGAGGAGATGAACAGTGGAGCAGCAAACATTAGAGGCCAAACCCTAGAACAGGAATCAAAGTCAATCTGGGAAGATATGAGAGAGTCAAAATAAAATTAGCAAAATTTTATGGTGAAGAGGTTTACAAGCAAACCAACAAAAGGATATCTATCGCACTTATGCTATGAAGAATGTCTAGTCTTAGGGAAACTAGCAAAGGAGCCATCAAAGTTCTCGCCTAGGAGGGACACTATTGGGGCAAGAACATCAGTGGATTGCCCTAGATCAGCAAGCAAGCCTAGTGGCCATCCTTGGTCATACGATCAAACAATCAACAACAATAGGAAGTTGGATTATTTCCTCAATCTTCTATGATCCTCACATATGGGGGGTCTTATCCTACCAGGTGAAAGATCTAGGTCCCTATTTGGTTTTTTGGTCATTAATGGTACCATTTGTGGACTAACCTTCCATTTTTTAGTGTGTGATAGAAAGTTGGTTTAATTCACAAGATGAGATGGATATTGACATTGATTTGATTGATATGTTGTTGGAATGCTCAAATCAAACATAGCAAGCAAGTGAAGACCAAAACAAGGCTTGGCTATGATGGACCGTGTGCATTATGATGGTAAAGGACAAGCTAGTGAGGCTTGGCACCGAAGGACCAAAACAACGATAAAGAAGCAAGTGAGGCTAAGGTTAACTGACTTAAAGTCTATGTGATGGTTTGAGTGATCTATATCATTTATGAAGATAGAGACAAAGTTATATTGATCATATCAAGTGGCTTGGTGAATATGTCAGACATATTCCTTGCGAGCATCAAAATTGTGGATTTTATATTCGCATAGGGCAAATGTATGAAACATTGGTGTTTCATTTTATCAGCTATGAGGTATGTATAGAAGATTGAAATAGTTGAGTTTAGAATAGATGTCCATAATATTAAGAAGGGCAAATGTGCTTTGTATTACCATTATCTAGTGCCACTTGTGAGCTTTAACATTGAGATACGTTTAGTGGTGATTGGCGGAAAAGTTTAAGCATTTGTGAAAAAAATGTTAAAAGTTAACTGGTGCTGAAGTTGAAATGATCTTCTTGTGGGACATTGTCTCTTGGTGTTGGCTTACATTAAAAAGGGTTTTACGTGATGGAGACTAACATTGTTTGTTTTGGAACCATTCATGTTGTATGAGTGGTAGGCCAAAGCATAGGAGGCAATGCGCTTGTGGAAGGGTTTCATGAGAACCAGAGATAGTCCGCTGGCTACTAGATCATGGAAACCAAATAGTTGGGAAACCATTCTGTTCTGGGCTGTCAAGACAGCGGCGAATAGTCTGGCGGTCAAAAACTCTAGCGAGCATCCGCATCCTGGTGGCTTTTGATGGTCCTTAAGTATCAATTTTAACCGTCAACTAAACATTAGAAAGGATATATTTGCAACACACCACATAGACATAGGGTTTATACTAATAGAATTCCACGAGTTTTGGTGAGTGTCTGTTTCTGCAGGGGGTTATCAGGAAATATGGAGGAAAGGCCCACATGTAAGGTTTACATAGAGATAATTATCATTCATAGGAAAAAGATCGATCCAGAAGGGTCAAGAAGGCGCGAGAAGGAACGAGAGGGCAAGCGGACCCAGGGGCAGGGCGCCCGCCCTACCCCCTGGGGCGACTGCCCTAGTGCTACAGCCAATCAGGCTCCGCCTCGCGGATTAGGGTTCCACCGCCTTTGAGGTTCAATCTAACCCCTCCATTAAGGTCGGTTTGATCCGACGGCTGACGTTCATTTGAGGGGGCTATATAAGGAGGACCCCTGCCCCTGGCTAAAGGCAATCCATTATTCATTTACAAATTTTCCAGAGAGGATCCCTTATGGATCTATTCTCTAGGGCTTAGCATTCAAGAGAAACTATCCTTAGTTTCTATGTGAGATTATAGTTTACTCTTCTAGATTGAGAGAGTTAGAGTGGAGGTGTGGATTGGAGGAAGCCCAGCCTGTCGGTGTCTCTTCTCTAGTTTGTATCGACGGGATCAAGTCTCCTAACCCGAGGCTTGCTCCTAGGATTTCTTCGGTATTTCAACTTCTAATTCTAGTAAGTTCTCTGTTTTATTATTCTTTGGTTTCTGAGTTTACTTTAGTCTCTTTGCATTGAGAGTAGGGTAATCGTCTTTAGCGTAAACGTGGTGTTTGGGCTAAGATGCTCATAGATATCCCTTTTCTAGTTGGATCTGTGGTAGTAGCTCGTAACGTGACAATTCCGTAGATACCTTTGGAACCCACAATCCCGTTAGAAGGATTGGTAGGGTTTATAGGCCACGTGCTAAGCATCCTCTGGCGTGTCTCTTATCAGGACGGTTCTCCCCAATAGAATAATAACACATATCTTGCATAGACTAGAACGAGAGTGTTGTTGCGGTCTTCTCTAATCGCTCATATCAAAATCACCTTGTTTGTAGCCTAAAGGTTAATAGCATAGATTTGGTTAGTCAGATGCACCCTTTCTCCCTGTGGAAAAATAAATTACGATACTCTGGATAATCTCCTGGGTGAAGTGCTCACCGGTATCCGTGCGCTTGTGGATTACTTCCTAGTGATTTTTCTATTTGCGTTAACAAATATCAACAAGCATTTCTGGCGCCGTTGCCAGGGAGAAAGACGGTTTGCTGAGATAACCTTGAATCTTGCTATTATCTTGTACCTATACTTTTATCTTTTCTTATCTTTTTCAATCTCTTTATTTCTTACCTTTTCTATCCTTATGGAAAATCTAAATTCCATGCCAGACATATCCGATAAAACTTTATCTTTTTCCTTTTTACTTTTACCATCTTTCTCACCTTACCATTTTCTTCTTACCACATATATAAATATTCTACTCCAAAGGGCGACTTGTTGGAGACTCCACCATCTTCACGCCTTATTCTTATAAATGGCTATGAGCTTCGCCCTTCTTGTATAGCCATGGTTTGGGAGAAATCTTTCTCTAGTCTTGGTTTAGTTTTAACTTCATTTGAAAATATGAATTATCCAAGTATAGAGGAGGCCCCAAACAAGACCAATTTGAGAGTTACCAATCCAAGTGGAATTTTGAACTTACATGAAGAATCAACCATAGAGATTGGAGAGGAAGATGATATCAATGAGCATGGAATCTATTTCATAACTATCTCTTTAAATCCATGCTCATATGAGACATCTCCCATACCCATTGGTCTCTTTATCATTACCATTTATGACATCTTCAACACCCTCACTCTCTCTATTTACAAAAACTTTAAAAGGGTGGTTGTCGATGCATATGTCTATTATAAATATTGCAGATCTCGTTATGTAAATCTTGAGATAGGTAATGAAAGGGAAACTATTTTTCTAAAAAGCACTTCTTGAAAGGTTTCCCTAGGACAAGCTTAGTGTCCTAAAACAAGCATCTTTGAGAGCTTAACATGAGTATTCAGCCTTTTTGTTGCCTACCTTGTGAAACGAGCATAGAAATAAATGATTATATTCCCTCGGGTATTTTTGTCACTAACCTTTCCAGGTATAGAACAGAAAAAATGAAGGAATAACAAGCATAAGGTATGTCCAACCAATCATCATGCGACATTGAATTACATTCATCCAATCTTGATTTTTGCAAAATTCAAGCTTGGGGCATAACCCATCATACAAACATCTTTTGCCATGTTGCTACATCATCTTATTTGTACCTACCTTTAAGGAATGCTCAACTACTAAAAAATCATCCTACTCTTTCATCTTCACATGAGTAAATTTGCATAATACTTTCATGCTACCTTTGTTTGCTATATTATATGTTTAGGTTTTGAAGAATTTTCATATATCTTTTAAATTATACATGGTTCTTAGTTTAAATCAAAGGTATTTGGATATTACTTCGAAAGGCTTTTAAATTAAGCGTGGTGCTTAGGTTAAAATGTCTTCCTAAATCAAATTAGACGTGGTGTCTAGGTTGATTTTTGAACTGATAGTATGTTGTAGTAGATATCAGATATTTTGTTGGACTAACCCCTGTAGGAAAACTTTCAATATCAAATTGGGAAGTCCTGAGAGAAACTCACATTGGAGATGAAGAGATACACATGAACTTCAATAACTTTCACAAGAGAGACACAACTAATTCATCAATAGATGAATTCCATGGAGCAAGGAGAAGACAAGGATAACCTTATACCACTCAATCCATGGAAGAGGAGGTGAACAAACTTCAAAACAAGATAATGAAAAGACCAACAAGATCAGAGGATTGAGGATGAGGAGTGGAACAAAGGAGACAAGCTATTAATGCTCAATCAGCCGATCAAAGGAAGCTTCCATAAGGTGTTACAGGGCCATCATTCTTCAAAATTAAAGGCTAGAGAAGAATGAATAAAACTTTGGTTCTATTGGTGTTTTCCCACCAACAGAGCCATGCACTTGATCTCTGCCTTGTTTATTTAAGCAGGACACTTCTTCACCATGCCATCAAGAGCATGGGTGGATAACACCCCACCAATGGAGATAGGAGATTCAAGACCTATCATCCCAATCTCCATTAGAGCTTATGTTGGTATTTCTTATGACTATTGGATAAATCCGTAAGCGCACAGATTATACAGATGTAGCACTTCACGGGAGTATTCCAGGTATCGTATTTTCCTTAGGGAACGATAGTGATCTAACTAGGATTAAATATATGTCCTATGATGAATCAAGGGAGACTATGATAACTGGGTTGAGGGTTCTATGTAGCAAAGATATCTAACAAGGCAAAGCTGGTTATACTCGCTTTATCAGCCCTTCTCTTGCAGGAGGCGATGGGATAGATCAGAAAGAGGGTAAAACTCTAACCGGACCGCGCAATCATGTTGTATTGAGGCCTTACCTTTTAAGAACTTATCTGACACACATGGTGGAATATGAAGACTAGATAGAGTTGTCACCTTCTACTAGCATCCACAAACAATCTGCGCGAGAAGCGGTTTACAAAGGCAAGATCTAGTCTAGACACCACGTCTACACTATTCTTACTACTTTAACCCTACGTTAAGGCTAAAGAACTCTACTTAAAGTAAAGCGATGAACAAGCATGAAAAGGTGTATAACAGCTAAACCAGATTTAGAATATTAATTGTTATAAAGAACTCAAATGTATCACTTACAAGAGGATCGCATCCGCTGAGGTAGAGCTCTGGAGAAGATTCCCGATAGATCCGGGGCTTTCTCTAGAAGACTTCCCTCACTCTCCTCCAACTAGCATAACACTACTACTAAGGAGTAGTTTCTCCAATGAGGCATGGCGGAGGAGATCAAGTGGATGCATGGCGGCATGCAGGAAGTCGTTGGGGAGCTGGAACCACCATATGGTGATTCGGCCGAACCCTATGGCAGGTGGGCCCTGCCACTTTTCTTATAGAAGCTGACCCCACTAGTCAGGGGGCATGTGGGTGGTCTCTGGCCCCACCTAGGCATTCGGCCGAATGCCTTTTGTGGCCAAATGGGCTCATCTTTCACAGGTGGCTTCTAGACGTAATGCCCATCATGATGGTGTATGCCTTGTGCACATTTGCCATACTTGGAAATATGTCATGTTGGGCCTATGGATCCTTGTGCTGTGAATATGTACCATTGAGAGGTGAATATACTTGGATCCAAGGGTAGAGAGTATTCTTGAGGGTGTTACATGGATCATGGGGGCTAAGGATGCCAAGTGGGTCCATAGGGTGGTCCGCTGACCCCCTAAGTGGGCCCACTGGCTCCCAAAAGATCTCTTTTGTCATTACCTGCATCAAATAGTCATGGGACATGTGGAACTAGTTATTGGGTAAATTATGTTCATGCTATTCTTGTTTTCCTTTGAATATGAGGATGTTGATGGTGTTTTGATGGTGATAAAATAGCTTGTAATTACTGTCAACAAGATCCCCCATACTTACCTCTTTGCTCGTCCTCGAGTAAAGGTTAAAAGATAACAAGACTATGTTATTCAAAGTATAAAACAAACATAAAGATTCATTCAAGACATTTTGTCATACCAATGGGATATGTGGTATTGGCTAACATATATCCTTGAGAAGTTGAGAAATGGAATAGCTCTCAAGACAAATTCATCTTTTCCAAATCATATTTTAGTACTTGGAGTTTTTGATAAATTTTTCAAAAGAAAGCACATAAGTCAACTTACTCCTCTTATAGTACTCTAAGTCACTCAAAGTGTATGTTTCCTCACCAAGGCATAAAGAGGTTGCCTTCTTTGTATCTCCCTATTTCTAAATGTCTTATGTGGAGCTTAGGTAGGGGATAAACAATATAGCATACTTACCTTGCATATATTGTAAAGTCAAACTCCGGATCCAAGGAGAGAAATGTCATACTCTTAGATCAAGATGTGCAAGTGTGTGGAAATATGGCAAAATATCAAAACTCCTTTATATGATCTCTCTTTCCTAACTTATTATTTTGAGACATAGCTATCTTTTCTATTAGCTTTGATATGCTCATCATCATTTTTTTCTATGAGCTTTGATATGCTCATCAATTTTTTTTGCTATATATATTATTATTATTATTATTTCATAATTTTGCATAGTCTATGTCTCATTTACTAGCACATACTAGAGAGAGGATTTTCTATTAGATCATGGAGCATGAACTATGTGGAAAATGTAAGGCATGTTTCTGCGTACTTCCAGTGTAGAAGCAGCATGTATATGTGGCGTGTACGTGATCTTGATCTTGGGAGCATGATAAGTCTCTCAACAAGGGTCACAAAACATGACCAAACTCAAACAAAGTAAGCATCTTATGTAGAAAGCTTAAATCATGAAAGAACATGTATGGTTTTGGTAGGAATTTTCTTGCTATAGAGGAGTAGTGACATTATGGTTTTATGACATTTTCAAAAGTTAATATCCAAGAACCTTAAATAGACAGGGTATGAATCATGAGCCGAGAACTATATCACATTAATCAACAACTTAGTCAATATGGTTCCCTATCGAGATATTTTCCCACTAGCATAAGCAAAAGCAAGAATTCGTCTTTATGACGCTTTTACCCTTTAAATGTCATAGATCATGTCACTTTTCAAAATTTTAATTTTGGATGCGATCTTCTTGTTTTATTCAATATTAAAAGGAATTTAAACTAAGTGAAAAGTTTCATGAAGGAATTGTTTTTATTTTTTTTATTTTTGAAGGGAAAGTGAATAAATAAATGAAAAAGTATAGAGAAAAGGGGAGAGACATGGCAAACCAGTCAGATTTGAAGTTTGAATTTAAAGGGGTGCTGACTGGTGGGTCCAGGCCCTAGAAGTGCATTCGGCCAAATGCCTTTGCAGCCATTTGGCCACGGCGATCTCTGCATTTGAATTTCTTACCTCTGAATGTTGATGTGCTCCGAACTTCCTGAATTTTTGCCAAAAATATGATTCGGCCGAATCAAAAAGGTGGCCGTTTTGGTCCAATTTTTTTTCTGGTACGTGTCATGGAAGTGTTCAGCATGGTTCAATGATCCTTGTGATGTTTTGACAAGTTGGAGTTTCGACCGAACTCCCCCATACTTGTTTCAGAGCCTGCTGAATTCAGTGACAGAGCAGACATCAAATGCAGGGGTTCTGCTGGGGTAAGATACCAGTAGAACCAAGAGTTTCATTTGTCATTGATAGCTTTAGGCACGTGTTCATTGATTCAAGAGTGATAGACTATCATGCCTAAGTATCTTGATGCTATAAAGGGCTAAGGTGATCCAAGGGAGAAAATGGAGAGAGAAGGTCCTTAGCATAATGGATGACAAGCATCACTTCATGCTCTCTTCTATTAGGGTCATGAGGCAGGTTGTGCCGATGGCTCTAGAGGATTACTAAGGAGAAAGAGAGGCAAGGAGATCCTCTCTCTCAATGGTCGTGGATAAGCGTTTGAACTTTGCATTAGTGATAATGCGAAGATCATTAAAGTTATCTTCAAGATCGAGATGCGTCATTCTCTCCTTAGAAACTCTTTCTTCTAAGTTGGTACTGCTTTCTTTGGCAACAACACGTAGAAATTTTTCCATTTCGCTCTTCTTCTTGGTGAACCATGGTGAGGTCAAGCAAGGAGAGAAGGGAAGCAAGAGGAGATGGAATTTTCTACTGGTGGTGAAGAAGAACAAAGTGAGATGAGGAAGAAGGAGAGGGAGAGGTTAAGAAGAGAGAATTCAACGTCCTTCGCCTCTATTTTAACTTGGATTGTGCCGGAAACAGGATAGGAATGTCGGTCCAGCGCTCAGGAGCAATGGGCATGGCTGAAGAGCCAAAACCACGTTCGACTGAATGCTTTTTGAAAGATTTTGAACGAAGGAGCCAGGTTTCAAACTTGATCGGGTCAGGTGAGTCACCCCGTGAAGTTTCTGGCTGATTGGGCCAAACATAGGTTCGGTCGAACCACTTAAGTGGCCAAATGGGCCATCCTTTCACGAGGGGGAAGTCAAGGGTCAGGTGAGTCATCTCATGAAGTTTCGGGTTGTTTGGCCCAAACACAAGTTCGGCCGAACCACTAAAGTGGCCAAATGGGCCGACCTTTCATGAGGGGGAAGTCAAGGGTCAGGTGAGTCAGCTCGTGAAGTTTCGGGCTGTTTGGCCCAAAGATAGGTTCGGCCGAACCACTTTAGAGGCCAAATGGGCCGATCTTTCACAAGGGGGGAGTCAAGGCTGAGTCTAGGCCATTTCTAAGGTCTTTTTTCGAAATTTGAACAAAAAAGTTAAAACATGTAGATTTTAGTTCTAATTTGGATTAAGAATAAAATCTATCATATCAATTTATTGCTCAGGAATTTCATGCTCATAGAAAACTTTAAGACGTTGGCCATTTACCTTTATAGGTGTTGCAGCCATAATCTCGAAGCGTGACGACTCCTAGCGTCATGACATTGCTGATGATGAATGGTCTTTCTTCTGTGAATCGTCGCGTTGTACTCAGACCCTTTTTCTCCATTCATTGCTTCTCTCCTGCAAAGGATTAGTGAACAACATATACCCGAAGGAATTCACATATGATTCGAAGCAGGGGCATTATTGTCATAGAAACAGAGGACATCTTTTATGCTATAGAAAAGTTGATTTCAGCATTTTAGCACAGAAAGAGATGTCCCATCATTGTTCACCAATTTTTTAAAAGTTAAGCAAGGTTGAGGCAAAGATCTGCAAGATTATTTCATTACTACCTCAACCCTTGATTTGTCTCTATGAAGATCTCATGACTTAACCATCAAAATTTTAAAGTTATCATGCATTGGTTAGTCCAAGAGCAGAACCAAATTCCATACAAGTTTACTTTTGGTACATTAATCAAACTTGACACCATGTCTAATTTGATTAAGGAAAACTATTTAACCTAAGCACCACGCTTAAATTAAAGAGCTTATAGGAGTATGTACACTACTCCCAAACCAAAGCATACTCAAAATAGAACTAGGAAGTATGAAGGCATAAAGAGATTCACTTAAAAGAGACAACAGCATGGATGGTGAACCAGATAGCATTTGCATTTTTTTTATAATTTTTATTATTTATATGACTAGCAAGATGAGCAAGGTATAAAGAGAAATCAAGGTAGAGACATCCAAACAAAATTAACAATGAAGCATGTCATGAATTTCTTAGAGAAATCCACTCCCCCGTACTTGGATTTTGCAACATTTTACAATGTGAAAATCCAAGTCTAGGATGTGAAATTTTCTTTTAAATGTGCTTCATTATTGAAGGATGTTTGGTTGGACATACCTTGTGTTTTGCTCCATCATTCTTTTTGTTCAAACCTGAAATGGTTAGTGACAAAAATACCCGAAGGAACAATTTCACAAATATTCCCTTAATCTCTTTTTACAAAGTCATTTTATTCAGTTTAGAATTTTGGGAAACTAGAAATATATATATATATATATATATATATATATATATATATTGTTATATATATTATATTTAGCAAACTTTAATAGAAAAGAAGAAGACTTGGGTTAGCTCCCAAAAGTGCTTAATTTTAAGACACAAGCTTGTCTTTGGGAAACCTTCAAGTTGTAACTTATGTTGGTGAAGCGGGTTCCCCTTCAACTCCAACATTTTCAAACCTATCCTTAAGACTAAAACCACTACGAGATTTGCAAAATTTATGGTAGACAAACACATCTACAACCATCCTTGCAAAGATTTTTGAAACAAGAAGAATGAAGGGGTTGTAGATCATGTGTGTAGTCATGGTCGAGGGAAGGATTGATTTGGGAGATTTCTCATTTGAGCATGGATTTGAGTGGAAGATCGGAGTATAACTTCCATGCTCATTGACATCATTCTCCCTTTCAAAGAATGGGTGAGCACTTTCTTTCTCGTGACATTTCAAGTCATTCTCAAGGCTTGAATGAGTCATGGTTGTTGGCGAGATTGACATTAGCTCACCCCGTGGATCAAGAACTGGTTTAGATTCTAACCCTTTGATGAGAGGTCGGGAAGACCAAATGGGTAGATAATCTTCACCTATTCTATGATAAGGCTTCTCATTTCCTGTTGTGTTCTCCAAGATTCTCATGATTGACCTTCCGATAAAAGTGAGATGAAAGGAAAGTCCAGGAAGGTCAAAGATGTGGAAATCTAGGAAGATCTTGAGATCATTAACCACCACAAGAACATCATGAAGGACTCCTAAACAATCAAAGATTTGACCATTAGGGAGTCTAAGGTGTTTTTGTGATTGGGATAGATGATTCTTTGATGATGTTGGAACATGGAAATGAGGAATGATGTTGATCCCGAGGCTAGGATCGTAGCAAATTTCACTATCAATGCCCAACACTTGACAGGATATTCTCCTCACATGTGTGGGCATTTTAGTTACTTCCTTTGAGGATTTGGCCTCATCCAACCATTCTTGACTTATAACGGTAGACAAAGGCTCTAACCGTTGATTATGCTCCTCTTGGTCAGATTTATGGCCCTCATGGCTTCCATGCCTCGAGTGTCTTAATGAATTCCCGAAGTCATTAAGTGGGTCATAAGACTTGAATGAAGGAACACATGGGGAATCATTAGGATCAAGGATGGGTTCATAAGATAAGTCAGATGTGGGCATAGAGAAGGAGAGGATAGATTTGGATTCTAAACAATTTAGTTCCTCTACTATAAGCTCACTCGACATTTTCTTCATCAAATATCCCAAGCTTTTCCTGATGTGCCATGTGGGAAGTCGAGGCACAAGATGATGTTGCTGCGGGAGGTTTCCGAAGAGATTCCTTCACGAGAGGTCTAGAAAGATGTTTCTTAGAAGGTCTCTTTTGGATACGATAATTGTGGGCATTCCCAAAACCAGCAAGATCATATGAAAGGTTAGCCTCGAACTCGAAGGAATGGTTTAGATGTTGAATTTCTCCTTCCTTCGAGATTTGTGGTATTTGTGGTTCAGGATCGATGGCAGAATCTTTGGATGGGAGTGGTGGTGATTCGGCTATCGAGACTTCTTTTCTAGGGAATGGTTTTTCTTCTTCTATGGGTCCTTCATTATAAACGTTAATGTAGGGGGTGTTTTCAAGAATCTTCATGAGAAGACTCTTCCCTTCACTAAACGGGTAAACATAGGAAGGCTCCCTAGAAGTCATGTCAAGAATTTGTGCATAATTTTTGCTAAGACCGCCATAAAAATGTTGTAACAATGTTGGCTCGGTTATAGCAAGATCAGGGCCAGCTGATACTAGATCTAAGAGACGGGCCCATGCCATACCAAGAGGTTCTTTCTCCTTTTGTGAGAAAGTGATGACCTCTTTTCGAAGACGAACAACTCGAGGGGTGGGAAAGAAAGCTAGGCAAAATTTGGATTGTAACTTTTCCCACTCTCGTTTGCATCATCTACGTGGCGAAAATACCATTGTTTGGCTATTCCCATCAAAGAGAATGGAAATAACTTCCACTTAATGGTACCTCGCCTCATCCCATGGATGAGGACACATGAACACAATTGTTCGAAGTCACATAGATGAGTGTAGGGATTTTCGTCTTCGTCCCCAGAAAAAGGTTTGTTCTGAACCATCCTTATGAGGCTTGGGGAAGCTCATAATGGATGTCTAATATAGTCTAAGATGAACTAGGTGGCTCCAACCTAGCGCCCGTTGAAGCACCATACTCAAAGAGAGGTTGTTTGATCCATAAGTGTGTATGTGGAAAGAAAGGTTTAAATGAAACAAGGATAATAGGACCAAAGGGTACTAGTTAAAAGCTACCGTTCCCGGCAACGGCGCAGAAATGCTTGTTGGTATTTCTTATGATTATTGGATAAATCCACAAGCGCACAGATTATACCGATGTAGCACTTCACCGGGAGTATTCCAGGTATCGTATTTTCCTCAGGGAACGATAGTGATCTAACTAGGATTAAAGATATGTCCAATGATGAATCAAGGGAGACTATGATAACTGGGTTGAGAGTTCTATGTAGCAAAGATATCTAACAAGGCAAAGCTGGTTTATAACTGGCTTTATCAGCCCTTCTCTTGCAGGAGGCGATGGGATAGATCAGAAAGAGGGCAAAACTCTAACCGGACCGCGCCATGATGTTGTATTGAGGCCTTACCTTTTAAGAACTTATCTGACACACGTGGTGGAATACGAAGACTAGATAGATTGTCACCTTCTACTAGCATCCACAAACAATCCGCGCGATAAGCGGTTTACAAATGCCAGATCTAGTCTAGACACCACGTCTACACTATTCTTACTACTTTAACCCTACATTAAGGCTAAAGCACTCTACTTAAAGTAAAGCGATGGACAAGCGTGAAAAGGTGTATAATAGCTAAACCAGATTTAGAATATTAATTGCTATAAAGAACTTGGATGTATCACTTACAAGTGCTGAACTTACAAGAGGATCGCATCCGCTGAGGTAGAGCTCCGGAGAAGATTCCCGACAGATTCGGGGCTTTCTCCAGAGACTTCCCTCACTCTCCTCCAACTAGAATAGCACTACTACTAAGGAGTAGTTTCTCCAATGAGGCAATGAGTGAGAGTGAGGGCCTAGGGGGTCTATTTATAGCTAGAGGTGGGGTAGGGGCTACTCCGGTGCCACGTCAGCGATCCGCGCCCACCTCCATCAGCCACCGTAGGATGAAACCGTCATTGTAACCGTCTTAAATCAACGGAGGAGATTAATGGATGCATGGCGGCATGCAGGAAAGTTGTTGGGGAGCTGGAACCACCATATGGTGATTCGCCCGAACCCTATGGCAGGTGGGCTCTGCCACTTTTTCTAGAAGCTGACCCCACTAGTCAGGGGGCCTGTGGGTGGTCTCCCTGGCCCCACCTAAGCATTCGGTCGAATGCCTTTTGTGGCCAAATGGGCTCATCTTTCGCAGTGGGCTTCTAGACGTAATGGCCATCATGATGGTGTATGCCTTATGCACATTTGCCATACTTGGAAACATGTCATGTTGGACCTATGGATCCTTGTGTTGTGAATCTGGACCATTGAGAGGTGAATATACTTGGATCCAAGGGTAGAGAGTATTCTTGAGGGTGTTACATGGATCATGGGGGCTAAGGATGCCAAGTGGGTCCATAGGGTGGTCGGCTGACCCCTAAGTGGGCCCACTGGCTCCCAAAAGACCCCATTTGTCATTACCTGCATCAAATAGTCATGGGACATGTGAAACTAGTTATTGGGTAAATTATGTTCATGCTATTCTTGTTTTCCTTTGAATATGAGGATGTTGACAGTGTTTTGATGGTGATAAAATAGCTTGTAATTACCGTCAATGGCTTACACACTTGAAGAAGCTGTCTGTGACCTTGGAGCAAGTGTCAACATCATGCCAAGCTTGCAGATCAGACACTATGCTACCCCAAGGCAATTCCTTAATATATCAACATACGAGTTGGGCACTCGTTCATACTAGTAAACCTTGTGATTGGAGAAAACACACAGAGATGAGAAATCCCTCATTATCTTGGGCGCCCATTCTTAAGAACAGTTAATACCATCATCTACACGGATAATGCCAAGATCTGTTTCCCAATCAAGGATGAGAAGGAGAGGTTCACTTTCAAGAAACATACACTCAAGGATCCTACTCATCCTTAGAGGCCTACATCTACGAGAACACAACTGTTGCTACAAGGAAGTAGAACAATAGAAGGAGGAAGAGTAAAGCTCAACAACCAAGAGAAGACCTAGATGATCAACACTATTGATTTAGGGTATGGCCAACTCCTTCTATCAACTACCTCGCTAAGCTAGATGATCCAAGAGTACCTCCCATTGATTGCAAGATCAAGGAAAGTACATCTCACAGGACATTTCTGCAACATTGGATCAAGTGGCAACATAATGTTTGTGGTAGCCTATCAACGTTTATATGACATTAGAACACTATACCAGACATATGTACAGCTTTAGCTAGCAGACCAACCATTCCGATTTCCGGAGGGAATAACAAAAGACATCATAATCAAAGATCACTATATTCCCGCTGACTTCATGGTTTCATGGGAGATAAAGATGGAGTCCACCGTATTCAAGGAATACTTTTTCCTCAACACCACCCGGCACAATCATCTTCATATCAAAAGAGTACTACTTCTAATTTCCTGAAGAGAAGACGTATTGCTACTTCAATAGCCACACCACTTATGAGAAGACAAGAAAGCATCGCTCTCAATGCCAAATGAAACAAGCCACCAAGGATGGATGGACAGATTTTCCAAGACAAAGTCAAGATATGAAGACCAATCCAATAATAAAGATCTCTTGAGTAAGAAAGTTGTACCACCAAGGGAGGATGTATCACAAGCTACAGAGAGCAAAGAAGAAGTAGAACCTCAAAACAGTGAATCGCAGGAAGTGAAACCATAGACTAAGAAAGGGTGGAAGAAGAGACTTCATCAAAACATTAACACAAGATGACCAAACATCCAAGTCCTCATCAGGATTGGATAACACTCCCGAAGATAATTTAACCAGAAGAGATGTCCGGATCGACGGACCTAAATCTCCGAACCTTGGCCGAAAGGTAAACTCGGTAAGTTATCTACGTATTTAATTCTGCATTCCACCACCATAATTAATTCTGGCGCTATTAACCAACATAAATCGAATTTTCATATTTAATTTTCACACTACATTAGTTTAGCTTACACACTCGAAATTTCTAGTGTTGTTTTACTCTACTATCATCCATTGCATAAACACCTTCATAAACTTAAACAAATCCTTAGCGCAAATCTATTAAGATACTTAATTGCATTCTAGCATATCACTTATAGATATTCCTAGCATTATTCTCATTCCTCATACCCTCCATTGCATAATCATCTTTACCATGACATATCTACATTTCTGCATTGTAAAAAGAAAATCTTTAAGCCCCATGTGAGAGAACTTATGGTAATAGCATAAGGGAATTTTACTGTGGTGGCACAAAAATAATTTTTATTTTTCGCTTGAATCATAAAATAGAAAATTCTAAAAAAAAGAGATGAGATATTCAATTCCTTCTAGAACATATTAAAGTTTAAATTATCCCATAAGAGTATTCAATTACTCTTTTGGCTAACCGCTAACCCATTGTCATAATGGAGCCTCGAGTTCTGTTTGTTCTTGTCGGAGTATAATCATGTAGGATTGAAAGCACCAAAGAGGAGTGAGCCCAACCAGAGGCTACTTCCAAAGATCATTCAAAGCAATTATAGCAAAAATCCAGCTTGGGGGAGGGCATCCCCCAGTTATCAGGTAAGTATATCTATGCGATTATCGAGTCTATCTTATAGTCATAAAAATACCAAAAATTTGTGAACACATGAAGGTTCACCATAGTATCATAAGAAAATCTACAATTGCTAAAAACATATGGGCACATGAAGGTCCATGTCTTAAGAGTCTTAAGAGTCCTAAATAAAGATATATATATATAGTTAGGGTGTGTGTTTAATTTGTTTAGAGTCAATAAAATCCATGAACAATAATTTTGTCTTGGAAATGATGAATAGTTGCTCTGTCGTAATTCCTTTCAAGTACCTAGTTTTCAGCCTTGAATTCTCCTGAGTTTTAGATATAATTGTTTTGACATAAGATTTACTCTGAATCTGAGACTTGTGGGTTGTGAATGCTTGAGCTAAGTCTAGGTAGTTGATAGGTATGATGAAAGTGAGCTATTATTTATCTTGTTCCTAGCAATACTAGAGTTCTGGAGAATTTATCTTTTGAAAATTGAAAATATTACATGATAAGTTTATGTATGACGAGAGCTTGAATTCCTACCACAGCCATATATACATGCCTGGTATATTAGGAAAACATTCAATCATATTTACTACTTGTATTTGCATTGAGTTCTGTCAAGCTTTGTTGACCTTTAGAGACTTGTCATGCTTTTAAAATCAAGATCACATACACTCCACTCATTTATGCTACTTTTATCCTGGAAGTACGCATCCACATACATTCCATTCAGATCCACCAGAAAAATGCTCTACTCCTACCTTGGGAGTAAGTAACCAAAAATATCTCAGTTCTCCACCTACCCATATATTTCATCACCACATATATAATTGCTCCAAAGATTTCCTTGTTATCATCTCTCAAAAGTGTTATTATAGAAAGAGACTTGGGGTTATGAATATATATATATAATAATAATAATAATAATAAAGAGAGTAAAACATGGACAAGTGTCCTATCAAAACAATGAGTACTTAGATGCCCGCCTCTCTAAAAAAAAGCAACCCCCAAGTTCTCTCAAAAGTTCCAAGTTCCAAAAGAGAGATGTATATTTATATATATTTAAGGAGCAGAGTAGAATTAGGTTTTCACCTTACACCCTCATATATCCACCACACATATATATATTTATCCCCATACATCCACCAAATATCCCATACACATGCACATCTTGATTTGATTGTATGCCCTGTTTCTCTGGATCCATTGTTTGACTTTACAATATATGCTTTGCAAGTATGTATGCGTTTTTTCTCCCCACCTATGAACTCCATATATTTCTATTAGTTATAGGGTGAGTGATAGAAGGTATAACACCATTGTTGCCTTGGTGAGGATCCAAAAATACCACATATTGAGAGACTTGAGAGGGTCATACAAAAGAGACTTTGAGTTTTATTTTGAAAACTTTGCAAAAACTCCAGAATGAAGGTAAAGTGAAGAGCTTGAGACATAGTGCTTGGCTTGATCATTCTACTTTTCAATTGCTCAAGCCCCAAGTGATGGCTAAAAGCCCCATGGTTAAAGGTAATATGGGTAAGTTTGAAAGTCAGAATAGGTTACTCTAATCCAGAGGAGAATTCTTGTTTGAACGCATGTGTACCTTTAAGGCGTGAAAGCATTGTAGCAACTCCTTATCCATCTTCGAGTTCATCTTTGCTCAAGGACGAGCAAAAGGTAAGCTTGGGGGAGTTGTTGACGGTCCTTAAGTATCAATTTTAACCGTCAACTAAACATTAGGAAGGATATATTTGCAACACACCACCTAGACATAGGGTTTTATACTAATAGAATTCCACGAGTTTTGGTGAGTGTCTGTTTCTGCAGGGGGTTATCAGGAAATATGAAGGAAAGGCCCACATGTAAGGTTTAATAGAGATAATTATCATTCGTAGGAAAAAGAACAATCGAGAAGGGTCAAGAAGGCGCGGGAAGGAACAATAGGGCAAGCGGGTCCAGGGGCAGGGCGGCCGCCCTACCCCCTGGGGCGGGCGCCCTAGTGTTGCAGCCAATCAGGCTCCGCCTCGCGGATTAGGGTTCCACCGCCTTTGAGGTTCAATCTAACCCCTTCATTAAGGTCGGTTTGATCCGACCACTGACGTTCATTTGAGGGGGCTATATAAGGAGGACCCCTGCCCCCTGGCTAAAGGCAATCCATTATTCATTTACATATTTTCCAGAGAGGATTCGCTAGAGAGGATCCCTTATGGATCTATTCTCTAGGGCTTAGCATTCAAGAGAAACTATCCTTAGTTTCTATGTGAGATTTGAGTTTACTCTTCTAGATTGAGAGAGTTAGAGTGGAGGTGTGGATTGGAGGAAGCCTGTCCTGTCGGTGTCTCTTCTCCAGTTTGTATCAACGGGATCAAGTCTCCTAACCCGAGGCTTGCTCCTAGGATTTCTTCGGTATTTCAACTTCTAATTCTAGTAAGTTCTCTGTTTTATTATTCTTTGGTTTTTGAGTTTACTTTATTCTCTTTGCATTGAGAGTAGGGTAATCGTCTTTAACGTAAACGTGGTGTTTGGGCTAAGATCCTCATAGATATCCCCTATGTAGTCGGATCTGTGGTAGTAGCTCGGAACGTGACAATTCCGTAGATACTTTTGGAACTCATAATCCCGTTAGAATGGTCGGTAGGGTTTATAGGCCGCGTGCTAAGCATCCTCTGAGGTGTCTCTTATCACGACGGTTCTCCTCAATAGAATAATAACACATATCTTGCATAGACTAGAACGAGAGTGCTATTGCGGTCTTCTCTAATCGTTCATATCAAAATCACCTTGTTTGTAGCCTAAAGGTTTATAGCATAGATTTGGTTAGTCAGATGCACCCTTTCTCCCTGTGGAAAAATAAATTACGATACTCTAGATAATCTCTCTAGTGAAGTGCTCACTGGTATCTGTGCGCTTGCGAATTACTTCCTAGTGATTTCTCTGTTTGCGTTAACAAATATCAACAGTGGCAGATATTCCACCAGTTAAAAATTTGAACCTAACGGCTAGTTACTAACAACGACGGATACTCCAAGCCTTGAACGACAAACCATTTGAGAGTGTCGAATCAGCACAGTAATGGCTAGTTTTGAGGGGTTCCTCTATATATAGTGGGTTGCCTAGTAAGAGAGGGATCTCACCATTCTAACAACATATTCTCTAGGAGAGCACCTCTCTAGCACCTCCTCTCATACTCCTTGCTTGAAGGCAGCATTTGGAGAGTGAGTATGTGCTCCACTAGTTCGGATCTTCGTGTGAGAAATTGCTTTGTGGCACTAGGCGCTTGTCATGTGAGTGTGGTTGCTTGCTACTCTTTGAGCTTGCTAGTTCATAGACGGCTTGATGATTGTGTCTCTATGAAGCATGCAAGAAGGATTATGCAGTGCTATGGAGTTGGCTTTGTGAGGAGCTATATATTAAGCTCATCCTTGTTAGAGAAGGCAAAAAGCATCTCTAGTAAAATCAAGGCTTGTGTGAGTATCTAGTTGATTCGTCCGGCTCAAAGTTTACTGCTCACATGGACCCTACCTAGTGAGGTAGTCCGAAGCTTGCAGGCTTGGAACTAACAAGAGGAGTGGCAATCCTAGACTCACCTCAACATGGACTAAGCGACAAACAAGTCACTGAACTATAGAAAAACATCGTATGCCATTCTCTACATTGTGGTTTGCTTAATATATTGTACTTGTATTGTTGAGCTAGTGTCTTTAGTTCACCGCTTTATCACTAGTATGTGTTAGAGATTTCGATGTGCTTAATCTTATATTAGTTACTTAGATTGTTTGATCTTGCCCACTATAACTATTTAGGAGAGCTCTTTCTAGCACAATACACTTAGTTGCTTTGTAGCTCAATCTTTTTTGTAAGGGTTCTTGCAAATTTAGATAGAGGGTGCAGTGGAGGCTAGACCGTTATTTCTCTTTCGCATTTGAATCGGTTAGCTCTTGCGATTATTTTTTAGAAACGACTATTCACCTTGTAGTCGGGCATTTCGATTCTACACAAGGAAACCTACATCAAAATCTATTTTTTTTAGTTTTTGAACTTGCAAAAGACGGCTTAGATGACTTTTCGTGGCAAAGTCTGATATCCTAATTTTTAAGCAAAAGTTGTCTACCCCAACTTAGGAGGTCAACTATCACAACTTTCCTAGGAGAATTTGCATGGGATCATAACTCTCTCATTTGGACTCTAAATTTGATGTATTATATATGTTTTTTGATCATATCGATAAGAGAAACATACCGGAGAAGTTTAATTTGCACTTTGAGAACTTCACCTCACCCAGAGGCTAAAGACAACTTCTAAGTTGGCTAAAGTCTTTCCTGCCTCGGTCTTATCTTTAGTCAATTTTGTGTGTAACACAATCTGACTTGTTTGTTTCACACCTTATGATGTGTATAGTTGTAAGACACCATCTTCTCTTAGAACTACACGTGAAACTATAGCAAAGTATATTTTTCCACTTTTCCTATAGTTCAGGTGCTTGAAATTTAAGATGATTTTAGGCAACACTAATATACACCAACTAGTATAAGTTAGTTGTTAGTTTTGTTATTTGTCTTTGTGTTGTAACATATTAAATTTTTGTCCAATTCCTCCTATAGAAATAATTGTAATTGTTAAATTGTCTTTGCGCCAACATATATAAAATTTTGTCAGGTTTGTAATTTTGTCTAATAAGTTTTTTATTTGTGAAATCAAAATTGCAGACTATGTCTATATAAATTGCAATGAACTAAAACTGCAATTATAGTTTAAAATATATGCAATAACTGTCGCCTGAAAGAAAACTAAATATGAGACACCTGAAATTTAGCAAATCTCATATTTTGCAAAAAAGAATTGAATTATAAAACCTCATGATTTATTGACAAAAAAGACCTTAGCATCTAGCTACCTTAATTGGCCATCCAGAAACAATATTTAAATTGCAAGGAACAAAATTACGAGTCACATATATGTTTCTTTGCCTTTCAAAATGCTTGAATCCAAAATACAATGAGCAAATCAGAACCTTCTCTTTCATGGATTGCTTTTATTCTGTCAAGTACAACATCCGATCGTTGATCACACAAATATTGTGTGGCCCTTGAAATCAAAGTGAAGTAAAACCATATGAAAATATTTCTCCCCAAAACTTCAAGACAAGCCAATTAAATAACAAAAAGCCCTTCCCAAATTAAAAACACACACAAAAGCTTAACAACACAGATCTGCGAATACAATACAAAACAAGGCTACAAAAGAGGGGGAACATAACACACTTTATCTTAGCTTTGCTTGTCCCTCTGCCTGGTCATCTTCATCTCACCATCATTTGTACTGCTGCCATTGTGTGGCGCGATCTCCTCCCAAAATTACACGCCAAACCAAAGTAAAAAAAAAAAGAAGAAAGTAAAAAACACATCTGTATTTTCCAGCTACAAAAATCTGAAACTGGAAGAAACCCACATATAAATATCCCGGAAATAATTTACTCCCCAACCTGACCTAAAACCCTCACCTTATCTTCTCAAATCGCCTCCCCCAACCCCGCTTCCTCCTCGAATCCTTCTACTGCTGCCGCTGTTTTCTTGCTTCGTTGCGTGCTGGCGGAGCAAGAGGCGGCCATGGCCACCACCACCGACGACGCCCCAGTTGCGCCCGTGGAGGAAGAGAGCGCCACCCCGGCGGCCGCCGAGGAGGACCCGCCCAAGAAAGTCGAGGCGGCCGTGGCCACCTCCGACGCCGCCCCAGTCGCGCCCGCGGAGGACGAAACCCCAGCCCCGGCGGCGGCGGCCGAGGAGGAGCCCACCAATAAAGTCGAGGTGGCGGTGGCGGCGGAAGAGGAGGAGGATAAGGAGGCGCCGACGAAGGTCGTGGCGGGTGGGGGAGAGAGGGAGGAGGAGGAGGAGGACGTGAGATTGGAGGGGAAAAGTGAGGGCTTTGGTGTTCCGGAGGCCGAGAATGGCCAGGCGGAGGGTGTCGGAGGAGGATATGATGGCGGGGAGGTAAAAGAGGTAGAGGAGGATGATAAAGGTGGGAACTTGGGTGCGGCGGAGGCCGAGAAGGATGGCAGCGGCGAGGAACCGGCGTCGGAGGACGGGGAGGCAGCCGCTTCTGGGGCCGCGCCCGTTCCAGCAGTGGAGTCCAAGTCGGAGAACGGCGAATTGGGGGAGGAGGATCCTTCTCTGGCTTCCCCTGCCGCACCGGAAGGTGATGAGAAGGGCGAATTGCGGGAGGAGGAGGAGGAGCAGCAGGAGGAAATAGGTGCTACAGTGGAGGCAAAGATTGTAGATAAGGTGGCAGATGATGCTGAGTCGCCGGTGGCTGAGGAGAAACTGGAACCAGAAGTTGCGAAGAGCGAGGAGGTAGGTTCTGGGAGTGCAGATGGTGGTGAGTTGAGCGATGAGAAGGAGGTTGAGGTCTCTCCTCCAAGCGTGGAGGTGGCGGAACCAGAGGATAAGGAAGCCCATGTTTCTGAAGCTAATGGTGAATTGGGTGATGCGAAGGAAGTGCTTGGAGGTGAAGAAGCCCCAGAAGATTCTGAAGCTAATGGTGAATTGGGTGATGCGAAGGAAGTGCTTGGAGGTGAAGAAGCCCCGGAAGATTCTGAAGCTAATGGTGAATTGGGTGATGCGAAGGAAGTGCTTGGAGGTGAAGAAGCCCTGGAAGGTGATGATGTGGTGGCTCTGGGAGGTGAAGAAGCCCCAGAAGAATCAACTAAGAAGGATGCTGTTGTTGAAGACGAAGCCACCAAGCCTGAGCCATCTAGTGAGGCGAGTCCAGTGGTAAGTGAGCATACTCAATCTGATTTTATTGCTAGTAGTCTCGATGCTAGTGGGGATGTAAACAATTCAAATGTTACACTGACCCAGGTTCTGAATGATGGAAGCATAGAGGAGCTTGCTCCTGCAAGTGCTGACAGTGTGCTTGAGGATAGTCCTGAGAAGGAGCAGAATTCTGAAGGCCAGGCCACTGCCAGTGAAGTGGTGGAAGATGTTGGTGTCGACAAGCCCGCAGAGATTGAGAATGTTGCTGCTCCTAGTGCTGATGGTATCTTGTCTCGAGAGTTGGCTCTAGAATCAAGCAATGAAAATAGTGGTGCTGATGAGATTGAAGGTGCCACTGAGATTGTTGATCTTGAAGAGGAGGCTGCTGATAATGAAATAATTGAGGCTATGCCAGATGACGAGGATGGGGTTGGTAATGAGGCTGACGACGATGATGATGGGGCAAACTCTGACACGAGTCCTGCACGGGTTGCAATCTTAGAGAGCTCTGAAGCCGCGAAGCAGATCATGAAGGAGCTTGCAGAAGGCTCCTCTAGTGGTAATGTCTCGAGAGACTTCACTAATAGCATGGATGGGCAGATTATGCTTGATGATTCTGAGGATGATGAGGACGATGATGATAATGATGATGGGGATGAGAAGGGATTTGATTCTGCTGCCTTGGCAGCCCTTCTGAAAGCGGCAACAGGTGGATCCTCAGATGGGAATATCACAGTTGCACAAGATGGTTCTAGAATATTCACCATGGACCGACCTGCTGGTCTTGGTTCATCAGCCCCTTCTCTGAGGCCGACTGCTCCTCGCCAACCAGCCCGGTCAAACCTATTCAGCCCCTCAGAGCTGGCTGTTACAGCTGACCCTACAGAAGAGATGACAGAGGAAGAGAAGAAGCTACATGACAAGGTTGAGTTGATTAGAGTAAAGTTTCTGCGTCTGGTTTACAGACTTGGAGCTACTCCTGAAGAGACGGTTGCAGCACAAGTGCTCTACCGTCTGAGCCTTGCTGAGGGTATCCGACATGGCAGGCAAACAAACCGAGCATTCAGCCTTGATAATGCGCGGAGGAAGGCCTTACTTCTTGAAGCAGAGGGAAAGGAGGATCTGAACTTCTCATGCAACATACTTGTTCTAGGAAAGACTGGAGTTGGCAAAAGTGCAACTATCAATTCTATATTTGGTGAAGAGAAGTCCAAAACTGATGCGTTTAGCTCAGCAACCACTAATGTGCGGGAAATCATTGGTGATGTTGATGGTGTCAAGATTAGAATCATTGATACACCTGGCCTTCGACCCAATGTTATGGACCAAGGATCAAACAGAAAGATTCTTGCTGCTGTCAAGAAATATACCAAGAAATGTCCGCCAGATATTGTTCTATATGTGGATCGTCTGGATAGTCTGAGCCGTGATCTCAATGATTTGCCTCTTCTGAAGACCATTACTGCTGTTCTTGGCTCATCCATATGGTTCAATGCCATTGTTGCACTCACACATGCTGCCTCTGCTCCTCCTGAAGGCCTCAATGGTGCTCCCATGACATATGAGGTCTTGATGGCTCAGAGATCCCACATTATCCAACAGTCCATCAGGCAGGCTGCTGGAGATATGCGCTTGATGAACCCAGTAGCCCTTGTTGAGAACCATCCTTCGTGCAGGAAAAATCGCGAGGGCCAGAAAGTGCTTCCGAATGGCCAAAGCTGGAGGCATCAGATGTTGCTTTTGTGCTACTCCTCAAAGATATTATCAGAAGCCAACTCACTTCTGAAGCTTCAGGATCCTAATCCTGGAAAGCTTTTTGGCTTCCGTTTCCGTTCCCCACCTCTTCCTTTCCTGTTGTCCTCACTCTTGCAGTCTAGAGCCCACCCGAAACTTTCTGCTGAGCAGGGTGGCAATGAAGGTGATTCTGACATTGAATTGGATGACTATTCTGATGTCGAACAAGATGATGACGAAGAAGAATATGATCAGCTTCCACCCTTTAAGCCTTTGACCAAAGCTCAGCTTGCAAGGCTCACAAAGGAGCAGAAGAATGCTTATTTTGATGAGTATGACTACAGGGTCAAGCTTCTCCAGAAGAAACAATGGAAGGATGAGATCCGCAGGTTAAAGGAGATGAAGAAGAGGGGAAAAACTGATCTGGATGATTATGGGTATGCAAATATCGCTGATGAGAACGATCAGGATCCTCCTCCAGAGAATGTGTCAGTTCCCTTACCTGATATGGTGCTGCCTCCTTCATTTGATTGTGACAATCCCACGTACCGGTACCGCTTTCTGGAGCCAACTTCGACTGTCCTAGCAAGGCCTGTTTTAGATGCGCATGGATGGGATCATGACTGTGGTTATGATGGAGTGAGCGTTGAAGAGACACTAGCTCTCCTTAGTAGGTTCCCAGCAAATGTAGCAGTTCAGGTCACCAAGGACAAGAAGGAATTTAGCATCCATTTGGACTCTTCCATCGCAGCAAAGCATGGAGAGAATGCATCATCACTTGCTGGTTTTGATATCCAGACTGTTGGGCGGCAGCTGGCATATATTCTCCGCGGGGAGACAAAGATCAAGAATATCAAGAAGAACAAGACCACAGGAGGGTTCTCAGTAACTTTCCTTGGCGATATTGTGGCAACTGGACTGAAGGTTGAGGACCAGCTTTCCCTTGGGAAGAGGTTGTCACTAGTTGCCAGCACTGGCGCGATGCGAGCCCAAGGGGACACTGCATATGGAGCTAACCTGGAGGCACGCCTGAAGGACAAAGACTATCCGATTGGACAGTCCCTCTCAACCTTGGGTCTCTCTCTGATGAAGTGGCGCAGGGACCTTGCCCTGGGTGCAAACTTGCAGTCCCAGTTCTCCATCGGAAGGGGGTCGAAGATGGCAGTTCGACTTGGTCTGAACAACAAGCTGAGTGGGCAGATCACTGTCAGGACAAGCACCTCAGAACAGGTCCAGATCGCACTTCTGGGTCTCATACCGGTTGCAGCCTCCATCTACAGGAGCTTCCGGCCCAGTGAACCATCATTTGGTTATTAGCTTGCCAGGAAGAGTTCCAGTTTACTTTATTTCATAACCATATCGTTTCTCTTAGCAATTTTCCTTTTCATATGAACCATGTTTCCTGCTGTTTTAGTTTACTCCTTTGTAATTCCTATCATAATTTTGGCTGAAGAGGGTTGTGAGATTTATCTGGAACTATAGCTGAATAAATAATGTCGCGGGATGTACGGTCATTGTGGTTATTCTGATTATTCTTGTGGTTATCAATCTATTAGTGTTTCTAAGTCCATTCTGATTATTCTGTGAGTACTGCTTTGCTACTAATGCTGATGTGGACCTGTAATCATATTACTAGGAGTAGCTGGCGAGAGCATGCATTGTATCTAGCTGTCCCTATGGTCAGTGATCATCATCTTTTAGCGTGCTTAGACCCAGAATTGGCAATGTTTCTTTTTAGGAGCACATATTGAAGACCTGAACTCTATGCACACGTATCAGTAGTTGAGGTGCATTGTTTCTGTATCAGTCTTTTTAGACGCTATCCATGATGCGTCATTGGTTTGTGCAGAAAACAACAATCCTGCTGAACGTGGAAACCGGAGTGGTAGTAACAAATGGATCCACCATTCACCTGACTGGCTAGCCCTTTTCTTGTCTTTTAGATGGTTTGCATGGCAATTGCAAGCTTGTTGAAGGATCAGGTCTAGCTTGCAGTTTGGGGATGTTTTCAGTTTCCTGTGTTTTCTGAACTCGAGTCAAGTTCTGAATATGGCAAAATCGCACACCTTATGACATCGATAGATGGGCCGCTGATCCAAAGTAGTAACGGGGAAGGCGTGTGGCTTGGGAATCCAATCCAGCCCAGAGGCCTTGCACGTGCGACCAGCTTCCTGGCCTCCTGGGCTTGCTCATTATTTTCTTCTTTGATCGAAGTCTTATATCATGAATGCAAAAAATGCAGTCAAGTTCTTGTGGCACCAAGATAGCAATATGAAGTGGGTCTACAAGGAAACATGCGAGTTTTATATTATTTTTTAAAAGATATAATGGAATAAGAGCATCTCCAACAACTCTTCAAATCCACTTGTCCTCAAATCCACTTGGTATTCTTTTTTTTTTTTGAAAAAACACGAAAACATCTCTCCAACAACTCCTTAAATCCACTTGGTATATTTACCAACTCATATCGCCCCAGACTTGGTAAATCTCCGCACTTGGTATATTTTTTTTTCACTTGTCAAGTTAAAATACCAACTTGTTGGAGATAGACATTTTTTCACTTGCTAAACCATAGGATTTGACAAGTAAATTTTAAAAAGTTGTTGGAGATGCTCTTACTAGTAAATATGTCTGTGCATTATAACAGTAGAAAAAAAACTCTATCAAACATATGGGAATCAACAACAAGAATGATATAATTTCTAGTCATGATTTGTCCCTTCTATAAAATTTCAACTCTGTAATTTATTTTATAATGACTATGACATCTATAATACAAGTTAATGTTGGCATTAATATGATAATATCCTATTAAATATGTTTCAAATTAAAAATACAACCTTGAGATTTTTTTATTGCTCCTGATCGGAAACAACAATTTTAATTTTCCATACTATCTCGTGTTGGTACAATTCAATATCAACCTCCGTGACTTTCTTTGAGGTCCCATAAAAACACGTTAATTATAAACAAACTCTAATTAAAGTTAGTAAGAGTATCTTTAAAAGTTTGATATATTTTACTTGGCAAATCTTTGCTAACTCCCAAAACAATATGTCAAGTAAATAAATAGTCTCTCTTCAATAGTTTGCTATTTTGGACTTGGCAAAATGAAAAAAAAAGAAGGAATGCAAGACTTTTTTTCCTGGGAGAAGAGGCGGCGGCGGAAGAAGAGAAGATGTCAAGCTGCCTTTGGTTGACATATTTACCGAGTGAGGAGGGGAAATATGTCAAATTGCTATTTTCTCTTGTTTTGCCAAACTATTGGTGGCTATTTTTTCTTGTTTTGCCAATAATAGATGAATGTCAAGTTGAGACATCAAACTCTTGGAAATGCTCGCCAACATGTTAAGAATTAGTTTGCGCGTTGATGATTATGAAGGTTTGATTAGTCGGAGGCTCGGAGCACTGATTGATTTAGATTTAAATAAGAATAAGTTTTGTTTCTAATCAAAACTACATCAGCAACTATCAAAACATCTTAAGAATAAGTGCAAATTATATATAATTTATTCAAATAATCTTAGAAAGTCAAAGCAAAAGTTTAACCAAAATTAGAAAAACACTAAGATTTATGACATGAAAATATAACTAATGAAAAATCTACACAAACATTATTATCTTATTCTATAAATTTGGTCAACTTAAAAACCTTTGACTCACAAATGTTCTTATAGAATTATAATTTGGGAAGGAGGGAGTATAAATATATTATATACAATTCAAATTATGATAATCCAGCTATGTGCTGTGATCTAATGAGACCCTTATTTCAGTTTTCAAATCATGAGGCACGGCCCTCGTCTACCCAAGAGAAACAGGCTGTGGCGTCGGCACATCGGCCTCTCACAACGCGCATGGCGAACCGTGCGCCCGTTCGCGCGCATCGCGGCAGCCAAGATGGCGGTGGCCTGCTCCTGCACCACGCTCCACGCCTCCCGGACGTGGCGCTCCTCGATGAGCGAGTTGCCGATCGATGGCGCAGCGCAGAACAAAGACGCCGCCGACCACGGCGGAGCTCATGTACACGCGGCCCGTCGCGTTCGCCGCCTCGAGGAGCCTCCGGTTGAGCTCGTTGCTCGCTCCTGCTGCTGCTGCCTCGTCGCCGGCGCGCAGCCGGAAGCACACGAGCGCGAACTGCCTCGGCACGGGCACCTCGAACCGCGCGTCGCCACGCACCATGGCCTCGAACGCGGCGGCCATGCGCACGTGGGCGCGCGCACGAAGCCGCGCAGGCCTTCCAACGGAGGACGAGCCAGAGCTTGAGCGCGCGGAACCGGCGGCTCAGCGGGACCTGCCTGCCAGTCCTTGTAGTCCACCACGCCGTGTCCACCGGCGTCCCGCGCCGGCGACTCCGACGACGGGTCCTTGAGGATGACGTGGTGGTCCGTGCCGAGCACGGCCGTCAGCGCCACAGGCCGCCGCACCCAGAGCGCGCAGCAGTCCATGTTGTCGAGGAGCCACTTGTGCGGGTTGGTGCTGAGCGAGTCCACGTCCTCGGCGCCCGCCATGGCGTGCCGGAACTCCGGGCACACACACTACCATGCTAATTTATTTTATTTTTCCAGGAATTTGTTCGAGTCAAGTATTGAAGTATGCCCTGCAGCAGAGCAAAGCTGCCTTCATTCATTTGACTGGCAATAGTGCAAAAGTGCCACAAATTCCATCATGCCACAACTTATTCTATATATTCTCACTCTTTGTTTAAATTTGTTCCAACATGTTTAAACCTGAAAACCATTATGTTTCAGTGTTCTGTAATTCCATGTCTCTTTAACTGCTAATATGATCCACTGGCTAGACGTGCCTCTATTGATCTGTTCTTGGAGTTTAGATACCTACATGGCTACATGTCTACATTATAAAAGCCCAGGTTGCCTGTCATATGGTCATAATTTGTGTAGTTGATGCATCTACTTTCTTATGTAATGGATTGTGTGGAGTTTAATATTTTTCGCCCATGGTTTTATTGAGGTATCGGCTCAACATTGAGGAGGCAGAATGATCATATTTGTGACAGATGTTGGTTAGCAGCAACACTTTGACATGTTTTTTAGTGTAATCATTGAGTGGCACCAAGATGCTTTTCGTTTACTGTGTTTTTATTGAATCTTCTCTTGCCTTTCTACACGATGCAAGGATGATCAGTTGGCTTCCAAGTCCAACTGAAAGGATAAAGCAAAGCCTCCTTAACCTGCTGCAGTTTACCTTCTCGATCTGTTTCGTTCAAACAGTTTCCTTTCTACTTCCCTGCCTTTTTTTTTTCTTCTTCTCTTTCATGTCATGACAAGCTGCAAAGGTAGCTCACCTATGCATGGATTGGTAGTGTATTTTAACAATCAGGAAAACATTGTCCACCCATGTGTAGAAGACTAATGAATCGATCATTAAAGTATGATGAATGATTCATTTTAGCCAATCGTGTGACATGATTGTCAGTGATGCATTGGTTTTGTGTTTACTTAGCTCTGGTAGATGGAATGTAACCTGAAATATTTTATTGTTTTAGCTGACAATTAGTAGACATTAAGGTTGTTCATGTAGGCTTATGTAATCCTTTTTTTTAAATAAAGTTGAGTGATACCACAATATACCGTTGCTTTTAGAAAATATTGTCTAGGCGTGCCGTGTGCATGCGTTAATTAGATGTTTTGCTTGCCATGATAACAGGAATATGACATGGCATGTCTGATATTTTGCATGAAATTTGTAGTTTTTAAGTAGCTCATGTGGAAAAGTTTAAATATGAGTCTATTATTTTCGTTGTATCGCATAGACACTTAACTAGTAATTATAAAGTCTGAATCTACTGTAACTATAGCTAGTCATGGCCAATTTAAGTGAGGAGAGGATCGAATTACACTAAGAAGGGCTCTATTTTTTTATTAATTATGATAGAACTTGGTCTATCAAAACTATCATTTCACATTTACCGTTCTTAGCCAAATGACTAAGATCCATACTAAGTAGAGGCATCATGCTAAACATGTTCCTAGCATATATAGAGCACACTAAGATATTGTAGATATAAACAAATAAAATATTTTTAAGTTTATATGAAACAATATCAATAATTATTGTCTCTAAATAGATGTACTATAAAAATTATTTATATTTATTCTAATACTACTTATTCGGTATTATAAATGTATATTCTTAGCCAAATGACTAAGATCCATACTAAGTAGAGGCATCATGCTAAACATGTTCCTAGCATAGAGCACACTAAGATATTGTAGATATAAACAAATAAAATCTTTTTTAAGTTTATACTCCCTCTGTTTCAAATTATCTGTCATTTGCGATTTCCGTGCCACAAGTTTGACTCGATTTGTAGAAAATACGTACAATATTTATATCTCTAAATAAATTTATTAAAAAACTAGATCTAAAGATCTTTCCAATGAATCAATGATGCTAATCATATATCATGAATATTAACCATTTTTAGTATATATATTTTTAAAACATTTTTCTCGGGAAGGGATAGAGGGAGTATGAAACAATATCAGTAATTATTGTCTCTAAATAGATGTACTATAAAATTTTTATATATTTAGTCTAATACTACTTATTTGGTATTATAAATGTATATGAATTTTTTATATCAAAATAAATTAAACTATTTACCTTATTGAAAAAAGAGATTCATATTTTCTAGAATAGAGGGAATCGTTGCCTATCCTCCAGAAGCTTCTCCTAACCTTCTCTAGTTGTTTTCACTAAAAAAAAACTTCTCTTCTTGTTCCCAACAAGTATAGCCTTGGATTAAAAAGAAGGACCCAAGAAAAGTCCAGCTGACAAAGAAAACCCAGCGGACGGACGGCGTTCACACCGTTTACCGCGTGAACACGAACCGCCCCCGCGTCACGTCCCCACCGCCCACCCACCGACTTTCGGGCCCCACGTCAACCGTTAGCCCACTCCCAGCCACACGGCCAGCACCTGCCCTTCTAGAAGCCGCCACGTCATCACGCGGTCGCGGGACGCTTCGCCAGCCGTTGGAACGGAAGCACAACAGACGCCTTCAATTAAGCTGCTTCTTCACAACTAAGGAATTCATTTATTATATTAAAATAATTAATAAAAATAAAAGTCATTCGAACCGTCAATGAACTGAATTCGCCGCGAGTTTCTCCTACCTATAAAACGACCCCGATTCCCCACCCCGACTTTTCCTCATCACAAACGCGTCCCCCGAAATCAAAATCCCCCCGAGAGAGAAAAAAACCCAGAATCCCAAAATCTCCCAATCCCTACTCGATCCAGCCCCAGCCAGCCCCGCGGAGAAGAGCCATGGCCGCCGATTCCACCAGCAACGACGCCCCGGTCGCCAAAAACAACCAGCCGACGGAGGTAAGCGAAACGCGAGCTCTTTCCCGATTCGATTTGGCCTGGTTTACGATTGTTTGGCGTGGCTTCTCATGCCGCTTGTCTGATTTGGTTTGGTCAGGAGGAGGTGACGGTGGAGAGGACCGAGGCGGCGGAAGAGGAGGAGAGGCTGCGGTACCTCGAGTTCGTGCAGCAGGCGGCCGCGCAGGCGCTGGTGCTTGCGGCTGCGGCCTACGCGTACGCCAAGCAGGGCGCCGGCCCGCTTCGTCCCGGCGTTGACCATGTTGAGGGCACCGTTAAGGCCGTCGTTGGCCCGGTTTATGACCGCTTCCACGCCGTCCCGCTTGACCTCCTCAAGTTCATTGACCGCAAGGTAAGGAGGATGGCCCCCCTAGTCTGATTTGATTTTCCTCTTCGTTTGTTGAAATTGTGCGATAAATTAGGCGTGAGATGAATTTTTTCTGTTAAGGCTTGCATGAGGAATCTTGTCAGTTCCTTATAAATTTTGCCAATCTGGCTGTGTATTTTTAAGGGTTTACATAGGTTGTTCTGAGTGATAATTAACCTGTTGCTTTAAACATGTTCTTGTTGTTTCCTATACTGTCAGTCTTAATTGCTGATGCATTGGTATCATGGTACAATTAATTTGACAACTAGAATACCGAATTCAAATTTTGCGAGGCAGAGGCACAATTCTATTAATGGTCCCTTCTATTAACCAAACAAAATGCATTTAGCCAAGATTTGAGGCTCATTACTTGTAGATTACAAGCACCCACTTTTGGTCATTTTTACTTTCATTACTTGTAGATTACAAGCACCCACTTTTGGTCATTTTTACTTGGAACTATAGAAAATTTATGTAAACACTACCAACACACATACCCTCTGGACAAGTTTGTTTACTTAGTTGATTAGTAAGCACGGTTCACTTTTGCTGATTTTCAGGGACATTCATTACCACATTGAGTTTGGTACATATGTAGAGTTATCACTTGCCCAATATTGATCGTTTTTCATGCACTTTTTGCAAATCTGGACAATTCATTAGTTACAATAATCCCTTATATTGTGTACTCATTACATATTAAAGTCACTGTGTTGTTGTTTTTTTGCACTGTTTTGACATCTGTCACTTAGCAAAGATAGGACTGATTTACACGTTCTGTCCCCCACTTGCAGGTTGGTGAGTCTGTTGAGGAGATAGACCGCCGCGTCCCTCCAGTGGTGAAGGAAGCCCCAACCCTCGCCCGCTCGGCTGCAAAGGAGGTTCGTGAGGCCGGCCTGGTGGGCACGGCCACAGGACTTGCCAAGTCAGCCATTGCCCGTGCGGAGCCAAAGGCCCGGGAGCTCTACACCCGTTATGAGCCTGTGGCAGAGCGCCGTGCTGCTGAGGCTTGGGTGGCCCTGAACCGCCTCCCGCTGGTGCCTTCAGTTACCAGGGCTGTCCTCCCCACAGCTGCGCAGCTCTCAGCAAGGTACAACTCAGCGGTGCTTGACGGTGCCAAGCGTGGGAACACTGTGGCCACCTATCTCCCGCTTGTGCCAACTGAGCGGATCACCCGGGTGTTCAGTTACCCCATGGCTGACGTTGCCCCAGCACCAGAGATGCAGCCTATCCCCTCCCAGTAGAAGATGAAATGGAAGGAAACTACATAATCGATTATATCTAGTATAAAATGAGATGTGGTATAGCATGTATTACTTTGTTATGTCTCTGTATCCTATGGTGAACTATAGCTCGGATGCGTGGTTTAGTGTGGTGGCATTGCTTGTTGCAACTTGCAATGAGCCTACACAAGTTTTATCTTTGTTCTATGGATAATGATTTGTACATTATTAAATTCTGTAGCAATGTTGATGTTTGTTCTTTGTCATCAGTTTATATATCTGGCTCTGACATTGGGTGTCTACTTGGTTCATTACTCATAGTTTTTCTTCAATTTGAGTACACATTGTGTACCAGGCTGTTGGTGTGTAACCCGTACTCACCGAGACTGACCAAATGAAGAGACTTTTTTGGTTGGGTTCGGGTTCCAAACCTGCCTAGCAAAAAAACATGACATGCTATAATCATGGCAAGCCAAAATTATGGGCATGTTTTTAGTTTAGTGCCAAAATATGATAGCCAATATCCTTCTCCTTGTGACTGAGCATTAAGGTTTCAAGAAACTTACCGTGGTTTTGGCTATAAAAGTGTAGCAATTTTGTGGTACTATAAAGCCTGCTTTGATTTTGGCTTGGCGACTTTTGGAACCCAACCAAGCAGCCCAGAACCTGCTTTGATTTTGGCTTGGCGAATTTTGGAACCCAACCAAGCAGCCCAGAACGTGTACGAAATTTTTCTGCTGCGGTATAATTGAACTGTGGCATCCACGATTTGGTTCAGACATCTGTTAGCACAAAATTGCTTTGCACACCAAACCGAACATGGAAATTACTTATTACACTGAACATTCTGATTAGAGGAACATGGCTTCAATCCAACACCAGAAGGATGGAGATGCATTATTTGTGCTAGATCTAAATACAGAATGTACTTTGAAGAACAACAATATAACTCATAATAGTAGAACAAATTAATCTTATTATGTGAACATCATAGTCCTAGCTGAAGAATCTGTATGGAATCAAATGTTCTCATTTAGCGAACTTTGTACCGTAGCTGGTATTTCCAGAAGAAGATGGCATTCATTTTTTTTTTTGAGCTTTCAACGGGGGGATTACTCCCCACCTGATTTTATTGATTCATAGCATTGAAAAACATGTTACATTGAGGTTTACAAGAAGTTTGATAAAAGGATGAGCCTATGCAGTAAGGGAGATGTGCATCGAGATGTCCAGCAATCTAGACCAGGCTTCAGTGACCTTTCTGCTTTTCTTAGGCATTCGAATTGTCCACTGCGCGGCCTCAGCTTTGCAGGATAGCAGAAGGTTTTTAAGGCTTAGATGCTCATTGCGAAACACGCCTCCATTTCTCCTCTTCCAGACTTGCCAGCAGCACAAGGTGATGAATGCACTGTATTGGACTTCAGGAATACCTAGGAGCTTCTGAAAACAGTGAAGTTGCTCGTTTTTCAGGTTTCGAATTCCTGGACACCCAGTGAAAGCCAGAATTGAGTGGCGATAGGACAGTGAAACATGATGTGATCCGGTGTTTCTTCAGATGGCACCATGCATCCTGGTGAGTCCACAATCCTTTTTTGATATAGATTGAGACAGCATTGTATTCTCCCACGGATCAGAAGCCAGACAAAGAACTGAATGCGTGGCGGAGCGGCATTCTTCCAAATAAAAGTGGATGTTGGATCATTGGGTTGTCCCCTGGCCTTGAGCAGTCTGTAAATGGTTGAGGTGTCCAACCTGTCTGCTGTTTTGCTGAATTGGGATAGCCGCTTGTCAGGCTGTTCAGAGAGCGTTGTCTGCTGGACAATCCCACGCAGATGCTGTAGTTCAAGCAGGGCTTGTGTGGACATCCGATTTACAAACGCACCATGTAGTCCAGAGTTGATTGCTTGCTGAACCGAGCAATCCTGCTTCACGCAATGACTGAACAATCTCAGGTAGCGATCACCCAGCATATCCTCACCTGTCCAGACATCAGACCAGAAGGACGTCGAGCTCCCATCTTCAAGTTTCACGGTTGTCAGGCTATATAGAGGTAGTAAAGTCCTCAGAAGCTCCCAATGATGACCAAGGTTGTCACCGCGCAGATTTGCAAGGTCCACACTTCCATGGACCCAGGCTGCCCATGCGGAGGAGCTCGTGCAGTGTAGACCGTAGATGATGTTCAAGAGGAGGCAAACATTCTGAATGCCGAGGTCCCTGATGCCCAGTCCACCTAAGTCCTTAGTGGTGCAGACGCTGGGCCAAGCTACCAAGCACTTGACAGACGAAGTTTCCTTGTTGCCAGACCAGAGGAAAGAGTGTTGCCGCCTATCAATTTGCCTGATGACCTCCGATGGTGCCTGAAACATGACGTACACTCTAATTGGATGTCCATCATTGAATTTATCAAGATCACCCTGCCCATGTTGTTTAGGACCGAAGCCTGCCAGGATGAAAGAAACCTTGTATATTACTGACGTGTTAATTGCAGGGTCAAATTAACTGACATGCATCGGGTTGCATAAAGTGAACCAGCCTGCTGAAAAGCCTCACGGATCGTTGATTACTCTTGCTTCGGTCCTCTCGGCTTGCGAGCGTGTTGTTGCGACATTTTCACGTCAACAATGCTGTAATATAATAAAATGAGATATGTCAGATTGGCTGATAATAAAACATAAATTAACAATCTAAAATGGACCACAGATTAACAACATTACGAAATAAATTAATTAGAATGCAGTGGATCGATTACGTGCCAAAAAAGTCCTTGTCCATGATGCTCTCGGCCTGGTCCTTGCGTTCATAGCATAAGCATACATGCATTTCTCCTCTGTTGGGCTTAGTACCAGGGTTCCCGCATACGATACAGCCTCGGATGGTTAGGATGGGAGCTGACTGCTTTCTTAAGGGCATCCAACGCAGGGAGCTCAGGCTCTTCTTCGCTGAAGTAACCAAGGTAACATCTCACGAGAGCAAGACACGATAGATGCTGGATGCCAAAATCAAACTCTCTGTCAGTGAGAGACCCAGTTTTGTCTCTATCGAATCTGAGACCGAGCTCTTGTAGCTTTGGCATGGCCCCAGTTTCGAACAACAATCCAAACGCAGTCTCCCGAACCGACTCGGAACCTTCTCAAGGATGGGAATCCATGAGTGCCGCTGATCTTGACCCGTTGTGTTCCTTGAGAGGAGGACCATCTGTCAGCAACGATTTGTGCCCAGAGATCGAGGCTGAAAAGAGCGTTTAAACTCCCGAGCAAACCAAAGTCTGCCACCCCGAGTTGCTCAACAAAGAGAGTCAAATCCTGGAGGTTATGAAGTGAACCGATCCATCTAGGGACCCTTGGGACCTCAATATTCCAGATTTCAAGTATCTTGAGGCCGAGGGGGGTGGGGCTCCACGGCTCCATCGCCAATTTCATGTGCAGCGGCATCCTACCATACATAGACAAAGAATTTAGGCATCCCATACCAAGCGTACACAGAGATGGCACCAGATCTTCGCTGACCTCATCATCAATCCATACCTCTAGTGTCCGTAGATATCTTAGCTGACGAAGCTCCTGTACAAAGCTAGGTGACTGAATGGAGAAACTGATGGGTTGCAACCGCTGCAATGCTTGCATGTTCTTTCCAAATCCATCTGACAGCCGCACGACATTAGCACATAATAGAGTGACCAACCGTGCAAGGCGATCAACACTAGACGGCAGCTCTTCTATATGAGTACCCCTTACATCTAGTGTTTGTAAATGCTGTAGCTCTCCAATTTCTTTAGGAAGCTTGTCTATCCATGTGCCATGTAAGCTCAAGTACCTCAATGCAAATAACATGCCCAGATGTGCCAGATGGTGGGCTTCTAGTCCCACAGTCTTCTAAATTCAAAACACGCAAATGCTTGAACTTCTGTAGAGAAGGGAGGACATCAAGACTACCAGGGAACACCGAAATTGCACGGGCATGATAATATGTTCTTTTCTCCCATAAGCTTGATAAGGCATCACTGACCTCATTCTTGTCCTGTAGAGAGAGCCGCCGAATCTTCCTATGTGGATCAACTGTTATGTTTATGTTAGTAACACCAGATAGAGTTACGAAATTCTCTTCCACAGCCTTGGACAGAATGAACTCGAGAATTGTGTCATGCACTCGACAGGAAATGACACGAAAAAAACTTGAATCTGCTGGCTGGATCAAGCTTCTGTTTATGAGCTCGTTGAAACACTTCTCCCCTAACTCATATTGGGTGAACCCGTGCTCTTCATGAATGAATCCCTCTGCAATCCATCTGAGTATCAGTCGATCCTTTCTAATCTTGTAATCTTCTGGGAATATACTCAGATACAGAAGGCAACTTCGTAGGTGGCGTGGAAGGTCAAAGTAACTCAGTGACAATATTTGCATCATTCTGTTGATATCTGAATGCCTTTCAAGTGCATGACCAAACGAACGTTGAACTTTGTTCCATTCATCTATAGTTGGTGCTTTCCCTGCCAACAAACCAGCTATTGCTACAATTGCCAAAGGTAAACCATCACATTTTTTCAAGATGTCATCACAAACTTTAGAGAGGTCTGATGGGCATCCCTCTTCTGAACCAAATATTCTCTTCAGGAATAGCTTTCTCGAGTTCTCGAGGTTAAGAGGACATCCTTTATATATGTGACCCCGACGTGAAGAAGAACAAGATTCAGCTACTTCAATTTTACGTGTGGTTGTGATGATTCTGCTGGCACAATTATTTTTTATAAAAGCATTCTGAATGGTTTCCCATGATTCTGAATCCATAAATCATCCACAACAACGAGATACCTGCCAAATTAATTAGTGAAATCTATTAGTAAGGATTAAAATAAAAACAATTAATACAAATCAAATATTGAAAAATGTGGTTTTTGTAAGACCTAATATCCAATTCATGAATGTTTAGCTAAAACCTACATGGACAAATAAATAAAAATTTAAAATTATATATTTTTACATCAATCTTTATGTTGTATAGGACACCCTAATTGTATTGGTAACATATCTTATCTTACTACTGGTAGTGGTAAGTTCGATTTTTTTTATGGTCATCATGTTACTTCTCACAAAGCATGCTAGAAAAAAACATGACCCTAGGGAACAACCTCAATAAAGTATAATAATGAAGAAGAAATTTTAACTATGTGGCCGAAAAAACCCCCAAACTCCGGGTTCCACACTAACCTAACTTTGACCACCATGACCTCATGGTTAGTGACCACTGCAACTATCACCTAGCAGAGGGGCCCAAACCAGAGGCGCCATAGGCCGGTTCCTTGCCACGTGATAGAAATAGATGACATGCCAATACTTACTCCTAAGTTTGAAAATTAGTAATACAGGAGCTCTGGAATTTTACAACAAAAAACACGCTTAATCAGTGTTTGGTTCTGAATTGCAGTACTGTTTTAAAAGTTTTCAGGAAAACACAGTTCCATATTTAGAAATCTCTAAATAATAAAGTTCAAACAAAGATTAAAAAGAGAAACATTGTGCTATCATGAGCATATGGAAAACTAACAAATTAACTTTGCTTAAGAATTTTATTTGGTAGTGAACTATATTAAGGAAACATGGTGCACACATTCATATCATTTCAGACAACTATAAATCTTAAATTAGAATAATCATTTTAGACAACCAAATTGAAAACATGCTTAATCATATAGTTGAAGGGTCTATCAGATGAGCTGTTTTCTAGGGTACCTTTTATTTTGAAGGAAATAAGATATCTTTTTGATAAGATGCTGCATATCTCCGGTGTACTCCTGCCCACTAATGTCACGGAGAATAGTTCTCAACACTTCCATCATGTGAGGAGTTCGTGACACTGTTACAAAAGCATGACAATCAAATTTATCCTTAAGTGACTCGTACACTTGATTGGCAAGGGTTGTCTTGCCTAGTCCTCCAAATCCAACAATGGAGACCACCTTCGCCTGATGTTGAGAGGAAGATCCATCTTCTTTCAACAAGTTGATCAATTCAGTCTTTTGTTCATCGATACCCACAAGCTCTGAAACATCCTTAAAGATAGCCTGAGCCCGAAAATCAATCAGCTCATGTGAATCCTTGGTGGTCGGCACACCAGTCCTGTATCTGTGATTCCTATCTCCCATCTCCTTGATCTGTGTCTTGAATTCCTGTATCGCCTTTGAAATCTGGTGCTGTGCCTTCGTCTTGTCTATCAACTTCTTGCACTTCTTCAATATGCTGTTCTTCTTAGCAGATTTGTCATCATGAATACAAATCATAAAGTCATCGAGGCTGTCCTCAATGTCGTATGACATCTCCCTCACATCTGTCATCCAAATCTTATCTTAGTTGTCAGGATTCTCGTCGTCTGACATCTTCTCGAGGAAGGCATGCATGTAACTAAGCTCACCAGAGAGAGACTTGATCTCCTTGCGCACATCTTTCATGTGCTTGAACTCATCACCAAGCAGAGTTGTTAGTTTCACAGTGACAGCCTTGAGTGCCCCTGTTGCTGCGCTCACCAAGAATCCTTCCATTTTTTTTGGTACTCCCTCCCTGCCGCCCCTGTTGTTTGGCTGTTGGTGTAGCAACTAGGGGTCCAAGAAGCAAAGCTAGCAGACGTGCAGCCAAAAAGCGGCTTAAATCAGAATCCTTCAGTCTTTCGTTCTGCTACTCCCTCCCTCCTGTTTGTAAACAAAGTTTGTCATGATGATAGAATGGCACGTTGCAGTGGTTCAAACCCAAAGCTGAAGGACACTCAATCACGGTGCGGAATGATTTTTGGTAGAATCGCAATTAGGAACAGATACTAAGATGGTCAGAATCGAACCTGCTGGATCGATCGCTGGATGCAGAGATCTTGCGCACCAGAGGCGCTGACGAGCGCGCACGACGGTGGCGAGGGAGGATGGTTGGATGGCTGGAGCAGGGGGATGGTTGGAGTGGGGGAAATGAGAACGCGTTGACGCGGCGGAGTCGTCGCACCGTCTGTTGGTAATGAAGATTTGGGTGGATTAGCCGTAAAGCAGCATTGTTTACAGCTGATGATTAGCCGTAGAGCAACCGCCTCCATATTATATGTTTTCCGTCATCTCATCTTTCTGCCAACAAGGACTGATGCTTCCTAAAAGATAACAGGAGCTCTGTAAGATTGCCTAAAAGATAACAAGAGCTCCGGGGGATTTCTCAAGTGATCATGAAGTCAGACAGTGCGAAAGTCATTTCAGCATTACGAAGCTTAGTAAGAACCAATCTGAGATTGGCCTAATTATAGAAGAGACCAAAGTACTGACTCAAATGATGAATGAGTGGAAGACTTCTCACATACAGAGAGACTGCAACCAAGTAGCAAATGTCTTAGCTTCATTAGCTAGACGATGTAAACATTCTGCGGCCTGGCAAGATCAAGCTTCTGAGTGTGCTTGGAATCTTCTAGAGGTCGATCGTACTTCTCTTGTGTCAAGTTAATAAAGTTCTATCTGTGCACCAAAAATACAAATAAAAATAACAAGAGCTCGACTGTCAACCACCTCATTGGGGTCCCTGCGGGTGCTCTTGACACCAGTTCTGTGTCTCTGGTTCGTGTCTCCCACCACATTGATCCGTATCTTGAAACCATGTACCGCCTTGGAGATCCATTGGTGCGCCTTCATCATGTCTAACAACCTTAGCAGACTTGTCGTCATTGTTAATATGAATCATAAAGTCATCGAGGCTATCCTCAATGTCATAGGACATCCTCCCGCACACCAGTCATCCTTATCTTTTTTTGTCAGTAACATTCTCCTCCTTGGACATCTCCACGACGAAGGCATGGATGCAAATGCAATTAAGCTCCTCAGAGAGAGATGTGATCTCCTTGCACACATCTTTCATGTTCTTGAACTCGTCACCAAGCAAAGTTGCCAGCTTCACGTTGATGGCCTTCAATGCCCCCGTTGCTGCGCTCACCAGAAGCCCTTCCATAATTTGTCTGTACTTTCTCCCTCCCTACCTTGGTGGTGCCTAGCAAGGTTATCAAGATAGTAATCAATATCATGGAATCATTCGATACACTAGGTTTATTTCAGACCCAAGCTGAACGGTAGAGAATCCTATTAACACCTAAATTAGGCCCGGGACCAAGTATTTTGCTAACACCGACTAGTTGGTGGTGAACATCTGAAGATAGCACATAGCAGTTTGTCTGGTGATCAAGCATTTGCAGTTTTGGAATTTATCATTAGAGCTGCTTGTTTTGGTTCTTGTCGATCATATACAATGTGCCATGGTGTACTGCTATATTGCTGCTCTGCTGGTGTACAACGATCGATAAAAAAACAATCTACTCTTATATTTGTTTAATCTATTCTATCTACTTTTTCACATCATATAGTTTAGAACTAATAATTATGTCTTGCTAGTTTTCTCGCAACCCGTCTGCTGAGCTCTGGTGAGATTGGATTGGATTGCTATGTCTTTGCTAGTTGCTCGAAAACTAGCCGCAAATCTCTCTAATTTGAAGTTTAGTACAATCGGATCGGATTTTAGTGGAATCGCACGTTGGGTCGTCAGAGTCGTACCTGCATCGCGGTTTTGGTAGGACCCGGAAACCTCAGAAGGCGTTGACGCGCGCACGACGGCCTCCACGGCAGATGGATGGTGGTTAGGGGCAGAGGATATGGGCGGGCGAGCGCAGCGCGAGGACAACGGCGGCGGCCGGATCTGCTGGGTGAGCCCGTCTACCACCACCTTGGGCGGTAGCGCTCATCATCGTGCAGGGACCCCGGCCGACGTCGTCTGCGGCTGTGAGTGTCATCGTCGTGGTGAAGGAAAGGGTCAACTTGGGGCTGGGCGCTGTGAGCCATTGTTTGCTACTTTGCTTGTTGTTGCTGCGAGCCCATTTCCATTTTTTTCTTTAAAAACATGAAGTTTTTCGACTTTAAAAGAGAGTTGAAAGGAATAAAGAAGATTATCTGTAATACTTTCTCCATCCCAAATTATGAGACGTTTGATTTTTTCACTACAAGTTTCATCACTTATTTTAATAAAAAATTTATATAAAATATCATTTCTTTTATCATGATCTGCTTTATTAATAAAAGCTTTTAAATATGACTTCAATATGACTATGTTTATATAATTTTTTAATAAGACGAGTGGTCAGATTTGAGGTAAAAAAAGTTAAACATCTAATAATTTGAGATAGAGGAGTAGTTTACAATAATCTATAAGATAATTTTACATTAAGAATCCTATATTATTTCTAAATTATCCAAACTATTTTTGTATATTTTTCTCTTTTGTACATTTACATCTGAAATTCCTTTCTACTCTTTATTCTTTATCACTCTCTTCTACCTTTAGATTGACCTATCCATACGTGTTGAAAAAGAAGATACTCACGAGTTGGGAGTCGGCAGACCTGTATGTGCAAGAGTTTTTTTTTTTCATGTGGCAAAAGATTGGAAAGTGAGTTTGGAAGTTGTTAGAGATGGATTTTTTATTCTTTCCAAAAATCATGAATTAAGAAGGATTATTAGGTACTATTGGAGATGCTCTAGTAGTCAAGCTCTCTCTCTCTCTTCAGGAAAAAAATCATCACCATATCCTTATTTCTTATAGCAAAATTTTCTTTTTCATATACGTGAACCTTATTTGCTAACGTTTCACGAGCATCTCTGACAGTTTGCCAAAATTCACTTGTCAAATATTATGATTTGACAACTTACTAAAATATATAGCAAGTGAAAAAATGGACTCTCTCCAACAGTTTGGTATAATTGTTTGACAAATCTTTGATAAACTTGCATCAGGAACCCCAAAAGTGAAAGAAAACTAGTTTTATGTCATTCCACCTCTGACAAACTTGCATCAGGAACCCTGAGAGTGAAACAAATTAGGGCATGAGAGGAGTGGTCAAGTATTCCTCTGAGTCCACAAATTAGGGCATCATTGAGAGATTTTTTAGCCTTTTTCCTTCTTTTCTCAATCTTCTTTCTTCTTTTCTTCTTGCTCTTTCTCCAGCGGACATCAGAGGAGTGGTCAAGTATTCCTCTGAGTTCACACTCTCACTGTCCGTGGCATGTACGTCCATCTCCTTGGGGTCGACCACTTTGACCTTGGGATCAACCGCCACAACCTTACCCTCTTCGGCCATTACCTCATACGGTTAAGTGCTTCTTGAGGTAACCTTACTCTGATACCACTTGTAAGGACCTGATTAGCCTAGAGGGGGGGGTGAATAGGCATGTTTAAAACAACTTGACAAGTTTCTGTTAGCAGAGAGGTCGACACTACTGGGGTGGCCGACACTACTGGACTTAGGGCAGCAGTGCTGGTCACCAGATCAGATAAATGCACAATTCAAAATATAAACCGAGAATGCAAATTGTGCTTGAATAGAAACCTTTCTAGAGGTGTAGGAAACCTCTAGCACCACTTGAAAGTGGTAGCAACACACCCACCGAGTAGATCGGGTCCAAACCCTAGAAATCACCTAGCACACAAGATATATGAAAGTAAAGTAACAAGCACACGGTGACACAAGATTTGACCCGTGGTTCAGCTCGCCACCAAGGCTTGCCTACGTTCACGTTGTTGAGGTGCGCCACACAAGGCTCAAGCTCACCACAAAGGCTAGCTCTTTCCTCGGTCTCAAGTCAAGAGAATAAACCATTGAGATGAGAGAAGTGTATTAGAAAATGATGGGTGATACAAACTTCCCTAGGCTGCCACACGAAGGAGGCAAGCTCAAGGGCAACCTCTAGCCGGCTAGGAGCAAAGCTCCAAGAGTAAAGAACTCAAACCGCCGGCCACCACGCAAATCAAATGCTTGTAGGAGTGAAGATCCGAGGGAGAGGCTTCTTCTCAAAGCTTGGAGGCTCAATCTCTCAAAGAATGATTGGAAATCAATGAAGGAGAGTAGATGAGCACCAAGGGAGAAGGGAGAGCAAGACAGGAGCTTCTCTTTCTATTCTTTCCAAGTAAGAATGAGTGAGTGGCAGAATTAGCCGTTGGGGGTGAGTGAGGGGGTATGAAATACCTCGGCCTGGAGGCCAGCACTGCCGGCCTGGGCAGAACAGCAAGGATTTCTCTTCAATAAGCTGGCTGATTTGCCCTCTTTATATGTAGAGGTGTGATATAAAAGGATAGATGCATTTGGTTCACTTGTTGGCATGCGTGTTGAATCCCTCTTAATAGTACGACATACCTAACTCAAATTCAAAGTATTAAAGAATTTAAACGCTTTGAGCTTGTTGCCATGCACTTTTGTAATTGGAGGGGTCCGCTAACCTGTTCATCAACCTCCTTAAATTTAACCTTCTTGTCATACTCACAAGGTCTCATTAGTTTCCTAAATATGTTGTCATGTCACCAAAACCCACTTTACGGCTTGATTGCACTTTCAATCTCCCCCTTTTTGGTGATTGATGACAACACACTTAGAACTTACAAAAGTGAATAATAATCTGAGACAATGCAAGTCATGGGTGTAGGAGCTCCCCCTAAATGTGTGAATAGGAATTTGAATTTCCAACTTTGACATGAAAGGCCAATTTTCACACATTGGAGTGAAGTAGGGCTCCCCCTACATCCATGACAGCTGTGGGGTGCTGAAAAGATGTCATAAATATATACGTGATGCGTATGAACCTGTCTCAATACAAATCAGAGGACTTGCTGTCAAAGCAGCCCGACACTGCCGGCCTGAGCCCGGCACTGCCGGCCTAACTGCTGGCAGTAAGACTGCGGAAGCACAAGCACAACCACACAACGCGCTAGAATTAAAAACTAAAAACACACTAAGACAAGCATGATATATAAGAGAGAGTACATGTCCACATATAACACAAATAAAGTACTTAAGTGGCAATATTACAATAAAAAAGTTTCATGTTGCTCTCTCATCTCACAAACTAAAAAAACTCTGCTCCTCCATGACCGTCGAAGATTTGTTATACCCCTTTCACTTAGTAATTCTCCTCCTTTGGCAACAAGTCACCAAAAAGAGAAAAGAACCAAGAAGAAAAGATACAAGCTAGTCGCTGTCCTCCTCCATATGGTCATCATCATCATCATCCTCATCTTCGTCTTCATCATCATCAGGAGCTGAAGCGAAGTGAGTGCCAGGAGCTGATGCACGCTTGCTGCATCTACGAGTCTGTGGCTGCTCAATCTCCTCCTCCTCCTCCTCCTCATCATCACCAGCATAGGTAGACTCCTCACTAAACTATGGTGGTGGTGTGGGAGGATCAAGCTACCTGATGCCTTGCTCCTTTTGGAGCTTTCTGATCTCAAGCCTGGTCTGTTAAGAGTGATCATTTGCATAGCAGATGCCAGCAAAGATCTTCTTTAAGATCCTACCAAGCTTGCCCTTCTTCCTGCCTCTGGAAGCTGCTGCACCTGAAGATTCAGGAATATCTGCTGCTGATACTGTCCTGGTGTCTCTAGGAGGAGTGTTCACCTCCTGAATTGCGGTAGCATGAATGACCTTCTCTGCTCTATAAGGCTCATGGACAACATCCTTGTTGAAGATCTGGCCAGTCACCATCTCAATGATGAACATCAGATAGGGAGCATAGGGAAGCCCCTTTCTTGCATCCTCTACAGCAATGCATATCTCATCCCATAAGAATCTAGCAACTGAGAAAGGTGGTGCTCCACCTCTCATCCTTCTTAACACATTTTTGGATGTGTTGTAGAGGTTTGAGGCAGATCCCATCTTGGGATAGAGAGTGTTCCTGAAAAGGTTGTTCAGAATTTAATATTTGCTCCTCAAACCCTTTATCAGACCATCTGCCTCCTAGGGATAAATGTAGAGTTGTGAGATCTCCTCATTTGTCAGCCCTCTTTCATCATGAATATTACTGCATTGTCTGTCCTCCTCACCAAATCCCAGAAGACGAGCAAAAGTCACATAGTCAATCTTGTAGTGCACGCCCTCTGTCATCCAATGCATCACAAAGTTCTCCCTATCAAGATAGTAGGTGGAGTAGAACTGATAGATGATCTCTGTGTTTCACCCATTCTGGAAACCCATCCAGTGATACATACCAAGCTGCCTGCACTGATCAATGACCCTGTCAAATACAAGATCTCTCTTGATTTCCATGTGCTCCCAATCAACATACTTCATTTTAATGACTCTGGGTTTTGTAGCTTGAAAGAGGACAGTGGTGTAAAAGTCAGAATAAAAAATATTCCAAAACCTGTAATCCACATTCATGTCCTTTGGCACATCATAGGGATTGATGGCCCTCTGCTCTTGGACAGTCCTCCACTGAAGATAGTAGCTTTCTCTGACTCTGCCAGGAGTGTCCTAAGGCACTCTGACAAAGACCTCCTCAGGATGCTCAACGAGATGTGAGTCATCGAACAAACCCAAATCTGGAGGTGTTTCAGGACACACCCCATCCCTGATGGTTCTCCCTGCCCTCTGCAATTCTTCCTCTTGAGCCATCCTCTGCCTGGGATTCAAGCCATCATCGGCTAAGCGAGTGCGAGACTTGGACCTCACTCTTCCTCTTGCAGCACCACGCAATCCATCGACGTCTATCTATGCATTTAAAAGGAGGAAAGGTTAAGTTGCTGCACTTAGAATAGTGACTGGAACTCTAGTGGAGAGATTTAACCAAAAATTAGGGTCAATAGACGATTGTAGAAGCATATGCATGGGTGCTGCTACCCAGGGTCCGGCACTGCCGGCCTGGTGCAGACAACACCTATGCATGCTTCATCAATCCTCCATTGAAACTAATTTTTGATCAAATCTAACTACTGGAGGTACATTACTATACATAATGCAACCACTAACAACCTAAATCCCATCTCAAAAACCATACATTGCATAGATCGACACAAGTTAGGGTTTCAAGTTATTACCTTTGAAAGAGACGGGTGAGGATGAAGAAGGTCGGGCTTGAATGGAGCTTGACACAGGGGGAAAGATCCTCCACATCTCCTCCAATGGCAGCACCTCCAAAGGGGCAACACTGCCGGGGGGAAGAGAGGGACCTTAGCCCGGCACTACCAGACACCCCGACACTGCTGGCTTGGGACCGGCACTGCTGGCCTGGCCAGGCAGTGAGGCACTATGCCACCATTATACTTTAAATTTATGCAATTGTGGACATATACCCCTTGCCATGTGGTGGTTAGTAAGCAAATCAACAATCATACTATGACCAACACATTCAAGTTTCTTTCAAAATTGGTTTTGAAACACATAATTGAAACTTTTCAAAGTTTTGCCTAAGTCGTTAGGTGGACAACCAAGTGTGTGCTATAGTTCAAACCATGTTACGAGAATTAAGTATATTCAGTTCACTACGCAAAGCACAAAACCTTGTCTCATCGAGAGGCTTGGTGAAGATATCGGCTAGTTGCTTATCGGTGCTCACATGGCTAGTTGCGATATCTCCTTTTAATTCGTGGTCTCTCAAGAAGTGATGACGGATGTCTATGTGTTTGGTTCTAGAGTGGCTAACCGGGTTATTTGCAAGTTTGATGGCACTCTCGTTATCACACAAGAGAGGTATCTTGGTGAATTGACATCCAAAATCTTTTAAGGTTTGCCTCGTCTAAAGTAGTTGAGCACAACACGCACCGACTGCAACATACTCGGCCTCGGCGGTGGAAAGGGCTACGCAGTTTTGCTTCTTAGAACTCCAAGACACTAGGGACCGTCCAAGGAATTGACACGTCCCCGAAGTGCTTTTTCGATCTACCTTGCAACCGGCATAATCGGAATCCGAATACCCAAGTAGATCGAACTTAGAGCCCTTAGGATACCATAAGCCAAGGTTAGGAGTGAAAGCTAGATATCTCAAGATTCTCTTAACGGCCATTAAATGACACTCTTTCGGGTTAGCTTGAAATCTAGCACACATGCACACACTAAGCATTATGTCCGGCCTAGATGCACATAAGTAAAGGAGAGAGCCGATCATGGAACGATATACCTTTATGTCCACGGATTTCCCTCCTTCATCAAGATCAAGATGTCCATTAGTTGGCATGGGAGTCTTGATTAGCTTAGCATTGGTCATGTCAAATTTTCTCAACATATCATGGGTGTACTTGGTTTGGCATAAGAAAGTCCCTTCCTTGAGTTGCTTGATTTGAAAACCGAGGAAGAACTTTAGCTCACCCATCATAGACATCTCAAATCTCTTAGTCATGATCCTACTAAACTCATCACAAAATGATTGGTTAGTACTACCAAATATTATGTCATCGACATATATTTGGCACACAAAGATTTCTTTATCAAATTTACGAGTGAAGAGAGTAGGATTAGCTTTGCCTATTTCAAAGCCATGTTTGAGTAGAAAATCCTTAAGGCATTCATACCATGCTCTTGGTGCTTGCTTAAGCCCATAGAGAGCCTTATGGAGCTTGAAGACTTGATGAGGGAGCTTGGGATCTTCAAAGCCCGGTGGCTGCTCAACATAGACCAACTCTTGGATTCGACCATTGAGAAATGCACTCTTCACATCCATTTGTTGAAGCTTGAAATCATGATGGGCAGCATAGGCCAAAAGCATTCGAATTGCTTCAAGCCTAGCCACCGGTGCATATGTTTCTTCAAAGTCTAGACCCTCCACTTGAGTGAAACCTTGAGCCACCAATCTTGCCTTGTTCCTTGTCACCACGCCTTGCTCAGCAGAGCAGCTGACTGTGCAGGCTTGTTTGTGCCAATACTTCCCTTCTTCTCAAATTTGACACACTCAATGCCTCTAATCATTTTTCTACCATTGGTTTTACCTCCTTGAGTGTGTTCAATCCCATCTTTGATTGATGGATGTCTTCCATCCTTGTATTGAATCTTCTTGGGCTCAACTTTGTCTTTGTCATTCTTATTTGAAACTGAAATGACATTGTTGAGCCTTGCTATTTCTTTCTTCATGGCCTCCATGTTGGCAAGGTTAGTGGAATAGAGGCATTCATATCAACATTATAGCATTTTCCACAACCTTGACTAGTGGATGGAGAAGAGGCATCAATTGCTTTATAGAGATGTGAGTTGCCCTCCAAAAGAAGAGAGTATTGTGCCTCAAGCTCTTGATGCTTTTCGGTCAAGCCACAATGCTTTTGCTTGAGGTCATCATACTCCTTCTTTGCGAGAGCATGAGCTTTTTGTTCCTTAGCCAAGGCCTTGGTCAAAGAGCTTACCTCACTCCTTTCTAATGCAAGGGCTTCCTCACTAGCAATATAAAGATCCTCTTGTTTAATAAGAGTCTTCTCTTTAGATGCTAGCTCAACCTTGGTTGCCTCTAATTCATCTAATATATTAGCAATAAAGAGTTTGGTCTTTGGATCCATTTTACTAGTTATTTCATTTATCTCTTCATCACTAGATTCATCATCACTAGAGCTATCACTACTAGAGATGTCTTTGGGGGGAGGAGCTTTGGCTTTGGATTTTGATTTTACCTTCTCACCCTTTGCCATGAGACAAGTGTGAGGTAAGTCTTCATCATTGGACATGTTGTTGAAGAGCCTTGGTGAAGTGGATGACTTGTGAATAGCTATTGTGGCCATCTCCTCTTCTTCACTTGAGCTATCGGTTGATTCATCCCAACCATGTCCAATGTGAGCTTCACCTCCAAATCTCTTGCCTTTCTTGTAGTCACCCTTGTATTCTCTCTTGCCTTTGCCAAATTTTTTTTCTTCCTTCTTGTTTGGGCAATCGGCAATGAAGTGTTCGGTGCTACCACATCTAAAGCAAGTCCTTGACTTCTTGTTTGGAAACCTTCTCTTCATGAGCTTGTACCCATTGCTCTTTATGCCCTTGTTGAATCTTCTCATGAATAGGGCCATGTCATCAATGTTCTCTTCTTTCTCATCTTCACTTCCACCATCACTTGATGTTGAAACTTCGGGTTGATGCTTGATTGCTTTGCTTGCTTGAGCTTTGCTTGAAGATGCTAGCTTGCTATTTTTGGGGCAGCTAGGGGCTGATTTCTTTGTGCTCTTGTTTGCCTTGAGAGCCACATCCTTGATCTTCATGCCCTCCAACCTTGCTTGCATCTCTCCAAGCTTCTTTCTATCTTGTGCTTCTTCTCTTTGTAGATCAAAAGTGATGATCCTTCCAAGCACATCACTTGGTCTGAAGTACTCAAATCTCTTCTTGTCTCTAATCAATGTCACCACGGTTTCATTCCTTGGAGAGTAGGCTTCAAGCATGATCTTGACAACCTTGTGATCATTGACTTCTTCACCACCAAGTCCCCTTATCTTGCCCATAATGGTCATCAATCTATCAAACATTTCTTGTGGCCCTTCACCTTCATTGATTACAAATCGATTGAGCTTGGCCATGAATAAATCAATCTTAGATTGTCTCACTTTGCTCACACTCTCATGTGCAAGATGCAAAGTGTCCCATATTTCCTTGGCAACCTCAAGCCCATGACCTTGTTGTACTCATCACCATCCAATGCACTTAGCAACACACTAGTTTCTTGTGCATTTAGTTGTATGCAACGGAGCTCGGTAGTGGTAGGGCTTGTGGGATCAACTGGAGGATCACATCCATTGTACACAATCTCCCAAGCACCGAGGTGAAGACCTACAAGATAAGATTTCATCAAGTGTTACCACTTGGCAAAGTTAGTCCCATCAAAATGAGGCAATTTGCCCGCGGGAACATGGAATAAAGGTTTATGCTCATGTTTAGAAATGGATGAATAATCAAAGGATATGGCAGAATATTTCTTGTTGGCATCCTCCTCCTTCTTCTTCTTATCATCCTTCTTTTCTATCTTGGAGGCATGGTATGATACATCATCATCACCGTCGGAGCTACTTGACTCAACCTCCGCTTGAGAGGCTTGCTCTTTGCTTTTCTTGAGCTCCTCCTCCTTTGCCTTGAGCTCCTTCTTGAGAGCTCTCACTTCTCTTCTATGAAGCTTCTCGGCAAGCTTCAAGCTCTTGGCTTCATTGAGAGTTTTTTCTTCTCTCTGTAGCCTTTTTCCTTCTTTTCTCAATCTTCTTTCTTCTTTTCTTCTTGCTCTTTCTCCAGCGGACATGAGAGGAGTGGTCAAGTATTCCTCTGAGTCCACACTCTCACCGTCCGTGGCATGTACGTCCATCTCCTTGGGGTCGACCACTTTGACCTTGGGATCAACCGCCACAACCTTACCCTCTTCGGCCATTACCTCACACGGTTAAGTGCTTCTTGAGGTAACCTTACTCTGATACCACTTGTAAGGACCTGATTAGCCTAGAGGGGGGGTGAATAGGCCTATTTAAAACAACTTGACAAGTTTCTGTTAGTAGAGAGGTCGACACTACCGGGGTGGCCGACACTGCTGGACTTAGGGCAGCAGTGCTGGTCACCAGATCAGATAAATGCACAATTCAAAATATAAACCGAGAATGCAAATTGTGCTTGAATAGAAACCTTTCTAGAGGTGTAGGAAACCTCTAGCACCACTTGAAAGTGGTAGAAACACACCCACCGAGTAGATCGCGTCCAAACCCTAGAAATCACCTAGCACACAAGATATATGAAAGTAAAGTAACAAGCACACGGTGACACAAGATTTGACCCGTGGTTCAGCTGGCCACCAAGGCTTGCCTACGTCCACGTTGTTGAGGTGCGCCATACAAGGCTCAAGCTCACCACAAAGGCTAGCTCTTTCCTCGGTCTCAAGTCAAGAGAATAAACCATTGAGATGAGAGAAGTGTATTAGCAAATGATGGGTGATACAAACTTCCCTAGGCTGCCACACGAAGGAGACAAGCTCAAGGGCAACCTCTAGCCGGCTAAGAGTAAAGAACTCAAACCTCCGGCCACCACGCAAACCAAATGCTTGTAGGAGTGAAGATCCGAGGGAGAGGCTTCTTCTCAAAGCTTGGAGGCTCAATCTCTCAAAGAATGATTGGAAATCAATGAAGGAGAGTGGATGAGCACCAAGGGAGAAGGGAGAGCAAGACAGGAGCTTCTCTTTCTGTTCTTTCCAAGTAAGAATGAGCGAGTGGCAGAACTAGCCATTGGGGGTGAGTGAAGGGGTATGAAATACCTCCTTACTGCCCACTGGCTGAACAAGTCGCGGCAGTGCCGGCCTGTAGCCCGGCACTGCGGGCTGGAGGCCAGCACTGTCGGCCTGGGCAGAACAACAAGGATTTGATCTTCAATAAGCTGGCTGATTTGCTCTCTTTTTATGTGGAGGTGTGATGTAAAAGGATAGATACATTTGGTTCACTTGTTAGCATGCGTGTTGAATCCCTCTTAATAGTACAACATACCTAACTCAAATTCAAAGTATAAAAGAATTTAAACGCTTTGAGCTTGTTGTCATGCACTTTTGTAATTGGAGGGGTCCGCCAACATGTTCATCAACCTCCTTAAGTTTAACCTTCTTGTCATACTCACAAGGTCTCATTAGTTTCCTAAATATGTTGTCATGTCACCAAAACCCACTTTAGGGCTTGATTGCACTTTCAGTGTGTGAATGAATGTTAGGATGTCGAGAGAGCCAGATTGGGGGTCCATTCCCTCCCTTTATACGTAGGAAGAGATGGAGGAGTACAGTAGAGAAAGGGGGAATGACGTGGGCCCGGCTTGGGCTGCAGCCGAAGGAAGCCTTTGTCCCCACGAACGTCGGCCCTGAGGCTACTACGTCACCTTCTCCCCTAGCCGTGGCGGTCGTCGACGACCCCAGGGAGGAGGGTGGCCTTGGTAACTCCATGGCCGTGGACGCCGAGGAGATCCCGCCGTTTGAGGCGCCGGAAGACGTGGAGGCTGCCATCGTGACAGGAATGGTCGGCGGGGGCGCCGCCGACCTGGGGGACGCAGTTGCCGGCGTCGTCACCGCCCCGCCCGAGGGCAGGGTGGCTGGTGCGAGTGAGGTGGAACCTCTGAGCAGCCCCCTTCCTCCCAACATGCCGGCCCGGGACACCGTGGGTCCCCCCTCCCTTACCGAGGGGGAGGTGGCGGCGGCCCGAGCGTCGAAGGCCGTCTTCTCCTAGTCTAGCGCAACTTCGCCAGGCGAGACGGCCGAGGCTATGAGGGAAGATGGCCTTGGGGCCCTGTGTCGCCTCTGTCCTAACCGTCGTGCATTTGGGGACGACGACCGGCTTATCTAGGCCGATCAGGGGAACCTGGGGTCCCCTGTGTTCACGCTGGATGACCGGCGCGAGCTCCATCACTGGAATCAGGTGGCGGGTGCCCGTGAGGATCTTGGCCTCCAGGTCGCGAGGTACGCGGAGCAGATCCAGAGGGCCATCGCGTCGTTCTCCGAGGACTTCTCGCACCATGGCAATGTGAGAAATCATTTTGTTCGTAGACGTTGTTTGTTCCTTCCCGTCGGACTCCTGATGCCCTTCTCTGTGTAGATCCTAATGGCGACCAACGTCGAGAAGTCGGAATTCCTTCGTCGAGAGGCCAGCCGGTGGACTCCTGGGACGTGGGTGCCTGTGGGGGCAGCCGCCATGGCGGAGGACCTCGTTGTGGCTCGCCGTCGCGTGACGGAGTTGGAGGAGCAGTTGGGCGCCTCGGAGTCAAACGCGATGGATGCCCAGGCGTTAGCGCAGCGGGCTACCAGCGACGTCATGCGGGCTGAGCAAGAGCGGAACGCGGCCCGTGCTGACGCGGAGGTGGTCCGTCAGATGTTGGTGGATGAACGCTCAGCGCGTCAGGTTGAGATAGGACGCCTGACGGCCGAGCATGACGCTGAAGCCGAGGGATGACGTCAAGCTGCCTCGGCGTTGGACTCGATGGAGGAGGAGCATAACACTGCGCGGCGTCAGGGCGAGGTCAACGGTCGAGAGCGTGACGCCACCGTGGCCCGCCTTGAAGACTTCTCTGTTAGGGCGCGCGAGCGTAGTGCCGACGCCGACCGTAGGATCCTGGAGTTCTCCGCCCGGGTCGGCGAATTGACGACGGTCATCTCACAGCTTCGTGCGGCGATCAACGGCCTGGAGGAGAACTCAGGTACGTTTCCTTCGTCTGCCCATTCGCCCTGGCATTGTGTAGAAGCTTCTTCTAGAGGTTGAAGTCCTCTTCCATGTCACCCCAGGGCTACAGGCCAGCGCACAGGAGGCGCAGGCGCTGCGTGAGGCAGTGCACGAGGTGTGCGACCTCTTCGGCGTGCAAGCTGTCGAGGGTGGTCCGGCAGCAGCCAGAACTCGCGTCGGCCTGCTGTGGGAGCGGGGCCGAAAGCAGATCCGGGAGGCACTGCGCATCGGGGTCTACCGCACGATGTCGATCGCCGCCTGCCTGTACGACGCGGTGACTCCCGCGCTTGTCAGCGAGGGATACCCCCCGGACGCCTCGGAGGACCTGCTCGATCGGGTCGAGGCCGACGCGGAGGAGCCAACGGCGGTCCTGGTCGCCAAGCTTGACGACGAGGTGTTCCCACCGCCGAAAGAATGACCCTGCGTGGTCAGAGATCAGGGTCGAGGGCCCTTGTAACAAAACAATTTAAATTATCTTGTGATGTGCCCCGGGGGGGCTTAAGACAGCTTTGATAGCTCCTCAATGAACTTTTTCTATGTTTGTTTGCTTGTTGAATTTCGTATTTGCTTTTTTGCTTGGACTACTTGCCCGATTTTCCGTGGAAGAGTTTTAATCTGTTCGGACAGGCAGTTGGGTGGAGGCACTTGGCTCCGGAGAGCCAAAGTACCTCGCGGCCCTTTGGCATGGTCCGTTGAGATTTCTTCTCTTGGTGCGGGAAATCCGACTTTCGCTTAGCAGATCAGCAAAATGATTTTTTGAACGAAAAAGTTTTTGGAGTGAAATACAGGGGGTGACCCCCTTCCCAGCCCCCGAGAGTGCACCTTGCTAAGCGGTCGGTCCGAGGGTTCCCGCATTTTTATTCCTCGAACTTTTTGCTCTTTAAGAGAGGTTACATGCATATGTAAATGATGACAAAAATACTAGGTAATAGTGAAGAAGGCGACATAGCTGTTGGTGTTGTGGGCGTCCGAGCTCTTCGCGCTCTAGGGGTCGACGTCCATCTTGTCAGCGGCTTCGATCACCGCCATCAACTCCTCGCTACGTACCTCGGCCATGGCATTTTCGCAGCAGTCCACCTCGCACTGGTACGCCTCCGCGAGCTCGGAGGTGACCGTGAAGACTCCCTGAGGGCCTGGCATTTTGAGCTTGAGGTAGGTGTAGTTCGGGATGGCCATGAACTTCGCGTAGCATGGCCTTCCCAAAACTGCATGGCAGAGCGCATCGTAGTGTGCGACCTTGAATGTGAGGAGCTCGGTCCGGAAGTTGTCCGGTTCCCCGAACGTAACGGGTAAGTCGACCTGCCCGAGGGGTATGGAAGGTTTGCCGGGTATGATTCCATAGAAGGCAACCCCCTCCAGGCGAAGTTTTCTCCGGGGTACCCTTAGGCCTTGAAGGCGTTGTAAAACATGATGTTGAGGTCACTGCCCCCATCCATCAATACCTTGGTGAAGCGTATGCCCCCTATGATCGGGTCCATGATGAGTGGGTAGCGTCCCGGATGGGGGACGCGCTTCGGGTGGTCGCCTTGCCCGAAAGTGACGTCGGTGTCCGACTAGGCGAGGAAGTCAGGGACCGTCGGGACGACCGTGAAGACCTCGCGTCGCTCCTGCTCCTGCTGGAGCTTGTGGCGTTCGGTCCTCGAACGACCGAAGATCATGAGGCATTTGCCTTCAGGGGGAGGAAAGTTGTTGCGACCCCTGCCCTCGTTTCTTGTAATCGAGAGGTGTCTGGCCATCCTTCCACATTCCTGAAGGGTATGTCCGACAGGCACGCTGTGGTGCAGAGAAGGCTGGGTGAGGGCGTCGTCGTGGTCGCCTCTCTCCCTACCGTCGCGGGGAGGAAAAGGAAACCCGCGGCCCGCCGGCGTGACCGCGTCGGCGTAGCTGCGTCGCGGCCTGCCTTTTGCCTTGCCGGAACAGGAGGTGACGTCGGCCACCCTTTCGCCCGGTGTACGAGTTGCGTTGAGGCCAGGGAGGTGTCTGCAGACCGGTCGTCGCTGTCCTCTCTTGGGTCTCCGCCTTGAGCCGCCGAGCGTCCCGAGGCTAGGCAGACGAGGTTCTGGTAAACGCAGGTCGCCTCGCGACGTGGGCGCCGGGGCTCTTGTTTCACGCACGGACGTGCTGTACCCGGAAGAGGGCAGCTGCCCTCCCACGAGATGTGCCGCCGTGCTGGCGAACGCGGAGCAAAAGTTGCGTAGGGACTCCCGAGCCGGGCGAGGTCCCATGAGCGTGTCGAGCTAGCGCCCGAACTGAGGATAATTGGCCCGCGGGACGGCCGCCCCGCGAGCGGTTTCTTCCCCGGAGGGAGACAGATGAAGGTGGGCCATGGAAGCGGCGATGGCGTCCATGGCTACCTCAGGAGATGCCGTAGGGCGACGGAGAGCCAGGTCGGATTCCTGCCCATGGCACTGGAAATCCAGGCTACCAAAACGAATGATGGTGCCCGGACCGAAACGAACGTGGCGATCAGCCATCCGAAACTCGAAAATACGGGTGACACGCAAAGTCCCCCTACCTGGCGCGCCAACTGTCAGTGTCTAAAATGGCGGGGTCTAGACGACCAACGAGTAAATTTCTAAGTGTGTCGGAGTTCGGATAGTTACGCTCGGAGAACACGGAGGTTTATACTGGTTCAGGCACGAACGCCCTACGTCCAGTGTGTTGCGGGGTTGTATTACCGAGCGCGGAGAGCTCGTAGGAGGGAGCTACAAGCTTTGTGAGAGAGGGGAGGCTGTCCCCAGGTCTTGTGCGTATGAGGTTTTTGGTTCTGGTGAGTGCTCGCGTGTGTACGAGTTTGAGTGTGTGTGAATGAATGTTGGGATGTCGAGAGAGCCAGATTGGGGGTCCATTCCCTCCCTTTATACGTAGGGAGAGATGGAGGAGTACAATAGAGAAAGGGGGAATGATGTGGGCCCGGCTTGGGCTGCTGACGAAGGAAGTCTTTGTCTTCATCATGTCTTCCTTCCTGAGGAAGATTGCACCAGTAGAGGCATGTCCGAGTCCTGTTCGTCCTTGTCGAGCTGTAGCCATACGCCTTGTGATCGGGAAACCTGCTGTTCTCCTTTCCGGGTATGGGCGGAGGTTGGTCGCACAGGACCAGGCACCCCCGCGTTCCATCATACAGGACTTGATGACACCCTAATCCCTGTTTGGGTGTCCGTCGGAGACATGTCGTGGATATCACACGCGGAAGTCGTCAGTTAGGCAGCACAGGACCCTGTACCGCAGGGTGAACAAAGGTCGGCATGGTGGCTCATGTCTTAAACCCCATCCTTGAGGACGGGGCGTACTGTGGACCTTTTGACTATGTGGGCTAGGGCGCCCCAGGCTGTGTATGGCAATGAGACCTCCGAGGGCGAGGGTCGTCACGGATGACGTTTGCCGGGCTCGGACGGGGCGGGAGAGCCCCTGAGGTTGATGACGTCACGGGCGACGCTACCTTGGCTCGGGCGAGGCGGAGGAGCCCCCGAGGGTTGATGACGTCACGGGCGACGCCACCTTGGCTCGGGCGAGGCGGAGGAGCCCCCGAGGGTTGATGACGTCACGGGCGACGCCACCTTGGCTCGGGCGAGGCGGAGGAGCCCCCGAGGGCAGATGACGTCACGGGCGCCGCCACCTTGGTTCGGGCGAGGCGAAGGAGCCCCTTGATGGTGGTTTTTGTTTTTGCAGAGTCTGGTAATTTGGGTACCCTATTTCTAGGTATCCGACAATTACCATATAAATTTAATTAAATTTGAGATATTTAACTCTTATAATTTAGGATGGAGGGAGTACTGTATCATAAGATTTCAACTGAATCATATTGTGAGATCTGTCGTTGCAACGATAGCTGAATAATTTCGAGGTAACCGTACAGGCCCTTAGGCGGCTCGTTTTCTCATTGAATTTGACAGCTTGAAATTGAGATTTTCAGGGCCATCCAGTGCTCAAAAGGATCATCACCATCGTTTGACGTGGCAGCAGATGACGCCAAGCAAGCATTTTGTGCTCATCAACACTTGGATAAATCTAGACTAGCTAGCACCAGAAACTTCACAAAACACTCGCTCATCAATGCCGGATGGACGGGTGAATAATGCTAGCTTACACAAAATATATTTTGCTACGCTAGGCGTCATCATATCCGTCCCGTCACAAATTATATACTGTAATGTAATAAAACATAAATTAACAATATAAAATGGACCACATATTAACAACACATTACGAAATAAATTACTCCCTCCGTCCTAAAAAGGATGACGTTATGAGATAAGTGCAGATCAAACTTTTTCAATTTTAACTAAGTTTATAAAAAATACGTGCAACATTTATATCTCTAAATAAATTTGTTAAAAAACTAGACTTAAAGGTAGATACTAATTACTTAAAATAATTATTTTTATATTTTAATACATAATTGCAGGCATTTTGAAAACGTTGACTTCTCGGAAAACGAGAATGACATCTATTTTGGAACGGAACGGATAGAGTACATAGTTAGAGGATCGATTATGTGCCAAAAAAAGTCCTAGTCCATGATGCTCCCTGGTCCTTGAGTTCGTAGCATGCATGCATTTCTCCTATGTTGTGCTTACTCCCAGGGATCCCGAAAACGATACAGCCTGGGATGGTTGGGATGGGAGCTGACTGCTTTCTTAAGGTCATCCCACGCGGTGTGCTCGGGCTCTTCCTCTCTAGAGGGACCAAGGTAACATCTCAGGAGAGCAAGACATGTTAGATGATGGATCCCGAAATCAAACTCTCCGTCGGTGAGAGACCCAGTTTTGTCCCTATGGAATCTGAGATCGAGCTCGTGTAGCTTTGGCATGGCCCCAGCTTCGAACAACAATCCAAGCGCAGAGTCTCTGGAACCGACTCCAAACTTTCTCAAGGATGGGAATCCATGTGCGCCGCTGATCCTGACTTGTTGTGTTCCTTGAGAGGAGGACCATATGTCAGCAACTTCGATTTCTACTAAGAAATAGAGGCGGCAAAGAGCGTTTAAACTCCCGAGCAAACCAAAGTCTGTCTCCCCGAGCTGCTCAACAAAGAGAGTCAAATCCTGGAGGTTATCAAGTGAGCTGATCCATCTAGGGACCCTTTCAATATTCCAGATTTCAAGTATCTTGAGGCCGAGGGGGGTGGGGATCCATGGCTCCATCATCGTCAATTTCATGGGCAGCGGCATCTCACCGTACATAATCAATATTCCAGATTTCAAGTATCTTGAGGCCGAGGGGGTGGGGATCCATGGCTCCATCATCGTCAATTTCATGGGCAGCGGCATCTCACCGTACATAATCAAAGAATTTAGGCGTCCCATACCAAGTGTACACAGAGATGTCACCAGATCTTTGCTAATCTCATCCTCAATCGTTACCTCCAGTGTTTGTAGATTCCTTAGCTGACGAAGCTCCAGTGCAAAGCTAGATGACTGGATGGAGACACCGATCGATCCCAACCGCTGCAATGCTTGCATGTTCTTTCCAAATCCATATGGCAGCCGCATGTCATTATCACATAATAGAGTGACCAACCGTGCAAGGCGACCAACACTGGATGACAGCTCTTTTATACGAGTACCCCTTACATCCAGTGTTTGTAAATACTGCAGCTCTCCAATTTCTTCAGGAAGCTCATCTATCAATGTGTCACGGAAGCTCAAGTACCTCAATGCAAATAATCCACCCAAATGTGCCAGATGGTGGGCTTGCAGTCCTTCACAGTCTTCTAAATCTAACACACGCAAATGCTTGAACTTCTGTAGAGAAGGGAGGATATCAAGACTACCAGGGAACACCGAAATTGCACGGGCATGATAATATGTTTGTTTCTCCATAAGCCTGATAAGGCATCACTGACCTCATTCCTGTCCTGTAGAGAGAGCCGTCGAATCTTCCTATGTGGATCAACTGCTATGTTAGGAACACCAAAAAGAGTTACAAAATTCTCTTCCACAGCCTTGGACAGAATGAACTCGAGAATAGTGTCATGCACCCGACACCAATACACACTAGAAAGATCTGAATCCGCTGGCTGAATCATGCTTCTGTTTATGAGCTCGTTGAAACACCTCTCCCCTAACTCATATTGGGTGAAACCATGCTCTTCATGAATGAATCCCTCTGCAATCCATCTTAGTATCAATCGATCCTTTCTAATATGGTAATCTTCTGGGAATATACTCAGATATAGAAGACAACTTCGTAGGTGACAAGGAAGGTCAAAGTAACTCAGTGACAATATTTGCATCATTTTGTTGACGTCCGAGTGCCTTTCAAGTGCATGACCAAATGAATGTTGAACTTTGTTCCACTCATCTAGAGACGGTGCTTTCCCTGCCAACAAAGCAGCTATTGCTATAGTTGCCAAAGGCAAACCATTACATTTTTTCAAGATGTCATTACAAACTTCAGTGAGGTATGATGGGCATCCCTCTTCTGAACCGAATATTCTTTCCAGGAACAACTTTCTCGAGCTCCCGAGGTCAAGAGGACGTCCTTTATATATGTGACCCTGACGTGAAGAACAACAATATTCAGCTACTTCAATGTTACGTGTGGTTGTGATGATTCTGCTGGCACAACTATTATTTATAAGAGCATTCTGAATGGTTTCCCATGATTCTGAATCCCATACATCATCCACAACAACGAGATACCTGGTAAATTAGTTAGTGAAGTTATTATTAAGGTCTAAAAAAACAATTAATACAAATCAAATAATTAAAAATGTGGTTTTTGTAAGACCTAATATTCAATTCGTGAATGTTTAGCTACAATCTATGTGGACAAATACATACATTTTTTAAAGGGAAATAAATTATATATTTTTACATCAATCTTTATGTTGTATAGGACACCCTAATTGTATTGGTAACATATCTTATCTTACTACTAGTAATGGTAAGTTCGATTTCTTTTAAGGTCATCATGTTACTTCTCACAAAGCATGCTAGAAAAAAAAACATGACCCTAGGGAACAACATCAATAAAGTATTATAATGAAGAAGTTTCAACCTAACTTGGACCGCCATGGCCTCATGGTTAGTGACCACTGCAACTATCACCTAGCAGAAGGGCCAAAACCAGAGGCGCCATAGGCTGGTTCCATCCCACATGATAGAAATAGATGGCATGCCAATACTTACTCCTAAGTTAAAAAATTAGGTGGCTTGTGGGTGGGCTGCCATCGGAAGTCGAAGCTACTGGTAGCTCTCGCTCCCATGCTCTGCAACAATGACCATTGGCAGTGTGTCGTGTTAGTGCTCAACCACGTTGCGTGGGGTGATTAGCCACTTGGGTGCTCTGTGGGTATCTCGCGTGGCTAATCTTCTTGTACATAATTTCATTCATCTTAATTGAGCGGCAAAACATGCTTATTCAGTGTTTGGTTCTGAATTGTAGTACTGTTCTAAAAGTTTTCAGCAAAACAACAGTTTCATAGAGATCTCTAAATAATAAAGTTCAAACAAAGATTAAAAAAGAAAGAAACATTGTGCTAGCATGAGCATAAGGAAAACTAACAACATTAACTTTGCTTAAGAATTTGATTATGTAGTGAACTATGTTAAGGAAACATGGTGCACACATGCATATCATTTCAGACAACTATAAATATTAAATTAGAATAATCATTTCAGACAATTACAAATCATATAGTCAAAGGGTCTATCAGAAGAGCTGTTTTCTGTGGTACCTTTTATTTTGAAGGAAATCAGATATCTTTTTGATAAGATACTGCATATCTCCGGTGTCATCGTGCCCGCTAATGTCCCCGAGAATAGTTCTCAACACTTCCACCATCTGAGGAGTTCGTGATACGGTCACAAAAGCATGACAATCAAATTTATTCTTAAGCGACTCGTACACTTGATGGGCAAGGGTTGTCTTGCCTAGTCCGCCGCATCCAACAATGGCGACCACCTTCACCTGATGTTGAAGTGAAGACCCATCTTCTGTCAACAAATTGATCAACTCATTCTTTTGTTCATTAATTCCGACAAGCTATGCCGCATCCTTAAAGATAGCATGAGCCTGAATATCAATAATCTCATGTGAATCCTTGGTGGTCGTCACAGCAGTCCTGTATCTGTGATTTCCGTCCGACACCTCCTTGATCTGTGTCTTGAATTCCTGTATCGCCTTTGAAATCCAGTGTTGTGCCTTCGTCTTGTCCAGCAACTTCTTGCACTTCTTTATAAGGCCCTTCTCCTTAGCAGATTTGTCACCGTCGATACAAATCATAAAGTCATCGAGATTGTCCTCAATGTCGTATGACATCTCCCGCACATCTGTCAGCCAAATCTTGTCTTGGCTGTCAGGATTCTCCTCCTCCGACATCTTCTCAAGGAAGGCATGCATGTAATTAAGCTCATCAGAGAGAGGCTTGATGTCCTTGCGCACATCTTTCATGTGGTTGAACTCATCACCCAGCAAAGTTGCCAGCTTCACAGTGACAGACTTGAGTGCCCCTGTTGCTGCGCTCACCAAGAATCTTTCCATTTTTTTTCTTCAGGATGCGGTAGAAAGGCACGATACTGGCCGGATCAAGCCCAAAGCTGCAGGACACAGAATCGCTGTGCGGAATGAATTTTTTTTGTTGTTGTTGTTGGTAGAATCGCCCTTTGGAACAGATACTAAACTGATCGGAGTCGCACCTGGATCGCTGGATGCGGAGACCTCGGGCACCGGAGGCCACCCCGGAGTTGGTGAGGGCGGATGGAGACAAGCGCCGCCGCCCTCGGCTTGCGACGCGCGGGGCAGGGGAGATAGGCTGGCGAGCGTGAGGGCGTACAGAACTTCTAGGTAATTTTTTTTTCTAATTTTTAGCCTTAAATAAAAAAAAGTATTTATAGAATATTATTTTTTTATCTCTACTCTACTAATTCACCATCTTTTTCTTTCTAAAACCACCCAAAAAATGAAAAAAAAATTAGATGCGGGACGGGCTCATTCACCGTTCCGTGCGCTACGACGCGTGGCGGCAAAACAAATCGACGATCGAACCTGCAAGCGCTCTCGTCGTCCGGCTCGTAGGTACGTATGCGTGGCTGTTCGGCTCGCACGTACGCCAGCAGGCTCTCGTATTCGGCTGGTACGTACGTACGCCCGGCAGGCAGGCTGGCTCCGATAGTCCGATACACTCTCGTCGCTTGACAAAATGCGATGCTATTGTCCTCCACAATGGCTGTTCGCCACCAGATCGAGCAGATAGCAAAGCACCCAGGTTCCTTGATCGAGACATGACTCCTCTCAGGCTCTCACTCCTTGATTTCCGGTTCAGATAGGAATGGTACGTAAACCATAAACTGAACAACTACAACATTAGTACATGTTCTGATAAGGCATTTTCAGAGCACTACAGGCTCAATGCAAAAGTTAGACAAGCTTGCATCAATATGACAGATAAAGGTGTAGGAGTAGCAAGCCAAATGGTTTCATTAGATGAAAAAAAAAATGTCATTGTTCTGAAATAAATAAGGTTCTTCTCCAGATTGTATGTATGCCTTTTATGAAACTATATAGAAATCTTACAAAAGATCTAGAGCAAATTTCTTAGTTACATATTTTCATGATTTGACTCTCCATCGAAATGTAACTTATTTCTAATAGTAGATTGCACTGTGGAATCTTGATCAACTCCAATTAAGAGATTCGTATATCCATATGGAGCAGGCATTGTAGAAGGACCCGGAATGTAATTAAAGAATGACACTGTGGGATTAGCATATCCAGATCCGCCTTCCATGAATGAAACAGGCATGGTCGAAAATTGCACAGTATTATGATCCTGTGCCATAGAATTTGGAAGTGTTAATAAAACATGAATGTAAGTGAATAATAAATTATGAAAATAAAATGTCTTACAATCATTTGATTTGGATCAGCATGTTCACCCCTGGTTTGTTCGCTTGCATCTTCACCTGCAATCAAATATATAAGACAGTAGAAGTTTAAAAGCAAATTATAGTATTCAGCATATGCTATAATACTATAATCTGGGAAGAAGAAAAAGAATACCTTTAATCTGGGAAGAAGAAAAAGAATAGTGCTAAGAAGAAAGGTATTCTTTTTCTTCTTCCCAGATTTCTTTTCAATCACACTTTTGGCACATGTATTCTTTGGACCTTTTATTACTTGAGGAATTTTAAATGATATTGTACCATTTAACGTATCTCGAACACATTGATTTGGAAGAGGAGGAAGCTCCTTGGATTTTTCATGCGCCTCACTTAGATAAGTATCTGCTTACAAGTTCAAGTCATGTAGAGCTTTCTGCAATTTATCTAGAAGATTTTGTGATAGCGAACACTTCAATGCAAGAGATGTGGCCTGTCGAGATATAAGTATTGCATGTGTTTTCAAATCTCCCTTCTCGGTTCCTTGTTTCTCAATATAAAATTCATTTTTCGCAAATTTGGTCCATCTAGGTAGTATATATTGTGATGACAAATTGTATACTCCATTCATATTGAAGACTCTGAGAACATGCTTGCATAATAAACCTGTAACATATAGTTCCCTATTTAATTAACGAACCTACATTATAGCTTATAATGTAAAAATTGAAATGTAACAGTATACATACCTATGGATTCAAACATTCGGCAAGAGCATGTAATTGTGGATTCTTCAGTGTTCAACACTACTGTTGCTCCATGGTCTGATTGCATATACTTAACAAAGAATGTCAAGTGTGTGCCCACAGTTTCCAATGATTCACATGTCAATGTAAATTGTCTTTTAAATTCTTTCTCAAACTTTGAATACATCCTTCTTGTATATGATACAACTGTAATATTCAACATAGGTAGGTTTGGAATGTATGTAACTGGATTCTTTCGGCGTGACTGAAAATCAGCATCCAACTCATTTGCATGGAGACTAACTGCAACCTTTTCACATTCTACAAGGAGTTCCGAGAGACCGAGTTTTCTACGAAATCTTTTTTAAGACATTATTCATGCCTTCGCTCCTTTGGGCCGAGTTCATGTCTGCTGTAAAAGAGTCATGATATATTGCAGTCCACTTTGCCCTCAAAGCATATAGGTTTTCCATCCATGAGTTGTCCTCCAACTTATATTTGGCCAACAAGACATGCCATTTTTCTATGAAGTATGTCTCAGATCTGTCTTTGTACACACATTTTTTGAAATCTGATAGAAAATTGTTATCCAACCCATTCTTATCGGACTCATTCTTCTTGGACTCATGGATTACATGACTCAGATGTTTAGCAGCATTTAAGCAAATATGTCACAAACAAAGACGATGGCTTGTATTTGGGAATACATAAGCAATTGCTCTTGCCATAGTCGCGTCTTGATAAGTGAAAATTGTGTCTGGATGCTTTCCTGACATAGTTGTTTAAAAGGTTTCAAAAGGCCAAACAAATTATTCTATAGTTTCATTAAATAGAAGGGCGCATCCAAAAATTATTGTCTGCTTGTGATGGTTGGTGCCAAGAATTGGAGCAAAAGGCATTTCAAACTTAGTGTCGAATGACACAACATCACCAAAGCATTTGTAATCCATAATAGAGTGACCATCTGCCCAAAAAAATTTGCAATACGACCATTCTCCTCATCTACCTGAATTGTATAAAAAAATGTAGGATCTTTTAGCTGTTTATTTCTCAGGTATTCAGATAGTGTTTATGCATCATTGGCTTATAAGTACTGTCTTCGTTCACGGTCAATCTCATTATTGCAATCCATCTTAGACATAGGCATCTTGTCTTCCCCTCCATAAAACTCCTTCATAAATTCATACACCTGGGATGGCTTCATTCCTACTTCCCGTATCTGCCTAATTAACGTCCTATCTGTGTTTATAACTTGTCGTTGGGACCTCAATTTATGTGACTTATTTGGACTAGCAAGATAATATTGGTTGTGTTCTCTTATGACCTTTTGCACTGTCCAAAGCCCCTCCCTGCTAATACTAAACTGAAAACGAGCTTTACAGCCCGTCCTTGTGATGTCCTTCTGTGACAACTCATTTTATCTTTGTCCCTGGCTACTGCATACCATAAGTTTTTGGCATAAACTACCATCTTTGCGATGCTTTGTGCTGCTCTTTCTAATACTAAACCCAATCTTACCGGCAAAGGTGTTGTACATCTCATAAGCCTCTTTCTCGGATTGAAAAGTCATTCCAACTTCTGGAGTCATCGAATTTTGCGCAGCTCTATCAATCATCTCCTGTAGAAATTAGTTGTCAATTAAATTTGTACTATAATAGAACAAAACATCAGATATTATATCCTTATTATGTACTCCTTCCGTCCCTAAATAACTGTCTTTCTCACTTCCCGGCAAATAATTTGAATTAATTTATATAAAAACTATTAATATTTATGATACATAATTGATATATCATTAGATAGATTTTTTGATTTAGTTTTTTTAATAAATTTATTAGGAGATACAAATGTAACACATATTTTATATAAATCTAGTCAAAGTTGTGACACGGAAACCAAAAACGACACTTAATAAGGGACGGAGGGAGTATGTTTTTATTACCTCATCATGTACTTCATCCTCCATTGTTCCAGACGAGTTAGCATGGCCATGGATAATGTCGTCGCTATGGCCTGTCATGTCGAGCTCCTCGGTGTCGCTGGTGGCATGGCCGTGCTGCAGCTGGTCCTCAATACCCTCGCCAAATGAGTGCTCGTTGGGATGCACGGGGGAGCTCTTTCCGACGTCGTCCATGGCGTTGCGACCGCAGGAGGCAGGAGTATGTGCCCTTATGGAGGAGGTTGTGCTGACGTCGTCCATGACGTTAGAGGAAGTTGGACACGCCGTTGCGGAGGAGGTCGTCCGGACGTTATCCATGGCGTTGCCCCGTGAAGCTGGACGCGCCGCCGGCAAATAACTCCTGTGCGGCTGTGCCCTAACTCGTATTAGATTATTGTGACTCAGCTCGTAGGCAAGGCAATCGGTGGAAGGACGAGCCGCGGATGACGAGTTGCCTATGGTCCGATGCTCCCAAACACAACTGGTCCAAAGCCTCAAACTCAGTGAGAATTTACTTCTCACTTCTTCCCTTGATCTCATGTGCTAACACCAAGTGTACCACTTACTTGTGCTCATATGTTAGCATATTTTAGCAAGTTTTACAAGGGTTTCTCATTAGGGTAAAAATGCAATGCATGGCATGATCCACCTAATGGCACTTGACAATTGTAACCACATACTATTTTCCCCTCTTAATAGTACGGGTATCTATCCTAAATATGGTCACACCCAATAGGTGTCTTGACCACCAAAAGAAAAGCCCTAGCATACCTTTGCCTTGAGTAGCTTAGGATTTTTCCTCTTTCTGCACCTTGTCCAAGTGTGAGCTTTAGGTCTCCACCTCCTTTGCTTACTCCATCACTTGGCTTCATCTTTGATACTAAACTTACTCAAACACTTAGAGCTAGGTTAGTACTTAGGTTTTATCAATTAACCAAAACACTAGAGATCTTTCACCGCCACGGTAAATCGATTTACCGCATCGGACATCTTAAGATGTCCGCTGCGGTTAATACCCTATTTACCGCAGCAGGCATCAAAGATAGATGCCCGATGCGGTAAATAGGGTAGATGCCCGCTACGGTAAGTCGATTTACCCCAGCGGTCAAAAATGCCCTCCACAGTAAATACAAACAATACTAGTAATGAGATTTTTCGCAGTGGGCAAAACTAGTGTCCATCACGGAGGGCTTTTAGACAACGCTGCGGAAGCTCCACTTTGACGTAGTGACTACTACAGAAATATTTTCTGCGGCGGACGTTTTGAATTTACTATGGCGGGAAAACGCGCCCGCCGTGGCTAAGGCTTCATGGTTAATCGTGGCATCACCATGGCGAGCGCCCACGCCATGTTAACCGCGACATTAGTTAACATCACAAGTACCAAATAAGAAGCATTAGAAAAGAAAAAACATAAGCTTTCTCTCTCTTCCATAAAAAATGCATCTAGATCTACATGTAGAATTAGAGACACCAAAGATGAAGAAAAGACAGATAAAAATGTTGGGAGAGCCTTCATGTACTTCTCGTTGTGTCCTCCTTTTCTCAATCTAAGATCTACACCTCACTTCAAAGATTTGGTTAAAATTTAGGACAAAGTCTTTCCCTCCACAGTTTTGGAAGAGGAAGACCCGTGGAGAAGAAGAGGGGCGGCTGACTGTGCTTATATAGGTCATGGATTTACTGTGATGGGCAACATAAGACACCTGCTGCGGTAAATATTTATTAACCATAGCGGGCGGCCTAAGGCAACCGCTACAATTGGGCGGCCTAAGGCAACCGTTGCAATTAATATATTTACAATAGCGGGCGCGTTATGTTGCCTGCCGTGATAAATGATTTAAGACAGCGGGTGCCTAGGTGGCCGGCCTAGATGAGCACCGAATTTATTGGGTCGTTGGCCATGCCGTGCCGCACCATGGACGGTCTAGCTGGTACTACTACAAAAATGAATTTGCGCAGCATTGTCATTTTGGCCTCTGTGACGAGCACGCTGTTTGCTTGCCATGGTAATTGGGTGGCCAGCAAACAGTGTGCCCACCACGGAGATCAAAATGGCGATGTTGTACAAATTCATTTTTGTAGTAAGATCAACTAGACTGGCCATGGTGCGGCACGGCATGGCCAACGACCCGATGAACTCGGTGCTCATCTCGTCATGCTCATGCTTTGCTCATGCATGTTGCCGGGATCGTGACCAACATCCGTACGTGCTCAAAAGGAAGCAGACGACGGCAAGCATTTTGTTGTGCTCATCGACACTTTGATAAAATCTATCCTAGCTAGCACCAGAATTCCAGAAACTTCACAAAACACTCGCTCGTCAATGCTGGACGGACGGGGTGAATAATGCTTTACGCAAAATATATAAATCTGCTACGCTAGGCATCATATCCGTTCCGTCACAAATTATATACTGTATATGTATAATAAAAAGGGTATCTCGGGTTGGCTGATAAAACATAAATGAACACTATAAAAAGGACCATATATTAACAACATTGGGAATAAATTAGTTAGAATGCAGTGGAGTGCCGCAAAAGTCCTTGTCCATGATGCTCGCTAGTCCTTGGCATGCATGCATTTCTCCTCTGTTGTCTTTAGTACCAGGGTTACCGCAAACAGTTCAGCTTGGGGTGGTTGGGATGGGAGCTGACCGCCCTCTTAAGGGGCAACCAACAAAGAGTCCACAAGGTAACATGTCAGGAGAGCCAACAAAGGGTGCTCGACCTTTTCCTCCCCAAAGTAACCAAGGTAACATCACAGGACACCAAGACAGGTTAGATGCTGGATCCCGAAATCAAACTCTCCGTCGGTGAGAGACCCAGTTTTGTCCCTATCAAATCTGAGATCGAGCTCACGTAGCTTTGGCATGGCCCCAGCTTCGAATAGCAATCCAAACGCACAGGATTCCGAGCCAATATAGAACCTTCTCAGGCTTGGAAATCCATGTGTGCCACTGATCTTGACCCGTTGTGTTCCTTGAGATGAGGACGATCTGTCAGCAACTTCGATTCTTACCGAGAGAAAGAGGCTGGAAAGAGCGTTTAAACTCCCGAGCAAACTAAAGTCTGCACCCCGAGTTGCTCAACATAGAGAGTCAAATCCTGGAGGTTATCAAGTGAACCAATCCATCTAGGGAACCTTGGGACCTCAATTTGCCAGATTACTAGTACCTTGAGGCTAAGGGGGGTGGGGCTCCATGGCTCCATTGCCAATTTCTTGCGCGGTAGGCTACCGTTTATAGTCAAAGAATTTAGGCATCCCATACCAAGCGTACACAGAGATGACGCGAGATCTTTGCTAACCTCATCCTTAATTGATACCTCCAGTATCCTTAGATTACTTAGCTGACAAAGCTCCTGTGCAAACTTAGGTGACTGAATGGAGAAACCGATGGATCCCAACTGCTGCAATGCTTGCATGTTCTTCCCAAATCCATCTGGCAGCCGCACATAAAATTCACATAATAGAGCGACCAACCGTGCAAGGCGACCAACACAGGACGGAAGCTCTCGTATACGAGTACACCTTACATCTAGTGTTTGTAAATACTGCAGCTCTCCAATTTCTTCAGGAAGCTTGTATATCCATGTGCCACATAAGCTCAAGTACCTCAGTGCAAATAACCCGCCCAGATGTGCCAGATGGTAGGCTTTTAGTTGCACACAGTCTTTTAAATCCAAAACACGCAAATGCTTGAACTTCTGTAGAGAAGGGAGGATATCAAGACTACCAGGGAACACCGAAATTGCACGGGCATGATAATATGTTCTTTTCTCCCATAAGCCTGATAAGGCATCACTGACCTCATTCCTGTCCTGTAGAGAGAGTCGTCGAATATTCCTATGTGGATCAACTGTTATGTTAGGAACACCAAATAGAGTTACGAAATTCTCTTCCACAGCCTTGGACAGACTGAACTCGAGAATTGTGTCATGCACTCGACAGGAAACCACACAAAAAAATCTTGAATCTGCTGGCTGAATTAAGCTTCTGTTTATGAGCTCGTTGAAACACCTCTCACCTAACTCATATGGGGTGAACCCATGCTCTTCATTAATGAATCCCTCAGCAATCCATCTCAGTATCAATCGACCCTTTCCAATCTTGTAATCTTCTGGGAATATACTCAGATATAGAAGGCAACTTCGTAGGTGACGAGGAAGGTCAAAGTAACTCAGTGATAATATTTGCATCATCCTGTTGATATCCGAATGCCTTTCAAGTGCATGACCAAACGAACGTTGAACTTTGTTCCATTCATCTATATTTGGTGCTTTCCCTGCCAACAAACCAGCTATTGCTATAATTGCCAAAGGCACACCATCACATTTTTTCAAGATGCCATCACAAACTTCAGTGAGGTATGAAGGACATCCCTGTTCTGAACCAAATATTCTTTTCAGGAACAGTTTTCTTGAGTTCTCGGGGTCAAGAGGATGTCCTTTATATATGTGACCCCGACGTGAAGAACAAGATTCAGCTACTTCAATTTTACGTGTGGTTGTGATGATTCTACTGGCACAATTATTTTTTATAAAAGCATTTTGAATGGTTTCCCATGATTTTGAATCCCATAAATCATCCACAACAACGAGATACCTGCCAAATTAGTTAGTCAAGTATATTAGTAAGGATTAAAATAAGAACAATTAATAGAAATCAAATAATGAAAAATGTGGTTTTTGTAAGACCTAATATTCAATTCGTGACTGTTTAGCTAAAACCTACATGTGGACAAATAAATACCATTTTTTAAATTATATATTTTTACATCAATCTTTATGTTGTATAGGACACCTTAATTGTATTTGTAACATATTATCTTACTACTGGTAATAGTAACTTTTAAGATCATCATATTCCTTCTCACAAAGCATGCTTGAAAAAAAGGACCCTAAAGGAACAACCTCAATAAAGTATTATAATGAGAAGAAATTTCAACTATGTGGCCAAGAAAACCCCCAAACTCCAGGTTCACACTAACCTAGCTTGGACCACCATGACCTCATGGTTAGTGACCACTGCAACTATCACCTAGCAGAAGGGCCAAAACCAAAGGCGCATGATAGAAATAGATGACATGCCAATACTTACTCCTAAGTTTGAAAATTAGTAATGCAGGAGCACTAAAATTTAAAACAAAAAAACATGCTTAATCAGTGTTTGGTTTTGAATTGTAACATACTAAATTGGATGTCCCTGGACACAACTTGTGATGTCAGTTAGGGGGGTTTCGGGGGGTCCTGGTCAGGTTCTTTTCTAGTCTCATGTGATTCAATTATGTTAGAGTATGTAAGTGGGGTTTAGTGTGTGTCCTTATGAGTTTGTGTGTCATGTGTGTTTGAGTCTATGTATGGCTCCTTTTTCCTTTTATTAATACAATGATACACAGTCCTCCTGCGTATTCGAGAAAAAAAAGTTTTCATGATGAAGAATCATGACCCCATGAGTTTAGGCGATTAACGACAATGCTAGATCACTATGACTAACGTGTGATTTGCAGAGGCAAGTCATTTGAGTTAGGTCATATGTGAATGGTCTTAATGGTATTCATGCCCACAAGATGGAATTCGTTTTCGGTTTCAAAGGATGGAGCTACAAGGTGAAGACTAGACTAGGTCCTAGTGCCACAAGGTGTGAGAAGGGCACTAAGTATAGACTAGGACTTTGTTTTTCCTTTGACCGTACTATTAAGGGGGGTATGAGGTTAGTAGCTTGACCTAGGAGAGTTTGAGAATGTTGGTGTATGCACATTTGTCACAACTTATCCTAGAGACCCTATAAATAGCCTTTGAGATGGTAGGAGCAAAACCCCTTCAAGAGACTTGGTGAAAAGAGGTGAAGAAGGGGGTGAAATGAGCTCTAGACCAGTTGGCCTAGGAGGCGTCGGACCATTGGAAGAGGTCCGACAGCCTGCCTCAGGCAAAGTGTTTGAGGAAGAAGCTCCGGACCACCTGTTCGGAGGGCTCCGGACCAATGGTGTTTGGTCCGGTGGCCAGTGAGTTGGGAGCGAGCCCTTGAGGGAGCTCCGGACTAGTCCGACGACCTAGACCGACGGCTAGTCCGACGCTTGTCAGAGAAGTTCAAAAGAGTACAGTTTGTACCCTAGCTCGGACGAGTGCGTCGGACCTTGTCCGACCCCCATCTCCGGACCAATGGAAGTGGTCCGGAGGTCCCGGTGAAAGGTCCTAGATGGCTAGAGGGGAGTGAATAGCCTAATAAAAATTCTACAAAACACTAGAGCAAAAGATTAGATAACACTTAAGCGAAGTTTTTTGCTCTAGCTCTACTTGGGGTGCAAAGCCACCTATCCAAAGCAATTCTAGTTAGCTAAGTGCCTAACAATCAATAACAAGAACTAAGGCACTTAACTTGAGCTAGCAAGAACAACTAGAAAAATAAGCTAACTAGACAAGATATGAAAGAAGGTAAATACAAGGATAGAGGTGATTGTTATACCGATCCTTGTGATGTATGGATGTCAATGTAGAGAATCAATCACAATGAATACCAAGAGTAGCCGGGAGACAATGGTTGACACAAAGATTTTCTCCCGAGGTTCACTTGGTTGCCACCAAGCTAGTCCTCGTTGTGTCGATTACTCAAATGGTGATTCGGTGGCTAATAGGCAATGACAAGCCTAGCTCACAACTTGAGCGCCACAAGAATCCACCCAAGTGAAGTAACTCAATGACACGAGCAATTTACTAGAGTTACCCTTTGGCTCTTCGCTGAGGTGGGTACAAGCCCTCTCGCAATCACCGAGATCAACCACGAACAATCACCAACTCGTGTTGAATCCTCCTTCTTGCTCCAAGTCGTCTAGGTGTTGGCAAACACCAAGAATAACAAGAAAGCCGTAGCAAGAACGATCACCAAGTGCTTCTATATGCAAATCACTAAGCAATGCACTTGGATGCACTCTATCTTTTTTGGGATGAGCAAGGATCAAAGAGATGAGTGGGAGAAGTGCTTGAGAGCTCACAAGAGTGTATATCAAGTGAAAGATTCGAGAGAGGAAGCTCCAACCGGCCAAAACCTTTAAATAGCCCCTCCTCCAAAAAACTAGCCGTTGGGACTGAGTTGGGGGCATCGGACGCTGTTTAAGTTTGCGTCGGATGCTCCGTCGCTAGCATTCGGCGCCAACACAGAGAACATCCAGAGAGCTCCTCTGTGCGTCGGACGCATCCGTCGCTTTGCCGTCGGACGATCTCAACGTTTGCTGCTTGTGTCAGTGAGTTCTTCAATTCGTCGGACGCTCGCCAATGGCCTACTCAGCGTTCGTCGCCTGCGTCCGTCGCGCGAGCAGAGAGCTCCTAATCGCGAGAGACGCGTCTGTCGCCTGGTCGACGACGCTCCTTAGCGTCCGTCGTTACGCATCCGTCGCTTAGAACCAGTGTCTGGCGCCATCGCCCGTCGCCCCTGTCTTGCTCCTTCTTTGTTTCTTTCTTTTCCAACCTTGCTCCATTGTGCCAAACACTTATGGTACTTCCTTAGAGCAGATGTTTAGCATATATTTTATGTCTTTTAAGCAAGGCTATGTTACTAGGTGATTTAATGCATATGCATGAGTGATAACACCTAGTAGCACTTGATAACCGCAATCACAATACGTTTTTCCCTTCTTGATAGTACGACTATCTATCCTAAATGTGATCACACTCTCTATAGTGTCTTGATCACTAAACCAAAAAATGGCCCTATGATATACCTTTGCCTTGAGCTATTTTTGTTTTTCTCTTTCTTCTTTCCTTAGTCCATAAAGCACTTGGTCAATGTACCATTGTCATCCTTCTAGCTCCATGTGTCAAGGTAGATTACCCTAGCTACATCTCAAGCTTAAGCTATAGGGTTAGTCCAAGGTTTCATCAATTAACCAAAACCAACTTGGGCTTTCACCAGGTACAGTGAAGTTTCAAGGTGATTTGTGAGCTCCGGACCAGAGGTTATGGTCCGACGTTTCCAGTCGCAGACTGGTCCGACGATTCGCAGAAAAGGGAAAAAGTACAAAACGGCTAGTTTTTGGGGGTGGGGACTATTTATAGTTGCTCTTTCTTCCAAGCTAGTACTCTTGGCCATTGTTTCAGCTGGAGAAAGCTTGAGAGAGTTCTTGAGAAGCCAAGAGCCTGGAGAGGAATACTTTGAGAGATCCAAAGCCATAGTTTTCCTCCCTAGAGTGATTAGGAGTGACAAGTGTACATCCATCCACCTTCCTAACCTTGAGTGGGTCAAGCGAAGGTCTTGTGCTTGTTACTCTTGGTGTTCGACAACACCTAGACGGTTTGGTGAAGATCGGAGGAAGGTGATTGCCGGAAGATTGTCGGCGGATCTTCTCCAAGTTCGTGTGATCGGTTGTGGGCGGTTCACCGAGCCGGAGTGGCGAAGAACCAGCCCGTAGAGAGCACTCATCCCTTGCGCGGGATTGAGGGGGAGCTATACCTTGCAAGGTGCTCCAACGAGGACTAGGGGGGTATCGACTCCTCGATACCTCGGGAAAAATGCGTGTCAACCTTCGTTCTTTCCCTAGCTCTTTACATTTCCGCTTTTACATTACGTTCTTGTTCTTTCGTTTCCACTAGACTTGTGTAGGTTGTCTTTCAATTCTATCTCTTGCTACGTTTTCTAGTTAGGATACACTTGCGGTAGGCATAGAGGGTGATTGACATTGTTAGGCTTTTTCATTTGCTTTAGAAATTTAAAAGAAGCCCAATTCACCCCCCCCCCTCCCCTCTTGGGCATCTTGATCCTTTCACACGATAACATCAGTTTAATTTAGAGATCTCTAAATAATAAAGTTAAGATTAAAAAAGAGAGAAAAATTGTGCTATCAGAGCACAAGGAAAACTAACAAAACTAGCTTTGCTTAAGAATTTGATTCGGTAGTGAACTATATTAAGGAAACATGGTGGACAATGCATATCATTGCAGAAACTATAAATCTTAAATTATATAATTATTTCAGACAACTGCAAATTAAAACATGCTTAACATATTGTCGAAGGGTCTATCGGATGAGCTGTTTTCTACTGTACCTTTTATTTTGAAGGAAATCAGATATCTTTTTTATAAGATGCTGCATATCTCCGGTGTACTCCTGCTCACTAATGTCACGAAGAATAGTTCTCAAGACTTCCATCATGTGAGGAGTTCGTGCACCGTTACAAAGGCATGGCAGTCGAATTTATTCTTAAGTGACTCGAACACTTGATTGGCAAGTGTTGTCTTGCCTAGTCCTCCAGATCCAACAATGGGAAAAACCTTCGGCTGAGAGGGATCCATCTTCTGTAACAAGTTAATCAACTCGTTCTTTTGTTCATCAATGCCCCCCCGAGCTGGGGAAGCGCCCTTAAAGATACCCTCAGCCCGAATATCAATCATCTATGGGGAATTTTGGTGCTCGTCACACCCCCCCTATATCTGTGATTCCTGTCCCCCCCCCCCTTTGGGATCTGTGTCTTGAATTCCTGTATCCCCTTTGGGAAAGTCCGTTTGTGCGATTTCCCACCCTTTGTTAGCAATTTCTTGCACTTGTCCATTGGGACCCTTCTTGCAAAATTTTTCCCTTCATCATTAATACAGATCATAAAATCATCAAGACTGTCCTCGATTTTTCGTATGAAATCTCACACATTGCCCCCCCAAATCTTGTCTTGGTTGTCAGGATTCTCGTCTTCTGACATTTTCTCGGGAAAAAGCATGCATGTACAAAAGGGCTCATCAGGAGAGACTTGATCTCCTTGCGCACGTCTTTCATGTTCTTGAACTCATCCCCAAGCAGAGTTCCCCTTCACAGTAACAGCGTTCAGTGAAACCTGTTGCAGCGCTACCAAAACCCCTTCCTTTTTTTTTTGTATTGCTCTCTCCTGTCCCTGCTGGTTTTTGAACAGCAAGGTTTTTTAGAATTGCACGCGATACTATTACTACAGGATCTAAACCGAAGCCGAACAGAATCGCCTACTGATCAAAAGTTTTGTTAGAATGATAAAAATCGCACATGGAACAACAGATCCTATAGTAGAATGGTCAGAGTCGGCAGTCTCACCGGGGATCCCCTTTTATTGACCGAAGGCCCCCCGCAGGGGTGGCAGGGGTGGAGGGCCCTCTGTGTGACAAAGGACAAAAACAGCCGGGCCTGAGCAAGCCCCCCGGCGGAGCTGGGGAGCTGAAGCAAAGGGGGGTTTTGGGGGAGGTGGGGTGGTGGAGGCAAAACTGGGAAAACCCCATATGTCCCCAGCCCCCCTCCCAAATAAAAATAAAAAAAAAGAAATAGAAAAAAAATATTTCCGGGGTGTATGCCCTGATTGATATTGGGCACTACGCTGTGAACTTGCATTTTGGCGTGTCGATGATTTTATTGTTTTTTTCTCGATCACCAAAAAAAATTTTTCAGTCTTTTAAATTTAAATTTAAAAAAAGTAACTATATAATAAATTAGGGGGCAAACTTAAAAAGTTTAACTAACCCCCAAAAATTTTTTTTTTTTAATTTGAGAGGGGGGGGGTTTTTAGCTGAAAACAAGAAGGGCAACGAAAAAAAAATGAGCCCCCGGGGGGTTTTAACTACCCTTTTCACAAAAGTATGGCAAGGAAACGGCTTAAAAAAATTGATTATAAATGAAGGATGAAAAATACTGAATGAAAAAATTGGGGAAAAAAATAACTTCATTGATAAACCCCCCAAATACTTAACTTACTGAAGGGGTTGTTTTAAAAAAAATACTCCTAGAAAAAAATCATTTTTGTTCTCACGTCGTTTTTTTTCACACCCCGGGTTAAAATTTTTATGACGTCAGACAAAAATAGGGGGGGGCCCAGAAAAAAGAACCCCCCCCGTGTAAAAAACCTTTTTCACGGCGGCTGACTTTTTAAAAACCCCCCTGTGTAAATTTGAAAAATTTTTTTTTTTTGATTTTTATAAAAAAATCTCTGAGGGAAAAAAAAAAAATTTTACATGAAAGTTGTAGATCTCAAAAAAGTTATGAAACTTTGTATTTTACAATTTTTTTATTAAAAAACTTTGTCATCAAAAAATTTTTTTTGAATGTGTAAAAATTGGGAAATTTTTAAAATTTTTTTAAACGACCCGGATAAAAAAAAATTGCTCAAAAATTGTAGGTTTCGAAAAGTTATTTAAACTTTGGATTCCCCAACTTTTTTTTGAATTCATTTAGTGGGTTTAAACAAAAAAATTTTTTTCTCGGTTTAGTAAAAAATGAAAAAGTACTAACGAATCTTTGCACAAGTGGTCATGGGGGGATGGGGAGGAAGTATCGTGTAAAAATGAGGTCTCGGGTTGGGAAACCCTGGGTTTTGGGTTCGTGGGGAAATTTTTTTCGACTTTCCCCCAAAATTAATGTTGGGGCTTGTCCCGGATTTAATTTTTTTTTTTTATTTAAAAAAGGGGTTTTTTTTTACGGGTTAAAAACAGGGGTCACAGCCCCCCCCCCCCCCGGGACAATCCTCTACCACCCCTTAAAAAAATTTTTTTTTCTAGTATGTATTTGAACTGGTAGTTTTTATGGAAAAAATTTTTTGGGCAGTAAAATTTTTTTTTTAATAGACAGAAGGATGACCTATTAAAAACATAAACAAACCCCAAAACAAAATAAAACCCCCTACCTCTCAATCCATGCTCACGGGAGCTCTGCGAGAGGACGGAAAAGAATAATTGTTCTTTTATTGGGTTATATTTGGGACCCCCGAAAAAAGATAACTTTAGTTCCCCCAAAAAAAAAAAAATTTTTTGATTTTTTAATTATCGAATCTTTGGACGGGGAGAAGGATTAAATATAGATTAAAAAAAATTTTTAAAATTTTACAGTTTATCTGTAAA